>CAMZMU010000042.1:7652626-8252626 GCA_947311845.1 Poa pratensis
ATTTTTTATTTTTTGTAGTTTATGTTTCTTTTTTATTTCTTTTAGTATCTATTTCTTTTTTATTTCTTTTAGTTTCTGTTTATTTTTTGTAGTATATGTTTATTTTTTATTTCTTTTAGTTTCTGTTTCTTTTTTATTTCTTTTAGTTTCTGTTTCTTTTAGTTTTTTTTAGTTTATGTATGATGTTAAATATTGTGTTGGGCTATAAACCTTTTAAGAATAGAGTTAAATAAAATGTTTAATACATTATTACACATCATCAAATAATTCAGAACATAGTTAAAATAAAAGATTTAATACACAGTTACATAATTCAGAACACAATTCACTTTTTCTTCGTGCGTGTCCCTTTCTTTGGATTGCGCCGTAACCATAGACAATCTTCATCTTTTAACTTGATGCTTGGGTCAATGTTCACTTTGAAGGGCGGAATTTCGTGAAACTTATTGTAATCTTCTGACATGTCTGTCTTGTCCTCCACTTCCACGATGTTTGTTTTTCCTGAAAGAACTATGTGGCGCTTTGGCTCACCGCATGATGTATTCGCTTGCTTATCTTTTCTTTTTTTTTGGTTTGGTAGACATGTCTTTCACATAGAAAAACTGAGCCACATCTTTGGCTAGAACGAATGGTTCGGTGTCATATCCAAGATTGTTGAGATCCACTGTTGTCATTCCGTACTGCGGGTCTACCTTTACTCTGCCTTTCAGGTTGACCCATTTGCACCGAAACAAAGGTACCTTAAAAGAAGGTCCATAGCCAAGTTCCCATATATCCTCTACTAAACCATAGTCAGTTTCCATTGTCATCAAAGCGGACACCACTGTTCTGGTTTGTATTCTTCATATCTTGGGCGGTCATGTAAAATGTATTTCCATTTATCTCGTACCCTTGGAAAGTCGATATAGTCGGAGATGGTGACCTGGCCAACAAGTAGAGCTGCTCTTCAATAGTGGAGTTGTTATTCATGAGATGTGTTTGCAACCAACCGCCGAAAGTCTCCATGTGTTTATTTTTAATCCAGGAGTCAGTCTGCTCTGGGTTCTTGAAGCGTACGAAATCCATGTGTTCCAGAAGATATGGAGCCACTAAGGTGGAATTTTGTAGAACGGTGTAGTGTGCTTGAGTGTAAGAATGCCCGTCCATACATATTATTGCTTTTTTCCTAGCGTGCCTTTTCCACTCAGTCTCCCCTCATGTCGCGATTGAGGTACACCAATCGACTTAAGGTCAGGAATAAAGTCAACACAAAAGTCAATGACCTCCTCTGTTCCCTAGCACTTGGATATGCCTCCTTCTGGCCTAGCACGATTATGAACATATTTCTTTAAAACTCCCAAGAATCTCTCAAAGGGAAACATATTGTGTAGAAATACAGGATCGAGAATCCTAATCTCTTCGACTAGGTGAATTAGGAGGTGCGTCATAATATTGAAGAAGGACGGTGGGAACACCAACTCGAAACTCACAAGACATTGGACAACATCAGCCTGTAACCTTTGTAAAATTTCTGGATTGATTACCTTCTGAGAAATTGCATTGAGGAATGCACATAGCTTCACAATGGGTACTCGAACATTTTCCGGTAGAAGCCCCCTCAATGCAACTGGAAGTAATTGTGTCATAATCACGTGGCAATCATGAGACTTTAGGTTTTAGAATTTTTTCTCTGCCATATTTATTATTCCCTTTATATTCGACGAGAAGTCAGATGGAACCTTCATACTGCTTAGACATTCAAAAAAGATTTCCTTCTATTCTTTCGCAACAAGAGATGAAGAAGCTCTCATGGTGGAAGAGAAGCATGTTATGCATTTAAATTGCCGTTCATAAAGAAAATCATGATGCTTACAAGGAAAGAAAGCTCATCATTGACAATCAAATAAAGATTTTCAAAGAGTTAGAGAAGAAAAAGGATAAATCCCCTCCTCCCAATAGAGATGAAGATGTCCCTCCTTCCTCAAGTGAGGCGAAGACGGTGTCCTATAATGAGTGGAATGAACACTTGTTTCCGTGGGCTGATTATGAGGATGTGACTTCTATGCCCTCCACTTCTCGCAACACCGACAAGGCTCCTATGGGTGATGGCGAGGAAGAATATGATGAGAACGAAGGCGAAAAAGAAGATACCGAGTGATCTCCTTGGTTTTCGTTAGCATCGCTCTTTTCCCTTTTTGGCGTTTCGATGCCAAAGGGGGAGAAGTAGTTCTATTTAGGTTTCTCCAGTGGCACTACAAGAAATATGCTATCCTATGACCCTCAATATTGGTCACTGAATGGTCATATATTTTAATTTGTGACCTTTTTGTGACCAAAAACACTTGGTCACGTTATGAGCGTCACTAACGATCCAATATGACCTTTTTTTTTGGATTGGTCATAGACCTCTATGACCAAATTAAAAGGTCACAGATTTTATGACCAAATTTTTGGTCACTGGCAATCTGGCCACGCCACGTCAAATACAACGTGGCAAAGCTGACGTGGCAATTTTGTGACCAAATTGAATGGTCGTAGACCAGAATCAGCCCAGTCCAGTTCAACCGTTTAGATGGGCTGAGCCCAATAATTCAGCACACACGAACGGTCATGACCAAGACTTCGACTAGATTTAGCATGATTCAATCACTACACACGAAATTCAAAAAAAAACAAATAAATGGAAAACCTTGAGGGAAAGATACACAAAAATATTTGCATGATTCAATCACTACACACGAACGGTCATGACCAAGACTTCGACTAGATTTTCAAACAAGCATACAAAATTCAAAAAAAATCAAATAAATGGAAAACCTTCGCGTGGAGTCATGATATGTGACCTAGTTACCAAAAAAAATATAGACTTGCAATACAGAAGTTGTATCGAAAAAGTGTTCTCAGAAATGATGTACCATCTATGAAGATTCATGGCTTTTGGGCCAAATGACGAATGATATGTCCACATTCATTGTATAGTTTTCTTAAATATGCCCGTATTGGGCACAAACATGTATCTTGGAACTGTGAACAATGTTGCCGAAGAAACTTTTTATTTTCTGTTCACGAAAAAATTATTTTTCTATTTCCGAATGCAAAAAATGGTTATTTTGTGAAGCAACTACCAAAAATATGCCGTAAAATAGGAGCGCTACATTTTCTAAAAATACTATACCACATTGTAATTACAAATAACCAACTTGTTGCATGTAAAACAGTTTATATCTACCTCTCGTAAAAAAGACAAATTCCTGCCGATTCAGCAGGAAATGGCTAAAATTTGAACTACAAGTGCTATATATCTTGCCCGTTATTTTTTAGGAATTTCATTTCTAGGTTCACAACTAGTCATTTCATCATAGATACACAAAAATATTTGCATGATTCAATCACTACACACGAACGATCATGACCAAGACTTCGACTAGATTTTCAAACAAGCATACAAAATTCAAAAAAAACCAAATAAATGGAAAACCTTCGCGTGGAGTCATGATATGTGACCTAGTTACCAGAAAAAATATAGACTTGCAATACAGAAGTTGTATCGAAAAAGTGTTCTCAGAAATGATGTATCATCTATGAAGATTCATGGCTTTAGGGCCAAATGACGAATGATATGTCCACATTCATTGTATAGTTTTCTTAAATATGCCCGTATTGGGCACAAACGTGTATCTTGGAACTGTGAACAATGTTGCCGAAGAAACTTTTTATTTTCTGTTCACGAAAAAATCATTTTTCTATTTCCGAATGGAAAAAATGGGTTATTTTGTGAAGCAACTACCAAAAATATGCCGTAAAATAGGAGCGCTACATTTTCTAAAAATACTATACCACATTGTAATTACAAATAACCAACTTGTTGCATGTAAAACAGTTTATATCTACCTCTCGTAAAAAAGACAAATTCCTGCCGATTCAGTTGGAAATGGCTAAAATTTGAACTACAAGTGCTATATATCTTGCCCATTATTTTTTAGGAATTTCATTTCTAGGTTCACAACTAGTCATTTCATCATAGATACACAAAATATTTGCATGATTCAATCACTACACACGAACGATCATGACCAAGACTTCGACTAGATTTTCAAACAAGCATACAAAATTAAAAAAAATCAAATAAATGTAAAACCTTCGCGTGGAGTCATGATATGTGACCTAGTTACCAGAAAAAAATATAGACTTGCAATACAGAAGTTGTATCGAAAAAGTGTTCTCAGAAATGATGTATCATCTATGAAGATTCATGGCTTTAGGGCCAAATGACGAATGATATGTCCACATTCATTGTATAGTTTTCTTAAATATGCCCGTATTGGGCACAGACGTGTATCTTGGAACTGTGAACAATGTTGCCGAAGAAACTTTTTATTTTCTGTTCACGAAAAAATCATTTTTCTATTTCCGAATGCAAAAAATGGGTTATTTTGTGAAGCAACTACCAAAAATATGTCGCAAAATAGGAGCGCTACATTATTTGAAAATACTAGACCACATTGTAATTACAAATAACCAACTTGTTGCATGTAAAACAGCTTCCATCTACCTCTCGTAAAAAAGACAAATTCATGTCTATTCAGCTGGAAGGGGGTCAAATTTGAACTATAGGTGCCTCATAGTTTTCTCATGATTTTTTTAAAAAATCATACTTAGATACACAAGTACCTATTTCATCAGAGATATAACAAAAGTTTTGCAAGATTTAACCCCTAGCTACGAACGGTCATGTCCCCCCGAGTTGAGCGTATATTGACTGTTATGGCGACATTCATGGCATAGTTTGTTGAAATGTTCCCATATTGTGCACAAGCGTGCATCCTGGAATAGAGAACAATGTTGCCGAATAAAGTTTTCAATTTCTTTGCACAAAAAAATCATTTTTTATTTTCCGAGTGCCAAAAAAGGTTTTTTTAATGAATAAACTACCAAATATTTGTTGCAAATTTGTAAATTTTTCAAAACATTTGGACCATATATTGAACCAAAACAGTCCGTGGTAGTTTATAATTACACAGGACATCTTTACAAAATTTATTTGGTTTAAATTGGAGTTTAAAATCAAAAGTAATAAAAGAAAACATAAAAGAATAATAAAAAGGAACAAAAAAAAACACACCCGAGCCGGCCCATTACCTTACCGCAGTGGCCAAGGCCCGTTTCTGGATAGCAAGATGTTAAAAGAAAAAAGGTTGCCTCATCCAACCGAGGCCCAGGCCCACTTGGCGCACAGGAAAGAAAAAAGATGTGGCCTCTTCCCTTCAAGGCCCAAGTCCTGCCGTGGCCATACATTAAGTAGGCCCGAGTTGCCTAGCTTTCACGAAGTGGCCAGTGGCCCGGTGGTTAGCTGCCCTTGAGGGAAAGAGGAGGTCTTGAGTTCGAGCTCCGTAGGAGCACTTTTTGCTGGGATTTATACGCGAATGTGGGGCGTGGCCGCGTGGGGCATGGAGTGGTTGGGCCGGTCCCGCCTGTCATGCTGGGCGAGGCGGGTCCCATATGTCATGCTGTGTAGGGTGGGTCCCATGTGTCATGCTGTGTAGGGTGGGTCCCACATGGCAGCAGGGCGGGTCCCACTGGTCCCACATGGCAGCTGGGCGGGTCCCACATGGCGGGTCCCACGGATCACACGGTGGGTCCCACGGATCACACGGTGGGTCCCACATGTCGGTTGGGCTGGGCGGGTCCCACCGGTCATTGTGTGTGCTATTCCTGACAGTGGGTCCTACATGTAAGAGTGACACGTAGGCGAAAATGACACCTAAACACTGACACGTAGGCGAGACCGCTGAGTTGGCTGTCTAGTCAGAGTGACACGTAAGCGAAAATGACACCTAAGCACTAACACGTAGGCGAGATTGCTGAGTTGGCTATCCACTAATGCGAATGACCATTTAAATTGGTCATAGTCGTCTAGAAAAAAGGTCATAGGCCAGGGCTGTCTGGATTATGACCAATTCATGTTAGGAGACCATGACCTTTCTGACAAAATTGGTCATAAATTTGTGCTGTTTACACCCTCAAAAACAGCGTATGACCAACTGGTTCAAAATGGTCATAGATCTATGACCAATATTTTGAGCGTCACAATAAAAGGTCATAGGATAGCATATTTCTTGTAGTGTGGGATTTGCAAAGGATCGGGCACAAGCATATGCGTTTTGTCATTTCTTGAGAGCTTGTGTCCATTTATCTTATGTGTTGAACTCTCTCTATTTGCTATTTGTGTGGAACTATGTTGTTTAATTATGGTGTGAGACATATGGCTTTCAGATTCATCTATGGTTGAGACCATATTATATTGTGCTTTGATATTATCTCTATACTCTTATGCACAAGGTATTAATTCTTCATCAAAGTCTCTTCTTGTATTGCATTATGTCTCATGGTTATGCAAATGTATCTCGTTTCCATATTATTTGTGGAGTTGCTCTAAACCTATATGTTGTGCAATTGTATTCCAATGCAAACTACTTATATGCACACATTTAGGGGGAGTTTCTCTCCTTGTGTTTGGAAAAGTGTAAATTGTTGTTGCTTTTTTTTAATGCAAATCCTAGTGTTGTCATCTAACACCAAAAAGGGGGAGATTGAAAGAACATTTCTTATCCCTTGTTGGTTTTGTGTGTTAGGCAACAACACTAGCGATACTCTAATATGTTGCCAAGTGATGCAGGAGAGTTTTGATAAAGTTACATATAGCATCGATACTTGGAAAGGGAAAAGATCTAAGAAGAAGGTTGCAGGAAACTTCAGGCCGGAGTCTCTGGCCTGCCCAGACCGGAGTCTCCGGTTCCCTTGGACCGGAATCTCTGGACTCAGGGCACGAAGTTTCCGGCCCTGCCTTTTTCCTCGAAGAGTCACAGAAGGGGAGAGCTACTGTACCCTAGACCGGAGTTTCACCGGAAGGTGTCCGGAAACTCTGGTGTAGACCGGAGTCTCCGGTCTTCCTGCACCAGAGTCTCCGGAGTCCCTCAAGTCTTCATCGTTTGACAAAATCAGGGAGAGCCACTGCACACTAGACTGGGATTCACTGGAAGGAGACCAGAATCTCTGGCCCAGACCGGAGTCTCCGGTCTGCTTAGACCAGACTCTCCGGTGTGACTTGTCTACAACGGCTACAATTCTGGGAGGGGTATAAAAACCCCTCCACCTACCTCCAGCTAGCTAGCTCGCCCAGAATTTATTGCCCCCATTGTTGCAAGCTAAAAAGTCGAAGATCTCCCAATCGCTCCACCCAAACTCGTTGATATTCGGAGGATTGAAGGAGAAGCTCAAGATCTACATCTTCACGAAGCGGTTTTTCATTTCCCCGTCATTCACTTGAGGGATTCGTGTCTAGGGTTTCCATTGGGAAAACCTAGGCCACTTGTTACTCTCACTTGTTGTTGGTGATTTGGGAGCCCCCAATTCAGTTGTGGGTGTCCGCCTCGAAGGAACCGATAGTGGAAGGTGAATCAAACCTTTGTGGTGCGGTTCATCGGAGAATAGGGTGAGGCCTTTGTGGCGAGCTCACACCCCTCCAACGAGACGTACTCCCATCAAAAGGAGGAACTCGGGAATACATCCTTGTCTCCGCGTGCTTCACTTCGGTTACCTCTATCCTTGTTTACCTTTACTTGTATCTTGCGTAGTATCTAGTACTTGCTTGTCATATAGGCAAATTCACCGTAGTTGCATATCTAGAGAATTTACCTTTGTGTCAAGCCTAAATCGAAAAAGTATTAAAATTTGGAGTAGCACCTATTCACCCCCTCTAGGTGACCATACGATTCTTTCACTGTGCTAAATTAATTTATATATCATGAATTTTGGCACAAAAATTCATCAAACAACAAGGCATTAGAAAGGAGATAAACTTGACCATGAATTTACCAAGTATAAATCTGGACCAGTCGGTATCCTGCTTCTCTTATATTCATGATTATATTAGTATTTTTACAAATAAAGAACTCTTGGTATTTTTGTATACAAATTCACTTAATTAACCATGTATTAAGTCAAAGTGTTACTACTTTGACCAAGTTTATAGAAAAAATATTAACACCTACAACTATCAAATCAACATCACTAGGTTTTGTTTAACAAAAATATTGCTCTCATAATAATGTATTTATTTTGGTGCCATATATGTCAACGGCTCTTTTTTTCGGTAGTCTTGGTCAATATTAAAACAAGAGATATATGCACGGTTAGTCACTGAACTTGGCCGAGATGAGCACTTTGGTCACTAAACTTGCAAAATGTTGCCCGCGGGTCACTCAACTTGGCAGAGATGAGCAAACTAGTCACAAACCATTGACTGAGCAGTTGACCATTGACTCTGACCATTTTTTTGTTGCAAAAACACCCCCGTAGAATCACAAAATCACATTAATATCTCTCTACAGGGGTGTTTTTGCAAAAAAATGATGTGATTTTGTGATTCTACGGGGGTGTTTTTGCACAAAAAATGGTCAGAGTCAATAGTCAACTGCTCAGTCAATGGTTTGTGACCAGTTTGCTCATCTCTGCCAAGTTGAGTGACCCTCGGGCAACATTTTGCAAGTTTAGTGACCAAAGTGCTCATCTCGGCCAAGTTCAGTGACTAACCTTGCATATATCTCTTAAAACAATTTGATTAAAGCCAAAACTAAGTGGCCTCGATCGTATATATAAAACAAAACGGAGGGAGTAGGGAATATAAATCTAGAGGGGTCGGTAGGATCATCAGGGTATTATATTCAGAACAGTCCGTTAATTACTACTTAAAGAAGAACGAAACAGTTGTCTTTTTCTTTTTCTTTTTTTTCATATGGTAGACGCGTGCGTGCTGTACGCGCACGTTCTCGTTGTTCCTAGAGTTAATTACTACCAGCTGGTTAATCTAGCAGGCAGGCAGAGCCTCTGAAATTGCCCGTGTTTATTGATCGTGTCATCTGCCTGCCTCTGAAATTAGATTTTTCTTTGCCTAAATATGGTGTTGGTTGGGGATGGATCGATCATAGAGTAGTACTTATCTAGCAAATGTTATCATTCCTACACGTACACTCAATTACTGACGAATGTTCACTTACTATCTTTTTCTTGAGAAACATACATACATAGACACCCTATTCAGCACCCAGGGTGTAGAATATTTTGCACCCACGTTTTTTTATGTTGTTACATCAAATAATTATGTTACATAAGTACATATTTACGTTTATGTTGACCTATAACAGAAAAAATCGGCATAAAAAATACAAAATATGAGTCATAGCAATGTAAAAGTCACAAAAAACAGCATAAATATGTGTATTTTTGTCGTATTTTTTGTAAGGTCACATAATTTTTTTTATCTCATGTAGATATTTTATTACGTTTTCCTTCCCTCCCGGTGTAAGACAAAATTTATGTGACGTTAAAATCATGTACGGTTGAGACGATACAGGGTGGGTGTAGAATAACTATTCAACTCCCTGGGAGTCAAATAGCACGACCCGATACATACATACATACATACATACATACATACATGATACATACCTACACGTCGTCTTTGAAGTTTGAAGATTTCTAGTTCCGATGGGCGTACCGAAATCATCCCCACCTACTCAGCGACCCTCCCGTCTGGCCCCAATGACCTCACCGGAGCGTCCTCGGAGTGGCTGAACGTCCTGGGCATCGTGGTGCGACCAGGGCAGGACGACGAGTAGAGGCGCCTATGCTTTGGTCACATCATCCCGCAGACTGCCTTGAGGTGGTCCATAGATTGCAAGATGGGAGCCCGTGCAATTACGGATCGATAGTCCAAGATATATTCTATCAAGGTTGAAGGAAGAAGTATGCATTCAGGCTAGGGACAAGAGTATTTGTTCTAAAAAAAACACGCCACAATCATGCATGTGCGATGCACGTATTATCTGATGAAAATTACAGGTAGACGCAAGAAATTTTATAAATCAAGGTAAAATTTAAAACAACGTATATCAAATTTTTTAACAATGTAGTTGTAGTTATAATAGATGTTAACCCGCACAGATTATCTTTACTATTAAAGTGGAATCGGTGGTGAGTCACTCAACCAGCGATGCGCACCCCAGCGACGAAAAATACACAACCGCTTCACTACACCCACAAGGCATGAGAAGAGAGAAGATTCGCATCCGAGTATAGTTCTCTGACGTGGAACCAAAAGTAATAACCAACCAAAGATTTGTTCTTCACGTGTTGCTGCTTTCTTGCATGGGAAATAACTGCCGATGCAAACCTTCTAGCTTTCCTCTGGCCAACCTTCTAGCCTGGCACCAAGCAAAGAACTCTTCACATGCTGCTTCTCTTTTCTTTTTTTGACAGGACATGCTGCTGCTCCTGGTACTAGGTACTGCTAATGATTTCTTTTCTCTCGTCTAGAACCAACCAATGGCTTTATCACGGTTTCTGACCAGGACTGCAGTTAATCGCGGCTGGACTCGATCGCGACTAGTCTGTATTTACAACCCCAAGTACAATCGTTTATGGCATAGGGTGAGTAATAAGTATAGACTAACTCTCCCTCATTACATGGATGGTTAATAAAGATTATTTAGATCCCATCAAAACTCATACTTTCTGTGTCGGCTTTCATTTAGTGGGTGGTGCCTACGCTAGCCTCCAAAACCCGTATGGAGTTTCTCTACGATGGGATGGAGGCTTAATTACCATACATCGATGTGCATGTGCCAAATCACGGTTTAGGAAAGAAATAACAGAATTGCAATTCGTCCTCAACTGTTTTTTTAGGAAGTCAATCAAGTTTCTATCCTTTGGATGTGCACCACAATTCATGTGGTCTCTGTCTCTAGTGAGTTCGTCTTGTGCCTATTTGGCACCGCCGGGTTAGAGTTTCCATCTAGGGTTCACATGAGCACACCCCCCCCCCCCCCCCCCCACTTAGAGGGAGGAAGTAGCGGCTGTAACACAACTGAAGTGTGGAGGAGGAGGTGGGTTGTGCGGGTGCCGCCATCGACACCGGTGAGCACGTCAGTTGTGACAACGGGAGAGGAGATCACTTGTGGGCCTCGTGGGTGCCTGATCGGTGTTGGCCAAGTAGGGACTAGCAGCGTTGTGTCAGAGGTGGGGGCGGCGCGGTGGGATGAAGAGGGCTGGGACATGTTAGGGTATTGGAGTTTAATTGTGTAGTTCGGTGAGAGGGAAATAGACTGACATGGATGATTGGGCTAGATCCAATGGTGCAAAAGATCAAAATTGACCGAATTATATGTACTTTTTAGTTGAGTGGTATATGATCACTCTCGACTCATTGGGCACGAGTTAAAATGATTTTTTAACCAAAAAAGTTAAAACCTTGTGCCCTTAATCTATATCCAACGGACCCTATGCCCCCTATTACTATACCATGGCCCACATCCTCCTGAGCCCTGACTTCACCCCACCACGACCGATGCATTGCTTCCCAACTACCCCGCCTGCAAGGCCTGCCCACGACCATCACTGTCTGCCTTTCCCTCCACTACCCCACCACTGCTTGATCTAACACAGCCCCGGTCGGCTACACCGTCCCCTCCCTACCTCTAACTTTGGAGGCTGTGGTGATTTCTGTATCCAAAACCCAAACCCAAAGTCATTTAGGAAATGTTTTAAGAAGCTACATTGGTAAAATGTTCCCAAAAAACCACGCTTGATCATGTGTCGACATTATGGACCCTCCTGCAAGCGTGACAAGGCATGAGCGCGTCTTGCAGCTGAAACTTCAAAACATTTCAAAACTCTTGCGCCACCTCCCCCAATTCACATAACACTGAAATTCAAAACCTTTCTTGTTGAGATCGAATCACTTGGAACAAAAGCAAAGGAGGATGCCATCCATGCATCCACTTTTACTTTCTTAGCAATGGAAGTTGCTAAGCAACGTCGACCCCTCAGATAATTTTAAGAGCAATTGAGACAACAACAATGTCTGGTTGAGATGGAATCACCTGGAATAAAAGTAATGTGGGATGCCATCCATGCATGTTCCCCATTCTTCTTTAGGGATCATCTTCTTCTTTTTTGGTTTCGTAGCTTTTGTTGGAACAATTACAGACGATGTGGCAACTATTTCTCGATGCTGATCTTTGCAGTGTGTACGCTTGGAACAATTAATGTCTGGCTCTTTCACTTTAATTCGTTGGTGCATGTTCACGCATAAACAAGTCCCTTAGACTCCGAAGCCCCCTTATATATAGAACAAGGTATGGATGGAGAGGCTCTCTTGATTATAAGGTATCAGATAGTTTTCTAAACAGAGACAATCACGTCATTCGCATCCACAGGGAAAGAGTGAGCAGATGTTCGAATACATCAAGAAGCTGCGAGCTAGTATCAAAAGGCTACGTGGGAGGGAAGATGCAAACCTGGCAGAAATTGCGAAGCTCAATGGTCTACTAGAGGCCGCAGAGAAGAATCAATCTGAGATTGGTACCACTTTTTTCAACTCATATCGTGCAAAAAATTTCAGTTGTAGATTCTACTGACTGAGTTGGTATGGTTTCAACTAGTGGCTCAACTAGAAAGTCAAATAGAACAATCAATGGCAAGAAAAGAGGAGCTTCATAAACAATACGCTACTCTAGAGGAGAACCTTGAGAAAGGGGAAACCGAGAAAATGGTGGGTAGCTTTTGCATTTGGCTAACTTCTCTCTTATTGATAAAGGAGGATTCTATAATCACAAATCTGTAATGTGCAGGGTTCCCTTCGGTCTTATGGAGATGAGAGGGCAGCAAGGGTTGCTGTAGAATCTTCAAGAAACGTGCTTTCGGACGAACTCAATAGAGTGAAGTTGGAAAAAAAACATCTTAGTGATCAGGTATTACCGCTGTTTAATATTTTCAATATATAAGAAATAACGTTACATTTACTTTTCACCATTCTTCATGTTTGGTTTCAACCATCATTTAGATCAAAATGCTTCATGATACAAAAAAGAGCCTTCAAGAAGACAACACAAGCTGGCAGCAGTATAATTGCAACCTCCAAGCAGATGCAACGAGGAATGTTGAAACAATAACAAAGCTGCAAAAGGAGAAGAATACTATGCTTGAAACAATGAATGATTTGAAAGATCATGCTAACTCGGTAAAATTACAGCTAGATTTGGCAAAGGTAAGATGATAGTTTCTATGCGTTCTTTTTTCATCTTAATCTTTCAAGTTGCATTCATTGATTACATGCTGATAGTTAGTGTTGTTACTCCTTGCAGTCTTCACATAATGAAGCTTTAAAACAAAAACATGATCTATTAAAAGAGGTCGATGTTCTTAAAGGTGAACTTCAGCTAGAAAGAGAGGATCGTGAACATAAATCAGCTAGAAAGAGAGGATTGTTGACTGACTTGGGTGCGTACAAGGAATTGACACAAAATCTTTCAACGGAATTCGAGAATGTCATGATAAAATGTGCTGCGCTTGAGGTATCACTGTATGCTCTAAATGATTCGATGTCTAGCTATTTCAATAAGGTGTACTAATTTGTGTTCAATTCAATAGGAAACTTGCTCATCCCAAAGCGAGAGGATAAAAACACTTGATGTTCAGCTTGCGTCAACTAATGGAAAGTTGAAGGTGCTTTCTCACCTATTCTTATTTCCATCTATTTCAGTTTCATTTGATCTTTATTTTTATAATAGAACTATTCATAGAAATGCTATTTGTCTCAGCTCGTATTATGTTGCCATTAAATAATGATTAACCTAAAAGGAAAAGCACGCATATGTCTAGAAGCTGCAAGCTATAATTCATGCGAATATCAATAGCTTAATGTTCATTATTGCATTCATACATTACATGCTGATAGTTAGTGCTATTACTCCGTGCAGTCTATGCAGAATGAAGCTTTAAAGAAAAAGAATGATCTATTAAAAGAGGTTGATACTCTTAGAGGTGAACTTCAGCAAGTAAGGAAGGATCGTGATCGTAAATCTGCCGAAATACAATCTTTGTTGAGTGACTTGGGTACGTACAAGGAATTGAAAGGAAAGTCTTCAACAGATTTAGAGAATGTCATAATAAGATGTGCTGCCCTCGAGGTATGACTATATGCTCTAAATGATTCGATGCCTTGTTATTTCAATAAAGTGTACTAATTTGTGTTCAATGCTATAGGAAACTTGTTCATCCCAAAGCGAGAGGATAAAATCACTTGAAGTTGAGCTTGTTTCGGCTAACGAAAATTTAAAATTTCTTGATCTACTTTGTTCTCCTAGTGTTGGATCCAATCCAATGCTAAAATTTACGGTCCATTCATGAAACTAGTACACACTTGAATTTCATTTATCAAATGGAAAAAATATTCATGCTCTGATCCTTTTTTTGGTTGTGCTTGAAGAATTTCAGCACATATGATCCAAAAGGTGTTCTCATGTCCAATGTTCTTGATTCATGCTCCATATCTGGACCATCCGTTGTTTATATTTTGGTTTCGTGTTCATGAGAGAGGAAGGGATAAGAACTGTAAGTGTGATAAATGGTTCAGGGGAGAGAAATGCAAAAAATAATGCATGTAATTTTTGTTTGATGATGAAATCTGTGGTTTGTGATATGTTTGAGAATAAATGTGTGCTGTAAGGAGTAAATTTTTGTATGAAATGTTCATAATAATTTGTTTGAGAATAAAAACAACTAAAATAAATAGAAATTGAGGCAGAGAGAGAGAGAGAGAGAGAGAGAGAGAGAGGATGGGTTGGAGAATGAGATGCGAAGGAAGCGGGGTGTATGTTGAAAATTGGGTGGGACTACTGAATGCGAAACATATGGAGTTGGTGGTGCGTCCAGTAAAATAGAAGCACATATCTTGAAGTAGAACGAAAGGCTTCGCCGATAGTAGGGAGACACCCCACATAGGAGTGGAATTTTATTTTTGTTCTCGCTAGCTCCTTCTCTTGTAACTTGGGTTAATTTGTTTGATTATGGTGACAAACCACGGCCTCTGTTTCTACAAACATTTGGGTTAACGGAGGCATCTGCAGGTTGAGAGAACCCTTGCAATGAAAGCAATTAAGGATGGCATGTGTCGTAGCTACTGGACTAGGCAGTGTACTTTATGCACCCTAGATCGGCTACGTTGACCGTCGATGGTGCACGAGGAGTTCAAGAAATGACTCTTGGGTTAATCATCAAGGTGAAGCATGAGCCACGTATGATGGGGTGAAGCATGCATCGTGTATGATGAGGTGAAAATTACTTTTGTATTGTAGAATTTGAGTTACAAAGTGAACTCGCCTCTTTTCTCTACCCTTGGGCTTCAAGGGCTTTGGCGTAGTCCTTGATGATTAAGAATGATGGCCTCTGGTGCCGACAGTGTTGCAGAGTTGGTTAGCAGGCGTGGAGTTAGATGCATGTCATATTGCTAGCTTGTTGCCGCTATCGTCTTGTGTATGCTTATGTATGTATTCTGGTGGGCATTCTAGTGTTAGCAGTTATAGCACATTAGTCTAGGCCACTCCCTTCCAGTGAAACGTAGAATTCTTCTTTTGATGGTTCTACTTAAGATATATAGCGCGCCGAAAGATGCACATATTTGCGGATGATGGTGTCAGATAGACATGGATGTGCTCTGTCACATTTCTTGCACTTCTTAAACTCGGATGTCAATGTCTATGATGTTGCAATTAATGCTAATGTTTCATATTACCTTAAAAATAGTGGCTCCTGTTTTCCACTCATGAATAATAAATCACCTACACTACCTCGTGAGATGGCGGCCGGCGTCCTCATGTACCACTAGTGGAAACAGGAGCTTTGGTGGAGAGGGGTGTTGGGCTCTAGTCCCGGGCGTGGTTCGAACCCGGACTAGAGGAGGGAACTAGTACCGGGCCGGCTGCTCCGACGCTGCGTAGGTCGGGTCCCGGGTTGTAGGGCACCTCTAGTTCCGGGCCGTGATACCACCCGGGACCGAGGCAGTCAGCGGCAGGGTGGAGACAGGAGAGTGGACCTTTCGTCCCGGGCCGTGGTACAGCCCGGGACTAGAGGTCCCGCTATATCATCTCCCACCCCGGGCCAGCCACCATTTTTAACTCTCAAGCTCATCTTCATTGTTTCCTCTCTCAAGCTCAAGTGTAGCCCCATTTTTTTCCAAGATTTGTCAAGATAGACGGCACCCATCTCTCCAAGGGTTAGCAACACTTGATCCTTTCACCCGGCGGCCGAATTTTAGCCATTTCCATACAAGTTTAGCTCATTTCATTTTTATAGTGCTACCTAGGTGTTTGATGAAATGCCTAATCTAGGTAGTTCATTTTTTATGTATTTTGAGCTCAAATTAATTTATTATTTGTGGATTTTAGTGTCGTCTCGGTCCTCACCGCCGTCGATAGCCCCCGCCATCCCGTGACCGGCACCACCTCGGTGAGCCTCTTCTTTTATCTGTTATTTTACAAAATTACTTGTATGATTTGAATGCATAATTATTTTTCTTGTATAATTTTCTTATGTTTTTTATGTATAGTGTCATGGTTTTGATATCCGTCCCCGTCGGCCCTCGTCCGGTCTATGATTCGGATGTGGTATATTTTTATCACTATTTATTTTGTTTCGTGTTTATAACAATCATGCCGACCAAATTGACATAGATATATTTTTATTTAGGAGGTAGTTGAACCGGAAATTCCAGCCGACCCTATTGTAGAGTTTTTTAAAAAGAAAACAACGATTTGAAAGCAAAATTGAAGATAAGTGAAGATCTTCGTCTCCAATGCCTAGAAGAGAAGATGGTATTGGACTTGAAGATTGCCGACATCGTTGATGCTCACGGGGTCGAGCTTACCGACGTCGTCGCTGTTCACGAGATGAAGATGGATGCAATGCGCTTGAAGCTTAGAAAGATTAGAAAATATGTCATTAGTCAAGAGGCTTGGTATCATTATGCTGTTGGTTCAATAGTTACCTTAGTTGCGATTCTGATCGCATTTGTTGTTGGATTTAAATTCTTTAGATAGTTGTATTCTAGTTTCAATTAATTTATGTTTTATGAGAACTATGTATTACATTTGGTCACTACTATACTTTGGTTTTAATGTGATGAACTTGTATTAATGAATATGATATGTTTCCTATTATGTTGGTTTATCGTAATGGGTTTTAGCGGTGATTTGCAGATGAGTCATCCGTGGATGTACGCTGACCGACGCTCTAAAGAGTACATGGATGGCGTGCAATCTTTTCTCAATGTGGCTAAGGATAACAAGGGGCCGAATGGTTTTATGTGTTGTCCATGCAAGAAATGTCGGAATGAGAAGGATTACCCTAACACAGACAGAATTCACCTCCACCTGATAACTTCTGGTTTCATGCCCGGCTATAATTGTTGGACCAAGCACGGAGAAAAAGGGGTTATGATGGAAGATAACGAAGAAGAAGAGAACGATGACAACTACATGTACCCTGAATATGTTGGTAACCCAACAGGGGAAGCTGATGATGAAGAGGTACCAGATGATCCCATCATACATGATGATTTACGTGGGGTCATCGTTGATGCACATACCCTAGCAGAAACTACACTTGAGAAGTTGAAGTTGGAGCGCATGTTAGAGGATCACAAAACAAAGTTGTACCCAACTTGCGAAGATGGCAACACAAAGCTCGGTACCACACTGGAATTATTGCAATGGAAGGCAGCGAATGGTTTATCTGACAAGGGATTTGGGAGTTTACTGAAAATAGTGAAGGACAAGCTGCCGGCTGGTAACGAATTGCCCGAGAGTGCGTATGAAGCAAAGAAGATTATCTGCCCTCTAGGATTAGATGTGCAGAAGATACATGCATTAATGACTGCATCCTCTACCGCGGTGAGAAGTATGAGAATTTGAATGAATGCCCGGTATGCGGTGCATTGCGGTATAAGATCAGAGCAGATGACCCTGGCGATGTTGAGGGCCTGCCCGCCAGGAAGAAGGTTCCTGCCAAGGTGATGTGGTACGCTCCTATAATACCACGGTTGAAACGTTTGTTCAGAAACAAAGAGCATGCCAAGTTGTTGCGATGGCACAAAGAAGACCGCAAGAGCGACGAGATGTTGAGACACCCGGCTGATGGGTCGCAGTGGAGAAAAATCGATACAGAGTACAAGGAATTTGCACGTGACCCAAGGAACTTAAGGTTTGGTCTTAGCACGGATGGCTTTAATCCTTTTGGGGAGCAGAGCAGCAGTCATAGCACCTGGCCTGTGACTCTATGTATCTATAACCTTCCTCCTTGGTTGTGCATGAAGCGGAAGTTCATTATGATGCCAGTGCTCATCCAAGGCCCGAAGCAACCCGGTAACAACATTGATGTCTACCTGAGGCCATTAGTTGATGAACTTTTACAGTTGTGGCGTGATGAAGGGGTACCTGTGTGGGATGAGTACAAACAAGCGGAATTTAACCTACGAGGGTTGTTGTTTGTAACCATCAATGATTGGCCTGCTCTTAGTAACATTTCAGGACAGTCGAACAAGGGATACAATGCATGCACACACTGTTTAGATAGCACTGAAAGTATATATGTAGGTAACAAGAATGTGTACCCGGGTCATCGTCGATTTCTTACAACTCAGCATCCCCTAAGAAAGAAAAGCAAGCAGCAGCATTTCAAAGGTGAGGAAGATCGCCGGCCGAAGCCACCCCTCCAAAGTGGTGAAGATATATATGATGCGGTCAAGGATTTAGATGTAATCTTTGGAAAGGGTCCTGGCGGACAGTCTGTTCCGAAGGACGCTAACAACCACGTTCCCCTGTGGAAGAAGAAGTCTATATTTTGGGAACTACCCTATTGGAAAATCCTAAAGGTCCGCTCTGCAATCGACGTGATGCACGTGACGAAGAATGTTTGCGTGAACCTGCTAGGCTTCTTGGGCGTGTATGGGAAGGCAAAAGATACTCCGGAAGCACGAGAGGACCAGCAACTTTTGAAAGACCCAAAGAACCTGCATCCAATGAGGACGGATAAAGGACGTCTACGTCCTGCTAGCTACGTTCTTACCAAAGAAGAGAAGGAGATATTTTTTGAAGTCCTGAGCAGTATGAAGGTCCCGTCTGGCTTCTCGTCGAATATAAAGGGAATAATAAATATGGCAGAGAAAAAGTTCCAGAACCTAAAGTCTCATGACTGCCACGTGCTGATGACTCAACTGCTTCCGGTTGCATTGCGGGGGCTTCTACCGGAAAATGTTCGAGTATCCATTGTTCAGCTATGTGCGTTCCTCAATGCAATTTCGCAGAAGTCAATCAGCCCAACCACTCTATTAAGGTTACAGAAGGATGTGGCTCAATGTCTCGTTAGTTTTGAGTTGGTGTTCCCACCATCCTTCTTCACTATTATGACACATCTCCTAGTACACCTGGTCGACGAGATTCACATTCTGGGTCCTGTATTTCTACACAATATGTTCCCCTTTGAGAGGTTCATGGGAGTGTTGAAGAAGTATGTTCATAACCGTGCTAGGCCAGAAGGAAGCATCTCCAAAGGGTATGGAACAGAGGAGGTCATTGAGTTTTGTGTTGACTTTATTCCCGGCATTAAGTCGATTGGTCTTCCTGAATCGCGACATGAGGGGAGACTAAGTGGAGAAGGCACTCTAGGAAAGAAATCATACATATGCAGGGACGGGTATTCTTTCACAAAAGCACACTACACAGTTCTGCATAATTCCACTTTGGTGGCTCCGTATATCCAGATGCACAAGGATATTGTACGCTCTAACAACCCGGGGATGGATGACTCCGCCATTGCAAAGGAACACATGGAGAATTTTGGCGGTTGGTTGGAAACGCATCTGAACAACAACAACACAGTCTCAGATGAGCTGTTCTTGTTGTCTAAGGGGCCATCTTCGACTATTTGGACTTTCCAAGGGTATGAGATAAACGGGAATACATTTTACACGAACGCCCAAGATAAAAAGAGCACCAACCAAAATAGTGGTGTCCGCTTTGATGATAAGAGCACGAATGAGGCCACGGTCACATATTATGGTTGCATAGAGCAGATATGGGAACTTGACTATGGACCTTCTTTGAAGGTCCCTTTGTTCTGGTGCAAATGGTTCAACCTGAGAGGCGGCGGGGTAAAGGAAGACCCATTGTACGGAATGACTACAGTGGATCTCACGAATGTTGCGTACGACAACGAACCATTCGTTCTAGCCAAGGATGTGGCTCAGGTTTTCTATGTGAAGGACATGTCTACCAAGCCAAAAAAAAGAAAAGATAAGGAAGTGAATACATCAGCCGATGAGCCAAAGCGCCACATAGTTCTTTCAGGGAAAAGAACCATCGTGGGAGTGGAGGACAAGACAGACATGTCAGAAGATTACGACAAGTTTCATGAAATTCCGCCCTTCAAAGTGACCACTGACCCAAGTCTCAAGTTATATGCAGACCCTTGTCCATGGTTACGGAGCGATCAGAAGAAAGGGTCTCACAAAAAGAAAAAGCGAAGACTAAATAGGGATGTTGTTCATGATGTGTAATAATTTATTAAACTTTTATATAATTTATAGTATGGAGGACAAGACAGACATGTCAATGAAATCAAGCGTATGGCGGTGGCGGAATGTAGTACTTAATTTATAAATTTTTGATGTAGCATCAAACTTTGTGATGTGAAATGATCCACTGCGCATGTAGTACTTGATTTATAAATTTTTGAATTGATTTTAAATTAAGCGTATGTAGTACTTAATTTAAAACCAAGCGCATGTGATACTTCATTTTAAACCAAAACAGAAAACAGGAAAATGAAAGCAATTTTTACTTAATTTAGACAAGTAAATCAAAAGATATAAAAAAAGTAAGAAACCAGAAAATTAAAAAAAATTAACCTCTAGTACCGGGCCGTGCGACCACCCGGTACTACAGGTCCACTGGGCTTGGCGCGCAAATTTTCGCGGCCCTGAGGGACCTCTAGTACCGGGTGGTAACACGGCCCGGTACTAGAGGGTCTCTAGTACCGGGTGGAGCCACGGCCCGGTACTAGAGGCCTTTTTGGCGCTACTTCTAGTGGCTCGGGCCGAAAATTTGCCCAAGTCCAGCAAATCGACGCTCCGCCTCCGGGCTCCAGACGACGCCGCCTCCTGCGCCGCCAGGCTGCCGGATTTCGTCCCCGCCGCTGCCGCCCTCACCGTGGGTCGCCGTCCTGCTCCTGCTCCGGGCGCGGCCGTCCCCGCTCTTCCCCCGAGCAAGATCGTCGTCCCCGAGCAAGCAAAGCTCGCCCCCCGACCCACGGTGAGCTCGTCCCCCCGACCAACTACTCTCTCCCTCTCTCAGATCTAGCGCGCGGCGGCGGCGGACCCTAACCACGGGGCCGGCGCCGGAGTTGGCAAACAAGAACATATTTTTTAGGGCCTAAGGGCCGATTTCATTATGGGGGAGGCCACAAACGGCCGATTACATTGGGGGGGGGGAGGCCATTAATAAGGCCATTACATTGGAGGGGGGAGGGGGTCGTCGTCGCCGGTGCCGCCTAGTCGTCGAGGACGATGAAGGGCGGCGGGGTCCAGAGATGCTCCGGTGGCGCCTCCTGCTCCTGCTCCTGATCCGTCGACCAGCTCCCGCCGGTAAAGACCCAGGACTGGCCAACGAGGCCGGGAGGCAGAGGAGGCGGCGGCGGAAGGTCCTGCTCCTGCTCGCGTTCCATGGCGTAGTGCCACGGCTCGACCTCGTCCGGGTCGTAGTACTGCGGTGGCGGCGGCGGCATCAGGGCCGCGGCCGCGGTCCTCACCTTCTCCCACCTCTTGATCTCGTCCTCGACGAGGCTGAGGTTGGAGGCCTCGAACGCGGCCACCATCTCCGGGTCGTCCTCATCCTCGGGGACCTCCTCCTCGAACCACAGCGCGTCGGGCAGCGCTGGGTAGGCGGATTGGACGGCGCGGGGCGCCGGGGCGAAGTAGGAGTGGCGGCGGTCCTCGTGCTCGTCCTTGAGCCACTGCTCCCAGTGTGGGGAGTCCGCCGCGTAGACGGGGTCGTCGCGGAGCGCCGCGGGAGGAGGCGGCGCCGGCGCGCGATCTCCCTGTCCAGTTGCCTCCCAGGGAGCGGGACCGCCGGCACCGGAATCCTCTGCGGGTTCAGGTGCCAGCCCTCGGGGAGGTGGACGTCGCTCCACTCCAGCGTGGCGGCGTTGTCCCAGTGCCACTGGCACTCCGGCTCCGGCACGTAGCGCCGGCGCCGGATCCTCCTCCCTGGCGGTGGTGGTGGTGGTTCGTGACGGCGCGTCGGGTGCGTGGGCGACCCGCACCGGTGGCGCGGTCCTCGCACGCCCTGCGGAACGACGCCCAAGGCCGCCGGCGGTGGAGGCGGTGGAGAAGCGCGGCGACGGCTGGAGGACTCGCCGGTCTCGTTCTTCGGGGACTTCCCGAACCAGCGCGACATGGCGGCGAGGGCACTGGACGGGCGGAGGGGAACCGTCGGCGGAGGGGAACCGTGGGAGCGGAGCGGAGTGGAGTGTCCATATCCGCACGGGCGCGTCCCTTTTTAAAGACCAGGACCGTCGGGAGGGGAACCGTCGGGTGGGCCAGCGCCCGAGTCGCTGGCAAGTGGGCCAGGAGCATTGACTCCGGGTGGGGGGGGGCTGTTGGTGCTCCGCATTGACCACGGGGGGTGAAGGCGAGGCGGCCGGGTGGGAACACGAGGCGGGGAGGTGAAGACGAGGCGGGGCGGGAACACGAGGCAGGGCGGCGGGGTCAGAACTGGGTCGCTGGCAGGTGGGCCAGCATTGACCACGCGTGGCCAGTGGGCGGTCACACGTGGCGGTGGGGCGGGTAGGCGCTGGCAGGTGGGCCAGCGATGACCACGGTGGCCACCTTTGACCAGGTTCTGGCCCAAATTTGGGCTGGGCTGGGATTGGGACAGCCTATGTTTTTTTTGAAAGATTTTTTTCTTTAGATGCAATATTAAATTGTTTTTGTTGCATATTTGTATAGTTCCCTCCTTTGAATTATTGTACTAATGCTATTATTGTTTTTTTTTTGTATTAGTTAAACAATGGATGTCGATGCTCCCTTCGTAACGAGAGAAGGGGAAGAAGAGATACTTTCCTACATTTTGGAACCCGGTGAATTTCGGCATCCCGCGGAAGGAGCTGAAGATGAGGACTCGGAAATTGGTGGACCCACGCCGTCTGGCGAGGTATATTAAGCCTATGTTGAGCAGATGCAATAACTGATTTGTGCATATATTGTATTCACACATGTTTCATATTTTTAGACCTCCGCATCGAACCAATCCACTAAACGAGGCCATGCCCAAGGGATGGGCAAAGATGAGCATCTCACAATTGACGAGGTGAATGCAACTACTGGCCAACCACTGGCACCCGTGCCGAACGCAGTTAAGTTTGTGCATCAATGCGGAGTCACTGTCAGGGACAACGTTTATATCAGCACTCAGGAATGGATTAAGCCAAAGTTAGAGGAGTTAGTTACGTCGACAAGAGAACCAAAGATGTGCTTTGGAACAAGCTCATTGCACATTTCACCCTACCGGTCTTGGAAGATGAGGTGAAGACAAAAAAAATGACGGACAAAGTCAAGCATTTCGCTCTTAAGAAGATGGCTCAACAATTCAATAACTACAAGAACAAATTATTCCGTGAGTGGGAAGAAGATGGGAAACTTCCGGATTTCACCGGCACACGAGAGAGGCAGCGGCCTCACTGGCCTGCATTTCTGGAGTACAAGAAATCAGAACGAGCTAAGAAAAGGTCGCAAACGAATAAGAATAATGCAGCGAAAAAGAAGTATCACCATAAGATGGGGCCAGGTGGCTACCGAGTTGCCGAGCCTAAGTGGGAAAAAATTGAGTCCGAGTTGCGTGCAAAAGGGCTCACCCCGGTCACAGAGGAATGGGACAGAAGGATAAGGAATTGGCTACTTGCGCATGGAGGGGAGTATGACATGGAAACAGGGAGTTAATAATTGATGAAAGCAAAGTAGTCAACGGAGCCCAAAAAAAATTTATTGACTTAATTGCCAAGTCTAAAGAGGGAAAGTTTATTTCCGACAGAGAGAAGGACGAGCTGTCAGAGGCCCTCGGGACCAAAGAAAAAGGAGGATCAACACGAGGCTTAGGAGAAGTGCCGTGGATTGAAGGGTTTCCCCAGGACCGTGCCTCTTATAGAAGCCGATTGAGAGCAAAGAGGAGGAAGGAGCAGCAGGAATCAGACCGGTTGATGATCTTAGAAAGAAATCATGACCAGATGGTTGCTCTCTATAAGGAGCAGCAAAGCAAATAGATCAAATGCGCGAGCAAGGGCGCCAACTCTTCAGCTGGAACAAGCGAGTCAAGGCGGCCCATCGCATCGCAGAAGCAGCGTGGCTTCCTCGGTTATGGTCGGTGATGATGAGACAAGTTACCCCGTGGATTATATCACGGAGAAAACAACTTGTGAGCTGCATGTCCCAGTATTTAACTTATCCATGAAGGCGGCGGACGGCTATGCATTCTCCATTGACTCTACAGCATCGTGGCTTGGCAATGCCATTCCAGATGGATTTGCTCGTGTCGGCGTGGATCAAGTTGTACAAGGATATGAATCACTGAACCTTGAGTTCCCAAGAGCTGATGATGAGTCGGTGCTAGGGGACGTCGTGGGTGGTCTAATTCTATGGCGGAAGAAATACATCAAGTTTGAAGGCTGGGCGCCAAGGCCACCATCGTCTCCGCCAATTCACGATTCACCACCTGATGACGATGAAGGGGACGACAACCATCAGTCGCCTCCGCATCAGTCGTCTCCGCCGCCGCGTGTGCCGACTCCACCGCCGCGTGAGCCGACTCCACCGCCGCGTCAGCCCACTCCACCGCCGCATGAGCCGACTCTGCCGCCGCATGAGCCGACTCCTGAGCCCCGACATAGGAAGGGCGCCACTTCGTCGTCCATGGGATTCGGGCGAGACCCCCGACGTTCGCCCCTCCCAAAAGTACCCAAAAGCCTTGACGACCTCAGAGCTTGCGACATGACTAAAGAGCAATTGGATGCGTGGGTGGATGCAGACACAAAAAGACAGCTTGCACGGAAAAAACCGAGGAAAAGCAAACATTTACTGCAAAGGAAAACAAGTGGGCTATTGGATTCATCACGGAACCATCGCAATATGAGAAAAATAAGCCAGATAACATTTACGAGCTCTGAGTAAAAGTAGTAGCTCTCCCAAGACGAGAAGTAGTAGTGCCAGAGGGAAAAGAGACGTTGCCCAGCTCGGACAACAGGCAAACCAGTCGATAGCCCCGCTCGTAGTTATACCCAGTGGTCATGGCTCCGTGACGGACCTAATTCCTACTTTATCCTTGAAGAAGGACTTTGCTGCAGATGCTGGTATTACTCTTGCTCAACTGGACAACGAAAATCTCTTTCCGTCTGATGTAGATGATTCATGGAAATGGAAATGGGGGAGGTCCCTGCTGCGAGGTGATCAGATAAAGTTTCTACCGACATGTATGCGACAACTCCATAGTTGGTACATGAAAACCACAAAGGAATTTGATGACTTTTTGATCTGTGTGAAAGTTACAAAAAATCATTTCGCGGGTGAAGACATGTTCACAATTCAGCTCGAAGAACTCTGGTACTTATACAACCTTGACTCTCTCGACTTGGCTCTCGTCGGTGCCTACTGTCTGTAAGTGATTCAATTCATTTATTTCCAAAAAAGATAAAGTCTTTAGCTCTCAGCTCGTTCATTGCCATCGCTAATTATGCTCACTACGGTATTATGCAGAATGAAGAGTGATGAATGTGACAGAAAGGGCATCTATGGCTTTGGGTTCGTTAACCCAGTACGAGTTAATGCAAGGACACTAAAAAACCACGTGAAGGACACGGAGAAGAACTTGCTAAATGCCCTAATGAAGCAACATTTCAAGGTGCAGATAATGTTTCCTTACTTCTTCAGGTAAGAGAGTGTTACTCGCTTGTACAAATTAAGTGTAACTAATGAGTTACTGACGTGTATATAATCATGCGCAGCGATCATTACATTCTGCTAGTCATTGAAGTTGATAGATCAAGAGTTCAAGTCTACGACTCATTGGACTAGCCTGAGGAGAGGTACCAAATCATTCTAGATACGCTCCAAAGGTAATTTCAAACATTATCGCACAATATCAGTCTCTCTTATTGATTTCAGAGATATCAAGCAACTAATAACTCATTTATTCTTTTTTTGGCTGACAGGGTTTGGAAACAATTCAAAGCGAGGACAAAGGGTTCAGGTTCATTTGAAGAACAGCTGACTTTTATTCACCCACAGGTAGGTAGTACGGTCTAGCTAGGTTCGCGCATCTCTTTATTTATAGTTTTCAATACCACTATATGTTGACTATGATTTGATTGAATTCTATTCTCGTAAAGTGGATCGAGAGGCAACCACAGGGGACCAATTTCTGTGGATATTTCGTTTGCGAGTGGATTCGTCGTTCGGTCACTGAGCAGGACCCAAAGAAATTTTTAGACGTACGTGAACAATCATATTCATCAATTGATCTCCAGTGTCATTCATAATTTTTGATAGTCATGATTAATATTCGTATTGATCTCCTTCTTTATAGGCAGAGCCATTGCGCGAGAGTATGCCACTAAAGAAGCGCTTTCAAGCACTAGCAGAGGAACTTGCGGGGTTTCTGCTCAGCGAAGTCATACCTACAAAAGGAACATACAATGGAGAATAGCGGTAAAGTCCCGGTTATGATCTCCCGTGTAACCGAATAGATGGGCTCTAGTCCCGGTTATGATCTCCACACACGTGTAATCGAATGGACGGGCTCTAGTCCCGGTTATGAGCACCTCCATGTAACCGGATAGACGTGAACATATTTTTATTTATGAACATTTTGATATGTTATATGTAGCTTCTGTTTTTAATTAATTAAACGCATATTTTTTGCACCATTTCAATATTAAATTGGGAGGAAAAACAAAAAATTACAGGCTGCCACGTGTGAGGTCCTTGGTCCCGGGTCGTATGACCAATCGGGACTAGAGGTCCTCCACCACGCCCGCGCCTCGGCGGCCACGTGGGAGCCTGTTGTTCCGGGTCATAACGGACCCGGTACTAGAGGGGGGGCGGCCTCTAGTGTCGCCTTGCTAGTCCCGGGTGGACACCCGGTACTAGAGGCCCTTACGACCCGGTACCAGTGGCCCTGTTTCCACTAGTGTACGCGCTGAAAAGGGGAAGGAAAAGGCCAAGGGGGCAGCAATGGAAGAACCGGCCAACTCCCGCTTCCATGGTCCCTCTAGCACGGACATAACCACGGAGGCTACCAGCCCGTACGACGCTCACTCTGTAGTGAGAAGATGGATGTGTGCATGGACATAATCTGTAGTAAATTGAAAGCTCTTTTCTTGTTAAAAATAATATCATTTCGAAAGTTCCAAATAGCCAAACATGAAGCGCATACCCCTATATGGATTAGAGCTTGTCTACTAATCCCATCCAACCACATATTCGAGATACTTGTTGGTGGTGGTAAATTAAAATCCACATACACAATCCTCCAAACGAGGCATGCAAACGGGAATGATAGAAAAAAATGATGAACAGTCTAGTCATGGAAACAACATTACTTACAACCATTCCAGTTTTTTTGGCCAAATTGTTCTTTGTTATCACGACCCCTCAACAAAAATATCATATAAAGATCTTAATTGTTAGTGGTATCTTGAGCTTCCATAAAAAAAATATGGTTAACGTTTACCAAGTCAGCAAACATAGATTTAACCGTAAACAACCCTGCAGCATCGAGATTCCACCAAATCTCATCTGGCTCCTGGGTTTGGTTCGCATTAACAGTCATTAAACGCTGCACCAAGTGTATCCACGCGGTCCACTTATCCCATATGTGCATATCCTCTACTCCTTTTGCTAATGCTATATGTGCCTTGTTATGCATTCACTTATAATTGTACAAGTGCCATCACTGTTAATTTTGTTATTTTGCTAAATTCAGTGTTAATTTCTTAATGGTTAAAATATTGTGATTTCGTTCTGTTTTTGTCTAATTTTATTATTTGGCTAAATGCTTGAACATTGTGCTTTTAATTCTGCAAAGGAGAAATACTATCCTTCTAAGGGACTGATACTACACTTGTAATTTGATGAGTATAATACCATACTTAGCACCTTACATTTATCTCTTTCATTCTTCCCTCTCATCTGATCAGGACAGTCACTTAAATAGTATTCTTGTTCTTTATTTCGTTATTCACTCACATCTGTTCTTTTTAAAACAGGGAGGCTATTTTGGTGACACTGTACAAATAGATATGGTTACGAATCTGATGTTTCGTGCCAGGCTTTGACGTAATGAAGAAACAAATGTATTGGTTCCCCCTATGCCAAGAAACAAATATTTTCGTAACCAAGAAACAAATGTATTGATTCTCCTTATACTTTTGGATTCACGCTCGCTATGGGGTTAGTTTCTAAACTTTGTGAATTCGAAAAATGACCGAATATGCTTTACTTTTGTCAATATGATATATTTCGTTTATATCATTAGTGCAAACTGAATGATATTATTTATTTTTCACCATGGGGTAGCTTACTTCAACTCATCGCCAGTGTGACGTTTTGGTGCACTGCACAAGACACTTTTCTCGAAATGTCCAAATGGTGATGATGTTCTATTTCAGTGATATTGTACAAAAAACTGATGAAAAACATTCCTCACCTCTAGCCGATGTTGAGCCGAAGATACTTTCGTATCAGAATATGGTTCTAATGACGGAGCTGACAAGGTCCATAATTAGTGGAATGATCCTAACATCAGATAAGAATGATGTCTTGTCCGCCCATTCTTTCCTAAACCGGATCCTATCCAATGGCTTGGTATATTCTTTTATAAACTGGATATTCTATTTATTCAGATTTATATTTATCTTCTCATACATGTATATTAATATTGAATAGGGCATAGAACCGGCTATTCTGAGGTGTTGGATGTTCTGGTGTGGGTCCTGGAAATACATTTGAAGATGTCTTATTCCTCTTGGTGCACCGTGTGCTCAGTCAGAATGAATAACTGAGAAAGGTAGGCAAAAATGGTGGGCTGAATCTACGGCAATGACGTAACAAAGAAAGCGAAGGGTTTCTTTTCATTTCTTAGACCATTGTAATTAAAATCTTCCATTAGATGTGTAATCTTTTTTCCATTTTTCAGAAACATAACTACAATGATGTTTCTCAAAGACTTTTGCAAAATGATGAATGTGATGATGAATATTCAGCTATGCGTGTTTTTTTTTCGAAATGGGGAATCCCCGGCCTCTGCATCGATCGATGCATGCAACTTTTTATTGCTTTATTAGAGTTCAGTTATTATTACATCATGGGTCACACAAGGTCGAAACATGTATCAACCATCTAAAAAATAAAGACAACATGAAGTGGCACTGCATCAACATGCTATCCTAAGATCAAAACGTCAGCTACACCGGCTGTATAAATCCCGGGCAATAAATTTCAGCAGGTTGCACCCAATATCCAAAGTCTCACGCCTTTCCGCTGGTTGTAGGTAAGACCACATATGGATCCAATGAGTAGCCATCAGAATAACCTGCATAAAGGAAGATGATTTTGCATTGTTAAAAATATAGTCATTGCGTACGTTCCAAATGGCCCAGAGTAAAGCACATACTCCAAGCCCGCTGAAGAAGCTGCATCTCTGGCTGCTGTGATCGGATGTCAGGTTGGCACCATGCCGTTCACCCACTTGGGATTACCGATGGGCACGACCAGACCCACGGTGGAGGACCTGATGCCTTTGGTTAACAGCATGGAAAGAAGACTGACTAGCACTGCCATCTGGCTGACGTACGGGGGAAGACTCACCTATGTGAACTCGGCGATCACCCCCCTGATTCTGTTTGCCATGTGCACTCTAAAGATCCCACTTAAAATCTTTGAATTTTGCGATCGGGCACGTAGGCACTGTCTCTGGCGCAAGATCATCGATGGAGAGGAAAAATGCCAATCGCTGGCGTCTTGGGACATGGTGTGTCAGCCAAAGGCCAGCGGTGGTTTAGGCGTGATCAACCTGAAAATTCAGAACCAAGCGCTCCTGCTCAAATTCCTAGACAAGTTTTACAGAAAATGCGATATTCCCTGGGTGCAGACAGTCTGGTTTCGACATTGTGACGACAGGGCTCCACACTCTCGCCCTCCTTGCGGCTCCTTTTGGTGGAGAGATGTGGCTGGGCTGATGGGCATTTTCAGAGGAATTATCTCATGCGACATCAAAGCGGGGGACACAATCCTCTTATGGAAAGATGCGTGGACGGACCCTCTTCTTTGTGACAGTGCGGCAAGACTTCTCTCCTTCTCAAATGATGAAGATGTCACAGTTAAAGGCTTCGTGGAGGAAGCTGAGCTTGCAAACCTCTTCCAGCTTCCCCTCTCGGTGGAAGCCCATGATGAACTGACTCAACTCCAGACACGCCTCAACATCGACAGTATTGACAGCTCGGTGCCGGATGTTTGGTCCTTCGTGTGGGGTAACAAGCACTTCAAGCCCAATGACTACTACAGGTTCTGCTTCAGAAATGTCCTCCCACCTGCATATCTCCCGGCGATCTGGAAATCTAAATGTACGATGAAACATCGAGTGTTTGCCTGGCTGATGTTAGTCGACAGGATCAACACCCGAGACATGCTACGCCGAAGGAACTTCAACATTGGGACCGACTTCTCGTGCCTCCTTTGCAGCTCGGGCAGAGATGAGACAAGAAACCACCTGTTCTTCGAGTGTGCATTTGGAGCGGAATGTTGGAATAAGCTTGGGATTACCTGGAACATTGACTTGCCTCTCAAAGACATGGTACAGGCTTCGGAAACAGCTTGGCAAGGCCCCCTGTTCACTGAAGCTGTGATTCTGGGGGCATGGAACATATGGAAGACTCGCAATAGGAAACTGTTTGACAATGTCTCCCCCGAGCTCACCCAGTGGAGAAGCCAGCTAGCTAACGATCTTGATATCCTCGGGTGCAGGGTGAAAAACAAGCATAAGGAAGCGCTCGGACAAATACTCTCTAGAATCTCTTTGTAAATAGCCTAGATAGCTCTTCCCCCCACCTACTTTTTTGACGACCGACCCCCCTCCTGCTTGGCTTTGGTTCATTCCGGATCGTTGGCCATTGTATATATGTAACCTGTTGTAACTGTTGCTGGCCTTTGTGCCAGGCCTATTTTTTATTTAAATAACAGTGGGAGTCTCTCCCGCTGTAGGTCGTCAAAAAAAAAAAGATGCTGAATTGTTTCCTCTTGATCACAAAAACAACATTTTTTTAAACCCAGTCTAGTTTCGCTTAGCCAAATTATCCTTAGTAAGAATGACCTTACGAAATAAGAACCACATGAAAATCTTAATTTTTAGTGGAACTTTAATTTTCCAAATATATTTACGGAGAAATCTTGTATGATCACTCATGAAATCTAAATACAACGATTTGACCATAAAACTTCCTGATGTAGTCAGCCTCCATTTAAACACATCATGTTGATCCGAAAGTTGCACACCCATTAAGCGGTTCACCAGATGTAGCCATCTTGACCACTTGTTTCTGGTTAGGGCTCTCCTGAAACCTATGTTTGGGGGAGGAGCCTGCGACAAGACCGTTGCCACTGAAACTTCTTTACGCTGAACTATATTGTAAAGGCAAGGGTACTGACGAGATAAAGGTGTATCCCCAAGCCATGTATCTTCACAAAAACGGGTACTAACCCCGTTTCCAATATTAAAGGAGTCTCGATCAAAAAACTCATCTTTGACCTTCATATGACCCTTCCAAAAGGGGGAATCAGTTGGTCGAACTTTGACCTGTGACAGAGATTTAGAGTGCAAATATTTATTATGAATCAATTCATGCCATACTCCCTCTTCTGACAAGAGTTTGAATAGCCATTTGCTTAAAAGGCACTTGTTTTTAATCTCTAAAACTTCTATCCCAAGTCCCCCTTGTTCCTTAGGTCGACAGATGATGTTCCATTTAGCAAGTCTATACTTTCTTTTATGGCCATCACTCAGCCAGAAGAATCTGGATCTAAAATAATCCATTCTTTTACATACCCGTTTGGGTATCTCAAAGAATGATAACATGAACATAGGCAAACTTGTTAAAACCGAGGGGATCAAGATGAGGCGATCACCATATGACAGGAGCTTTCCTGCCCAGCTCGCTAATTTCTTTTCAAACCTATCTTCAACCAGTTTCCACTCTCCATTTTTTAGTTTCCGGAAATGAATTGGGATACCCAAATATCTAAAAGGATAGGTCCCAGATTCACAACCAAAAAGATTTCTATATTGATCTTCCACCTCCTTTGCTTTGCCAAAACAAAAGAGTTCACTCTTATGGAAGTTTATCTTCAAACCCGATAACTGTTCAAACATGCAAGGAATAAGTTTCATATAAATGTCATGTCCCAAGAAGATAATCGTATCATCTGCATATTGTAGGATCGACACCCCCCCATCTACTAGGTGTGGTATAAGTCCATGAACCTGTCCATCCTCTTTCGCTCTTGCGATTATGATGGCTAGCATATCAGCCACAATATTAAATAACATAGGAGACATCGGATCTCCCTGTCTCAAACCTTTTCGTGTTTGGAAATAACGACCTATGTCATCATTAACCTTAACACCAACACTACCGCGACTCACAAATTGTTCTACCCAAAGACACCATTTAGGATCGAACCCCTTCATACGCAACAATTGTTGTAGAAAGGACCACTCAACCTTATCGTATGCTTTTTCAAAATCAATTTTTAGCAACACACCGTCCATTTTCTTCCTATGAAGTTCATGGATAGTTTCATGAAGAATCAACACCCCCTCCAGGATGTGTCTTCCTGGCATGAACGCTGTTTGGGTTGGCCTGATCACCTTATGTGCCACTGCCGTCACCCGATTCGTCCCAACTTTAGTAAATATTTTAAAGCTAACGTTAAGAAAGCAAATAGGCCGATATTGCTGAATCTGAACCGCATTTTCCTTCTTGGGAAGTAGAATAATAGTGCCAAAGTTTAGATGAAACAGCGGGAGCTCCCCTTTCTGGAAGCTCTCAAACTTATTCATTAAGTCGTGTTTTAATATATTTCAAAATTTCTGATAAAATTCCGCAGGAAAACCATCCGGTCCCGGTGCCTTGTTCTCTTCCATCTCCATTATAGCTTCATTCACCTCCTTCTCTGTGAAGTTAGCCGTAAGAATAGCATTTTCCTCTGCAGAAATCTGGGGGATATCCAAAATTTCAGTTTCCACTAAAGAGAAGTAATTTTTGGCCGATGCCCCAAATAACCTCTTATAGTATTCTATGACATAATTTTTAATATTTTCTTGCCCGGTTATAGTTCCTTCATCTTGTTCAAGCAGGAAAATCTTTTTCCTTCTATGCTTACCATTCGCAATTAGGTGAAAATATTTGGTGTTGTTACCACCTTCTTCTTAGCTTAGCCACTTAGCATCTCTCATGGCTTCCCTCTCGGAAGTATTAAGAGGCGTGGTATCAGCTTTCAAGTCTAAAGAATCAATAATATTAAGCAGACGCGCTTTCTCATTTTTATAAACACTATACTCAGATTTTTTGCCCATCCTCTCAGAAAAGTACGTAGGTGGCGGATCTTGTTCTGCCAGACCTCCATATAATTGTTGCCATGTGAAATGGCTGCCCACTCTTTAGCAACTATCTCATAAAATCCATCCTGGCGCAACCAGGATACTTCAAAGGAGAAGTGTGATTTATTGCCCAAGTGAGCTTGTTCACCTGAGTCAATAAGCAGCGGTGTATGATCCGAGCCAGCTCTTGTTAATGCCGAACACTTACTAAAGGAAATTTGTGTTCCCAAGACACGCTTGCCAGAACCCTGTCTAATTTCTCATACGTAGGAGTAGTTCTTCGATTCGCCCAAGTGTACTGCCTACCCGCGAGATCTAGTTCTCATAGGTCCAGGCTTTCAATTATGGCATTAAAAATGAATGGCCACCTCGCATTAAAATTATCATTATTTTTCTCACTTTGTCTGCGGATAATATTGAAATCACCACCCACTAACGAAGGTAATGTTTCATTTTCACAAATACGTACGAGCTCGGCCAAGAACTCCTCCTTCTGGGCGTCTTGTGCAGCACCATACACAGCTACAAGTGACCACTCAAAATTATCGCTTTTGGAACAAAGGTGAAACTTAGCACACCTCTCTCCCGGCGTTACATTTTTGACCCGAAGTGTCTGGGAATTAAAACCCACAAGAATGCCACCCGATCTTCCCTGGGGTGGCAAACAAAACCAAACATAATCAAGACCTCCCGACAATTTTTTTAGAAAAGGTGTTGAGAAATTATCCCTACCAGTCTCCAACACGGCAAAAAAATCTAGTTTGTGTTCTCTTATAGTTTCAGAAACTACTGAATGCTTTGCCGTGTCCCTAAACCCTCCACTATTCCAAAAACTGCCCTTCATTGTTTCGTAGATTTTAGCTTAATTCTAATACTACGACGAACAATAGTTTTCAGGCTTTTTCCTGTTATAAACCCTTTTTTTTCTCAAAACAGGAGGATCAAGGTCCTTATGACCTTCGGAGCCAGCTTGCTCCTCTCCCTCAAGATCATTACTCAAAACAACAGCCTCGTTAAGCACCAAACTATTTAAGGATTCATCACCCACTTTAGATTTGTCCTCGCTCTTTTTGAACATGACCAAAGTTCGTTGCCAATCTAATTCTTTAATATTTTCCACTGACGACTCAATTTGACTAGGTGAATCCCCTAAAGAAATCCCAAGCTTTGCAGCCCTAGCCACTATAACGTCATTTGGAAAAGAAGCAATAGAAAACTTAGAAACAATGGTTGTACCTGAAGCACCAGGCGTATCACGGTCCTGAGCCCTCTGCCGGGCCCTTTCCATCTGCGTGGCATCAGCGTTTGCCTGGGCACTCACCCGTACACTTACACGGATGTCCTTCGCCTTTGCCTCTGGAATACCGCCATACTCCATCACCTCTGCTTGAGAGTAACGACCACCGAGGAACACTCCAGTTCCCTCCGTCGGAGGCGAAGAGAGATCGCGGCATGCCCTCCCTCCTGGAGTGCACGGCGAAACGGACGATGTCGAGTGCCCCCCCGTGGCCTCCTGCCGCGGAGCGAGCACCTGAACCGGAGACGAGGCCATATACGTCGGCGTGTATTGCTGAGTATTTGCTGTCTCTAGGAGAAACGGCGGCCAAATGGCCCCTGTAATATATGTCGCTGGCGGTTCGACCGCCCGAGGTACATCTAACGGCTTCTGATGGAGTAAACTCTGGCTGTTTATAGAGGAAATTAAATCATATGCGAAGGACTCAACATTGGGGGTACATAGAGAAAGTCTGCCGAAGATGTGTCCAACCTCAGGTGGTTTGGCCAACCACCTATGATAACCACACAATTAGGGATGAAAACGGAGCGGATATGGACGGAACTGAGTGGTGCCACATTTGTTTTCATATTTGTTTGCGGAAGCGGAAACGAATACAGAAACCCCGGAAACAAATACGGAAATAAAAATTATCGGAAACAGATATGTACCGAATACGGTGCGGACACGGAACAGAAAGCGGATGTTTGCCGGAACAAAGCAACTCCATAAATAATGCACGAAAACTCAATCAAACCAACAAAATTGTCAATTTTCTAAGATGAAATAAAATATAACGAGTTATGATGATTATATAATATAGTGTGCATATGCTATCAACTTTAACAACATTAAGAAACATCTACTATCGTCCTTAACACTAGTGCTACACTGAAATGTTGAACTGGTAACGACTCGAGAGGGACATGATATGCGAGTATATATGGCCTAAACACGGTAGGTTCAGATCCTTTTATTTTTTTATTCATATCATGTAATGTGCCTAAATGTTTCTACTGGAATTACTGGCCCTACTAGATGTGGAAAGCATCGCATAGCAAAAACGGAAAGTTCCGTATTACCGGAAACGGAAAGTTCCGTTTCCGTGGTCATTCCGCCGGAATCTGCTGTTCCGTTTCTGTTTCCGTTTCCGCATAAAAGTTTCCTTTTCCGTTTCCGTTTTGCAAAATTCCGTTTCCGTTTCCGTATTTCCATTCCGTTTCTGTTTTTTCGCGGAAAAGTCGGAAAGATTCCGCTCCGTTTTCATCCCTACACACAATCACTGACTCATGTTGTCTGACGGGTGATAAATAGGGTATTTGAACCGCTTCAGACGGTATGTTCTGTAGTAGTGTCCGCCGATAGCTTAAAAACCAAAGACCTCGTGTCCCAGCTCTCGTTTTATGAAAGCAAAGATAGATAGGACAACCATATTCTTGCTGGCCTGGGATCTGCAGCTTTACAGACACCAAACACGTACGTACGTAGCAACCAAAGCTTATCCCACTGTAAAGGAGAAACAAAAGCTTGCCAGTGACTGCAAACTTCAAACCACCGGACCTGCACTGTCGATCGACACTAACATCCAGCTTAATTAAACAATTAATTTGTTGTTAAAAAATGTGCTGATTCTTTGCAAATACAGTAGAGTTCAACCTCAGGTCTATGAATCTAAGATACACACTGATAGAATAAACATGCCATGCAAGATCGTAGGCGACACCGATGTATGATATTTGTTAATAAGGTTCGGCTAGCTGGAGCATGCATCTTTTGGAAATATGACTACAGAAGCTTCTTCAAACAAAACCACAACACAGGTCATCCGGGCGCCGACAAAAACTGAAGGATTGTTTTTTATTTTGATCTTCGCGTCTGGCCGCAACTATAGATACCTTTTGTTGCTTCTCTCTTGTCACTCTTCTCATCCGAACAGAAAGCAAATACAAGATTTTTCTTTTGTTCTTCACGTGCTCCTCCTCCTTACCATAATAAGGACGGCTTCATATGCCTTCTATTGCTTTTCTCTCGCCAACCTTCTCGCATGGAATCAAAGCAAAAACAAACTAAATAATTCTTCTTTTGTCCTTCATATGTTGCTGCAGCTTCCTTGGCATAATAACTACCAATGCTTTACAGTAATATTTTTCTGCCATCTACAACCTATCAATGGTTTTTTTTTTGCTGCTTCTGATCGCCTATAAGCCTACCAAGCAAAAAGCAACCTAATGGAGTCTTCTTTTGTTCTTCACGTGTTAATGCTCCTTGGCATAATAAGGTTAACTTCCAGTGTCTTCTATTGCTTTTCTCTCGACAACCTTCTTGCCTGGAACCAAAGTAATAGTCAACAAAAGAATTATTCTCCTGTTCTTTACGTGTTGCTTCTTCCGTCTGTTGCTCCTTCCGTCTGTTGCTTCAACTGAACCACCGTCCTTCACGCCTGCCGTTTGACGACAATTCCACCTGTAGCTTCCGCACGAAAACTCGACGACAACCATTCTGTATTTACAACCCCAAGTACAAATGTTACCTAATGTGCACAAATATTTGAGACACAGACACAACCAAAAACAGTTCAACATGTAGTAGTGCCACTCATTAATTAAGTTGTGTGCACATTTATTAATTTTGTATCAAACTACTCTGAAAATGTGATGGCGAACACACATTATCAAAGTTAATTTTTTTTCTTCATGCGTCGTGTAAAATACCAATTAGCCTACGCGTTGATTTTGCGGTATAGTAGTAGATTACAAGTCTTGTTGCTAGCAAATTTACGTATACATATCATTGTATATAATGTACAGTTGGGAATTGGTACACACTTTTGTACTTTTGTTAATATGAAAAATTGCAGCAGAAAAAAGTATAATTTCAGCTCAACTTGTGTAATAACTGAAGGATCATTGCACATCACGGAAATAAAACATATGCATCGACATATATGGAGTAACATGGCTCAAGCCACACCTAAGGCAGTGTCTTAGCTCCTGTGTGAGTATTAAGCCGCACCCAAGCCAATGTCATAGGTCCTGAGAACCACTCTGAATTGCAATAGGAACACCAACACCAACACCAACACCAACACAAAGACACCAAATTGTAATGTGGAAAAACCAAAATTAGTGTAAAAACCATGGGCCGAAGCCACCCAAATCTTATTCCACTATTATCAAATGTGGGATACAATAATTTCTTCTCTAGGTAGCCCTAGAAGCTATCATACATCAAGATTTCACTATCTTGGATAGCAACAACAATAATTGGGGCAGCAAGAGTTAGGGATTGGAATAATCTCATCAAAGATGGTGGAACCACAGTTTGAACGAGTATATGTAAGCTTACTATTTTTCCGTAATAAAAAACTATGAATAGTGTACTTGTGTGTTCCCACAGTTTGCACTCGCATTCATACCGGCCTTCAACTTCATCGGCCAATACATGGAACTCGTGCCTTGACCAAGCGAACTCTCTTCTCTAGTTATAGTGGTGCAGAAGGAAATTTGTTGCATTCTCTTTAGAAGTTTTTATGCGGAAAGTCGTGCTGTGATATTGGCGTTCCCGGAACACTAAGTACACTGCTCTTGTGTACTCTTGTGCCTCAAAACCATAGCGCGTTATGGTTTCCTGGATCTCTGCACAGTTTTATTATAAAAACATTTAGGTGCAAACTTCTGTCCCCTGCCAAGAAATCACTGCCCACCCTTTCCCCTTGCTTTTCCTAACCTCATATGAAGTCAAGCAATTATATTCTCTTTTTGTTCGGTTGGTCGCAGTTGCTGCCGTTTCACCTGAATAAGCCACTCATTTGATCTGCTGTGCAGGGCTGTTGTTGGCTTTGAAAATTCTGCTAGCCTCTCCCCACATCCGAGTACAGTTCTCTCACCTGGAACCAAAGATTTGTTCTTCACGTGTTGCTGCTTTCTTGCATGGGAAATAACTAAATGGTCATAATTTTTCATCTATGACCTTTTTTGTGACTAAAAATTGATGGTCACATACGGAGCGTCTCAAACGGTCATATGTGACCATTTTTTTGAATTGGTCATAACCATCTATGACCAAATCTGATGGTCATAACTCTTATGACCATTTTATTTGGTCATAAGCTGTCTGGTGTAGCCACGACAGATCCTACGTGGCCAATCCCACGTGGCAAATTTGTGACCAAATCTGAAAGTCATAGAACAGATTCAGCCCAGTTCACGTTGGTCATTAGATGGGCCAAGCCCAAATGTCCAGCCCAACTTTGTTCGGCCCATTTATATATTTTTTGTATCTTCTTATTGAATTTGCCGCTCCTTATATGGGCCAGCCCAACTTTTTCAGCCCATTTATGTTTTTTTCTGCAATTTCTTTTCGACATTACCTTTCCTCTATATGGGTCAGCTGAACTTTGTTCCAGCCATTTCTTTACGGGCCGTGGCCATTATACAGTCCAAAGAGTTCAGGCCCAAGGCCTCTTTAGCCCAGTTGCACAGCATAAGATGAAATTCAAATCCAGGAATTCAAGTACATTTGAATTCAAATTTAATTTTGAATTCGAGTAAATTTTAGTTAAAGCAAATATCCCATGTATTCAAATCAACACATCAACTAACAACACAATCACATATTCATTCAGATTCAAATCACAGGCCAAAATTACCATATTCAAGATCAGGTTCATAGCATTCAGGTTTACATGCAAGATCATCAGCATCAGGTTTACATCAGAGACCAAAATTACCATATCCAAAGCCAAGTTCACATCACCATCAGACCAGAACTTACCATCCTAGCTAACTTAACATCCATCAGGTACCCATCCTCACAGAACTTTAGCTCCCATCAGTGACATAAACTGAGCCAACCTCTCATTTGTTTCATCAGTCTTCCTGCGCAGCTCTTCATGCTCCTTGTCGCGGACAGCTTGTGCGGCTTCAGATTCTTCAGTCTTCCTCCTCATTTCAGCCAGCTCGGCCCTCATTGCTTCGTTTTCCCTCTGCAGGATCTCCTCAAGGTCAGTGACATGTGCAGCCACAACATCTGATTTGCTGGACTTCTTGGATGAGCTTGATCTCAGACCAACATTCTCCAGGAATGTGCTTGACTTGGGAAGAACTGCAGCAACAGCGTCGACATCGGATTTTGGTTGTTCTCCTTCTCGTACAGGCGCAGCCAATATGGTCTCCATGTCACTCTGCATATGTAGAATTAGACATGAGCATGGTAGGAGTAATGAACAAAAGCTTCAACCCAAATTATTTTGACGCATAAAAAATAGAGATACCAACACCAATGGAGCATACACTAGCAGCATGAAGTTGTTGTTCTTAAGTAAGATTCCAACATTACTAGAGCATACACAGGAGCATGAACTTGACCAAAGGAAAGTACCAGACAAACATCAGTACTCGTACCAGATTCACAAGCAGCATATTTACATGTAACATGACGCAAACCCTGATTCACAGGGGGCACAGAAACAAGTCCAGAAAGATGTCATGATCAAGAATGGCACAGGTTACTTACTATAGCCTTCTGGACTTCCGGTGAGTATCCATATTTTTTGCTGAAGTGTGTGACCCTAAAACAGTCGACAGCAGACAATGCTTGATCAGCAGACAATGCTTGATCGCTAAGCTCCTTCCTCTGAAACATTTTTCATATAGAAGACAATCAGACAATAAGCTTACAAGACAAAAGTTGCTTAGGACTAGTCTTCTACTTAAAAACATGAGCATTCTTACCTTGGCGTAGATATGGGCCGCATAGCAGCGAGAACCAGTCTTCTGCTGGAACTGGACTTTCTCTCGATTAGCCCTGGCACTATCGCAAGTTTTCTACAACTGAAAAGGAGTTTGGCTAATTAGAACAGCAGGTACATGCTAATGCATACAGCAGATAGATGATGATAATTAGGAAAGTAAGCATAAACAATGCATACCTTGTGTCTTGGGGTAGACCACAGTTCTACTAGCTTTTGCCATTCATTGTCAGGCAAGCCTTCCACCGGGGACTTGATGCTGACTTTGTTTGCTGGGATGGGGTCGAAGTGCTTCTTCTTGATCAAGTGGCGTCTGTTCTTGGATATTTTCTGTAGGAGATCACTGCATGCCTTCTGAACAGTCTCTGAATCGGTGTCCAAGACAAAATTCCCCTAACAAGACACAGCAAACAAGGATATGGAACACAATCATATAATCATATTATCAGGTATCCAAACCAAAAAGATGACATTCAGCTACAAAGCAATTAACTTACAGCCACTTTTCCAACATAGTTCTTCATAAGGGTAGAATCATTTTTGTACTCCTTGAAGTGAGGAAGGACTGGCAAAAGGCTTCTTGCAGTATAGCCACACTCGGATGCAAACTTTGCAGCCTGCATAGGCTTCTCTGGACGCTTCATCCCTTTAGCAATTTGGATGGTGACCTTGGCGCCCAATCCCTGGGTTTTCTTTTGAAGCCCTGTGCCTTTTCTTTTGTGGTTGATCAAAGCAGTTATATCTGAAAAAGGACACATGCAGACATGGCATAATGTCACATATACATGTATGCATTGATCAGCTGAATACATAAAATAAGGACATGCAACAGTGAAATGTCAATTATTATGCCCATGGAAACACTAAAAAAGAAGGGAGTAACTTGCCTCTAACAAGAGTATGCTGCTCCTGTTGTTCAGAACTGCCAACAACGGTTAGTGACTTATTTTTGACCATGTGGCTTGACTCCATGCCCATTTCGCCTCCTTCTTCCATGTGCCTTTGGCTTCCTTCTTCCATGTGCCTTGAGCTCTCTTCATCCATGTGCATTGAGCTCTCTTCATCCATGTGCTGCTGGTTTCCTCCATCCTTAAGCAGCAGGCTTTCTTCCAACGCCTTCTTCTGTCTAGTGACTCGAGTGGGAGCATCTTCAGGTTCAAGACCTTGTAGCATTCTTTTCGTTGCTCCTTGAGGTGGGGGCATCACCCTTTTCCCTGGAGCCATGGCAAATGATGGTGTTGACGCAGATGATGGTGTTGAGGCAGGTGAGCTTGTCCTTTTGCAGCTTTTCTTCTTGATAGCACACTTCTTTCTTCTAGTTACCTTCAGTTCCTTATATAAACAGAGAAGACAACTGCATTAGATTATATAAGTAGAAAAATGTTTGCACAGAATCTAAAACAAACATGAAACAGAAAGCAGAAAAAGTATCCCCCCTCGCACACACACCCACCTTTACTTGCTTCAGTAAGGTGTCATCACTTCCATCCTGCTGGCTCACTTCGTCATCTTTAGGACTATACTCAGAACCTGAACCTTGACTTATGCCAGATGCTTCGTCATCACAAGTAACTGCACTACCATCATGATCATTGCTCTTCCTAACCATGGACACTAATGCACTGAGGCCAATTGACTGCAACCTGCGATTGTTCCTCATCATGTTTTCAGCCCTAATCTTCTCGTATTCGGTCATAGGTGCTTCTTCTCAACAAATAAATATAGTGATAGTAAGTTTGACTGGTTGAAATGCATGGGGAATCAAGACACCACAAAAAAACAACCAAGTTACTTCTTTAAAACATTATAGTGGGTATAACAAATTCATTAGAAACTAACCCATTCTAGTCAATTTAGTTAGCCTATCATGTTTTATTTTTATTTATTCCTGGTTCCCTAAACAAGCACAAGCAAAACATAACCAAATAACTACACATAAGCCTGGTTTCAAACATAGGCTGCTCACATCAGAGCACACATAGACAATCTAGCAGGATAAGCACAAGGAAAAGGTTACATACCATACATCACCTTCTTCTTTGCCATCTTTGTCATGGCTGATCTGGAGGGGGAGGGGCTGCAAAATAGAATGAACAATAATTAGTGGACTTGATAAAGTAAAACTAAGAGATAGCAGGAATTAATCAACAGTCATGCACCACATGCAAAAGAACAGATGGCAGCTAAAAGATTCAGGTCACCGCTCATTATAGGCTATAAAAATGTAGAGTCTATATCAACTGCAGAAACGTTCCAGCTTTTTAGCAATCAACGAACAAATAGGAATATAGCTTCTACATGAAGCATTTGTGAAAATGTAGAGTCTATATATCAGCTTTTTAACTACAGAAACGTTCTAGCTTTTTAACAATCAACTGCAGATTTGTTGTGAGCAGGTGCACAAGCAGAAGTATGCTATTGGTTACTACTACTTGGCATGCCAACCAACAGAACTACATGCAGCATATTTACATCAACAAAATAATCACTGCTGAACGAAATTAACTTGCACTTATCAGCATGTTTATATCATACAAAAAATGATAAACATGTAACTCATATTTAAATCAGCAAATAATTATAGAGAATTCCATAACAGTACAGTAAGGACTAGGAGCTTTCAAAGCATGATGAACATAGGTAATTGAGCAAAATGAGCAAGCAAATACAAGCTGAAGCAAGCAAGTACTAGGAGCATAGATAATTCAGCGAGCAAATACAAGCTGAAGCAAGAAAGCAAGTACTAGTACTAGGAACAGCCAATCAATCATCCTCCATGAACAAGAGAGGGCATGCCACGCAAACCCTGACCCTAGGTATGCAAACCTAAAGGCCAGTACACGTGAACCCTAGTTGTAGCTAACTTAGCAACCTAGAACGCCATGACACGCCAGCCTTTGGGACCAAACCCTAACCCTAGGTATGCAAACGTCATGGCAGATCACAAGCTGCGGGGCCAAGAGTAGTGACCTGAGGGTGAACGGAGCACCTGAGTTCGGAGGAGAGATGGAGGCGACGCAAACGCTGCAGATGACGGCGTCGAGGAAGAAGTTCTTGGCGGCGTGGATGAGGAAGTCCTTGGCGGCGGTGTGGATGAGGAAGTCCTTGGCGGCGGCGTGGATGAAGAAGTCCTTGGCGGCAGCGGCCTCCGGGCTTCAGCGCGGACGACGAGGACGGAGTGTTGACCTCATCCTCACACTCTGCTCGACGAGGACGAGGCTCCGGGCGGCGGCAAGCTCGGCAGTGCGGCGGCGGAAGGGAGATGGGGAATTGTGCGGCGGTGCGGTGGCGGAAGGGAGATGGGGAATTGGGCAAGGAGATGGGGAATTGTGTGTGGATAGGAACAAGGAGATGGGTGGGGATGGCGTGTCTGGAGGGTTCGACTGTTGGAATTATAAAAATACCCCAGCCTTTTTCACTTTAGGTGGGTCGTTTCTGTCATTTCAGCGAAAATTCAGATAGAAGTGCGCGCAAATTCAGGCGGGAGGGAGGGAAAATGGGAGGGAAAATGGTGGTTTAGATGGAAAATTGGAGGGAAATTTTAGCTTTGACATTTTGGGGTTTGTTGTACAAACTAAATACAATTAAAGTGTGCATTGAAATAGTGTACAAACTAAATATAATCAAAGTGTGTAATAATGTGATATAGAGTGCAGTGAAAAGCTTCACATGATTATGATGTCATATAAGATTTTTTTTGAATTTCGTATGGTGATTTCAAAATCCAGTCCAAGTTGTCGTCGTGACCGTTCGTGTCTAGGGACCGAATCATGCGGATATTTTGGTGGATCTCTGATTAAATAGCTACTTGTGAATCTAAAAATGATTTTTAGGAAAAATAGTGGACAAACTATGTAGCACTTGTAGTTCAAATTATAGCCGTTTCCAGCTGAATCGGCAGGAAACAATTTTAATTGATTGAAATAGGTAGAAATCTCTAAAATGCATACTTTTCGGTGATTGTTCATCAAATGTGGTCTATTTTGAGTCAAATATTGAGCGGTGTCATTTTGCCCGATATTCTCGGTAGCCGCTTCACAAAATACTCTGTTTTAGACACTTAGAAAATGAAAAGTAGATTTTTTTTGTGAAACATGTCAAAATCTTTGGTCGGCAACATTGTTCGCCATCCCATGGTGCACACATGTGCCAAATTTGGGCATATTTAAACAAACTATGTTATGAATGTGGCCATAACATTGGTAGTTTGGCATGAAAGCCATACATCTTCGTTCATGGTAGCTTGTTTTTGAGAACACTTTTTCACGAATCATTTCGTATTGCAAGTTTATATTTTTTTCTGTTAACTATGTCACATAAGATGACGCTACGCAAAGGTTTTCCAATTTTTTGATTTTTTTTAATTTCGTATGGTGATTTCAAAATCCGGTCCAAGTCGTCGTTGTGACCGTTCGTGTCTAGGGACCGAATCATGCGGATATTTTGGTGGATCTCTGATGAAATAGCTACTTGTGAATCTAAAAATTATTTTTAGGAAAAATAGCGGGCAAACTATGTAGCACCTACAGTTCAAATTATAGCCATTTCTAGCTGAATCGGCAGGAAACAATTTTAATTGATTGAAATAGGTAGAAATCTCTAAAGATGAATTTGAAGAAGCCCTAGTGGAAGATGTTCAATGGCTAGCCGTGGCGAGGCTTGCATACTTTTCAATGATTGTCCATCAAATGTGGTCTACTTTGAGTCAAATATTGAGCGGTGCCATTTTGCCCGATATTCTCGGTAGCCGCTTCACAAAATACTCTCTTTTAGACACTTAGAAAATGAAAAGTGTATTTTTTTTGTGAAACATGTCAAAATCTTTGGTCGGCAACATTGTTCGCCATCCCATGGTGCACACATGTGCCAAATTTGGGCATATTTAAACAAACTATGTTATGAATGTGGCCATAACATTGGTAGTTTGGCATGAAAGTCATACATCTTCGTTCATGGTAGCTTGTTTTTTAGAACACTTTTTCACGAATCATTTCGTATTGCAAGTTTATATTTTTTCTGTTAACTATGTCACATAAGATGACGCTACGCGAAGGTTTTCCAATTTTTTGATTTTTTTTAATTTCGTATGGTGATTTCAAAATCTGGTCCAAGTCGTAGTCGTGACCGTTCGTGTCTAGGGACCGAATCATGCGGATATTTTGGTGGATCTCTGATGAAATAGCTACTTGTGAATCTAAAAATGATTTTTGGGAAAAATAGCAGGCAAACTATGTAGCACCTACAGTTCAAATTATAGCCGTTTCTAGCTGAATCGGCAGGAAACAATTTTAATTGATTGAAATAGGTAGAAATCTCTAAAGATGAATTTGAAGAAGCCCTAGTGGAAGATGCTCAATGGCTAGCCGTGGCGAGGCTTGCATACTTTTCAATGATTGTCCATCAAATGTGGTCTACTTTGAGTCAAATATTGAGCGGTGCCATTTTGCCCGATATTCTCGGTAGCCGCTTCACAAAATACTCTCTTTTAGACACTTAGAAAATGAAAAGTGTATTTTTTTTGTGAAACATGTCAAAATCTTTGGTCGGCAACATTGTTCGCCATCCCATGGTGCACACATGTGCCAAATTTGGACATATTTAAACAAACTATGTTATGAATGTGGCCATAACATTGGTAGTTTGGCATGAAAGTCATACATCTTCGTTCATGGTAGCTTGTTTTTGAGAACACTTTTTCACGAATCATTTCGTATTGCAAGCTTATATTTTTTTTCTATTAACTATGTCACATAAGATGACACTATGCGAAGGTTTTCCAATTTTTTGATTTTTTTTGAATTTCGTATGGTGATTTCAAAATCCGGTCCAAGTCGTCGTCGTGACCGTTCGTATCTAGGGACCGAATCATGCAGATATTTTGGTGGATCTCTGATGAAATAGCTACTTGTGAATCTAAAAATGATTTTTAGGAAAAATAGCGGGCAAACTATGTAGCACCTGCAGTTCAAATTATAGCCGTTTCTAGCTGAATCGGCAGGAAACAATTTTAATTGATTGAAATAGGTAGAAATCTCTAAAATGCATACTTTTCAGTGATTGTCCATCAAATGTGGTCTACTTTGAGTCAAATATTGAGCGGTGCCATTTTGCCCGATATTCTCGGTAGCCGCTTCACAAAATACTCTCTTTTAGACAATTAGAAAATGAAAAGTGTATTTTTTTGTGAAACATGTCAAAATCTTTGGTCGGCAACATTGTTCGCCATCCCATGGTGCACACATGTGCCAAATTTGGACATATTTAAACAAACTATGTTATGAATGTGGCCATAACATTGGTAGTTTGGCATGAAAGCCATACATCTTCGTTCATGGTAGCTTGTTTTTTAGAACACTTCTTCACGAATCATTTCGTATTGCAAGTTTATATTTTTTTCTATTAACTATGTCACATAAGATGACGCTATGCGAAGATTTTCCAATTTTTTGATTTTTTTTTTAATTTCGTATGGTGATTTAAAAATCTGGTCCAAGTCGTCGTCGTGATCGTTTGTGTCTAGGGACCGAATCATGCGGATATTTTGGTGGATCTCTGATGAAATATCTACTTGTCAATCTAAAAATGATTTTTAGTAAAAATAGCGGGCAAACTATGTAGCACATGCAGTTCAAATTATAGCCGTTTCCAACTGAATCGGCAGGAAACAATTTTAATTGATTGAAATAGGTAGAAATCTCTAAAATGCACACTTTTCGGTGATTGTCCATGAAATGTGGTCTACTTTGAGTCAAATATTGAGCGGTGCCATTTTTCCCGATATTCTCGGTAGCCGCTTCACAAAATACTCTGTTTTAGACACTTACAAAATGAAAAGTGGATTTTTTTGTGAAACATGTCAAAATCTCTGGTCGGCAACATTGTTCGCCATCCCATGGTGCACACATGTGCCAAATTTGGGCATATTTAAACAAACTATGTTATGAATGTGGCCATAACATTGGTAGTTTGGCATGAAAGCCATAAATCTTCGTTCATGGTAGCTTGTTTTTTAGAACACTTTTTCACGAATCATTTCGTATTGCAAGTTTATATTTTTTTTCTGTTAACTATGTCACATAAGATGACGCTACGCGAAGGTTTTCCAATTTTTTGATTTTTTTGAATTTCGTATGGTGATTTCAAAATCCGGTCCAAGTCATCATCGTGACCGTTCGTGTCTAGGGACCGAATCATGCGGATATTTTGGTGGATCTCTGATGAAATAGCTACTTGTGAATCTAAAAATGATTTTTAGGAAAAATAGCGGGCAAACTATGTAGCACCTGCAGTTCAAATTATAGCCGTTTCCGGCTGAATCGGCAGGAGACAATTTTAATTGATCGAAATAGGTAGAAATCTCTAAAAATGCATACTTTTCGGTGATTGTGGGGACCCCGGACTAGCTGTCCGAAATACCCTTGTGCCTACAACATCAGCGATCCCATGATCAGTCTGTCGCTGAGCACAATCAAACTGGTATCAAAAGAACATCCATAAATACCGAAGGAAATTACTTACTTGATTGAAGCCATAAGCTTCAACAGGTACTTGCAGCGGAAATCACCAAACAACGTGGAGACCAAGTCATATGCCACAACCCCACAGGCAACTGACTGGGAAGCGCCCTAGTTCGCATTGACGTCATTTAAAACTTCTCCTTCGAGCTGCTCCTCTTCAGAATCTGGCTAAGACAATAGCCAGGGACGAAACCAATATGAGTACATTTGAATGTACTCGCAAACTACCCCCGGAATGAGCATGCACTACTCTTTTATTGTTTAAATAAAACTTCGTTTACTTTGAAAACTCCATATCCTTGTTGAAAAGAGTAGGATGGACTTTTGTTTAATAACACTTTGTTTTGAAATCTCTATATCTTTATTGAAAAAGAAAAGAAGGCTTTTAGAACTTTTCCCATAAATCTGTCTTTGTAAGAAGTCTCTTTTAAAACTTTCTCCCGTAAATACATCTTTGTTGAAAAAGGTAAGAAGTCTCTTTTATAAACATTTTTCCCGGAAAATCACCATTGTATCTGTTTCTCCAAAACTCCTCCTTTTTCTGACCATGGCTCGCCATAGGTCCAATTAACTCCAACAACATCATACCAACTCGGTTGTATAGTAGTGGAACACTTTCTCCACTTCATTTCCCTCTTAAACTCAAATCTTTTCAAAACTTGCACATAGTCTTAGGACAGCCTCCCAATTGTCCATATCCGAGGACTCGGCTATTCGAATAGTTTTAACCCTCTGCAGAGGTAGCACGCTTTTTGCCCACACCCATCCGATAACTCATCGTGTCAGCCACGTCCCGCCATACACGGTGTATGCGAAGTTGAGCCACCGACCATAGCCTCTCCTTTGCTCATGCTAGTATAGGATCATTCCCTTATGATTCCATTCCATCGACACTCAGTCCAGTTTCCCGTCAGAAACCCTAAGTGTGAGGACTCATAGTTTTGTCCGGCGGTCTATTAAACCTTCTATCCTCCCCACCAAACTTGTGTGAGGACCCGGGTCAGGGGGTAGGTCCTCGGACCATCCCCTCATGCATAACGGAGTTATCTCCGTCGATGAGGTATCCCATACTAATAAGAGCAAATTATATGACTAAGCCCTTTCCCATATGTGGGTAAATGTGGTCGTACAGGGTAAGATTGGTCGTCATAGTGCTAGGACACTGTGCATTTTTCATAAACATCTCCATTCTCCATTTCTCCACTTCAACACCGACATCTCGGCATTCCAGCAATTCATCAAAGTATTTTCAAAGGAGTTTTGAGTAAACAATGTTTTTCCCATCCTATAGTTTGAAAAAGAATTTTTCCATCTACTATCTCCATATAAGGTGTCAAAATAATATACTTATATTTTGGAAAAAAGGGTTTTCAAAGTCATAACTTTAGTGGCAAACACCACATAAATACCTTATGCTCATTATATGTAAAACATGTGAACCAAAGTGGATGTATATAGATGCAAGCTCAGAGAGTAGCTTGCCTGATTCTAGCATAATGTTCCTGGGCTTCTTCTCACTGCTCAAAGAAATAAACTCCCAATTCTCCTTCAATAAATACTTTCCAAATACCACTCCGGTAGCGTTTATCTCTAGCGTCGCAACATGAAAATAAAAGAACACTCAATAAGCAAACCAAACCACAAGTGGTATACAAACAAGGAATCAACTACAAACATAGCACTAATTTAATCAAGCAACAAGCTAAGATCTACATTTACAAGGGCATTATACTAATCAGGAGTATAACACCATACACATGCCAAAACAAATGGGCACCAAGATATCCTCAATTAGAGGTACCTAACAAACATGTTTCCCTAAACAGGAAATACTTCAGACAAAAGTTAGGCCACTAATTTAACCTCTGTAATTCCAAATATTTTACCAAGTTAAGGTGGAGACATTAACCAGACACCTATGATATTATTCAACTTAAGGGCAACCAAGTTTAACAAGCAATGTCTATCAAGCATCAGACAAGACAGAGGGCTATTAGCAACAAGTTTGACAATCACCACACTATTCTCTTTTTACAAAGGTAGGGTTGGAGTAGTGATTAATCATCTTTTAGGGACTTCTACTAATCATGCAAGGCTAAGCACAATTAGCAAACTTGCACAATCAGTAGCTAAATTATTAGTTTAAAGATTTATTTATCTCATTTTTATTTTCAAGCACACAAGCAAAGTTGAATATTTGTTGGAAACATCAAATTCATTTTAACAACACATGTTTACTCAAAAAGATTAGCACAAGTCACAAATAGTAGTAACATATATTAGCTTGCTTAACATCAGTAACACACATGTAACAGTACCGAAATAATCATCAACAAGCATAAAACAGATTTTTATTAACAAGACAATTTAATTCCCTTCTTTTTGTTTGAGGCAGAACTACACTTTTAATAAATATTACTCCTAGGGAGTTCTGTAAATCAAACAATCATGCAAATTTGGGTTTGTGTTCTATGTTACTATTAGAAACTATCCCAATTGGATTTGCTCCAAAAATCCTCTCACAAAAATTTACAAAAATCACCAAAGTGCCACTGGTGTGTTTACAAGAATGAATAGAACTTTTGTTTTAGGTTTCATTTGCAAGCAAGGCTTACATATCTAGAAAGGTATCACTTCAGGCTTTCCATGGAATTTTAGTTTGTAATATTTGGATTTGTAAAACTCTAGATATTAAATAATTAGTGAAAAAGATACTTTTTGTAAGATTAAATCTAGAACACACATAACATCACATTTTTGCAGTACACCAGTGCTGCATGTTTAAGAAAACACACAGGAATACAACAAAATTTAAATCACTCAAATTGCTTGCACACACCAACCACAAATGAATTAAACCTCTACTGCAATTTAAACAGGAAAACAAAACAGATATTAGATCTACTAAAAAAAACAACACTGGGCTCGATCTGGCCCAGATCCAACCGAGCAACACAGAAGGCGGCCCAACTAGAGGCCCAAGCGTGAGGCGAAGGGGTACGGGGTCTTCTTCCTCCTCTCGAACAGGCACGGCAGAGCGGGCGAGCTGGAGCTTCGGGTGAGGACGGCGCGGCGGCTCCGGCGATCCTAAAAACAAACGGCGATGTCCGTTAGGTAGAACAGAGGAAGGGGGTCACGAGGGTGCAGAAATGGCGGGGAATGGTGGATGGAGCTGCTCACGATCTTGCTCGACGTCTTGGCGGCCGGAGAGGGGAAAATGTGGACAGCGACGGCGCTCTCGGGCCTCCCGGCTCGATTCCTTCGATATGGAGGGAGAGGACGACGCGGCAAAGCTTCTGGTACTCTTTGATCTGGACGGGGCGGCTTCAATCGATGGTGAGGCGCGACGGCGAGCTCGGCAACCTGCGGCTAGGGTTCGGTCTTCGTGGGGAGAAAAGGAGGGAGAGCAGGTGGCGAGTGAGGGAGGGGAAATAGAGGAGCCTGGGGGGGGCCTCCTTATCTTCTTCATGCGGCAGAGGAGCGAGAGGGGGGGCCTGGGCGGCGAGCGTCGTCGACGGGCGACACGGCGCCGCGGCTACTGCTGCTACAGGAGGGAGATGACAAAATTACAGAAACCCCCCTGGATTCCTGTTTCCATTTACAACTAAGCCCTTTTCTGTTTCTTTATTTCCTTTTTAATATCCAGTAGCTTTTTGGGGATTTAATTGAGGCACTAACCTATTTCAAAAAACATGAAAATATTTGGGTAGGCTCCCTTGGTCATGTAGAACCTCCACAAAAATTGGGGTTTGGAAATAAAATGTTTTGAACAACTTTTGTTCATAGGGTTTAAAAATGGCATTTTTCTTAAATACAAATTTATAATCCTTTGAAATTTTGAAGCAAGTTCAAATATTATTTTTGAACTCTTGGAACTTCCTTGATAAATATTTTAACTTTATATAATTTTCATTTTCATAGAGAAGATATTTGTTTGAAGGAAACAGAGAGTTAGGTAGAGAGAATAATTTATTAAAGTCATTTTATTTGAATTGGAATCTTTAATTCAAGTTCTTGAATACCTTTAGAGGTTTTGCTTATTCAAGTCACATTCCAAATTTGTTGTCAAGTGTGTTTTTAATTTACTACTCTAGCACACTCTAGCACACTTGATCAACTATACACACAAGCAACAACACAACAAGATCAAGATCACAACCAAGTCCACACAAGGTCAAACACAGCAATGGGAAGTAAAACACAATCATCAGTGAAACATTTCAAAAAGTTTTTGTTGGTTCTGAAATTTGGGTCTTGTGAAACTAAGTTTTTCTTAGTTTCCAAATTTGGGATGTGACAGTGATTGTCCATCAAATGTGGTCTACTTTGAGTCAAATAAAATAGAATGTTGTCGAGAGCAACATGCCGTATTTTGTAGCACATGATATGTACTATTTTTCTTTTCTGAAATAGAAATTTAAATTTGTAAATAGACCAACACACTGTTATTTTCTTTTTCTTTTGTTATTATAACTAAATAAGGCTTCACCTGGTCCAACACGTCGGTGACTGTGACTCCCCGTCCCCAAATCACTCATGTCTCCCCATCTCCCAAATTGCCCAAATTGAGCAGTCTCCTATCTCCCCGTCTCCACCACTCTCCCCTTCTACATCGCGCTCGAGCTGCTCGCCGGCGGAGGAGCCCGTCGTCCCCGTCGGCCTCGCGGATCCGGTTGCCCTTCCGGGTAAGGATTCACCTGTTACCCTGCTCCCCTGCTCTATGTAGCAACGTTAGGGTTAGGTCTCCCCTTCTCTTCTAATCCGCCACTCTTGGCGCTGTCGATTCTGGCCGGCGGCTCTTGGCCTCCGATGCGCCGCTGCACTGATGTCCCTAATCTAGCTACTTGCGACCTGCAAGAGCACGATCCACAACTTGGAGGTTCCAGAGATTTGCAAGCTTTGCTGGTTGTTTGGTTGGCTGATTAGTACCTGCATATTTGTTGGATGTAGAACATGCGGGTTTGCTACGATGGACTTCGAGTTCTTCGCGATCATACAAACAACCTCCTTGGACAAACAGGTACGGTAGACAAGTTTGCTCGATCCTTTGTTGCAGAGGCTGCCAAACTGTTTTTCTTTAACTAAACTCTGCTCGATCCTTTGCTGCAGAGTATGCCAGAGAAGTTTGCGAGTCTGCGTGAGGTGGACGACCGTGAGCCCTGTGTATTGAAGCTGCGTGAGGTGGACGATGAGCCTCGCAACCTGTGGGACGTCGAGGCGGTGTTTGAGGAGGGCCGCATTTTCCTCCGGCGTGGCTGGGCGCGGTTCGCCCGCTCTTACAGCCTGAACTTCGGCCATTTTCTGGCCTTCACGAACAACGGCGCGGACGAGCTCACCGTCAAGGTGTTTTACGCGACCATGTTCCGCAGGCACTACCACTACGAGAACCACAATCCGGATATCTGCCCGGACAAATTCTTCGTGTTGATACCAGAAACCTCCTCCTTAAACAAACTGGTACGGTATTCGATGGTGTTTCTGCACTTTGATAATCTGCAGCTTAGTCAGTTTATCTCTAAACTCTGGTCGATCCTTTTGGTGCAGAGTCTGCCTAACAGGTTTGCGGAGATGCTGGACATCCCTGTGCCCAATGAATTGAAGCTGCGGGAGGTGGACGGTGAGCCTCGCAACCTGTGGGACGTCGAGGTGTTGTCTGAGGGGGATGGCCGCATTTACCTCCGGCGTGGCTGGGAGAGGTTCGTCCACTCTTACAGCCTGCAGGTAGGCTATCTCCTCGTCTTCAATTACGACGGTGCCAACTTGCTCACCTTCAAGGTGTTCGACTGGAGCATGTGCCGCATGCACTACTGCTACGACGCCACTTCGGATAGTGTTCTGGACAACTTCTGTGTGTTTCCCAACCGGGTCCACTTGAATGAAGGTCAAAAGGCAGTTCTGAATGAATTTTGTGCTGAAAACAAACCAAAGACACCATTTTATATTTGCAGGATGCAAATGGCACACCTTGCCGACTTCAAAGGCAAGATGGTAATATATGCTCAGCCTCTTATTTGCAGTATTTCTTTGCTAGTGTTTCTGTTCTGATTGACTTCCATATCTTTGCTAGTGTTTCAACGAAGAGTACACAAATAACTACCTCAGAAGACTTACAAAAAAAGCAACGTATGTGAATGTCTCCTACAATGGGAATATGGATGATGTTCGGATGAAGATTGGACAAGGCGGCAAGCAAGCGATAATGACATCCATGTGGCTGTCTGTAACTAGGGGTCTGAACTTTGAAGTGGGTGATCTTGCCATGTTCTGGTTTTAGAACTTTGCAAGAGGTGATGATGGTGACATGCAGCTGATTGTTAAGAAAATCTAGTTGGTCTGAAGCTGAGTCTGAAGCATGAACTATGGCTGCTTTTGGTGATCTATTTGGTCTGGTAATCTTGTTGGTCTTGTAGTAATGTGGCATGTAATGAATCTGAACATGTAAGGTTGTGTGAACTGTAGTTGGTCTTGTAGTAATGTGGCATGTAATGAATCTGAACATGTTGGTCTTGTAGTTTATTCTGTTGATCATTTCTTGTGTGGTCAATTAGCTTGTTTGTTGATATTGCATCAGTTTTTATGTTTGTGAAACAAGATCTGGTGCCTCGTGTGTTGACAGAATCACTTATGCAAACTTTTTCGAAAATATAATACTGTGTATAAAAAGTTTAGATAGTGTATCGTAACATGATCACTTCTCTAACTTAATGGCAAGACATCTACTCGTACAAACTACAGGTCCTGGGTTCGACTCCCAGGCCACCCCATTTTTCGCATTTTTCAGTGAAAGTTCAGTTACACTGTCATTCAGTGAGACATCAGGTAAATTCATAGAGGTAATAAACATCAGGTAAATCACGTGAAACAACACTGTCATTCAGTGAAACACATACTGGATTACATGCATAAATTCAGTGAAGTTCCAAATCCTAAAAAAATCCATTACAAGTTGCACACACATCTTCATCAAAATGCCTAGGAGCATCAGGTACAGCAGCAACCTTGTGTGAAATACATCAGGAAATGAACTTAAGCACCAGGCGCAGCAACCTTGTGTCAAATGCATCAGGAAAAGAACTTAAGAAACAACAGCAAACTTCTATGCCCAGCCCTCTCATCTTCGTCAACATGCCTAAGGCCTGCAACAAAATGAATCATGTGAAAAAAAGATGAGCAGAACATGCAGAAATGAACATATAAGATATAATTTACCTAACTACTCATCATCGAGATCAAAACCAGGATTTCTATGCCCAACCCTCTCATTGTCATCGTCGCTATGATATTGCAGCATCGTCTCATCCCCATCCTCGCTTTCATGCACATCCACCACTTCCTTCCTTCTCTTCTTACTTCTTTCTACTACTGCAGCATCAACCAACACACGTTCACGGTCCCTTCGCAGCCTGGTTTGCACATTGCTTTCTTTAGGTTGCACAGGAACTTCCGTTGACTCATCGTCTTGGTATGCCAGATCACGAACTCCGGGACCCTCTTCCGTCTGAATTTCTTTCACGCTCCACAAATGCCTGTGCTGAAATTTCTGCACAACTCGCCAATTTCCATGATACAAGGTGTCTGGCACATAAAATACTTTTGTTGCCATCGTTGTTAGAATGAAGGGATCATTTTTGTACCAGCACCTTCCAGTGTTTATGCTTTTGAAGTATCCATCATCCCGCACTCCTGTCTTCTTCCTTCCACCTAAATCAAACCAATCACAGCTAAACAGGACCACGGAGCGATCAACGCCTCCGCTGGAGTTGTACTGCAACCTTATTATCCTCCTAAGTTAACCATAGAACTCCATGTCATCCCCATCATGTGTTCCCTCGGAAAGGATTCCACTATTCTGGGTCTTCCTGTTCTTCTCGCGATCAACGGTGTGGTATCGGACACCACCAAAAATACACGCAGAGTACACTCTCACTCGCTTATCTGGGAAGCAGGCCAAGGCAAACAGATCATCACTGAACTTCTTTTCGCCATGCAGTTTTCCAACCTGCACAAACACACCTAGGATGAATAACAAACCAAAAAAAAATATAAAGACATGCAACAACTGATTCAAAGGCTAAAAATCTCACATGGTTCATAAACCATTTGGCAAAACACTTCACAAGCCATTTGTCGACATTGATATGGCTATCTTGCTGCCTCAAATCTTCTTTACACAGCCTGCAATTCCAAAAAAAATAGAGGATTAGGCCAAGCAAATAGGTTCCCTCCAACCTAAAGAAGCATACAAGTGCACAAGAAAATACATACTCGATATATTGTTGAACCTCCGCGCAGCTACTGAGCACATACCAAACCATCTTCTCATATTCAGCCCGAACCTCCAAGTATTCCGAGGCTCCAAGAAAGCTCACACATCATCAAAATATTGTGTCCACATCATCAAAGTATTGAAAACTGACAAGTCATGACTTTGCTCATTGTCTCGCGCCCTATTTCTGCCCTTCCGGTTAAATCTTGTGTCCACATCATCAAAATATCTAGAGCAGAACGTCAAGCACTCGTCCACAATATATGCTTCGGCAATGGATCCTTCAGGTCTAGCCGTGTTTCTCACAAAGCGCTTAGTTGTAAGCAACCTTCTTTCGACGGGGAACATCCAACCATAATGGACCGGGCCTCTAAGGATCGCCTCTTCTGGTAGATGGATGGCCAAATGGACCATCACGTCGAAGAATGCCGGAGGGAAAATCTTCTCAAGTTTGCAAAGAATAACCGGGATTTCAGCTTGAAGTCTTTTCAAAACATCCTGCTTTAGTGTTTTGCAGCATAGATCTCAAAGAAGTTTCTGAGCTCAGCGACAGCCTCATATATTTCCTTATCCATAATTCCTCGGAGGCCCACGGGTAAAATTCTTTGTAGGAGAATATGGCAGTCATGGGTCTTGAGCCCTTGAAGCTTGCATCCATCGGCAGACACACACCTTGCTAGGTTCGCGGCATAGCCATCTGGAAACCTCACAGCCTTTATGAACTCACATAATGCAATCTTTTGTTCTTTACTCATCGTGTACCACGCTTGCGGCATTTCATAAGAATCTTGACCATCCTAACGCTGTAGATGTAGCTCCTCTCTTATGCCCATGTCTTCCAAATCAAGCCTGGAGTTTACCGTATCCTTTGACTTGCCTAGGCTGCTCAGAAATGTTCCAAGGAAATTGTCAAAAATATTTTTCTCGATGTGCATTACATCGAGATTGTGCCTTAACTTCAAACCTGGCCAGTATGGAAGGTCCCAGAAGGATGAACTTCGACTCCAACATTGACCATCTTCACGCATTCTTTTGTTCTGAAGCTTTCCTGGCCGGACATCTCTCACCTTCTCAAGTTGTTGTTCAAGCTCTTCTTTAGTGAACTTTGTTGGCTTGTCATGGGTTTCAGTGTTGCCATTAAAAGCTTTGCTCCTTCGCCACTTATGGTTTTGATCAAGGAAACGACGGTGCCCAATAAAGCATATCTTGTTCCTTATCTTCACCGAACAAGGATTTTTGTCACAATGCACACAAGCCTGATAACCCGCTGTGATCCTCCACGAGAAAGTGTGCAGCCCTGGAAAATCATGGATGGACCATATGATGGCTGCACGTAAATTGAACTTATCTGGACTCAGGGCATCATGCATACGTACACCCTTCCATAGCTCCATCAATTCTTCCACGAGGGGCTCTAAGAAGACGTCAAAATCCTTGCCCGGAGATTTTGTACCCGGGATCAGCAACACCATCCTGAAGTTTGATTGATCCATGCACGCCCATGGTGGGAGGTTGTAGTTCATCACAAACACCGGCCACATGTTGTAGGAGTTGGCCATGTTATTGAACGGATTAAAACCATCCGTGGCGATGCCAAGCCTTATGTTTCTTGGATCTGCGGCAAAGTCTTTGTGTTCCCTATCAAAAGCTTTCCATGCTTCACCATCAGTTGGATGACTGAGTTCATTATCCACGGGTTGTCGCTTTTCCTTGTGCCACCGTACCTCCTCTGCCGTTTTCGGCGAAAAAAATATCCTCTTTAGCCTCGGAATTAATGGAAAGTGTCTCAAAACCTTCTCCGGGATCCTCTTCCTCCCATCCGCATCCTTATACCGAGAGGCATCACATATCGGGCACTTGTCATAGTCTTTATACTCCTTCTGAAACAGCACACAATTGTTTTTGCAGACATGGATCGACACATAACCAAGCCCCAGCTCCCCTATTATACTCAACGCTTCATCATATGATTTAGGAATGGTGCTGTTTGGGAATTGTATGATCAAAAGCTGCAGGATTGCGGTGAAAGCAACGTTGCTGATCCGGTAGAAGGACTTGATGTGCAGCAATTTCACAGTGAAAGAAAACCGTGAAAATTTTCCCCCCTCCTGAAGTGCCTGCTTCATCTCCTCTAGCACCTTGGCAAAGATAGACCCCTGTCCATCACCCTGGTCTTCATCATGGTTTTCGGCATTGTACAAATCCTCCATCAGGTCGGCTATTCTATCATCTTCATACTGATCATCCTCCTCCAAACCACCAAACCGGCCAGCTCGTGCATCAGGTTGAGCATGGGGTGCTTCTGCATCAGGTTCAACATGGGGTGCTTCTGCATCAGGTTCATCATCTGAGTTTTCTCCATGATGGGTCCACTTATCATATATGCTTGCCATTCCATACAGAAGGAGATGGTGCTCCACTCTCCCAACAGATAGTTGTACATGGTTCAGACAAGTGCGGCATGGACAACGAACTTGAGCATCCTCGGCAACACTTCTGCGAACAAATTGCATAAAATCTTCCACTCCTTTCAGATGCTCATTGGAAAGTCTTCTACATCCTTTAATCCAATTTTTGTCTATCTGCCAAAGACAGAAAAATGCTACATATTAGCAATGAACAGATGCACTTAAGACAAAAAGCATGTTCAAAGCACCAATTTTTTGACTTCAGAACAATAGCTAAATTCATATCACTAAGAACAGTAGCTAAGAAGTTTTTATACAGTTGCTAAATTCACTAAGAACTGCACTTAATACAAAAGCATGTTCAAAGCACCATTTTTTGACAGAATTAACAACAATAGCACTAGCCATAACCAATTTTTTGGCTGTGTTTCTCTGAACACTAGTGCACAGCCAAGAAGCTGAAACAAACATCACATGGAACTAGTGCAAAACCAAGCCAATGTTCTGGACATCACAAAGTGCTTCTCTGAAACTGTACATCAAAAGCCAACCAAGAGCACAAGTGATTCACGAAAATCTTACAGCTCCAGCTCGATTCTCCCTGCTTCCATCTCCAGCTTGAAGCTCGGCGGAGGTGGTGGCCGGCCCGCGCCGCTGTTGCCCGCCGCCGCCGATGTCCATCGAGAACCGACGCGGGATCTTGTCGCTGACGGGGGCGAAGTCGCTGTTGCGGCCGAGGGCGCCGGTCACCGTTGCCCCAGCACCCAGCCCTTTCCTCCGTTCACGGAAGACCTCCGGTCATCCTCCCCTCTGCCGATCACCGCCGCCCCAGCCCCAGTCACCTCCTCCGGTCACCGCCGCCCTAGCCCCCTCCTCCGGTCACCGCCGCCCTAGCCGCCTCCTCCGGTCACCCCCATCCTAGCCGCTCCCTCCGGTAACCGCCGCTCCCTCCGGCGCCCACCGCAGCACCGCCCCCTCCGCGGCGCCAGCTAGCGCCCTACGTCGTCCTAACACGGGGAATTTCGAATTTCTGCCAAGTCCTGTTGGAGCATGCCCTGTGCCCCTGTGTCTTAACCGACATAGTTTTATATTAGTATAGGTAGAGCACCATGTCGTTTATGCCAACATCACTCCTATAGCCTAGCGGTACAAATCAAACATGGAGAGCGCTCGGTCGCTCGTTCGAGTCCCAGCTCGCGCAACATTTTTTGAGAATTATTCCACATGGCGGTGGTTGTGGGGGTGGGACCCACATGGCGGTGGGCGTGGGGCGGGGCTGGTGTGGAGGCGGGACCCACATGCCAGGTGGAAGTGAGGCGGGTCCCACATGGCGGTGAGTGCGGGGAGTTGGGTGGGGCTGGTCCCACATGGCAGTTGGGTGTGGGCGGTTCCTACGTGGCGGTAGTGTGGAGGCGGGACCCACATGGCAGTGGACGTGGGGCGGGACCCACATGGCGGTCGGTGTGGGGAGTTGGGTGTGGCAGGGCCACATGGCAGTTGGGTGTGGGCGGTTCCTACGTGGCGGTGGTGTGCGGTCGTGACCTACGTGGCGGTAGTGTGGTGTCGAGACCCACATGGCAGTGGACGAGAGGCGGGACCCACATGGCGGTGGGTGTGGGGAGTTGTGTGTGGCTGGTCCCACATGGCAGTTGGGTGTGGGGGCTGTTCCTACGTGGCAGGGGTGTGGGGTCGTGACCTACATGGCAGTGGTGTGGAGCGGGACCCACATGGCAGGTGAAAGTGAGGCGGGTCCTATCAGTCAGAATAGTCCACTGACAAAGGGTCCCACCCGCTTATGACCATCTCGTCTAAAGAAGCCTATGACCTTTTTGACAAAAAAGGTCATTCGTTTTAGGGGTTTTAACCCTTCCAACTGGCTCATGACCAATGGATTCAAAATGGTCATAGTTTATGACCAATTTTTCTAAAGTCACTGACAGAAGGTCACTAGTTGACATATTTCTTGTAGTGCAAAGCTTATCCCACTGTAAAGGAGAAACAAAAGCTTGCCAGTGACTGCAAACTTCAAACCACCGGACCTGCACTGTCGATCGACACTAACATCCAGCTTAATTAAACAATTAATTTGTTGTTAAAAAATGTGCTGATTCTTTGCAAATACAGTAGAGTTCAACCTCAGGTCTATGAATCTAAGATACACACTGATAGAATAAACATGCCATGCAAGATCGTAGGCGACACCGATGTATGATATTTGTTAATAAGGTTCGGCTAGCTGGAGCATGCATCTTTTGGAAATATGACTACAGAAGCTTCTTCAAACAAAACCACAACACAGGTCATCCGGGCGCCGACAAAAACTGAAGGATTGTTTTTTATTTTGATCTTCGCGTCTGGCCGCAACTATAGATACCTTTTGTTGCTTCTCTCTTGTCACTCTTCTCATCCGAACAGAAAGCAAATACAAGATTTTTCTTTTGTTCTTCACGTGCTCCTCCTCCTTACCATAATAAGGACGGCTTCATATGCCTTCTATTGCTTTTCTCTCGCCAACCTTCTCGCATGGAATCAAAGCAAAAACAAACTAAATAATTCTTCTTTTGTCCTTCATATGTTGCTGCAGCTTCCTTGGCATAATAACTACCAATGCTTTACAGTAATATTTTTCTGCCATCTACAACCTATCAATGGTTTTTTTTTTTGCTGCTTCTGATCGCCTATAAGCCTACCAAGCAAAAAGCAACCTAATGGAGTCTTCTTTTGTTCTTCACGTGTTAATGCTCCTTGGCATAATAAGGTTAACTTCCAGTGTCTTCTATTGCTTTTCTCTCGACAACCTTCTTGCCTGGAACCAAAGTAATAGTCAACAAAAGAATTATTCTCCTGTTCTTTACGTGTTGCTTCTTCCGTCTGTTGCTCCTTCCGTCTGTTGCTTCAACTGAACCACCGTCCTTCACGCCTGCCGTTTGACGACAATTCCACCTGTAGCTTCCGCACGAAAACTCGACGACAACCATTCTGTATTTACAACCCCAAGTACAAATGTTACCTAATGTGCACAAATATTTGAGACACAGACACAACCAAAAACAGTTCAACATGTAGTAGTGCCACTCATTAATTAAGTTGTGTGCACATTTATTAATTTTGTATCAAACTACTCTGAAAATGTGATGGCGAACACACATTATCAAAGTTAATTTTTTTTCTTCATGCGTCGTGTAAAATACCAATTAGCCTACGCGTTGATTTTGCGGTATAGTAGTAGATTACAAGTCTTGTTGCTAGCAAATTTACGTATACATATCATTGTATATAATGTACAGTTGGGAATTGGTACACACTTTTGTACTTTTGTTAATATGAAAAATTGCAGCAGAAAAAAGTATAATTTCAGCTCAACTTGTGTAATAACTGAAGGATCATTGCACATCACGGAAATAAAACATATGCATCGACATATATGGAGTAACATGGCTCAAGCCACACCTAAGGCAGTGTCTTAGCTCCTGTGTGAGTATTAAGCCGCACCCAAGCCAATGTCATAGGTCCTGAGAACCACTCTGAATTGCAATAGGAACACCAACACCAACACCAACACCAACACAAAGACACCAAATTGTAATGTGGAAAAACCAAAATTAGTGTAAAAACCATGGGCCGAAGCCACCCAAATCTTATTCCACTATTATCAAATGTGGGATACAATAATTTCTTCTCTAGGTAGCCCTAGAAGCTATCATACATCAAGATTTCACTATCTTGGATAGCAACAACAATAATTGGGGCAGCAAGAGTTAGGGATTGGAATAATCTCATCAAAGATGGTGGAACCACAGTTTGAACGAGTATATGTAAGCTTACTATTTTTCCGTAATAAAAAACTATGAATAGTGTACTTGTGTGTTCCCACAGTTTGCACTCGCATTCATACCGGCCTTCAACTTCATCGGCCAATACATGGAACTCGTGCCTTGACCAAGCGAACTCTCTTCTCTAGTTATAGTGGTGCAGAAGGAAATTTGTTGCATTCTCTTTAGAAGTTTTTATGCGGAAAGTCGTGCTGTGATATTGGCGTTCCCGGAACACTAAGTACACTGCTCTTGTGTACTCTTGTGCCTCAAAACCATAGCGCGTTATGGTTTCCTGGATCTCTGCACAGTTTTATTATAAAAACATTTAGGTGCAAACTTCTGTCCCCTGCCAAGAAATCACTGCCCACCCTTTCCCCTTGCTTTTCCTAACCTCATATGAAGTCAAGCAATTATATTCTCTTTTTGTTCGGTTGGTCGCAGTTGCTGCCGTTTCACCTGAATAAGCCACTCATTTGATCTGCTGTGCAGGGCTGTTGTTGGCTTTGAAAATTCTGCTAGCCTCTCCCCACATCCGAGTACAGTTCTCTCACCTGGAACCAAAGATTTGTTCTTCACGTGTTGCTGCTTTCGTGCATGGGAAATAACTGCCGATGCAAGCCCTTCTAGCTTTCCTCTCGCCAACCTTCTAGCCTGGCACCAAGCAAAGAACTCTTCACATGCTGCTGCTCTTTTCTTTTTTCTTTTTTTGACAGGACATGTTGTTGCTCCTGGTATGACGTATTGCTAATGATTGCTTTTCTCTTTTCTAGAATCAATCAATGGCTTTCTCACCGTTTCTGACCAGGACTGCAATTAATCGGGGCTAGACTCGATCGCGACTAGTCTGTATTTACAACCCAAGTACAAACGTTTTTTGGGGTTAATGGAGGCAGATGTTGATATTTTTCTATATACGTGGTCAAAGTTCATGAAGTAATAAGTATAGATTAACTCTCCCTCATTGCCTGGATGGTTAATAAAGATAATTTAGGTCCCATCAAACTCGTGCTTTCTGTGTCGGCTTTAATTTAGCCGGTGGTGCCTGCGCTAGCTTCCAAAACCCGTATGGAGTTTGTCTATGACGGGATGGAGGCTTTATTACCGTACATCGATGTGCATGCGTCAAATCACTGTTTAGGAAAGAAATAACAGAATTGCAATTCATCGTCAGCTGTTTTTTTAGGAAGTCAATCAATTTTCTATCCTTTGGATGTGCAACACAATTCATGCGGTCTCTATCTCTAGCGAGTTTGTCCTCCGCCTATCTGACACCGCCGGGTTAGAGTTTCCATCTAGGAAAATGTTTTAAGAAGCTACACTGGTAAAAATCTTTTAGGCTGTGTTTGGATGTATGAATTGAGAGGCTTGGAATTGAATTGGGCTCAATACTAAATCAACAGCTGAATTGAAATATGGGCTCTAATACGAATTCTGTTGTTTGGATGTACAAAATATTTGCTAGTTGGAATCCATGGTACAGCCAATTCCAATTTCTTGTTTGGATGTACATAGTCTTGAAATGCACTTTACTTCCTCCCCTCACCTACCTTGCAGCTAATTCTCGTCGTCCCCAAGCCGCTTCAGCCATACTCGCCGGTCTGCTCCATCTCCGCCGCCATGCTTGCTCCCGCCGCCGTTCAACCCACCGATCTAGGGTTCGGGGGCAGGGAGGAGGACGACCACGGAGGAGACCGAGGGGTGGGGAAGGAGGGCGGGAAGGAGGAGGGCCAGGGAGGAGGCCGACGTGAGGGGAGGGAGGGAGCTTACCAGCAGCGCCGCCGTCGCCAGGTTCGGTGGGGGCGAGCGAGCTCTCGCTGGCGAGCGAGTTCTGCTTCGGGACGAAGCGGTAGACTGGCTGCTCGATTCGAAGCGATACGGAGGTCGGGGGCTCCGTATTCGCTAGCGTGGGTGGGACACAGGCGGGGGGTGGGCTTGGAATTCCCGGTCGTTTCCAGGCCCGAATACAAGACCAACCAAACACCCGAATTTGGGCACCCGAATTCCAAATAGCCAATTCCAAGGCCCAATTCGTGCATCCAAACACAGGCTTAGGGAAATGTTTTAAGAAGCTACACTGGTAAAATGTTCCCAAAAAAACCACGCTTGAACATGTGTTGAAATTATGGACCCACCTGCACGTGTGACAAGGCACGAGCGCGTCTTGTCGCCGAAATTTCAAAACATTTCAAATCTCCTGTGCCTCCTCCCCCAATTCACGTCACACCGAAATTTCAAAACCTTTCATGTTGAGATCGAATCACTTGGAACAAAAGCAAAGGAGGATGACATCCATGCATCCACTTTTACTTTCTTAACAATGGAAGTTGCTAAGCAACATCGACCCCTCAGATAATTTTAAGAGCAATTGAGACAACAACGTTAGGTTGAGATTGAATTCCTTGGAACAAAAGCAAGGTGGGATGCCAACCATGCATGTTTTCCATTCTTCTTCATGGATCATCTTCTTTTTTGGTTTTGTCGCTTTTGTTGGAACAATGACAGACGATGTGGCAACTATTTCTCGATGCTGATCTTTGCAGTGTGTACGCTTGGAACAATTAATGGTTGTCACTTTCACTTTTAATTGGTTGGTGCATGTTCACGCATAAACAAGTCCCTTACACTCCGAAGCCCCCTTATATATAGAACAAGGTATGGATGGAAAGGCTCTCTTGATTATAAGGTATTAGATAGTTTTCTAAACATCAACAATCACGTCATTCGCATCCACAGGGAAAGAGTGAGCAGATGTTCGAATACATCAAGAAGCTGCGAGCTGGTATCAAAAGGCTACGTGGGAGGGAAGATGCAAACCTGGCTGAAATTGTGAAGCTCAATGGTCTACTAGAGGCCGCAGAGAAGAATCAATCTGAGATTGGTACCACTTTTTTCAACTCATATTGTGCACAAAAATTCAGCTGTAGATTTTACTGACTGAGTTGGTATGGTTTCAACTAGTGGCTCAACTCGAAAGTCAAATAGAACAATCAATGGCAAGAAAAGAGGATCTTCATAAACAATACGCTACTCTAGAGGAGAACCTTGAGAAGGGGGAAGCCGAGAAAATGGTGGGTGGCTTTTGCATTTGGCTAACTTCTATCTTATTGATAAAGGAGGATTCTATAATCACAAATCTGTAATGTGCAGGATTCCCTTCGGTCTTATGGAGATGAGAGGGCAGCAAGGGTTGTTGTAGAATCTTCAAGAAACGTGCTTTCAGACGAACTCAATAGAGTGAAGTTGGAACAAAAACATCTTAGTGATCAGGTATTACCACTGTTTAATATTTTCAATATATAAGAAATAACGTTACATTTACTTTTCACCATTCTTCATGTTTGGTTTCAACCATCATTTAGATCAAAATGCTTCATGATACAAAAAAGAGGCTTCAAGAAGACAACACAAGCTTGCAGCAGTATAATTGCAACCTCCAAGCAGATGCAACGAGGAATATTGAAACAATAACAAAGCTGCAAATGGAGAAGAATACTATGCTTGAAACAATGATTGGTTTGAAAGATCATGCTAACTCGGTAAAATTACAGCTAGATTTGGCAAAGGTAAGATGATAGTTTCTATGCGTTCTTTTTTCATCTTAATCTTTCAAGTTGCATTCATTGATTACATGCTGATAGTTAGTGCTGTTACTCCTTGCAGTCTTCACATAATGAAGCTTTAAAACAAAAACATGATCTATTAAAAGAGGTTGATGTTCTTAAAGGTGAACATCAGCTGGAAAGGGAGGATCGTGAACATAAATCAGCTAAAATACAATCTTTGTTGATTGACTTGGGTGCGTACAAGGAATTGACACGAAAGCTTTCAACAAAATTCGAGAATGTCATGATAAAATGTGATGCGCTTGAGGTATCACTATATGCTCTAAATGATTCGATGTCTAGCTATTTCAATAAGGTGTACTAATTTGTGTTCAATTCTATAGGAAACTTGCTCATCCCAAAGCGAGAGGATAAAAACACTTGATGTTCAGCTTGCATCAACTAATGGAAAGTTGAAGGTGCTTTCTCACCTATTCTTATTTCCATCTATTTTATTTTCATTTGATTTTTATTTTTATAATAGAATTATTCTTAAAAATGCTATTTGTCTCGGCTCGAAGAACTTCCGCTGTTAAACAAGGTATTATGTTGCCAATAACTAATGATTAACCTAAAAGGAAAAGCATGTATATGTCTAGAAGCTACAAGCTATAATTCATGCGAATATGAATAGCTTAATGTTCATTGTTGCAGTCATATATTATATGCTGATTGTTAGTGCCGTTACTCCGTGCAGTCTACGCAGAATGAAGCTTTAAAGCAAAACAATGATCTATTAAAAGAGGTTGATACTCTTAGAGGTGAACTTCAGCAAGTAAGGGAGGATCATGATCGTAAATCAGCTGAAATACAATATTTGTTGAGTGACATGGGTACGTACAAGGAATTGATAGGAAAGTCTTCTACAGATTTAGAGAATGTCATAATAAGATGTGCTGCACTCGAGGTATGACTATATGCTCTAAATGATTCGATGCCTAGCTATTTCAATAAAGTGTACTAATTTGTGTTCAATGCTATAGGAAACTTGTTCATCCCAAAGCGAGAGGATAAAGTCACTTGAAGTTGACCTTGTTTCAACTAATGGAAAGTTGAAGGTGCTTTCTAACCTATTCTTAGTTCCATCTATTTTATTTTTATTTGATTTTTATTTTTATAATAAAACTATTGTTAGAAATGCTATTTGTCTCATCTCGTAGAACTTCCATTGTTAAACATGGTATTATGATGCCATTAAATAATGATTAACCTAAAAGGAAAAGCATGTATAGGTCTAGAAGCTGCAAGCTATAATTCATGTGAATATTTATAGCTTAATGTTCATTGTTGCATTCATAGACTACATGTTGATAGTTTGTGCCGTTACTCCGTGCAGTCTAAGCAGAATGAAGCTTTAAAGCAAAACAATGATCTATTAAAAGAGGTTGATACTCTTGGAGGTGAACTTCAGCAAGTAAGGGAGGATCGTGATCGTAAATCAGCTGAAATACAATCTGTGTTTAGTGACTTGGGTACGTACAAGGAATTGATAGGAAAGTCTTCAACAGATTTAGAGAATATCAAAATAAGATGTGCTGCACTCGAGGTATGACTATATGCTCTAAATGATTCGATGGCTAGCTATTTCAATAAAGTGTATTAATATGTGTTCAATGCTACAGGAAACTTGTTCATCCCAAAGCGAGAGGCTAAAATCACTTGAAGTTGACCTCATTTCAGCAAACGAAAATTTAAATTTTTTTGATGTGCTTTGTTCTCCTAGTGTTGGATCCAATCCAATGCTAAAATTTATGGTCTAATAATGAAACCGGTACACACTTTTTTTTTTGTGCTTGAAGAATTTCAGCACGTATGATCCAAAAGGTGTTAACATGTCCAATGTTATTGATTCATGCTCCAGATCTGGACCATCCGTTGATCCTATTTTTGTTTCATGTCCATGAGAGAGGAAGTGATAAGAACTGTAAGTGTGATAAATGGTACTTAAGAGGGAGGAAGGCAAAAAAAAATGTATGTAATTTTTGTTTCATGATGAACTATGTGGTTTGTGATATGTTTGAGAATAAATGTGTGCTGTAAGGAGTCCATTTTTGTATGAAATGTTCATAATAAAATATTCGAGAATAAAAACAACAAAAATACATAGAAATTGAGGCAGAGAGATATATATATATATATAGAGAGAGAGAGGGAGAGGATGGCTTGGAGAATGATATGAGAAGGAAGCGGAGTGTATTTTGAAAAATGGGAGAGACTATAGAATGAGAAACATATGGAGTTGGTGGTGCGTGCGGCAAAATAGAAGCTCATATCTTAAAGCAGAATGAAAGGCTCCGCCGATAGTAAGGAGACACCACATAGAAGTGGAATTTTATTTTTGTTCTAGCTAGCTCCTTCTCTAGTAAGTTGTGTTAATTTGTTTGATTGTGGTGACAAACCACGGCCTCTGTTTCTACAAACATTGCGGTTAACGGAGGCATCTGCAGGTTGAGAGTACCATTGCAACGAAAGCAATTAAGGATGCTATGTGTGGTAGCTACTGGACTAGGCAGTGTACTTTATGCACCCCAGATCAGCTACGTTGACCGTCGATGGTGCACGAGGAGTTCAAGCAATGACACTTGGGTAGTTCATCAAGGTGAAGCACGAGCCACTACGTGTACCATGAGGTGAAAATTACTTTTGTATTGTAGAATTTGGGTTACAAAGTGAGATCTCCTCTTTTCTCTACAATGTGAGATTATAGTTTTGCACCCACATTTGGGTTAGTTTACATGGGCCGTATGGTCATTTCCTTGACCATAGAAGATCTTTTTGAGAATATTCCTTGGCATGTTTTGAGGAATCTCCATGAGCACTGAGGATACCATCGATGACGTCAGCGTAATCCTTCATGGTGAAGGACGTCGAGGGCTTCGGAAATGGCCATGATAGAAACAAATGATGAACAGTCTTGTCCTAGTCACGAAACCAACATTTCTTACAACCATTCCAAATTTTTTTGGCGAAATTGTTCTTTGTTAGCACGACCCCTCAACACAAATATCAAATAAAGATCTTAATTGTTAGTGGTATCTTGAGCTTCCATAAAAAATATGTTAACGTTTACCAAGTCAGCATACATAGATTTAACCATAAAGAACCCTGCAGCATCGAGATTCCACCAAATCTCTGTTAGAATTGATCTCCTGGTCGTGAGCCCAGCGGCTCCACGATCCCCTTGATTGCGCCCTAATCGGGGGCGCCCGTTTCCGTTATGGACGGTGAGCCCCAGTGACCTGGCTACATAAAGAGGTGGGGGGTCACGGCACGCTGTACGAGGTTGACCGTGTTGCCAGCCACCCCACCGACACCCCCTTCCGATTAGGGTTAGCGCAGAGCCACAGCGAAGGTTTGCCTCTCCGATCCCTTTCTCTCACTCTGTTTTCACTCACACACACGAGATGAACTCGTTGCATGCATAGGGCTACCGAAAGTTCTGCACCTAGATGTTTATATGGATCTAACAATGGTATCAGAGCGCATCTAGATCCTAGTTTTATTTTTTCGGTAGCAATGGAAAAGAAAAGAAAAAGACACCGGGAGGTCCTCGGGCTCACCGGCAAAGTGCGCCGCCGCGAGGCCGCGCTGCTCCTCTCGATCCATGTCCGCATCGGCAAGCCGAGGGACTGGACGAAGAGCACGGGCAGAGGAGAGGTAGCGTTTTCCCACTGCCGAAAGAAAAACAAAGAAAAGGATCCCCATCCCTCAAAACCCTAACCCTAATCCAAGGTAAAAGGGAAAAGAAAGCTCACCTCTTCGCGAGGCAAAGGACCACAGCGGCCAAACCGTTCGACGGCGGCGCACCCACCGAAAGGAGGATGCGCGACCGGCGAAGGGGATGGCGACGGTGAGAGGGAGGAGGAACGGGAGGAGCCCGTCGTGGCCTTGTGCCGCGCGGCCGCTTCTCTCCGTCGCTAGAAAAGGAAGGGAGAGGGAAAAGGGTCGCGCGCGGCGCGGCCGACTCCGGCACGGCTGTCTCCAGCGGGTGCCGTGGGCGGCGGCCGGCGAGCTTTTTTCCGCCGCCGTGTTCGTGCGGGAGAGAGCAGGGGAGAGAAAGAAAAGAATGAGGCTAGGGTTTGTGCGGGAGAGAGCAGCTCGTTTTGATCGAGCTAGGAATGCGGGGACCGTCGGATGGAATCCGACGGCCAGGATCTCCCAGCTGTGAACCCTAAGCTGCTAGCGGGCCAACGGGCCGAAAGTGGGCAGGGCCACGGGACGCGTCGCTGGCGTCTGCGTCGCCGCGGGCGACAGATAAGCAGGAGGCCGTGGGCCGCCGTGGTCTGCGTAAGTGCTGCCGCGGGCGGCAGATAACCATGGGCCGCACAGAACAGAATTTTCTGTTTATTTTTTACAAAAGCATGTTTTTATCTGTTTTTGTCCATTTTTGGGCAAATTTCATTCTGTTTTCTATTCAATTTTATCCAACGAAAATTTTGTTTAGGAAACAGAAGAATGAAAAAAAAATACTTGTTAAAAGTATAAAAGTTTATGAATTTTATTCATAATTTCCGCTGCAAATAGTTAAAAGTAATTGCATAAAAGCAATAAAGTGATATTAATGATGATTATGATTCTGTTATTAATGACCAACGTTGTTAATAGCATTATCATGATTTAAAGTGAGAATTAAAAGCATAATTAAAGTGATATTAAAGATGATTATGATTCTGTTATTAAATGACCAACGTTGTTAATAGCATGATCATGATTTGTTATTATGTGTTTAAAGGTGCATTTATTTCTTTTATTGCCCAACGGTGATATAGTTTTAATTGCACAAACGGTTGTATGCTTTTATTTATACCAACGTTGGATTAATGCATGCAATTGTTTTTTGTTATCTCATATCCTTGTGGTTTCAGGAAGTTTTCACCTGATGAGTTGCCTCAAGGACATTCCGACGCTCAGGGGTGACAACTACGCTGAGTGGTGGAAGAAAGTTGAACTGGCTTTTATCTGCGCTGAGGTTGACTGGGTTGTGAATGCTCCACAGCCAGTCAGGCCAGCAGAGCCAGTAAGAGAGACAACTGATGATGAATCTGCTTGGCAGAAAAAGTTGAGGGACCATGCTCCAGTGGAGATGGGATACACCCTAGAGAACCAAAAGTGGGTGAACACCAACAAAAAGTGCATGGCATTTATAAAGAACACAGTTGAGAACGCTATTGTGGGCTCAATTGAAGAGTGTATCTCCTGGGAGAGTATCTCCAAAAGATAAAGAGCCAGTTTACTGGTTCTTCAAAGACATATGCTACCCAGCTGCTAAAACAGCTGGTGACAGAAAAGTATCATGGAGGTGCACATGGCATAAGGGAGCACATTCTCAGAATGAGCAACATGGCTGCTAAGCTTAAGTCCATGGAGGCTGATCTGGAGCTCAAGCCTGCACTCATAGTTCACTTGGTGATGGCTTCACTGCCACCACAGTTTGACAAATTGTTGTCAATTACAATGTGTCACCTGAAAAATGGGACATTGAAAAGACCATTGCCATGTTGTCGCAAGAAGAGGAAAGGCTGAAGTCCCAGAATGGGGGCTCCTTGAACTTCGTGAAGGACAACAAGAACAGGAACTACGGTTCCCCTTCAAAGCCATATGGCAAAGGTCCCACCAGTATAAGCCACATGGCAAAGGTCCCCAGCAGTATCAGCAACAGCTTCCAGTGGACAAAGACACATGCCTCCACTGCAAGAAGAAAGGGCATTTCAAGCATGATTGCCCAGATTGGCTCAAGATGATAATGGCAAAGAGAGGTATAGACACAGTTTCTTTTGTAAATGAATCCCTGTATACACAGTTTTCAAAATCTACTTGGTGGATTGACTCAGGTGCAACTGTTCATGTTGCAAATTCTTTACAGGGATTCCATTCGACAAGGACTTTGCAAAGAAGCGAAAGACACATTGAAGTCGCAAATGGAGTTCAAGCAGAAGTTGAAGCTGTTGGCGACATCTCCTTGGAGCTAGCTGATGGTTTCAATATTATGCTTAGAGATGTTTTATTTGTTCCTTCGATTCACAGAAACTTAATAAGTGTATCGTGTTTGGATAAAGACAGTTATGAATGTTATTTCGGTCATGGCAAGTGTGCCATATGGTTTAAAGATGCTTGTGTGGGTATTGCTTTACTTCATGATAAGCTTTATTTGTTATCCTTGCGTGAAAAAGTGCATTCTGTGCAATGTGAATGAACAAATTCCCTTGTCGAACAAAGAACAAAAGAAAAGAAAGCGAACTCATGACTCGTCGAAGTTATGGCACTGTCGATTAGGCCATATTTCGAGGGGAAGAATAGAAAGCCTCGTTAAAAATGATATTCTTCCTCCGTTAGAGTTCTCAGATATCGAACAATGCATAGATTGCATAAAAGGAAAATACGTAAAACAAATTAAAAAGGGTGCAAACCGAAGCACAGCGACACTAGAAATTATTCACACTGATATATGTGGACCATTTCCGGTGAAAAGTGTGGATGGTTATGACTCGTTCATAACGTTCACAGATGATTACTCCCGATATGGTTATATTTATCCAATTAAAGAAAGATCTGAAGCATTGGATAAATTTAAAATATTCAAAGCTGAAGTTGAAAATCAACATGATAAAAGAATTAAAATAGTCAGGTCCGACCGTGGGGGGGAGTACTACGGTCGGCACACTCCATATGGTCAAGTACCTGGACCTTTTGCAAGGTTTTTACAGGAAAATGGAATAGTCGCCCAGTATTCTATGCCGGGCGAACCACAGCAAAATGGAGTAGCTGAAAGGCGTAACCGTACTCTTATGGATATGGTGCGCAGTATGATGAGTTATTCCACACTGCCATTGGGATTATGGATGGAGGCGTTAAAAACCGCCATTCACATTCTCAACAGAGTACCAAGTAAGTCGGTGCCCAAAACACCGTACGAGTTGTGGACAGGGAAGTTCCTTCTCTAAGCCACTTGAAAGTCTGGGGGAGCCCAGCTGAGGCAAAAGTTTTTAATCCACACATTGCAAAGTTAGACCCCAAAACAGTAACTTGCCATTTCATTGGCTATCCTGATAGATCAAAAGGTTATCGTTTCTACTGTGCAGACAGATACACAAAGTTTGTAGAAACGAGACACGCGGTCTTCTTGGAGGACGAAATGATGAGGGGGAGCATGGTAGGCCGGAAAATTGATCTTGAGGAGAAGAGGGTGTGTGCACCTTTTCCGATGATCCATGAGCCATTTTTCGCCCTACCTGTTGTACCTGCACCGATAATCCCAGAGGTTGTGGTGCAAGCACCTGTTGTAACTCCACCCGTGACCACAACGAGGCAAGATTCGGAACCTGTCCGTCAGGAGCCGACTCAACCCGTTGTTGAGCATGAAAGGGAGAGACGACAGCCACATTTAGAAGAAGAGTCGCACGTTGAGACACATGATGTGCCAGAGAATGAGACTCTCAGAAGGTCTAAAAGAGCTAGGAAATCAGCTATTTCTAGTGATTATAAGTTTATAATACAGAAACAGTTCATATGGAAGAAGATCCCACTTCATATGAAGAAGCCATGAGAAGCGTTCACTCTTCGAAGTGGCTGGAAGCCATGGAAGACGAGATGAAATCGATGAGTTCTAACAATGTTTGGGACTTAGAGGAAATTCCTAAAGGAGCCAAAACAGTAGGCTGCAAATGGGTCTACAAAACTAAGTATGACTCCAATGGAAAGTTGAAAAGTATAAAGCGCGACTTGTGGCAAAAGGCTTTACGCAAAGAGAAGGGGTAGATTACAATGAGACATTTTCTCCGGTCTCATGTAAGGATTCCTTCAGAATCATCATGGCACTAGTTGCGCATTTTGATTTAGAGTTGCATCAAATGGATGTAAAGACGGCATTTCTAAATGGAGATTTAGAAGAAAATGTTTACATGAAACAACCCACGGTTTTTTCATGGAGGGGAAGGAACATATGGGATGCCGCCTAAAGAAATCCATTTATGGGTTAAAGCAAGCCTCTAGACAGTGGTATTTAAAGTTCAATAATACAATTAAAAGTTTTGGATTTAAAGAGAATGTTGAGGACAACTGCATTTATGCAAAGTTTAAAAGTGGGAAATATATTTTCCTAATTCTGTATGTGGATGATATTCTGCTTGCGAGCAATGATGTCAGTCTACTACTAGAAACAAAGAAGTTCTTGTCCTCAAATTTTGATATGAAAGATCTTGGTGAAGCTTCATATGTTTTGGGCATAGAAATTCACCGGGATAGAAAGAATGGAGTGTAGGACTATCACAAAAGGCATATTTAGAAAAGGTTCTAAAGAATATAATATGCATAAAAGTAGTACCTCACCTGCTCCTATAGTCAAGGGCGACAGTTTTGGGAAATTTCAATGTCCCAAGAACCAATATGAGATCGATCGAATGAAAGCAGTACCATATGCTTCGGCTGTTGGAAGCTTACAGTATGCACAGTGTGCACTCGCCCTGACTTAGCTTTTATCACCGGGGTACTCGGTAGATATCAAGAAAATCCAGGCCATGAGCACTGGAATATGGTAAAGAAAGCATTGCGTTATGTGCAAGGCGCAAAAGACCTCATGCTAACATATAGAAGATCTGATTCCCTAGAGATAAGAGGGTATTCAGACGCAGATTTTGCGGGAGACAAAGATGATAGAAAGTCCACGTCAGGATACGTGTTCACTCTCGCAGGAGGGGCTATTTCGTGGAAAAGCTCCAAACAGTCATTAGTTGCATCGTCCACGATGTATGCAGAATTTATAGCATGTTATGAGGCCACGGGGCAGGCGATATGGTTAAAGAAATTTATACCCGACTTGAAAGTGGTAGATTGTATTGACAAACCACTAAAGATGTACTGTGACAACCAGCCCGCAGTATTCTATGCTCACAACAACAAGTCGAGTAATGCTACAAAGGCAATAGATATAAAGTATTATGTTGTGAAAGATAAATCCAGGATCAAACTATAAGTCTCGAGCATATAAGGACAAAGGAAATGCTTGCGGATCCGCTAACGAAAGGCTTACCACCCAATGTGTTCCAGAACACATAGCCGGCATGGGTTTAATGGAAAGCCTATGATTCTGGATTACAGAGGCCCAAAAGTAACAGATTTGTTTCAAAACAGAAAAGTATATAGTGGCTGTCTGATTCTATCGGCAATTGAGCTGTGACGATGAAACATGCTCTATGTACTAATCGGTGATGAAACGAGTAAAGTAAAAGGTAAAAAGTTAAAAGTAAAAGTTGAGATCAAGGGGGAGAATGTTAGAATTGATATCCTGGTCGTGAGCCCAACGGCTCCACGATCCCCTTGATTGCGCCCTAATCGGGGGCGCCCGTTTCCGTTATGGACGGTGGGCCCCTGTGACCTGCGCTACATAAAGAGGTGGGGGGTCACGGCACGTAGTACGAGGTTGACCGTGTTGCCAGCCACCCCACCGACACCCCCTTCTGATTAGGGTTAGCGCAGTGCTCACGGGAAGCACCACTGCGCCGCCACCCGACCACGTCGTCGACCACCATGGCCTCCGGCTCGAGTACGTCGAGCCACAGCGAAGGTTTGCCTCTCCGATCCCTTTCTCTCTCTCTGTTTTCACTCACACACACGAGATGAACTCGTTGCATGCATAGGGCTACCGAAAGTTCTGCACCTAGATGTTTATATGGATCTAACAATCTCATCTGGCTCCTTGGTTTGGTAAACATTAACAGTCATTAATACGCTGCACCAAGTGTATCCAGGCGGTCTACTTATCCCATCTGTGCATATCCTGTACCCCTTTTGCTAATGCTATATATGCCTTGTTATGCATTCACTTATAATTGTACAAGTGCCATGACTGTTAATTTTGTTATTTTGCATAAATTCAGTGTTAATTGCTTAATGGTTAAAATATTGTGATTTAGTTCTGTTTTTGTCTAATAATATTATTTGGCTAAATGCTTGAACATTATGTTTTTAATTCTGTACAGGAGAAATACTACCCTTCTAAGGGACTGATACTACATTTGTAATTTGATGAGTACAATACTATACTTAGCACCTTACTTTTATCTCTTTGATTCTTCCATCTCATCTGATAAGGACAGTCACTTAATTAGTATTCTTGTTCTTTCTTTCGTTATTCACTCACATCTGATCTTTTTAAAATAGGGAGGCTATTTCGGTGACACTATACAAATAGATATGGTTACGAATCTGATGTCTCTTGCAAGGTTTTGACGTAAGCAAGAAAAAATGTATTGGTTCCCCTTATACCAAGAAACAAGTGTATCTGTAACCAAGAAACAAATGTATTGATTCTCCTTATACTTTCGGATTCATGCTAGCTATGGGGTTGGTGGCTAAACGTTGTGAATTCGAATAATGACCGAATATTCTTTGCCTTTGTTAATATGATATATTTCATTTATATCATTAGCGTAAACTGAATGATATTATTTATTTTTTGACCACAGGGTAGCTTACTTCAACTCGTCGCAATTGTGACGTTTTGGTGCACTGCACACAACACTTTTTTCGAAATGTCCCAATGGTGATGATGCTTTATTTCAGTGATATTTTACAAAAAAAACTTATGAAAATCATTCCTCACCTCCTGCCGATGTTGAGCCGACGCTAATTTCGTATCAGAATATGGTTCTAATGACGGAGCTAACAAGGTTCATAATTAGCGCAATGATCCTAACATCAGATAAGAATGATGTCTTGTCCGCCCATTCTTTCCTAAACCGGATCCTATCCAATGCCTAGTTATATTCTTTTTAAACTAGCTTTTCTATTTATTCAGATTTTTATTTATCTTCTGATACATTTGTATTCATTTTGAGTAGGGCATAGAACCGGCTATTCTGAGGTGTTGGATGTTTTGGTGTGGGTCTTGGAAAGACATTTGAAGATATCTTATTCCTCTTGGTGCACCATGTGCTCATTCAGAATGAATAACCGAGAAGTGTAGGCGAGAATGGTGTGTTGAATCAACGGCAATGACGTAACCAAGAAAGCCAAGGGTTTCTTTTCATTTCTTAGTCCATTGTAATTAAAATCTTTCGTTAGATATCTTATCTTTTTTCAGAAACATAACTACAATGATGTTTCTCAAAGACTTCTGTGAAATGATGAATGTAATGATGAATATTCAGCTATGCGTCTATTGCTGAGCATTTGCTGTGTCTAGGAGAAACGGCGGCCAAATGGCCCCAGTAATATATGTCTTCTGGCGGTTCGACCGCCTCAGGTACATCTAACGGCTTCTGATGGAGTAAACTCAGGCGGTTTAAGGGGAAAATTAAATCGTATGCGAAGGACTCAGGCAATCGGGTCGGGTTTGGTCGGGTCGACCTCTTCCAGACCCATGCCCGTTTAACAAATGGGCAAGCTTCTCTACCCGTGACCCTGCCCATGGGTCAGATTTCATGCCCATGCCCGTCGGGTCACCCGACTCGTCGGGTCGCCCGTCGGGTCTGCATACAACAGCTCCTCATGTCAATTCTGGCACTCCAAAATGGCATATTTTATGTGTCAAACTGCATCAATACATCAATAAAATCATAATAAGTGTTGAAATGCATCACAACATTAGTACATCAATATCATCAAACTTGGTGTCGAGAATTACATCAAATATTCAAGTCATCAAGTGGCAGGCAAGCAGTCACACAAATAAGCCACACAATTGTGTGTCCACTGTCCAGCATTACAACAAACTAACAAGCTTATACAGGAGCAGATAAGAGGAGTAGAGAGCTCCCAGGAAGGCAACCAGCAAACATGTCCAGAAAGGGAGGGGAGCGGAGACCGGAGAGCACCATGAGGCATGAGCACTGAGCACTGAGCAGAGAGAGAGAGAGCAAGGGAGAGGGATTGCGGCGGGGACGGGGAGAGACTGGGGAGGGACACGGTCACACCTAGGGTTAGTGGCTTAGTGTGGTACGTGTTGGATTTGGACTGTTGGGCTGGGCTGGAAATTACATGGGCTCTGGTCATGTCTTACTATGAGACCTCACATGTTCGCCCATGGGTACACATGTCTGCCCATACCCTACCCATGACTAATCGGGTCGCCCACGGACGAGACCCATGGGCGAACATAGCGACCCATACCCTACCCATTAGGGTCGGGTGCCCATGGGCGGACGTGCCCATGGACGGAATTGCCGGCTTGAACATTGGGGGTACATAGAGAAAGTCTGCCCAAGTGTGTCGAATCTCAGGCTATATGATAACCACACAATCACTGACGACTCATGTGGTCTGACGGGTCATAAACTGCCATAAATGGGGTTCTAACGGCATGTTCTGTAGTACTGTCCGCCGATAGCTTAAAACCCAAAAACCTTCTGACCCAGCTCTCCTTTTATGAAATCAAAGATAGATAGGACAACCACGTTCTTGCTGGCCTGGGATCTGCCAACTTTACAGAAACCAACCACGTATGTACGTAGCAACCAAAGCTTATCCCACTGCAAAGGAGAAACAAAAGCATTCTAGTGATTGCAAACTTCAATCCACCGGACCAGCACTGTCGATCGACACTAACATCACAATAAAGCATAGACCATCTGCCTGATTCCCACGTGTTTAGCCAACTACCGTCCAGCTTAGTTAAACAATTAATTTGTTGTTAAAAATGTCCTGATTCTTTGCAAATACAGTAGAGTTCAACCTCAGGTCTATGAATCTAAGATACACACTAATAGAATAAACACGCCGTGCAAGATCATAGGCGACACCGAGGTATGATATTTGTTAACAAGGTTCGGCTAGCTGGAGCATGCATCTTTTGAAATATGACTACATAAGCTTCTTCCCACAATACCACAACACCGGTCATCCGGGTGCCGACAAAAACTGAAGGATTCTTTTTTATTTCGATCTTCCCGTGTGGCCACAATTGTAGATGCCTTTTGTTGCGTTTCTCTCGTCACTCTTCTCATCCGAACAAAAAGCAAATACAAGATTTTTCTTTTGCCATAATAAGGACAACTTCATATGCCTTTTATTGCTTTTCTCTCGCCAACCTTCTCCCATGTTTTTTATCACCTTAGCCTCTAAAGTTGGACAATATCTGTTTTTATTTGTTCAAGATTCAAACTTTGCTCTTTTTAAAACCACAAATTTGTTGAAAATTGATTTGATCTGTCTATGTAAATTTAATGTAACCAAATTGTGCAGTATTAGGAACCTTACTTCCATTATGATCTAGTTTAACATTGCACAATTTCTAAATATCAAATTTTGAGACAAGGTTTTATCTAAAATATTTGCCATGCTTTTTAGTTAACGATCGTTTACATCTATTCTTCTACTTTGCCTAGCTAGCTATATACTCACACAAGTAGGATCAAGCATGAGTAATGCATATATAAATACTCCCTCCTTTTAAATATACTTGGGCCCCTCGAATTTTGTGCCCAACTATTACTATGAATTTGACGGACAAAGTATGGGTTACATACCACATTACCGTTGGATTCGCATACGAAAGAAGTTTCCAATTGTAATTTTTTCATGCCAAATAACTTATATTTTGGTAGTCGAATTCATGGTCAAGTTTAGACTCAAAATTGGAGGAGCCTTATATATTTGGAAGTCGGGAGTATGATGTTTAAGTATTTGACTAGGCGGATGCCGGTAAGGAGGAGGCCCAAGACTGAAGCCCACGAAGCCACCAAGACCAAGATGGAAGGCGGCATACTTGCCAGCTAGGCTTAGGACTCCGTATACTTGCTGGATACGTAATCACCTTATAACCCTAGGTCCAGCCGCCTATATAAGTTGGACCTCGGGACGCCTTTAGGGCATGGATGGAACCAATCCATATTCTCTCATACATCCAACTCATTGTAACCTGTTCACGGCGATATTGCCTTATAGTGAATTATAGCAGCACGTAGGGCACCGCCACTGCCGTGGTGCCTGAAGCTGGGTAAACCGCCGTGTACAATCCCGACCTTGACGACGTCCACCTTCTTGTCCTACGTTCACCCTCGGCTAGCAGGACCCGTCTCCTATCCAAGATGCTGATACGACGACAGTTGGCGTCCACCGTGGGGCATAAGGCGTCAGGCGTCACGTTTCGGGCGGGATCATCTTCGTCAACTTTGCCGACCAGATCGCATCTGGACGGCTCACCTTCTTCGGCGCGAGGGCTCGACGTCCAGCACTTCCCTCGCACACGGCGGATCGATTCTACAAGATCAAAGGCGTCCGCTCGCCGCCGCCGGCTTAATCTATTTTGGGTGAATCCCATGACGGCCAGCTTGGTGTTTCCGTCAACACCAGCCTTGGCGTAATCGCCGCCTCTTGCGATCCCTCGAACCACGTTCGTCGCGAGGTGCGGAAACCAACAAAGGAACTCTCCCGAGTCCTTGTACACCACGGATCGGAGTGCATCCCTTGCCATACGTAGTAGCCACGAAGCTGCGCGTGTGTTGCAGGATTGAAGCAAGCAGGCGGCCCGCTAGCTGGATCGAGTTCCGAGAAGGCCAAGAGCGAGTCGCCTACATGCATTTGGCCCGCTGGTCCATGTGCTGATCCACAGTATCCGGCTGAATCCAAATCGATCCAGCGGCTGTCAAATTCCTTCTGGTATAGCCATGTCCCGATCCATGGAGATCACATACATGTGGATAGTATCAGGATTAATTAAATCAGCTATACCACACGGCAATGCATTTGGTGATGGGAGTACCGAGCGTGCATGTATTTTCCATCTAGGAAAACCATGCTTTAATCATTCAAGGTCATGCAGCTTCGGATTAAGGCGGCCAGGTCTCAAGTTATCTGCGTCCTCGCTTTCGACGGCTGCATCCTGACTTCAACTCTTGTCACGGCCCTCGCCATCACGCTGCAACTGGCACGACGCCTTGCCGGCGTGATCATCGGCGTGCTGTTCTGGCTTAATTATTATTATGGGCGGCTATTTAAGTCGACAAATCTAGCCATGTCACGATGTCAGCGGGATACCGCCATCGTCGCATCAGGTTTTGACGAATTCATCGTCACCCAACACTGCTTCGTTCCGACGTCCAGTATAGGTGAATTCACCGTCAAATTGCTATCTGTTATTTCCGATCGCCCAAACCTGACCAGTTTGGGGAGACATCGATTGGTACAAAACAGTTTATCTCCGCGGTTTACCTTAATTGCTAACGCGGCGCGCCGCTTGACCGACATATTGATCGTCGCAACGCGACGCGGCACGCCGCCTGTCCGGCATATTTTATTGTCACGTTCCGGCTTAATCGCTAACGCGGCACAACGCTTTCTAGCATACTTATCATCATCGCCGCGCCTCGGCTTAATCGCCGACGTGGCCTACTCGTCGTCGCCTATTCGTCAAGCACGACGCAATCGACAAGCTGTAGCATGCAGCATAAGAGGGGAAGTACGAAGCCGCCGCCTTGCTGGAATCAGCCTCAGGATCTTAGGACTGCCGCCTACATCCGGGGGCTGCCGCCTACATCCGGGGCTGCCGCCTACTTCCTGAGGGTTGCCGCCTACATCCAGGGGCTGCCGCCTACATCTCGGGGGCTGTCTTCTTCGGCCTGGGGCTGCCGTCTTCCGCCTCGCCCTCTTCCACGACGTCAACATCAACAAACATCAAACAGCTAAGTTTTATACACTTAACATTTAATTAATTGTATGGTCGTGAAATAAAAGTATATGGTTTGATCATTATGCTCTAAGATCAGGCCGCCTTTTGTCTTTTCATATGATCATATATTCTTAGTATCAAAGTTACCCAAAATCTGCTCTGTGCTAAGTGGTTAAAAGTTTTTGATACTTGCCGCCTCCGGGCTAAATTAAGCAATCATTTTGCACCGCCTAATATCCTTATTCTGATTGTTTATATGTGGGTTGCCTAGTAGTATGTTTTTGGCACCAACATGCCGGCTTCGGTCTCTGATTCTAAACTAATTGGTACTAGCACTGGTTGTCTCAGCTAAAGTAACTGTGCTGCGGTACCGCCAACATACCAAAAGCTAAGCATATGAGCCAGATAAATATTAAGGCGGGCCACATAAAATTTATAACCCTTAAGTGTTTGTTCAAAAATTACCGGCTCAGGCCTTACATTTGTCCAGCTTACATTAAAAGTTCATCTTAATGCAGCTATGTTTACTATGTAGGATATTTAACACTTGGGGGCTGCGGTCGCAGTACTTTCATAGTCTTGAGCCGCTTTTCCATCAAGGCGGCGCAAACCTCGACAACTATAGTCATTCGATCTACAACGTCACAAGTTTTTCTGAGCATCGAGCCGACTTTCAAGTATGTCGACTCAACGCTCGGGGGCTGCAGATAGGTGGATCAAGAAAACTCCTGGCGAATGAAGCTCGGGGGCTCGACATCGAAAATGCCTCCGCCCGATACTTGGGGCTGCACGACATGCAGCTCCATCATCAGCGACACGGCCACCTTGTTGTCAGCAACGAGGTCGCCTCCGTGGCACGCCGCCATGTTATCAGTGGCATGACCGCCTCATCGCCTCCGTGGCATGACTACGTCTACCTAAAAGCACGCATCCGTGCTAACCCGCTACACCTCAGTTTACTTCCGCGTCTGCGCGAGCTTTCCATGTCCAAAGGATGGCAAAGCCACGTCCAGTGGAGCGTTCCAGCAGTTCAGCTGCTGATCGATCGACATGGAAAAGCAAAACAGGTCCGGAGGAAAGCAAACATCCAAGCTGCCATATTATGGTGCCAAGCTGGTTGCTTTTGGTGCTGCACGTGAAGGCAATCAACGACACAATTAGTTGTGCATGGATTTTCCGGCCGGGCCTTCGCTCGCATGCATGGAATTTCTGGCAGGCACGCCATGTTGGATTGCTTAAATCAAGGCGGCCAGATATCAGTATATCTGTGTTTTCGCTTTCGATAAATTTATCAACGCGCTCTGACTTAATTGTTGACGCGGTAAGGCCGACTATTCAAGTTGCCAAATCTCAAGTTTTGCCGTATCTGCAATGTTAGGCGCGACGCCGCCATAATCGCATTCGGTTTAAGCGAATTCTTCGCCAAATTGCTAGTTGTTGTTTCTGATCGCCCAAGCCTGGCCAGTTTGGGAAGACATCGATTGGTACAAAACAACAAAGCTCCACGTTCTGGCTTAATTGTTAACGTGGCACAGCCGCCTTGTCGTCAGCGACACGGCCGCCATCATCGCCTCCGTGGCACGACAAAAATGCCATCATGACATCGCTCCATCTCTCCTTGATTTCAAACTGTCGTGGACCAAGGATGATATGGACAGGTCAACTATCGACTTAACTAGTCAATGTGACAAGACAACTCGTGGACTGCATGGCGTCATCCGTCAACATTTGACAGGACCAGTCAATTGACAAGACTGGTGCCAGGAAGATTCCTGACAATGGTCAGGCCGTCTTTCCCATGTTGGCGGCAAATTGTCCGACTATTTTAGGCGGACCGCCGCTTACTTTCAACTTTGGAATGCTTCAAGCTCTTCAGACGCTTACAAGACAAGGCGGACATTGCCGACAAAAGAAGACGGCGCCTGAAGAACTCGAACCCTCCCAGGGGCTAATGTTGGGGATATACCTACTAGGGGTATCACCAGCATGGATCAATCCGGCTAGTCCAGGGTGGCCCGCAGTGGTGGTGAAGGCTTTGCCTACCGGGCGGCCCAGATAGCTGACGACCAAGAAAGGCGGATGCCGGCAAGGAGGAGGCCCAAGACTGAAGCCCACGAAGCCACCAAGACCAAGACGGAAGGCGGCATACTTGCCGGCTAGGCTTAGGACTCCGTATACTTGCTGGATACGTAATCACCTTGTAACCCTAGGTCCAGCCGCCTATATAAGCTAGACCTCGGGACGCCTTTAGGGCATGGATGGAACCAATGCATATTCTCTCATACATCCAACTCATTGTAACCTGTTCACGGCGATATTGCCTTATAGTGAATTATAGCAGCACGTAGGGCACCGCCACCGCCGTGGTGCCTGAAGCTGGGTAAACCGCCGTGTACAATCCCGACCTTGACGACGTCCACCTTCTTGCCCTACGTTCACCCTCGGCTAGCAGGACCCCGTCTCCTATCCAAGATGCCGATACGACGACACCAAGTGCTGCCTGGACACAGCAATCCGACTAGCATTGATGGTACCATCCGGCTGCAGGTACATGCTGATAACATTCCACTCGACCACAGTGGAGACTCCTTCCAGGACGAGGAGGTACCTCTGCTTGTTGATGACTTGTTTGAGGAGCTCGGCCTTGCTGTGATGACCTTCCACTAGTAGAAAAACCACCTTTCGTCCAGAGCCGAACCAGCCATTAATCCCGGTTCATAGAAAAACCGGGACCAATGCCTGGCATTGGTCCCGGTTCGAGCTGCCAGGGGTCCGTGGAGCTTTGGTCCCGGTGCCACGAACCGGGACCAATGCTCCGGTGCAGGACACGTGGCGTGCCGCGGAGCTTTGGTCCCGGTTCGTGGCACGAACCGGGACCAATACCCCTCCCCTGCCTATAAATAACCCACCCCCTCTCTTCTCTCCTCTTTTTTTTCTGGTTGGATTGGTGAGAAGTGGGTGCTAGTTTTTTTTTCCTTTGCCACGCACAAGATGTGTTCGATGAAATGCCCGAGCCACACTTAAGTTCACACAAGATGATATCCTCGGCCGAGGTTAGCAACTTTATCCTTTTCATCTATAATTGATACAGAAATATTGCACGTGTCGATGTACGGTGGTCATTTCACTATTCAAGATGTTATTGTAATGGTATTTGATAAACTTAATTATATGATGCAGATGGATGCACGGATGCGATGGATGTACGGCGAACGACGCAGTTCCGAGTTTATTGCAGGCCTGCATAAATTTCTCGAAGTGGCTGAGGCAAACAAAGTGGATAATTTTATGCCTTGTCCATGTGACAAGTGTCGGAACGTCAGGGAGTACTCTGACCCGAGAACCATTCAAGACCACGTGATTCGGAGAGGTTTCATGCCCAGCTAAATTGTTGGACCAAGCACGGAGAAAGAGGGGTTAGGATGGAAGACAATGAAGAAGAGGAGGATGATGACAACTATCCTATGTTCCCTGAGGAATACGGTGATACTGTAATGGAAGACGTTGAAGAAGAAGGAGGTGAACATTGGGCATCAGATGAGCCCGCTGATGGTCTTGGTGGGGTCATTTCTGATGCAAAGCGAGAATGCGATACAGAAAAGGAGAAGCTAAAGTTGGAGGCCATGCTAGAGGATCACAAAAAGTTGCTGTACCCAAATTGCGAAGATGGCAGCACAAAGCTCGGTACCACATTGGAACTGCTGAAATGGAAGGCAGAGACTGGTTGTTCTGACAAGGGATTTGAGAAATTATGAAAATAATGAAGCCGAATCTTCCAAAGGATAACAAATTGCCCGAGACTACATACGAAGCAAAGAAGGCTATCTGCCCTCTAGGATTAGATGTGCAGAAGATACATGCATGCATTAATGACTGCATCCTGTACTGCGGTGAGGAGTACGAGAATATAGATAAATGCCCGGTATGCAATGCACTGCGGTACAAGATCAGACAAGATGACCCTGGTGATGTTGAGTGCGATGACGAGCCCCCCCGGAAGAGGGTTCCTGCTAAGGTGATGTGGTATGCTCCTATAATACCACGGTTGAAACGTCTGTTCAGAAACAAGAGCATGCCAGGTTGTTGCGATGGCACAAAGAAGAGCGTAAGAAAGACGGAAGTTGAGACACCCCGCCGATGGGTCCCAGTGGAGAAAAATCGACAGAGAGTTCCCGACATTTTTAGATGACACAAGGAACTTAAGATTTGGTCTAAGTACAGATGGCTTTAATCCTTTTGGGGAGCAGAGCTCCAGTCATAGCACTTGGCCCGTGACTCTATGTATCTACAACCTTCTCCTTGGTTGTGCATGAAGCGAAAGTTCATTATGATGCCAGTGCTCATCCAAGGCCCGAAGCAACCCGGCAACGACATTGATGTGTACCTAAGGCTATTAGTTGATGAACTTTTGCAGTTGTGGTCCGAACCAGGTGTACGTGTGTGGGATGAGCACAAACAACAGGAATTTGACCTACGAGCGTTGTTGTTCGTAACCATCAATGATTGGCCTGCTCTTAGTAACATTTCAGGACAGTCAAACAAGGGATACAATGCATGCACGCACTTTTAGATAAGACTGAAAGTATACATTTGGGAAACAAGAACGTGTACCTGGGGCATCGTCGATTTCTTCCGAACAGTCATGCCGTAAGAAAGAAAGGCAAGCATTTCAACGGTGAGGCAGATCGCCGGAAGAAGCCTAACCTCCCTGATGGTGATGTTATATATGACATGGTCAAGGATTTAGAAGTAATCTTTGGAAAGGGTCCTGGCAGTCTATCTGTTCCGAATGACGCTGACAACCACGTACCCATATGGAAGAAGAAATCTATATTTTGGGAGCTACCCTATTGGAAAGTCCTAGAGGTCCGGTCTTCAATCGACGTGATGCACGTGACGAAGAATCTTTGCGTGAACCTGCTAGGCTTACTGGGCGTGTATGGGAAGACAAAAGATACACCAGAAGCACGGGAGGACCAGCAACGTATGAAAGACCCACACAACAAGCAGACGGATAAAGGGCGTCAATACTTAAGCAGCTACGCTCTTACCAAAGCAGAGAAGGAAATCTTTTTTGAATGCCTGAGCAGTATCAAGGTCCCGGCTGGCTTCTCATCAAATATAAAGGGAATAATAAATATGGCAGAGAAAAAAACAGAACCTGAAGTCTCATGATTGCCACGTGATTATGACGCAGTTGCTTCCGGTTGCATTGAGGGGGCTTCTACCGGAAAATGTTCGAGTACCCATTGTGAAGCTATGTGCATTCCTCAATGCAATATCTCAGAAGGTCATCGATCCAGTAACTCTACCAAGTTTACAGAAGGCTGTGGTCCAATGTCTTGTCAGCTTCGAGTTGGTGTTCCCCCCATCATTCTTCAATATTATGACGCATCTCCTGGTTCACCTAGTCGAGTAGATTGCCATTATCGGTCCTGTATTTCTACACAATATGTTCCCCTTCGAGAGGTTCATGGGAGTCTTGAAGAAATATGTTCATAACCGTGCTAGGCCAGAAGGAAGCATCTCAAAGGGCTATGGAACAGAGGAGGTCATTGAGTTCTGTGTTGACTTTATTCCTGACCTTAAGCCGATTGGTGTTCCTGAATCGCGGCATGAGGGGAGACTGAGTGGAAAAGGCACGCTAGGAAAGAAAGCACTGATATGTAGGGACGGGCATTCTTTAACTCAAGCACACTACACAGTTCTACATAGTTCCACCTTCGTGGCTCCGTATATCGAGGAACACATGAATTATGTACGCTCCAAGAACCCGGGGGAGGATGACTCCTGGATTAAAGAAAAACACATGGAGACTTTCGGCAGTTGGTTGCGATTACAGCTCATGAATGACATCACTGTCGGAGATCAGCTCTACTTGTTGGCCGTGTCACCATCTTCGACTGTATTGAATTTCCAAGGGTACGAGATAAATGGGAATACATTTTACACGATCGCCCAAGATAAAAAGAGCACCAACCAAAACAGTGGTGTCCGCTTTGATGCAACAGACGAGAATGGGCAAAAGAAAACATACTATGGTTACATAGAGGAGATATGGGAACTTGACTATGGACCTACTTTTAAGGTCCCTTTGTTTCGGTGCAGTTGGGTCAACATGAAGCGAGACGGGATAAAGGTAGACCAGCTGTACGGAATGACGACAGTGGATCTCAAGAATCTTGGTTGTTACAGGAACGAACCATTCGTCCTAGCCAATGATGTGGCTCAGGTTTTCTATGTGAAGGTCATGTCCTCCAGACCGAAAAAAAGAAAAAATAAGCAAACGAATACATCAGACGATGAGCCAAAGCGTCACATAGTTCTTTCAGGGAAAAGAAACATCGTGGGAGTCGAGGACAAGACAGACATGTCAGCAGATTATGATAAGTTTGATGAAATTCCGCCCTTCACAGTGAAAACTGACCCAAGCATCCCGTTAAATAATGAAGATGCTCCATGGTTACGGCCGAAGCGATCATAGGCCAGGGACATACGCGCAGAAGGGTTCATGTCATTTATGTAAATCAATGTAATGTATTAAACCTTTATGTGATGTGTAGTAATGTATTAAACCTTTATGTGGTGAAAACCATAATACACGAAATGGGAGTTTCCACCTAGAAGAAATGGGTTATATCACATGTGAGTTTTCTTTTTTGTTTTCTGTTAATTAATTGCATGACGACCGGTGAAACACACGTGGTAGGTGGTTGTCGGCTCCCACACCTCCCGTGGGAACCTCTCAAACCTCAGCTTGACCGTCCAAACACGGTTCCCCCTGCATACAGCCCGACGGTGGCTCGTGAGTTTGAGCGCCACTTCGATCCAAGCAGCCGTAAGACGTCTCTGATGATCTACAACCGTCCAGCAAGACATCTCTGATGATCTGCAACCGTTTGGAACGGTCGCAGGTCATCAGAGACGTCTTGCCACTGGTTGCCCAAAGATGCCTCTCCGAGTGACGCTGGAATGTTTTGTGTTTGAGCGCCACTTCGATCCAAGCAGCGGCAAGACGTCTCTGATGATCTACAACCGTCCAGCAAGACATCTCTGATGATCTGCAACCATTTGGAATGGTCACAGGTCATCAGAGACGTCTTGCCACTGGTTGCCCAAAGATGCCTCTCCGAGTGACGCTGGAATGTTTTGTGTTTGAGCGCCACTTCGATCCAAGCAGCGGCAAGACGTCTCTGATGATCTACAACCGTCCAGCAAGATATCTCTGATGATCTGCAACCGTTTGGAATGGTCGAGGTCATCAGAGATGTCTTGCCGCTGGTTGCCCAAAGATGCCTCTCCGAGTGACGCTGGAATGTTTTGTGTGAGTGAGTAACCTGTCTGAGGAGGGGGGCTATATATAGGGTACGTGTGCTTCTTTAGTCCCGGTTGGTAACACCAACCGGGTCATGTGGCTCACGATGTGGTCGTGATGATACTGCTGATCCAACAGCTCACAATCCCTCAAAAGAAACACACCCCTGATCCAACGTCTCACAAGCGCTTGAAAGAAACACACGATCCGTGTGCTTCTTTAGTCCCGGTTGGTAACACCAACCGGGACTAAAGGCGGGTTTTGCGGTCACGACACGTGTCCTCCCCCAGCGCTACCCTGGGCACGTGTCCTCCCCCAGCGCTGCCCTGGACGGCTCCGGTGAGGTAGAACCCGACGGCTGGGATGGGGGAGAAGCCGGCGAGGGAGAAGCCGACGAGGGAGAAGCCGAAGGCTCCGGTGGAACATTAAATGTTGCAAACTCCGGCGAGGTGCATATACATATATTAATGAAGCCGAAGATTGTATTAATTAAGCCTCTGTTGTTTATATACATATACTAACGCTCTTTCTTCTTTTAGCCCTCCGGATCGAGCAAAAATTCTGTAACGACAAAACGAGGCCCAACCAAAACGTTGGGCGACCAAGAAAGGTACAGATCGAAAAAGTCGCTGAAGACGGCACACTGACTGCTCCCCCAGGTGTTAAAAATAAAATGGTAAAGCAATGCGGAGTTCTTGTTAGGGACTACATCCCGATCACCGTTCGAGAATGGCATCAGCCAAAGGAGGGAGGAGTAAGATATGTCGGTGATGAGGGCAAAGAAAGACTTTAGAGAAAGCTCATGCTTAATTTCACCCTGGCGCCAGAGGTGGATCCAGATGAGGAGGATCCAAATGAGGCAGAAAAGATTGCCCGAAAAAACATGGAGCAAAAAGTCAGGGACTGGGCTTTTAAGAAGATGGCCGAGCTATTCAAGAACTGGAAGAAAAGATTGAACATCGAGTTTGTCCAGAAAAATAAGACTCCGGACTTCGATAAAGGGTATGAGAAGATAAGGGACTACTGGGAAGAATTTGTGGCGTACAAGAAATCGGAGGATGCTCAGGAAAAGTCTGCAAAAAATAAGGCAAATGCTGCTAAAAAGATCTACCACCATACTATGGGGGCTGGTGGCTACGATTTTAGCATGCCTAAGTGGGAGAAACTTGAGGCGGACCTGCTGGCTAAAGGGATCACTCCAGAGCCACTCAAGTGGATCGAACGGGCAAGAAATTGGTTTTACGGGCATGGGGGCACGTTGGACGCAGAAGGGAAGTGCATATATAACAGAAGACACAAAGATAATCCCCTACTACCCATCCAAGAAATTAGAAATGCAGTAAAGGATGTTGCAGAGGGACGGTTGATGATGTGAAACACACGTTCGTTCGGAGACCCCAAGAGGAAGGTATGATGTAGTCAGCAGCAAGTTTTCCCTCAGAAAGAAACCAAGGTTATCGAACCAGTAGGAGCAGCAACTCTTTAGAAGGTTGTCAACGGCGCCAGAAAAATAGCTGTCGCAGGGAGTCTGGACTGTTGACGTGGAATCTGCACACAACACAATCAAACTACTTTACCCCAACCAAACAGTGAGGTTGTCAATCTCACTGGCTTGCTGAAAACAAAGGATTAAACATATGGTGTGGAAAATGAGTATTAAATTGCAGAGAATGAAAAAGGAACAGTTTGCAGTTTGTGGTTGTTTAATCAGTGTGAAAGAATGGACCGGGGTCCACAGTTCACTAGTGGTGTCTCTCCATAAAAGATAACTAACATGTTGGGTGAACAAATTACAGCTGGGCAATTGACGAATAGTGAGCGCATGACAATGCATATATATGACATATTGACTACTATGATATTTAATTGGGCATTACGACATAATACATAGATCGTTATCCAACAGCATCTATGACTAATAATCCACCGCCGGGTTGTCATCCGAGTCCCCCGTTGGTATTAAGTTGCAAGCAACGGATAATTGCATTAAGTAAAGTGCGTAATGTAAACAAACACATATGTCCGTGGACATAGCATCGTTAGGTTATCCCTAGTGGCAACAGCACATACACAAGCTTAGAACTTTCTGTCACTGTCCCAGGTTAAACGGAGACATGAACCCACTATCTAGCATAAATACTCTCTCTTGGAGTTACAAGCATTTACTTGGCCAAAGCATCTACGAGTAACGGAAAGCATGCAAGATCTTAAATAACATATGAGATAGATTGATAATCAACTTGACATAATATTCAATATTCATCGGATCCCAGCAAACACAACATGTAGCATTACAATAATATGATCTTGATCATGTAGGGCAGCTCACAAGATCTAAACATGATGGCACAAAGTGGAGAGACAACCATCTAGCTACTGCTATGGACCCGTAGTCCAAGGATGAACTACTCACGCATCACTCCGGAGGCAGGCATGGCGATGTAGAAGCCTCCGGTGACGATTCCCCTCTCCGGCAGGGTGCCGGGAAGAGGTTCTGAACCCTCCCGAGCTAGGGTTGACGACGGCGGTGTCTCTGGATCTTTTCGTGGATATTTGCTCAGGTACTTAGGGTTTTCGCGTCGGGGGGAATAAGTAGGCGAAAGGGCGGCGGCTGCGGACCCCCGAGGGGCCCACACACCCTAGGGCGCGGCAGAAGGGGGGCCCGCGCCCTAGGTGCGTGTGGCCTCCTGGTGGCCCTCCTCTGCTGCTCCTTCGCTCCGTCAGGCGTGTTCTGGAAAAATAGGCACCCCCGTATAGTTTCGTCCAATTCCGAGAATATTTCCAGACTAGCTTTTCTGGAATACAAAAACAGCAGAAAACAGGAACTGGCACTTCGGCATCTTGTTAATAGGTTAGTCCCAAAAAATGTATAAAAGTGATATAAAGTAGATGCAAAACATGTAGCAATTGGTATAAAACAAGCATGGAACATCAAAAATTATAGATACGTTTGAGACGTATCAACGGTTCATTCCCGATAGAGAGGATGACGAGCTCACACGTGCCCTTGGGAATAAGGAACACGACGGACGGTTACGAGGCGTACCTGGCTCCAAGCCCAAGACAATTGCGATTCCCGAGCACAGGAAGAAATTTCCTGATAGAAGCCATCAGAGGAGAAAGGAAAGGGAGGCAATGGAAGCACGCGCTGCTGCAGACCGGCTAAGTAAAATAGAAGAAGAATTAAAGCGGCAGAAGGATCAAATTTCCGCACTTAGCCAGCAAGGTACTAGCGGCCAATCTCAGCGGCACATGGTAGAAGTTGCATGCGATGGTACCGGCGGCCCATCGAATCGGAAAAGCAGAGTGGCTTCCACGGAGCTCCAGGATGGTACTGATGATGCAGTGACGGTGGCTCCACTTCGTCGCTACCCAGTGGATGATATCACGGAGAGCACACCTTGTGAGATGCATGTGAAAGTTTTTAACTTAACCGTGAAGGTGGCGGTCGGCTATGTCGTACCAATTGGACCTAATCCAACTTACCATTTCTCTCCGGTTCCAAATGGCTACGCTGTTGTCGCGGTGGATGAAGTGATGAAAGATTATGAGGAGCTGAAGCTGCAACACCCTGCAGGTGAAGATGGGGAGGTGCTTGAACTTGGAGAAGCAAAGAAAGCGACCATTCTATGGCCAAAGGAATTCATCGTGCTTCCGAACTGCAGCCAAGGCCATCGACTCCTCACCAGCCTCCAGCGCAACAGTCCTCTTCCCAGCCTCAGCATTCTCCAGCGCAACAGTCCTCTTCACCGCCTCACCAGTCTCCAGCGCAGCCGTCTCCGCCGCCGCGTCAGCCGTTTCCGCCCACCGCTCGTACTATGAGGGGTAAGCGATCACCGAAAGTTAAAAGGTCGCCCCTCCCAACAGTACCTCATAAGAATCTTCCCATTAGACCTTATGACAGGACTGTAGCGGAAAACGCCGCGGAGGTGGCTGCTTACAATAAGGCTTTTTTTGCACCAAAAAATCCCGAGCAGAAGCCGGTATACGATGAAAAATCCAAAAAGTGAAGAAAGTCCTTCCTTGCGCAGCCATCCCAAATATCGATGAATATGCAATCTGATTGTGGTCGTGAACTTAGTAAGCTAGCACGTGCCCAGTCTAAGCAGGACAAGGAAAGAAGAGCAAAAAGCGGGAAACAAATTGCCCAGCTCGGACAGCAGAAAAATCAATCGGTCCCCCCGCTCATAGTGTGTTCCGATATCGACAAGGACTTCAGAGCCAATATGGATAAGGACCTGCAATTATTGGACCCCAGAGCCATACCTGCTGCTAGAGAACAGGGTATCACTGTATCGCAGGCCATGGAAAATGCTATCGCCATGGGTATGACTCTTGGTCAACTTTTAGGCTATGAAGATCAGACAATGTTAGAGATAGCACGGAAATATGTCACAGGGGAGTCTATGGTCAGTAATGAGGAGCTCACGCGTCTATCAACACATATGTGAAATCTGCACGACTGGTACATGGTGCACACATCAAAGAAGGACGCGAAGGAGTGGATTGCGGTGGACGTTCGAGTGGAGCATTTCTTCAAACCTTACAGTATACAGGTTCAAATGACTGAACTGTTTCAGTTATTCAATCAGCGCGCCCTCGACAAATCTATCCTTAGTTGCTATTGTCTGTAAGTGAATTATTTTCGTAATTAAGTCTCTAGCTCAGCTCGTTCATTGCCTGTATTATATTATCCTGACTATATATATATCCTTTTGTACGCTATTATGTAGAATGAAGATGATGGAATGCAAAGCATCTAGACATTATGAGGTTGGGTTCGTTGACCCATATATCGTTAATGAACATACGTTACGCAATCACCCCAGAGACGTGGAGCATGACCTGACCACCTTTTTAATCAAGCAAAACTTCTGTACGAAAATACTATTTCCTTACAATTTCAAGTGAGTGTTTCTGTCTTGTACATATTTTTATTTGGCTTTCTCGATGTTAAGTGTAATTGATGAGCTATGCATGTCTGCTTTATGTAAACGTCCGCAGGTTCCACTAGATTCTGCTAAGCATTCAATTTGACAAGTCCATAGTTGAAGCATACGACTCATTAAGTTGGGACCAAGCGACGTGGACCGAAATGAAAGAAATGCTCAATAAGTAATTTCAATCATTATCGCATTATATCGGCCTCTTTCGTTCGTTTCCTGATATCAAGTAATTAATAACTCCTTTGTTCATTTTTTTTTGCCAAAGCAGGTGTTGGACACTATTCAAACAGAATGTACAAGGTCCATTCAAAGATGAGCTAACTTATATATCGGTGAAAAGTCCGCAGCAGCCACCGGGGAGTAATTTATGTGGATTCTACGTTTGCGAGTTCATTCGCGAGTTGACCTCTGAGCGGAGAACAACTTCTTTGAGCAAAATGCGGGAGAAGCTCGCCCCAGAACAGCGCATACGAGCAATTCAAGAGGAATTGGCGGGAATTCTGCTTAGGGAGGTCGTCGATGAAAGGGGAGAACATTATGCTGCGGACGATGAACTACATATGTGATCAATCTCCATGTAATTAAATAGTTGTATTCTCGCAAGAGATCAAATATTAATTATATATGCATCAACGTGTACTGTGTATATAGTAGAGCGTATAATATACGTACGGAAACGATGGAGAGCACGTCGGCGATGCGAAGAAGGGGGAGATGACGGAGGCACCGGCGAGAGGAGAGGGGGCACCGGCGAGAGGGAGACCCTAAACCCTAAATACAAAAAAATACTCATTGGTCCCGGTTCGTCCCACGCCCAGCCAGAACTGGCCACGTGGAGCCCCATTGGTCCCGGTTCGTGTCTGAACCGGGACCAGCATTCGTCCCGATTGGCTGGTCCCGGTTCAGGAACCGGGACGGATGGCCCAACCGTACCGGGACCATAGGCCAGTTTTCTACCAGTGTTCCGTCGTTATCTTCATGGTTGCATTGAAATGGATAAGCAAACTCTCAAGGAACTCGCCGTGGTTAAAGAGGGAAGCATCAGCTTTACCCAGGTGCGGACTTTGAACTCGTCGCTGATATCTGGGTCATTGTACGCCTTCTTTATGATGTAGGTTGGAGTTATCCCGCGATGTTAACAACAGTTTCTCCAAACCTCCATTACAGCCAATTCACACTAGTGGAAACCTGGCCTTTCGTCCAGAGCCAAAATTGGCTCAAGTCCCGGGTGGCTTACGAACCGGTACTAGAGTCTTCTAGAGTGTGGCTCTAGTACCGGTTCGAAAGCCACGAGGCCGCGCAGCTCTTGTACCGGGTAGTAGGGGAGCTCTAGTCCCGGGCCGTAATACGAGTCGGTACTAGAGGTCCGTGGCAGGGCAGCAGCAGCGCGGGGCCCGCGCGAGCACCTCTAGTACCGGCTCGTATCACGGCCCGGTACTAGAAGGTGGAGCTTTAGTACCGGGTCGTGATACGACCCGGTACTAATGTTCTAACTATATCATCTTCCACCCCCGAGAGCATCTCCATTTTTTAGCTCGAGTTCATCTTCATTTTCTTCATTGTTTTACTCTCCCGAGATCGAGTTCATCTCCATTTTCCTCCACGATTTGTCAAGATTAACGGCACCCATCTTTTCAAGGGTTAGCAACTTGATCCTTTCATCCGGCGTTCCTCATTTTAGCTCATTTCCACACTAGCTTATCTCATTTCATTTTTGTAGTGCTTGGCAGGTGTTTGATGAAATGCCTGATTTAGGGAGTTCATTTGTTTTATATGCAATTTGAGCTAAAATTAAAATATGATTTGTGTGTTCTAGTGTCGTGCTCACCGTCGTTGATTGTCCGCGTTGTCCCGTCATCGGCACCACCTCGGTAAGCCTCTTTTTTAAAACTTTTATTTTAAAAAATCTTAGTTGTATGATTTAGATGCATAATTATTATTTGTATAATTTTATTAGTTGTATAATTGTTTGTTATATATATAGTGCCATGTTTTTGACACCTGACCACACCGGCTCTCGTCCGCTCTATTATTCGGATGTGATATGATTGTTTGTTATAACTATATATTTGTTTGGTTTCGTGTTTATGACAATCATTTCGACCAACTTGACATAGATATATTTTTATCTAGGAGGTAGTTGAACCGGAAATTCCAACCGACCCTATTATCGAGTTTTTTGAAAAATAAATCAATGATTTGAAAGAAAAATTGAAAAGAAGTGAATATCTTCGTCTCCAATGCCCAGAAGAGAAGATGAATTTGGAATTCAAGTTTGCCGACGTCATCGATGAAAACGAGATCAAGATGGAGGCAATGCGCTTGGATAACGCGATCAAGATGGAGGCAATGCGCTTGGATAACGAGATCAAGATAAATGCAATGCGCTTGAAGCTTAAAAAGATTAGAAAATATGCCATTAGTCAAGAGGCTTGGTATCATTATGCTGTTGGTTCAATAATTACCTTAGTTGCGATTTTGATCGCATTTGTCGTTGGATTTAAATTCTTTATCTGGTTGTATGTTAGTTTCAATTAATGTATGTTTTATGAGAACTATGTATTACATTTGGTCACTACTCTAATTTGGTTTTAATGTGATGAATTTGTATTTGATATACTTAATTATATAATGTAGATGAGTCATCCATGGATGTACGTTGATCGACGCTCTAAAGCGTACATGGAAGGCGTGCGTTCTTTTCTCGATGTGGCTGAGGCAAACGCGGAATGGTTTTATATGTTGTCCATGTCGTGACTGTCGGAATGAGAAGGATTACTCTTCCTCAAGAATCCTTCACATCCACCTGATTCAGTCCGGTTTCATGTCCGGCTATAATTGTTGGACCAAGCACGGAGAAAGAGGGGTTTTGATGGAAGACAACGAAGAAGAAGAGAACGATGACAACTATCCATGTTCAATGAACACGGTGATACTTCAATGGGGGAAGACGAAGCTGAAGAAGATCCCATTGTTGATGAGCCCGATGATGATATTCGTCGGGTCATTCGTGATGCACAAATGGACTGTGGAAGTGAAAACGAGAGGTTGAAGTTGGAGCGCATGTTAGCTGATCACACAAAATTGTTGTACCCAAATTGCGAAGATGGTCAAAAAAGCTGGGTACCACACTAGAATTGCTACAATGGAAGGCAGAGAATGGTACTTCTGACAAGGGATTTGAAAATTTGCTTCAAATTATTAAGAAGATGCTTCCAAAGGTTAACGAATTGCCCTCTAGTACGTACGAAGCAAAGAAGGTGGTATGCCCTATAGGATTAGAGGTGCAGAAGATACATGCATGCATTAATGACTGCATCCTCTACCGTGGTGAGCACGAGAATTTGAATGCATGTACGGTATGCGGTGCATTGCGGTATAAGATCGGGCGAGATGACCCTGGTGATGTTGAGGGCGAGCCGTGCCCCAAAAAGAGGGTTCCTGCCAAGGTGATATGGTATGCTCCTATAATACCACGATTGAAACGTTTGTTCCAAAACAAAGAGCATGCTAAGTTGTTGCGATGGCACAAAGAAGACCGCAAGAAAGACTTGATGTTGAGACACCCCGCTGATGGGTCGCAGTGGAGAAAAATTGACAAAGAGTACAAGACATTTTCAGATGACGCAAGGAACTTAAGATTTGGTCTAAGTACAGATGGCTTTAATCCTTTTGGGGAGCAGAGCTCCAGTCATAGCACTTGGCCTGTGACTCTATGTATCTATAACCTTCCTCCTTGGTTGTGCATGAAGCGGAAGTTCATTATGATGCCAGTGCTCATCCAAGGCCCGAAGCAACCCGGCAACAACATTGATGTGTACCTGAGGCCATTGGTTGACGAACTTTTATAGTTGTGGCGTGAAGAAGGTGTACGTGTGTGGGATGAGTACAAACAAGATGAATTTAACCTACGAGCGTTGTTGTTTGTAACCATCAATGATTGGCCTGCTCTTAGTAACATTTCAGGACAGTCAAACAAGGGATACAATGCATGCACGCACTGTTTAGGTGAGACTGAAAGTATATATTGCGGGGGCAAGAAAGGCAAGAATGTGTACCCGGGGCATCGTCGATTTCTTCCAAAACAGCATCCCGTAAGAAAGAAAGGCAAGCATTTTAAAGGTGAGGAAGATCACCGGATGAAGCCTACCCGCCCTAATGGGACAGTTATATATGATATGGTCAAGGATTTAAAAGTAATCTTTGGAAAGAGTCTTGGCGGACAATCTGTTCCGAAGGACGCTGCCAGACACGTACCCATGTGGAAGAAGAAATCTATATTTTGGGGGCTACCCTATTGGAAAATCCTAGATGTTCGCTCTGCAATAGACGTGATGCACGTGACGAAAAATCTTTGCTGAACCTGCTAAACTTCTTGGGCGTGTATGGGAAGACGAAAGATACACCAGAAGCAAGGCAGGACCAGCAACGTATGCATGAACGAGACAACGGGAATCCAGAGAAGTATCAAGGTTCTGCCAGCTACGCTCTTACCAAAGAAGAGAAGAGATCTTTTTTGAAGTCCTGAGCAGTATCAAAGTCCCGTCTGGCTTCTCGTCGAATATAAAAGGAATAATAAACATGACAGAGAAGAAGTTCCAAAACCTAAAGTCTCATGACTGCCACGTGATTATGACACAATTACTTCCGGTTGCATTGAGGGGGCTTCTACCCGAAAATGTTCGAGTACCCATTGTGAAGCTATGTGCATTCCTCAATGCAATTTCTCAGAAGGTGATCAATCCAGAAACTATAACAAGTTTACAGAAGGATGTGGTCCAATGTCTTGTCAGCTTCGAGTTGATCTTCCCACCATCCTTCTTCAATATTATGACGCACCTCATAGTTCACCTAGTCGATGAGATATCTGTTCTCGGTCCTGTATTTCTACACAACATGTTCCCCTTTGAGAGGTTCATGGGAGTCTTAAAGAAATATGTTCATAATCGTGCTAGGCCAGAAGGAAGCATTGTGAAGGGCTATGGAACAGAGGAGGTCATTGAGTTTTGTGTTGACTTTATTCCTGACCTTAAGCCGATCGGTGTTCCTCAATCGCGCCATGAGGGGAGACTGCGTGGAAAAGGCACGCTAGGAAAGAAAACAAAAATATGTATGGACGGGCATTCTTTCACTCAAGCACACTACACAGTTCTACATAATTCCAGCTTGGTGGCTCCATATATCGAGGAACACAAGAATATTTTACGCTTGAAATACCCGGAGGAAGGTGAAGATTCGATTGATGGAGAACACGTGAAGACTTTCGGCGGTTGGTTGGAACTACGTCTCATTAATGAGACCACTATTGGAGAAGAGCTATACTTGTTGGCGAAGTCACCATCTTCGACTATATCTACTTTCCAAGGGTATGAGATAAATGGGAATACATTTTACACGGCCGCCAAGATAAAAAGAGCACCAACCAAAACAGTGGTGTCCGCTTTGATGCAACAAACAACAATGGGCAAAAGGACACATATTATGGTTCCATAGAGGAGATATGGGAACTTGACTATGGACCTTTTTTTAAGGTCCCTTTGTTCTGGTGCAAATGGTTCAACCTGAAAGGTGGGGTAGAGATAGACCCGAAGTACGGAATGACTACAGTGGATTTCAAGAATCTTGGGTACGACACCGAACCATTCGTCCTAGCCAGTCAAGTGGCTCAGGTTTTCTATGTGAAGGACATGTCTACCAAACCGAAAAAAAAGAAAAAGTAAGCAAGCGAATACATCAAACGATGAGCCAAAGCGCCACATAGTTCTACCAGGGAAAAGAATCATCGTGGGAGTGGAGGACAAGACAGACATGTCATAAGATTACGATAAGTTTCATGAAATTCCGCCCTTCAAAGTGAACACTGACCCAAGCATCAAGTTAAATGATGAAGATTGTCCATGGTTACGGTGCAATCAGAAGAAAAAGTGAACACTAAATAGGGATGTTGTCCGTGATGTGTAATAATGTATTAAACCTTTTATGTAACTCAGAAGAAAACTCTAAACACCGATTTTTGGTTCTAAAAACTCTAACGTCTTACAAGCGCTCGAAAAAGTTGGAACAAAACACACGGCTTCCCCTGCATACAGCCCGACGGGGCTCCTGAGTGCCCGCATATCAAATGCACCGTCGGACGTATGCAGGGAATCCGAATGATTTGTATTCGGTCGATGAACTGGAGGATTTTGTAGATAGAACAGAACACACGGTTTCCCCTGCATACAGCCCAACGGTGGCTAGCTCGTGAGTGCCCGCATATCAAATGCACCGTTGGACGTATGCAGGGAATCCGAATGCTTTGTATACCCAAATATGTAGAAATTATTCAAAAGTATGTAGAAATTATTCAAATTCATATCCAAATAGATTTCAAAAATTTGCGCGCAAAAAATTGAAAATTTGTTCCTCGAAAGCAAAAAAACAGACCTCTAGTACCGGGTGGTAGCTCCACCCGGTACTAGAGGTCTTTTTGGGCGCGCAGGTGGGCGGCGTGGGTGAAATCCTCTAGTACCGGGTGGTGCCACGAGCCGGTACTAGAGGTACCCCTCTAGTACCGGGCCGTGGTACCACCCGGTACTAGAGGTGGAGACCTATAAATAGGCAGCACCCACCCCGGGCCGAGCCACGACCCGGGAGAAGTGCCATTTGCTCGCGAAGCACTGCCAAAATCGCGTCGCCGCCGCGTCCCGCTCCCTACTCCGCGCCCACACCCCGCCGCCGGCCCGCGCCCCCCTCGATCCGTGCCCGTGCGCGCCCTCCTCGCCGCCGGCGCCCTCCTCCGCCGCCGGCCCGCGCCCTCCACCGCGCCCACACCCCGCCGCCGGCCCGCGCCCTCCTCGCCGTCGGCGCCCTCTGCCACCGCCTCCTCCGCCGCTGCCTCAATTAGGTGAATTTTAGGTTAAATCAATTAGGTGAATTTTAGGTTAAATCAATTTTAGTTTAGATTTAGGTGAATTTAGTAGTTTAGGTTAGACTTAATTGAATTTAGGTTAAATCAATTAGGTGAATTTTATTTACGTGAATTTTACTTAGGTGAATTTTATTATTTTAGTAGACTTAGGTGAATTTTATTATTTTAGTGGCATTAATTGAATATTAGTAGACTTAGGTGAATTTTAGTACATTTAGTTGAATTTTAGTAGACTTAGTTGAATGTGCTATGTATAGATTTAAATTTAAATTTAGGGTTAGAAATTTAAATTTAGGGTTAGAGATTTAAATTTCTAATTGTAGATTTAAATTTGCTATGTATTTATTGTTTTTTAATGTTAGTAATTTAGGGTTAGAAATTTAGTGTAAATTTGCTATGTATAGATTTAAATTTAAATTTAGGGTTAGAAATTTCTAATTGTAGATTTAAATTTGCTATGTATTTATTGTTTTTTTAGTGTTAGTAATTTAGGGTTAGAAATTTAGTGTAAATTTGCTATGTATAGATTTAAATTTAGGGTTAGAAATTTAAATTTAGGGTTACAACTTTAAATTTAGGGTTAGAGATTTAAATTTGCTATGTATTAGTGATAATTTTTGCAAATTTCTTTTGTATAACTTTTGTATTCTGCTAATTAATGCTAACATTGTTTTATATTTCTTTTGTATTAGTTAAGCACAATGGATAACTTCAACAGCAGACACCTTGAAAAAGAGGTGTTCGAAATTATACGTGAACCCGTGGGGGGAGCAGAAGTCGGTGGAATAGAAGATGGCTCAGAATTTCTGAACGAGTCCAGTCCGGGAATGGAGGAGGAACAAAGAGACGATGCGCAAACGAGCATCGAGTGCAATGACGACTCGCTAATTCGTGGACCTCCGCAGTCTGGCGAGGTGTTCGACATTATATTTCTCTTGTATTAGTTAAGGCTCTGTTGATCAGGATGCAATAATTGAGTACTATAGTCTATATGTATGTATTAACACATGTGTTTTTTTATTTTTAGACCTCCGCATCGGCCCAATCTACAGAAACAAAACGAGGCCATGCCAAAGGGATGCCCGATGGTATGCATCTCACAATTGTGGTCATCTCTCTAGAGGGCAAACCGTTGGAGCCCAAGGCGAACGCATCTAAGTTTGTGCATCAATGCGGAGTTGTTGTTAGGGACAATGTTCCGATCAGCATTCAGGAATGGATTGAGCCAAAAAACTTAGTGGGCGCCAGAAAACCTAGTTGGGTCTGCAACAGAACTAAAGATACGCTTTGGGACAAGCTCATAGCAAAATTCACCCTACCGGTGTTGGATTATACTGAAAGGACACAAGCCATGACGAAAAAAGTCAAGCATTTCGCTCTGAAGAAGATGGCTGAACAATTCAACAATTACAACAACAGATTATACCGTGATTGGCAATTGAAAAAGAAAGCTCCAGATTTCACTGGCACACTAGAGAGGCAGCGGCCTCACTGGAAGGCATTTCTGGAATACAAGGAATCAGAACTAGCTAAGCAAAGATCGAAAAAGAATAAGGAAAATGCAGCGAAAAAGATATATCACCATAAGATGGGGGCAGGTGGCTACATAAGTGCCGAGCCTAAGTGGGATATGATTGAGGCTGAGCTGCGCAATAAAGGGATCACTCCAATTACACATGACTGGCCCCATAGGGTCAGAAATTGGATGCTTGCGCATGGGGTGGAGTATGACATGGAAACAGGGGATCTAATAGTTGATGAAAAGAAAGAAACTCCTATACCCCGGAAGCAAATTCTTGATGCACTCGCCGAAGCTCGAGAGGGAAAGTTTATTCCTGACAGAGAGAACGACGAGCTGACAAAGGCCCTCGGTAATAAAGAAAAAGGAGGACGAACACGAGGCCGTGGAGTTGGGCTATGGAATGAAGGGTTTCCTGAGGACCGTGAATCTTATAGAAGCCGAGCAAGAGCAAAGAAGGGGAAGGAGCAGGAGGATTCAGACCGGTTGAGCAAACTAGAAAGTATCGTGAGCCACCAACAGAAGCAAATAGATGAAATGCGCGAGCATGGGGCAACTCATCAGCTGCAGGAAGATGCTCCAACAGGTGGTCCATCTCAACTGAGAAGCAGCGTGGCTTCCACAGGGGTTGGTGCTGATGAGCCATCGAAGGAAACCTACCCCGTGGATTATATCACTGAGAAGACAAGTTGTGAGCTACATGAGCCACTGATGAGAGCAAACTTATCCGTGAAGGCGGCGGACGGGTATGCTTTAACTTGTGAATCTACAGCACTATATTTGGGCAATGAGATTCCAGATGGCTATGCTCGTGTCGGCGTGGATCATATTAACCCTGGATTTGAATCACTCGAACTTCAAATCCCTGGAGGTGATGATGAGAGGACACTGGGAGATGTCCAGGGTGGACTCATTCTATGGCCCAAGAAATACATCGTGATTCCAGGCTGGATGGCACCAAGGCCACCATCGCCTCCAAGTCCACATGATGACGACTTGGACGACCACCACAACACGAGTCCATCTCGATCTTCGCTGCCGCCTCAGCAGACTCCTCAGCCGTCTCCTCCGCCGCTGCCTCAGCAAACTCCTCAGCCGTCTCCTCCGCTGCCTCCGCCCACTAGGAGCAACCAGTCGACGAAGATCGTCGTTTCGTCACTAATGGGTTTTCATCGCGACCGATCGCCGGTACCCCGACAAGAGCCCCTCCCAAAAGTACCGAAGGTTCCTCCCCCGAGACCTTGGGACAGGACTGTAGAGGAAAACGTCGCGGCCGTGGCAGCCGACCATAAAAGACAGATGGAACCGAAAAAGCCCCCGCCGAAGCAAGTATATACGGCAGATCAAAAAAACTGGGCTACGGATTTTCTTAATCATCCATCGCAAGTCGAGATAAATAGGAAAGATAACTATGCACGCTGTCTGAGTAGAATTCGCCCCAGCAAGACGACAAGTACTAGTGACAGCGGGAAAAGAAAAAGAGACGTTGCCCAGCTCGGAGCACAGTCAAAACAGTCAATCTCCCCGCTCAAGGTGACCACTGATAAGGGCTCCGCGCACGCGGCGGACACTGATGATTTAGCCTACCGCGCGAAATTTGCTGCCGAAGTTGGTATGTCACTTTCTCAACTAGATGCAGAAGAGCTCCCCCTCTATATGCATGTAGATAAATGAACCTGGGAATACGGGATGTCTCTAGTGCCACCTGATCAGATCGAGTTTCTACCAACACAAATGTGAAGACTGCATGACTGGTACATGAATGTTACAAGGGAAGGGCGTAGGAGATATGGTGCGTTGCATGAGGGAGGGCCCCTATATATTGAAGCGACGCGGACCTGGTAGGAACCAAAGTCTTGGTGCTTATAGTGCTAGTCCCTGGATCGATTCGCTAGCAAACACAGTTTCGATGATATAACAGAAATAACAATGCATCTTTATTACAGCGTATGATCCAGAAGTTATATGATATTACAAGTTGCATAGCTCATGGCTAGCATAAACCCAGTAGACAATCTTCAGAGTTCCGTCAACGCCACAGGCGAACATGCTGAGTGGAGACTCGCAACATACGTATTCTTACTCGTCAATAGAATAACCTGCAACATGAAATGTTGCAGCCACGAATGGTCAATACATTGAATGTATTGGCAAGATTCACTAACAAAGTTTTAACAATCCTTTCATTTCCAAATAAATTTTAATCCAGTAACCTCGAAAGTGTTTCTAATCATTCGTAAGGACACCATGACTCCGTGGGTCTACTAATCATTTCCATGCCGCACCATGATTCCGTGGTACACCCAACCTACATCATGACTCTGTGGTGCTTCTAATCCACACCATGACTCCTTGGTGCTTCTCATCTACACCATGACTCCGTGGTGTTGTTAATCGTCTTAAGGACACACCATGACTCCGTGGTGCACCAAATCATTTATAAGGACACACCATGACTCTGTAGTGCGCCAAATCGTTTCTAAGGACACACCATGACTCCGTGGTGCTCCTACTCGCAACATGAATTCCCACCTACGTATCTATTCAGCATAGCTACCCAAACAACAATACGATGATGACGAAGAAATCAATTCATGTAAAACATATGGCTATCCTACCTTGGTCTCATGTCATTGATAAATACAATAGATCATCCTACAAAAACATCTAACCGCACAGGAAAATATTTGGGATCATGATCAAAGCGAACTTGCCTTTTTGTCGTTGATGATCATACACTTTCTCACAAGCAAACGGTTGCACTCCGCAAAATCTATACGTTAAAATAAATCACAATAAACAGACAATCCAAAATCCAAATAACACATAACAACCACAAACCAAATAATTTAATATTATCAATTCTTTGGTTAATGTTCATCTCATGATTCAATATACAAAAAGAATCAATGTTATTGTGTTTAGTGTTTGCAAGGCATGGCTTTGGTAGTTTAAATTTCAAATTCCAATGGGCATAAGTTAAATTGTGTGATATAATGTATTAATGGTTATACTGGATACAAATGGTCAATCTAAACCATAGGAAAAAGAATTAATAGAATACGGTTTATAGATTTGAAATTTGAATTTATCTATAATAAAGAAGCCAATAAATTTATACAGAAGTGCTACTAGATAGAGAATTTCAATATCTTTTATTTGCAACAAGAATCAATTAAAAAGGAAATTATAGAATTAAAGTTATGCCAAAATTAATCATTTGAAATTTGCATAATTTAAATTTTGACAAACTCGAAATCTACTGGTGCCACTGTGTTCTTCATGTTCCAGCGATTTCAGGTATATATTATTTGCTAAGTTTGGATAAGTAGATCAAAAGATATGAATTTTACATGTTTAGAAATATTTCTGCCAAAAATAGACTGAAAAGAATTAACAGAAAAAAATAGTACACGTGGCGTGTTCTGATTCATCGGTACCTCACGTGGGCTGTCCTTTTTTTACCGATTTGCCCTCCCACCAAAATTAAAATTACATCAACTGCCACCACAAGTAAAAGAAACGGTTCCTTAAAAAAAATGTTAGAAGTGAAACGAGATGCAAAGAAATGATCTGAAACTAGTGCTTTATTCATCTGGCCAGTGGCCTATATATACATGGAGTATGTCGGTTTACAAAGTGGCAACTGCCACTAGCGGTTTGTACATATGGAAAACGTGGGAAAACTATGTCGGTGGTTCTTGGAGACAGTTGCTCTTCTCCTCTTCCGTAGGGGCAACGTTTTGATTCTCAACACTCCCCCTTGTACAAAGCTGCTTCTTTTGTATCTTGTACTCCTTGTATAATCTTGAGAATATTTGTCTTGATCACAAGCGTATATTGTTTTGAATAACTCCTCCAAAAACCCTGTGGGAAAAATATGAGGAGAATATTGTGTAGGATATGTTGCTAAAACTCCTTTAAACCTTGTAGGATAATAAGGAGAAAATGATGCAACATATATTGATTGTCTCTTTGGTAACTCATATGAGAAAACCTTGATAAAGGAAAAACACATATGTGAGTTTAGAGAACAATGAATATGTCTTGTATACTTCCTTTAAAAACCCTGGTGGGAAAATAGAAAGTATGACATATGATATGAAGTTGATAATTTCTCCCACAAAAACCCTTTGGGAAAAATGTGAGGAGAATAGTATTCGATATGTTGTTAAAACTCCTTAAAACCCAGTGGGAAAAATAAGTAGAAAATGATACAACATATAATGATAATTGTCTCTTTGATAACTTATATGAGAAAACCTTGAAAGGATAAAACTCATTGGTAAGTTTAGAGGACAACTGATATGTCTTGTATACATCCATTAAAAACCCCGGTGGGGAAAATAGGAGGTATGACATATATTCTTGTGTTGATATTACCTCATTAAAAACCTTAATGAGAACCTTGAGAGTAAACTCATAGAGGGAAAAAGAGTGTAAAATAATGTTTGATAGGTTATAGTTCAGGAAGAGACTCCCCCTGATCCTTGCAATATAGGGGCAATATGATTAGTGATATTGCTTTTGTATAACCTGTTTACATTTGAGCAACACAAGCATTATTATCTTGTAGATAATAGTTGGTGATTCTATAGAACCAATACAACATGAATGTTGAATGTTATTTACCATTCCGTAAAGTTCCACATATTGACGTGAAGCCTTGTATTTCAGAATGATAGGTGGTTGTATCCATTAGAGTATGTTTGGAAGACATCAATGGAATGGCAAGCCCACCATGTAGGTACATGAAGCCCTTATGTGATATAGCTTTGTGGGGATCATATAAATTGCTAATATCAACACATCCGATAATATTGGAGTTTAGATTTCTCTAAAATAACAAATAGGTCAAGATATTTGGTGCCTTGGAGATATCGAAAGATACTCTTGTTCATGTCCACTAGTGTTAGATCCAGTGGCACTGAGATTTGGAACATTATGTCCCAACATCTCTTCCCCATCTTCCATGGTATGAATCTATGTTTCTCTACGTCTAGAGATTGAGTAACCATAGAGTTTAGATGGATATGACTTGTCCATGATTTGAATTTCTCCAATAATTCTTGGATATAGGCAAAATGATGTACCATATTTCTTGAGTGAAGGTGCTCGAATTGTAGCTAAAGCAAAGTTTGATATTTTGCTTATATCCTTCGTCTAAGATTCCGTCTCTAGATGATTACGTGCTTCATCAATATCTTACGTTTTGTGAGATGTTATAATCATCAACATAGACTGATTTTGTGAATACCCTTTTGAGGATTTCTTGATGAAAACGTGTGAACAACCATCGTTGTTAGAGTAATCCTTTTATATAAGGAACTCACTAAGTCGGTTGTACCAAAATTTGTTCCGACTATTGTAATTCATGAGGTGATTATTGAGTTTACACTATGCATGTGGTGATTTGTATTTGTATTCATAATTGGGATTCCCTTGGGGAATCTATATGTTTGAATCAAGTGACAAATGAATATGTCTGGTCACTACATCTATCAACTGCGTAAATAGATGATTTGTACTGCCATTGAGACAAGTTATCGGAAATTGATTCCACTAGTATCCGGAGAATGGATTTTGGGTATCTGCGTGAACCCTTATGCTACATGCCTTGCTATTGACTCGCCACCTTATTGTTCTCGTTCCGTTTTTGGACGAAAACTGGTGTAGGTATTCCTTTTGTGTATACCTTCCTTTATTGAGCAAGGCTATTTCTCCTTGGATTGCATCCTTTGATTGAGTCCAGTCCAAGCGAGTGTTTTGAACTCTGCCATGGCCATGGTCTTTGGATCTGGATCATTGTAAAGGTTGTTTGCAATCATTGTTGAGAAATGTATGTCGACAGTTGTAGGCTTTCATTTATGAAATTCTCCAGAATGTATAAAGTTTGGTGAAAATCTCGTTTACCCTTGGTGACTCTTCGTGATTTCCCAATACGGTCGAGTCTAGGTATTCCGATATCCCAGTCATTGTGTGCACTATTGAGCTGGGTTGTGGTGGTTTTCCATCCACTGGGTGTATACTACCCATTTTGTGTCTATCAACGTGAAGTTGACTCGCATTTACTGATCTGAAGGATTCTTCCTCAGTTTCCTTTGTTACTTGCAGGAAGTTGAATCCTGCTATGTGGCCGTACTTCTCCCCCTCTTGTTTTGAACAAGGAGTTGAGTGGTTTTTGTTGGTACCTCCACTCTTTCGGGCACACTTGTTGGAGGATTGTAGGATTTTGTGATATATTTGTAGCAAGTAAATAGATTTGGCAGGTTATTTGCAATCTGTTGCAAATTAGTGATTTTCTGAACGTGAAGTTCAATGTTTTGAGTACGTGAATTTGAGGCAGAAATATGTTGAACATTCCAGTTGATTTCCTGGCATTGTTTTTGGTACTTAAATATCCCCTTAATGCCTGGAAATTGTCCTCAGTAAGCATACTAGCCTTGAATAACTCCCCCTGACAGAGGCATGAGGTATTTATAGTTGACGGAAATACAGTTATTCCTCACATAGATCCCATATTTTCCATGAGGGGCCATTGATGTATGTCGCGGTGGTGATATCGGTATGTTACCGAATTATCGCAGATGGGAAATACTTTTGATTTGTACGTACTAATTTTAGAAGGGGTTACTATGATATGTAGTATTTTGCAGTTGAGTTAAGTCAGCAGCGTGTAAAACTGCGTGACTCTCGTATATTTCTATATATAGAGTTGAAGATTTTTCAGCGTGAAAAACTTTATCAGATATATAGAACAAATACAAATTTATTGATATCAATGTGCTGATACAATATATATTGTGATTTACAATATATGGTGTTGAAAACAACAACAATAATATGTTTTTATTACAACAATCTGATGGATGTAAACAGATGGAATATCTAATGGAATTGATGGACTAGTTAAAGTCTCCAAATACGTCGTTGGAGTCGTATTCGATCATCATATTATCCGTGTCTGTGGAGTCCTGTGATGAATGGAATTCCTTTGTGTTGCTTGGTATTCCTTGAACATCTCGCGAACATCCAACTTCCATGTTATTATCAGGTTGAAGATTGAAGTGTGCTTCATATCTTGCTCCTTGGGCAGGTCTGTTACTTCCCATGGATTGCAGGTAGAGGTTTACCAGATGTTTTGGGGTGCGACATTTTTTGGTGATATGCTTGTAGCATCCACACTTTTGGCAAAGATTAGTTTTATCAAACTTGTTCTTTGCTATGCCCTTCCTTTTCTCTGAATCATGTGGCTTGTTCGTCTTGTTGCGGTTGCGTAAACCATTGAAGTTCTTGGTTTGGCCATAGAATTGGCCATTGAACTCAGCGTTTTTCTGAAAATTTGCATGTACTTCAGGTAGAGGGACAGCCCCAACCGGCCGTTGATGACTATTCTTTAAAAGAAGTTCATCGTGTTTCTCCGCCTGGAGGAGTACATGTATAAGTTCAGAATAGACTTGGTAATTCCTTGCACGATATTGTTGCTGTAGGATCCTATCAGCCGGGAGCATAGTTGATAGAGTCTTTTCTATCTTCTCCACTTCTGAAGGCTCCTTCTCGCAAAAACGCAACTTTGAACAAATCTTATGAACCTCATGGTTATAATCTTCGATGGATTTGAAATCCTGGAGTCTTAAATGAGTCCACTCATGACTAGCTTCAGCTAGTATAACTGACTTTTGTTGTTCGTATCTAGTTTTGAGTGATTGCCACATATTGCTTGGAGATTCCTCCATTAAATATTCAGATTTCAGATCTGGGTGAATATGGTTCCTTATAATGTATAAAGCACCATATTTTTGTTGCTCAGTTAATGGTGCAACTCCTTGCTGAGGAGGATTCTCATGTGGTACGAGTGCAGCTGCAATTCCACGGGATGAAAGATTAACTTTAACATCCATAGCCCATGTAGGGTAGTTATGTCCGTCGAGCGCAAGCTCTTCAAATTCTTTGACGGTCATCTTGTCCTACATGAATGAGAACCAGAGATTTGTAAATTTACTTGTATGTAAATTAAAATCATCATGGTTACTTGTAATAAAATTCACAAATTGTTAATTCAAGTGAAGACTTGAATTTTGTTTCGTGTTGAGCTCAAACATCTATCATAACACTTTGGAGATATCACCATTTGGAGTCCGTCTCACTTGGAGATATCACCATTTTTATGGAGTCCGTCTCACAATACTAAGAAGCATAATCTGATCAAAATCAGTAGATGCATTGATCTTAGTACCTTATGTTATGATTTAATTTAAATATATGAGAGAGCACATTGAAGGTAATCATAATGTCAATATTGACAAAATGTAGACCTCACAATAATTGTGGATAATCTGCACATAATGCAGTAGATTCCACATTACCTTGTGATCCCATATATAAATTTGAGTTAGCCACTTAACAATTTTTGCATATCAATTCAATTCGAATTAAGTCAATTTTGTGCTTTCTAGGCATTTTTTGGACTCAATTGATGGCGAGTTGATATTTGTTTTATTTGCAAGAAAAGAAATCTCAATTGCAAAAATAATAGTATTGTACCATTTGTATATGTTATAGGGATTGCAAAATGCAAACACATTGAACATATAATCATTTATAGACAACTTTCGGTCTAAAACATCAATATACAATATAATTGAGTACGTTACACATATATAAGGCCTAAAACATGACAAGTACTTAAAAACAGCACTAGTAGTTGGACCTATCTGAGAACTAATACATGTAAAGTGCTAAAACTGTACTAGTACTAGTTGATTAATCTGCTAAGTGTAAAAACGAGCTACTAAGCGAATAATTGCTGGTGGCCACAACCTAGATGGGCCTAGTTAGTACTAGTCTACTAGGATTACTAGAAAAGATCCGGCCGGTAGGATAAGGAGCGGACCCCAGCCACGTCTCTATCCCTCTATCCCCAATCCTTTGACCACAACCTCTACAGCGGAGGCTCCCATGTCCGGTCGGCCACTTCACCAGCGTCGAGAGGAGCTCCCTCCGCGTTTTTCCTCGTCGGAGGAGTTGCCGGGAGGTCGGTTCTAGGCAGGAAGCCAAGGGAGGCGGGATTCCATGTGCCCGCGCGGAAGCCGGGCTGGCGGGAGGCCATGGCCGCCGCGAATCGGCGCAAGATGCGGCGAGCTTTGGGAGGCGGCGTTGGTAGCCTAGCCTGCTGCGGCGCCTGAGTCGGAGGCGATGCCGGAGCCGCAACAGACGACTCCTCGTCCTCGGGCTCGACCTTGACGTTGAGGTCGAGAGCGAATGGTGCAGCAGCGACGGGAGCGTCGGCGTCCTCGTCCTCGTCCCCGGGCTTGGTGGTGCCGCTGGGGCAGCGTGAATGCCATGTGCGTTCACCGCGACGGCCTGAGTACCGCGTCCAGTGCGGTTGTGATGTTGAGGCGCCCGGCGGTTGCCGTGGACGCGGTTGCCGCGGAGGCGGCGGTGGCCACCCAGTCCAGCGCGGTGGCGGAGGCCACTGTCGTGGCCGTCGCGGCGGAAACCGGCCGCGGGGCCGTGGCGACGGAAGCTGGCCCAGGGGTCGTGGCTACGGTAACCAGCCGGACGGCGGAGGCAACGGGAAACAGTGCCGAAGCGACGACGGCGATCGGCGAAGAACGGGCGGCGATTCTCGCATCGAACAAAGCGAGCGAAAGAGGAAGCCAGGGCGTGCAGGTTCATGCCTGCCATTTTTCTTACCTTTCCCTGTTCTTTCCTTCCTTTCTCTCCGTTGATTGCTCTCGGTAGAGGCTAGTGCATGATAACGTGTTAGAAGTGAAACGAGATGCAAAGAAATGATCTGAAACTAGTGCTTTATTCATCTGGCCAGTGGCCTATATATACATGGAGTATGTCGGTTTACAAAGTGGCAACTGCCACTAGCGGTTTGTACATATGGAAAACGTGGGAAAACTATGTCGGTGGTTCTTGGAGACAGTTGCTCTTCTCCTCTTCCGTAGGGGCAACGTTTTGATTCTCAACAAAAAAAAAGGCGCCGTCAGCCACCAGCTCCCCAGCCACGCGCGCGCGATCCAGTCGACCATGCCCCAACTGCTCTGCCAGTTCGTGGGGCTCCCAAGCAGACAAGTGCCGCTGCTGCTCTCTTTTTTGCCGCTGCTCCTTGGACAAAAATTATGAGAACAATACCTAAAGTGATCGCAGGCAGCAAAGCATCACTCGGAGAAAAAAAATTAAGAACAATACTTGGCTTTGGTGATGATGATAAAAATTGATGTTTCTTGATTGAGTTGGATTTGTTTGTATGTTTGTGCACTTCAATCTAGGTATTGCAGTAATACAACATTGTCCTCGCCAGCTCGCCGCTACCCTCAACCCCGAGAATGCGCTATTAGGGACGTCGCCACGGCAACATTAACCGGGATTTCCAGTGACCCACGCTTGCACGCCGTGTACCTATGTGCTCATGTAGGTGCAGTTTTTTGTACAAACCCGTAGCAACGCACAGGCATGTTTACTATACATAGAGAGATGTGCATCTTTGTTCTAGTTTGGATTAGAGTCTCCACACAAGCAGCTTACTTTACTTTACTTTATTGTTTCTCTCTCTACGTTGGCAATCAGCAGATGGCAGTCATGGTACCTAACTAAAGTGATCGCAGGCAGAAAAGCATCACTTGGAGAAAAATTATGAGAACAATACCTGGCTTGAGACCACCGGATCAATCTCATGTCCTACCTAAGATCGTAGGCAGCAAAGCATCACTCGGAGAAAAAAAATATAAGAACAATACTTGGCTTTGGTGATGATGGAATTATCACATTGTGAGTTAAGTCGATGCCCCAAGTGGGCCTTTAAGGCAGTACTAGTAATTAAGCAAGGCATGCATCCAGTTGGGACTAAAATAAGAAAAAGGAGGACAGCGGGAACAATACTTTGATTTGCGGCCTTCTTACTCGGTTGTACTACTTACAGCAAGTTGTAGCCGTGAGTGCTGGCAGAGTAGAGTAATTAATAGGAGCTGTTTTTTATCAAGGTTGTTCGAGCCTAAATTGAAACAGTGATGTACTCCTAGAATACCATAAATGGGGTTTCTTTGTACCGACTGAAAAGCGTTTCGATCTGTGCGGAGACATGACACCACACATGATGCTGCTGCACCCCAATGTATACCTGCGTTTCTGGACCATACTAACAAGATTCTTGGGCCTGTCAAATACTGTAAATTACGCCGGAAACCTGTCTGTCAATAATCTCCACACCAATAATTGATGGCAATTGAAACCCTGGGTCGCTCCCGCGAGCGACCGGGAGGAACCCTAGCTGTCGGCCGCTCCTCCTCCCCTCCTTCCCTCCTCCTCCCTCGCCGCCGCCAGAGGACGTGACCGCGAAGCCCGGCCGGCGGCGGCGGGGATCCCTCGCCCCCTCGAGCGGTGTGGGCAGGCCCGGGCCGGCGCCGTCGATCTGGGGCGCTTGTCAGCGGTTCGGTGGGCTGCGTGGCGGCGGTGCGTGCCCCGCCTGGTGGTCGTCCATCTGGCGGCCGGCCATGGCGGCCGGCGAGGGCTGAGGGTGGTGCGGGCCGTCTGCTGCTGCCATGTTCGCGCGGTGGTGGTGGTCCGACTGGGTCGGTCGCGGCGGCCGGCGGTCAGCTCGAATCCTCCTCTCTCTATGGGCGTGCGTGACTCGGGAACGTGACGTCTTGGCGGCTCGTGGTAGGTTACGGTGGGGGCTGGCGTGTCGTGTGGGGTTTCAGAGGAGGCCGTGGCTGGCGCAGTCGAGGCTGCCCAGCGGCCGGAGGTGCCGCCTGCTTGGGTGGCCCCCCATTGAGATCTGGGCCAAGATGATGGGGCGCTGGCTGCAGCACCATCTGCAGGTGCTGTTGGCAGGCGGCCGGCCGCACCGGCCTGGTCACCGGTGCTGGGGTGGTCCCCATGCCCGGGACGGGCTTTCCCCACGCATGGCCTAGTGCGTGTTCGCTGGGCGGCTGTGGCGGCGATGCTTTTCGGCTATGTCCCCCCTCCGGCGTAGCATTGGGGTGGGTTCTTGGAGGTTGGAGTGAGTGGCTTCCGCGCGTTATGGCGTCAGTGAGAGGCTTGGAGCGGGATGCCGGAGCGGCGGCCCTGGTGGTGGGAGCCGCGGTGCTCGTGGGTGGAGCTCGCGACTCGGGTGCTGGCTGTCTGCCATGGCCGTCTGGGCGGCATGGTGGCTGACGCGCGGCGTTCGGTGGTGGTGGTGCGGCAGTTTGGGCATACCACGTCTCGGGTGGGGAAAGTGCTCGTCGGAGTGAAAACCTTGTTAGGTTCTGGCCAGGTTGACGGTGGTGGTGTCCATGGGTGTCATCTCCTTCTTGAAGGCACCGTCGCGGCAGCTCTTTGCCCTCTGAGATGCTCTGGATGAAAAGCCTGATCCTTGGGATCGGGTGGTGGCGGCGCTCCGGTCTCATGTCCTTCCTGAAGGTACCGCCTTTGGAGGCCCCGTTTTGTCGTCGTTGCTCGGTTCCGTCTCTTCGCGGTGACTCGTTCACGGTTGAGGGCTCCGTGGACTTCCAGCGGTGCTCTTTTTTCCTTACCTGTCGATTGCTTGGAGTTGTATGGGTTGGTGTAGCTGTTCTTCAGCACCTGTGTATCCTGCCTTTTGTGTGTGGTGTCGTGTTTATATGCAGGGTTGTATGTTGAAAACTTGTATATGTTTGTGCCCAATTATTTTCATATTTTTTCGAAGTGTTTTCATATTTTTTTAATTTTGAAAAAAATAACAGGAGCATATGCACCCGGGAGCCAAAGTGGATTTCGGATTCACGTGTTGCTACTTTCTGGCATGGGAAATTACTGCCGATGCAAGCTTTCCTCGCGCCAACCTTCTACCCTGGCACCAAGCAAAGAACTCCTATTTTGTTCTTCACATGCTGCTGCTCATGGAACGACGTACTATTGATTTTCTCTCATCTAGAACCAATCGATGGTTTTCTCATGCCTTTAATCAGATGTAATTTTTTTACCCGCTCGATAACTTTATCACCGTTTCTGACCAGGACTGCAATTAATCGCGCTGGACTCGGTCGCGACTGGTCTGTATAGGGATCGGCGTCCGATACCTGGCTTCCCATCGGACCAGTGTCCCATCCTACGATTGGAAGCATGATGGACGTCTGATTTTAAACCAGGCCCACGTGACTCTTTCCAAGATGCATCGCTTCCCAACTGCCCCGCCAGCAAGGCCTGCCCACGACCATCATTGTATGCCTTTCCCTCCACTACCCTGCCACGGCTCGATCTGACACAGCCCCTGGTGATTTCTGAATCCTAAACCCTAACCAAAAGATTTTTAGGAAAATGTTTTAAGAAGCTACACTGGTAAAATATTCCAAACAAAACCAGGCTTGAACATGTGTTGACATTATGGACCCACACGCAAGCGTGACAAGGCACGAGCCCGTCTTGTCGCCAAAATTTCATATCTCCTGCGCTTCCTCCCAACTCACATCACACCGAAATTTCAAAACCTTTCCTGTTGAGATCGAATCACTTGGAACAAAAGCAAAGGAGGATGCCATCCATGCATCAACTTTTACTTTCTTAGCAATTGAGACAACAACGCCAGGTTGAGATTGAATCATTTGGAACAAAAGCAATGGGGGATGCCATCGATGCATGTTCTCCATTCTTATTCACGGATCTTTGCAGTTTTACGCTTGGAACAATTAATGTCTGGCTCTATCACTTTTAATTCGTTGGTGCATGTTCACGCATAAAGAAGTACCTTAAACTCTGAAGCCCCCTTATATATAGAGCAAGGATTGGATGGAGAGGATCTCTTGATTATAAGGTATTAGACAGTGTTCTAAACAACAACAATCACGACATTCGCTTCCACAGGGAAAGAGTGAACAGATGTTCGAATACATCAAGAAACTTCGAGCTTGCAACAAATGGCAACTTCTGAGGGAGGATGCAAATCTGGCTGAAATTGCGAAGCTCAATGGTCTACTAGAGGCCGCAGAGAAGAATCTATCTGAGATTGGTAACACTTTTTTCATCTCACATCGTGCAAACTTCTACAGTTGTTGATTCTAATGACTGAGTTGGTATGGTTTCATCAAGTGGCTCAACTGGAAAGTCAAATAGAAGAATCCAGGGCAATAAATGATGAGCTTGAGAAACAATGTGATTCTCTAGAGGAGAACCTTGAGAAGGTGGAAGCCGAGAAAATGGTTGGTGGCTTGTGCATTTGGTTAACATCTCTCTTATTGATAAAGGACCGTTTTGTAATCACAAATCTATAATGTGCAGGATTCCCTTCGGTCTTATGGAGAAGAGAAGGCGGCAAGGATTGCTATAGAATCTTCATGCAACGAGCTTTCAGGAGAACTCAATAGAGTTAAGTTGGAACAAAAATATCTTAATGATCAGGTATTACCATTGTTCAAAATTTCAGTAATAATAAATAAGGTTACATATAGTTTTGACCATTATTCATGTTTGGTTTCAACCCACATTTAGATCAAAATGCTTCACGACACAAATACGAGACTTCAAGAAGACAACACAATCTTGCAGCAACATAATTGCAACCTCCAATCAGATGCAACAAGAAATACTGAAACAATAACAAAGATGCAAAAGGAGAAGAATAATATAGTCGAAACAATGAATGGTTTGAAAGAAAATGCTAACTCGGTCAAATTGCAGCTTGATTTGGCAAAGGTAGGATGTTTGTTTCATCCTTTCAATGCATTCATTTTTCATCGTAATGTTTCAAGTTCCATTCACAGATTACATGCTGATAGTTAAAGTTGTCACTCCTACCAGTCTTCACATAATGAAGCTTTAAAAGATAGGAATGATCTATTAGCAGAGAGTAATACTCTTAGAGGCAAACTACAACAAGTAAAGGAGGATCGTGATCATAAATCAGCTGAAATACAATCTCTGTTGAGTGACTTGGGTGTGTACAAGGAATTGACACAAAAGTCTTCAACGGAGTTGGAGAATGTCATGATAAGATGTGCTACCCTTGAGGTATGACTATATGCTCTAAATGATTCAATGTCTAGCTATTTCAATAAAGTGTACTAATTTGTGTTCAATAATATAGGAAACTTGTTCATCGCAAAGCGAGAGGATAAAATCACTTGAAGTTGAGCTTGTTTCGGCGAACGAAAATTTAAAATTTCTTGATGTGCTTTGTTCTCCTAGTGTTGGATCCAATCCAATGTTAAAATTTAGGGTTCATTCATGAAACTGATAACTACATATTTGAATTTCATTTATCAAATGGAAAAAAATCCATGCTTTGATCCTTTTTTTTGTTGGGCGCGAAGAATTTCAGCAAGTATGATCCAAAAGGTGTTCACATTTCCAATGTTCTTGATTCATGCTACAGATCTGGACCATCCGTTGATCCTATTTTGGTTTCATGTTCATGAGAGAGGAAGGGATAATAACTGTAAGTGTGATAAATGGTTCAGGAGAAAGGAAGGCAAAAAATAATGTATGTAATTTTTGTTTGATGATGAAATCTGTGGTTTGTGATATGTTTGAGAATGAATGTGTGCTATAAGGAGTACATTTTTTTTATGAAATGTTAATAATAAATGTTTGAGAATAAAAACAACTAAAATACATAGAAATTGAGGAAGAGAGATAGATATATATAGAGAGAGAGGATGGGTGGGATAATGACATGAGAAGGATGCGGGGTGTATTTTGAAAAATGGGAGGGACTACAGAATGAGAAACATATGGTGTTGGTGGTGGGTGCAGAAAAATAGAAGCTCTTATCTTAAAGCAGAAGGAAAGGCTCCGCCGATAGTAGGGAGACACCCCACATAGGAGTGGAATTTTATTTTTGTTCTAGCTAGCTCCTTGTCTTGTAAGTAGGGTTAATTTGTTTGATTATGGTGACAAACCACGGCCTCTGTTTCTACAAACATTGGGGTTAACGGAGGCATCTATGGGTTGAGAGTACCCTTGCAACCAAAGCAATTAAGGATGCCATGTGTCGTAGCTACTGAACGAGGAGTTCATGCAATGACACTTGGGTTGTTCATCAAGGTGAAGCACGAGCCACGTACAACGGGGTGAAACACGCATCATGTATGATGGTGTTAAACTTACTACCTGTACGAGGAGCTGAAAATTACTTTTGTATTGTAGAATTTGGGTTACAAAGTGAGCTCTCCTCTTTTCTGTACCCTTGGGGCCTATATATTGGAGAGGGGGTCTGAAAATGTGAGATTATAGTTTTCCCCCCACATTTGGGGGAGTTTACATGGGCAATATGGTCATTTCCTTGACCTTAGAGGATTTTTTGAGAATATTCCTAGGAATGTTTTGAGGAATCTCCGGGAGCACCGAGGCTACCCCTCAATGGCATCAGCGTAATCCTTCATGGTGAAGGACGTCGAGGGCTTCGGTGTAGTCCTTGATGATTAAGAATCATGGCCTCCGGTGCCGACATGCTGCAGAGTTGGTGAGAAGGCATGGAGTTAGATGCATGTCATATTGCTAGCTTATTGCCACTATCGTCTTGTGTATGCATATGTATGTATGCTGGTTGGCATTCTAGTGTTAGCAGTTATAGCACATTAGTCTAGGTCACTCCCATTCAAGTGAAATGTACAATTCTTCTTTTGTTGGTTCTACTTAAGATATATAGCACGTCGAAAGATGCACATATTTGCTGATGATGGTGTCAGATAGACATGGATGGGCTCTGTCGCATTTCTTGCACTTCTGAAACTCGGATGTCAATGTCTATGATGTTGCAATTAATTCTAATGTTTCCATAAAAAATATCAAATAAAGATCTTAATTGTTAGTGGTATCTTGAGCTTCCATAAAAAAATATGGCTAACGTTTACCAAGTCAGCATACATATAGATTTAACCATAAACAACCCTGCAGCATTGAGATTCCACCAAATCTCATCTGGCTGCTGGGTTTGGTTAACATTAATAATCAATAAACGCTGCACCAAGTGTATCCAGGTGGTCCACTTATCCCCATTTGTGCATATCCTCTACCCCTTTTGCTAATGCTATATATGCCTTGTTATGCATTCACTTATAATTGTACATGTGCCATCACTATTAATTTTGTTATTTTTCTAAATTCAGTGTTAATTGCTTAATGGTTAAAATATTGTGATTTAGTTTTGTTTTTGTCTAATTCTATTATTTGGCTAAATGCTTGAACATTATGTTTTTAATTCTGTAAAGGAGAAATACTACCCTTCTAAGGGACTGATACTACATTTGTAATTTGATGAGTACAATACTATACTTAGCACCTTACTTTTATCTCTTTGATTCTTCCATCTCATCTGATAAGGACAGTCACTTAATTAGTATTCTTGTTCTTTCTTTCGTTATTCACTCACATCTGATCTTTTTAAAATAGGGAGGCTATTTCGGTGACACTATACAAATAGATATGGTTACGAATCTGATGTCTCTTGCAAGGTTTTGACGTAAGCAAGAAAAAATGTATTGGTTCCCCTTATACCAAGAAACAAATGTATCCGTAACCAAGAAACATATGTATTGATTCTCCTTATACTTTCGGATTCACGCTCGCTATGGGGTTGGTTGCTAAACTTTGTGAATTCGAATAATGACCGAATATGTTTTACTTTTGTTAATATGCTATATTTCGTTTATATCATTAGTGCAAACTGAATGATATTATTTATTTTTTACCACAGGGTGGCTTACTTCAACTCGTCGCAATTGTGATGTTTTGGTGCACTGCACAAGACACTTTTCTCGAGATGTTCAAACGGTGATGATGCTCTATTACAGTGATATTGTACAAAAAAAACTGATGAAAAACATTCCTCACCTCCTGCCGATGTTGAGCCAAAGCTACTTTCGTATCAGAATATGGTTCTAATGACGGAGCTGACAAGGTTCATAATTAGCGGAATGATCCAAACATCAGATAAGAATGATGTCTTGTCCTAAACCGGATCCTATCCAATGCCTAGGTATATTCTTTTTAAACTAGCTATTCTATTTATTCAAATTTATATCTATCTTCTCATACATGTGTATTAAATTCGAGTAGGGCACAAAACCGGCTATTCTGAGGTGTTGGATGTTCAGGTGTGGGTCTTGGAAAGACATTTGAAGATATATTATTCCTCTTGGTGCACCGTGTGGTCATTCGGAATGAATAACTGAGAAAGGTAGGCGAGAATGATGAGTTGAATCAACGGCAATGACGTAACCAAGAAAGCGAAGGGTTTCTTTTCATTTCTTAGTCCATTGTAATTAAAATCTTTCGTTAGATATGTTATCTTTTTTCCTTTTTTCAGAAACATAACTACAATGATGTTTCTCAAAGACTTTTGTGAAATGATGAATATTCAGCTATGCGTGCATTGCTGAGCATTTGCTGTGTCCAGGAGAAACGGCGGCCAAATGGCCCCTGTAATATATGTCGCTGGCCGTTTATGGAGGAAATTAAATCATATGCGAAGGACTCCACATTGGGGGTACATAGAGAAAGTCTGCCCAAGTGTGTCGAATCTCAGGCTATATGATAACCACACAATCACTGACTCATGTGGTCTGACGGGTGATAAACTGCCATAAATGGGGTTCAAACGGCATGTTCTGTAGTAGTGTCCGCCGACAGCTTAAAACCCAAAGGCCTCGTGACCCAGCTCTCCTTTTATGAACTCAAAGGTAGAAACCAACCACGTACGTACGTAGCAACCAAAGCTTATCCCACTGTAAAGGAGAAACAAATGCATTCTAGTGATTGCAAACTTCAATCCACCGGCGGAACAGCACTGTCGATCGACACAAACATCACAATAAAGCATAGACCATCTGACTGATTCTCACGTGTTTAGCCAACTACCGTCCAGCTTAATTAAACAATTAATTTGTGGTTGAAAAATGTGCTGATTCTTTGCGAAACAGTAGAGTTCAACCTCAGGTCTATGAATCTAAGATACACAATGATAGAATAAACACGCCGTGCACGATCATAGGCGACACCGAGGTATGATATTTGTTAACAAGGTTCGGCTAGCTGGAGCATGCATCTTTTGGAAATATGACTACATAAGCTTCTTACGACAATACCGCAACACCGGTCATCCGGGCGCCGACAAAAACTGAAAGATTCTTTTTTATTTCCATCTTCCCGTGTGGCCACAATTATAGATGTCTTTTGTTGCTTTTCTCTCGTTACTCTTCTCATCCGAACAAAAAGCAAATACAAGATTTTTCTTTTGCCATAATAAGGACAACTTCATATGCCTTCTATTGCTTTTCTCTCGCCAACCTTCTCGCATGGAACCAAAGCAAAAACAAACTAAATAATTCTTCTTTTGTTTTTCATATGTTGCTACAGCTTCTGCATAATAACTACCGATGCTTTAGAGTATTTTTTTTCTATCATCTACAACCAATCAATGGAACCAAACCTGCTTCCGATAGCCTATAAGCCTGTGACTCGATGGTTTCTTTTGTTCTTCACGTGTTTATGCTCCTTGGCATAATAAGGTTTACTTCCAATACATTCTAGTGCTTTTCTCTCGACAACCTTCTTGCCTGGAACCAAAGCAATAACCAACCAAAGAACTATTCTCCTGTTCTCCACGTGTTGCTGCTTCCGATCGACCGTTGCTTCTACTGAACTGCCGTCCTTCACCCCTGCCGTTCGATGACAATTGCACCTGTAGCTTCCGCACGACAACTCAGTCTAAATTATTCCACACTATGACCAGTCTAAGGGTGTTCCAACAACACACAGCTAGGTACTTGGTCCGCAAAAAAAAGTCTTGAGACATATTCTTTTCGCCGAATTTGTTTCTTGAGAGGGAAATTGACTTGTTTGTTGGAAACGTGTCAAACATTTACGGCATCTGTAACAATACAGAGGGTGTCATTTCTTATGCCCCCCGTGCTTGTCTTGTAGACAAGACAACAAAGCTTACTGTACAATGAGACATCCAAAAAAATCCACCAAAAAGAAAAGATTGGCGAAATACCATGGAGTGACTGAGCGAGGCAGGTGTAAATAAACCCCGTGTTTAATTCACATTTGATTGAGATAACCCATGCTAGACACTGCTCTTTTTCAAACGAGCAGGCGACTCCATCCTCGAGCGCCCATGAACCGCCATTGAGCCGAAGTTGAACAGAGAAAGGGGATGAGCGGGTGGGGGCGAGGCGGGGACATTTTTATTCTTTCGATGAGACAATATTATTAACAGGTGCGTGTGACGGGCTATGTTGGCCCAATTCCAAGCTTGATCCAATGTGCTTATGTATCACTAAAAATAATGTGCTATGTTGCCTCCACTTATATTTGCAACAGTAAAATGTCTAATTTGTAGGATAGTAAAGGTGTTCCGATAACACACAACAAGGTATTTTGGTCCGTGAAAAAAAGAAATCTTACAACTCTTCTTTTGGCGGAATTTGTTTTTCAGAGGAAAATTGACTTGTCCGTTGGAAACATGTCAAATACTTAGTAAATCTCCAGAAATAGACAAGGGCCTCACTTCTTATGCCCGCGTGTTTTTCTGATGACCCACAGGTGTAGGGGATCGCAACAGTATTCGCGGGAAGTCATTCAACCCAAATTTATTGATTCGACACAAGGAGAGCCAAAAAATATTTATAAGCGTTAGCAGTTGAGTTGTCAAGTGAATCACACCTGGATAAATACTTCCTTGATAGAATTCATTAGTAGTAACAGTGATATGATGGCAGCGGTAATATGAGAGTAGTAAAGTAAATAGTAGCAGCAAAAGTAATGTAAAGGGAGCAACAATGATGGACAACGTAGCCATGGGGGTAGATAATGGCTGTTGCATAGATGAGATCAAATATGTAATAGTAATAACACAGGGAAAAGTTAATAAAGTTCCAATTCATCAATCATATGTAGGCATGTATTCCATAAATATATGTACGTGCTTGCACTAAGAACTTGCACAACATCTTTTGTCCTACCCTCCTTTTTCAGCGGGGCCAATTAAGGAACTTAGGATAATTAAGCTACTCATTTTACAAAGCACCGGAGCAAAGCATTAACACTCAATGAATACATGTGATCCTCAAATTATAGTCTTCCCCTATGATACCCCAATCATGTCACCTTGAGGTCTCCGGTTCCGAACAATAACAGGCGCATACAACTTGTAGATTTGATCCAAAACACAAATTTATTCATGAAAACATACACGGTTCAGATATGAAATCATGGCACTCAGGCCCTAGTGACAAGCATTAAGCATAGCAACTTCAATCTCATAACATAATGGATACTAGGCATAAAGCCCTAACAAATCTGACATCTATTACATAAAGAATCTCATCCAATCCCATCCACCCCATTTGCCTAGAGCGGGATTACTCACATATGGATGGAGAAACATGATGGCTTGATAGAGATGAGTTGGTGATGACGACGACGACGATTTCCCCTCTCCGGAGGCCAAGATCAGCCTCGAGATTAGCCCCTCCGAAGAAGAACTGAGGTGGTGGCGTCTCCGTATCGCGAAATAATGAAGTGTCAGTCTCCTTAGGGCTTTCGGAGCGGGTGCTAAATATAGGCCGAAGGGGAGCGAGAGGCGGCACCGAGGGGGTGGCGTGGCCCCACGGCGCAGCCAGGGGGGCTGCGCCGGCCACCCGTGCCACTTCCTCGTGGCCCACCTCCGTCTCATCTTCGGGCTCCGTGAGTCTTTTCCTCCGAAGGAATTGTTGGCGTCATTTTTATATTTTTTTGAATATATTTATTTTCTGCACAAAAATAGACACCATCAAAATACTGTGAAAACAGCGTCAGTCCAGGTTAGTTTTAGTCAAATCAGCAAGTTAGAGGCCAAAACAGTAGCAAAAGTGTTCGAAAAAGTAGATACGTTTGAGACGTAGCATTTTCTTCTAGAGCATGCAACACATTTTATCGTACAACAAAACATACATCTCGCATATCGTCTTCTACAACAATAAATGCGCTTTTTGTTCTCAACAAATTGGCAGTGTGAGGCCGAGTGTAATTTCTTAGTTTGTTTGTCTTTTGCCCTCGCCTTCTCTTCAACATCCAGAGAGCCAATGAGATTCTCAACAGAAAACTCATGCCTCTGATGTTTCAAAGAAGTGGCAAAGTTCCTCCACGAACGGGGAAGCTTAGCGACAATACATCCCGCGACAAACTTGTCCAGTAGCACACACTTAAGGAGTTCGAGTTCCTTAGCATGATCTGTAGCTCATGAGCCTGTTCTACTACAGATCGGTTTTCAACCATCATGTAGTCATTGAACTGCTCCATAGCATACAGTTCACCGCCAGCATCTGCTGCACAGAACTTAGAGTTCAGTGCATCCCACAGTTCCTTAGCATCCCAAATATGCAGATATGTATCAACCAACTTGTCTCCAAGCACACTTAGGACTGCACCCACAAAGACTACAGTGGCCTCCCTGGACGTTTTCACTTCTTCAAGAGTAAGCGGACCTCTGCGAGGGCTAGCTGCAACCCCGTGCACGCCCATTGTAGTGAGCCACAAGATGGTTTTGGTCTGTCATCTCTTAAAATTCGCACCCGTAAACGGGCTCGGTTTCAATGCAGCAGCAAAACCAGATGGCGGAAATTGCCTAAAGACATAAGGTTTTTGGATTGTTGGAATATTATGCAATTTCCGTATGAGATTAATTACCGAAAGCAACATCACAGATGCACTAGTAGATCTAACCACATACGACAAACTAGACATATCTAGCAGATCTGTATATGGACCAAATACTAGTGCAAACAGAGAGAGAAATAGCACATACGTGCTGACCGGGAAGGTCCCCACCACAGCGTAGCATTGAAATTTTGCATACTTGTGCTATATATCATTGGATACATCCACAGTCTATCTAGAAGTTTTTTAAACTTCAAATAAGTTTTTGATTTTTATATATAAAAGAAAAGGTCTCCCTGTCGCCCGAGACCCAAAACGCCGCACTCCCAAAATAGGAATAGATAGGAATAGTCTTCTTTGCTTTTTGACTAATGGACAAACATAGTACTTACAAGAATCAAGGGGTTTGGTACTGAAAAATCAATAAATAGTATTTCTCAGTGAATTATCACAGAAATTATTTATATATTTAGAAAATATTAAAAATAAGATGATAATAATAATTAAATAAATCAAAATATACATGCATAGTAAAACTAATTTTTATGGGAGGGAGAAACAACCCTCCCCTAGTCAGCACAAATTTTATATATGGTAAACCATATTGTTTACATAAGCATCGTACATGATCCCCATGTTTTCCCTTAAGTACTAACGCGGGCACGGGAGAAACATCACCAATCGGGTCGTCCAGGCCACAAGATAAATTGTTGACACGGGCTCTGGAAACTAAGATCAATCTTGGGTGTCCAACGTGATGCAACACAAAACAAGATCACAGAAATTGGCAGCACATGAATCCTAATCACGAAAGGCTCCTAATAGCGTCTCGAGATACTGCCCACACTTTAAAAAAAAGTTCACCGTTTACCAATGAGTGCTTTCATGGTAGAAGGTTTTTTTTTCGGCGTAAAAAAACTTTCACTTGTGGTATCGCGCGGATGCTAAATCTTGTCAACCAACATGATGCGTAAATAATATGTTGGGTCTCACAACCATGAAAATGATACCATCCACATCAGTACAAACAAAAATTGGTAATTCCATATGAATTCATGCTACAGATGGAACAAAATCCTGCCCATAAGATGAAGTTTCACAAAATCGCATGTTCAACAGCAACAATCTGAGGCTGCTGGCTCAATGCATGAGAAGACGACACAATTTTTTTTAAACGAAGGCAAAAGGTTTGGCTTATCCATTAATTAAGAAGAAGGCGCCCAGTTAATTAGCGGAAAACGGGCAAAAAACCATACAACACGAACACAGGGCCAAGCCCACAACACTAGTCCATCAAGACCAGACGGCCTCTCACCCCTGCCGAAGAGAAAGCGCTGTGACTGCTATGGGAGGAATAGACACGCACTAGTGGAAACATAGCCTTTCGTCCAGAGCCAATTTTGGCTCTAGTCCCGGGTGGCTTACGAACCGGTACTAGAGTGTGGCTCTAGTACCGGTTCAAAATCTACGAGGCCGCGCAGGTCTTGTACCGGGTCGAGGGGACCTCTAGTACCGGGCCGTGATACGAGCCGGTACTAGAGGTCCGTGGCAGGGCAGCAGTAGCGCGGGGCCCGCGTGAGCACCTCTAGCACCGGCTCGTATAACGGCCCGGTACTAGAAGGTGGCGCTTTAGTACCGGGTCGTGCTATGACCCGGTACTAATGTTCCCTATATCATCTTCCACCACCCGAGAGCATCTCCATTTTGCAGCTCGAGTTCATCACCATTTTCTCCATTGTTTTACTCTCCCGAGCTCGAGTTCATCTCCATTTTCCTCCACGATTTGTCAAATTAACGGCACCCATCTTTTCAAGGGTTAGCAACTTGATCCTTTCATCCGGCGTTCCTCATTTTAGCTCATTTCCATACTAGCTTAGCTCATTTCATTTTTTAGGTGCTAGCTAGGTGTTTGATGAAATGCCTAAGTTAGTTAGTTCATTTGTTTTATATGCAATTTGAGCTAAAATTAAATTATGATTTGTGTGTTCTAGTGCCGTGCTCACCGCCGTTGATCGCCCGCGTTGTCCCGTCACCGGCACCACCTCGGTAAGCCTCTTTTTTAAACTTTTATTTCAAAAATCTTAGTTGTATGATTTAGATGCATAATTATTATTTGTATAATTTTATTAGTTGTATAATTGTTTGTTATATATATAGTGCCATGGTTTTGACACCTGACCACACCGGCTCTCGTCCGCTCTATTATTCGGATGTGGTATGATTGTTTGTTATAACTATATATTTGTTTCGTTTCGTGTTTATGACAATCATGCCGACCAACTTGACATAGATATATTTTATCTAGGAGGTAGTTGAACCGGAAATTCCAACCGACCCTTTTCGAGTTTTTTATAAAAGAAAACAATGATTTGAAAGCAAAATTGAAAAGAAGTGAAGATCTTCGTCTCCAATGCCTAGAAGAGAAGATGAAATTGGAGTTCAAGCTTGCCGACATCGTCGCTGAACACGAGTTCAAGCTTGCCGACGTCGTCGATGCTCACGAGATCAAGATGGATGCAATGCACTTGAAGATTAAAAATATTAGAAATTATGCCATTAGTCAAGAGGCTTGGTATCATTATGCTGTTGGTTCAATAATTACCTTAGTTGCGATTTTGATCGCATTTGTTGTTGGATTTAAATTCTTTGGATAGTTGTATGTTGGTTTAAATATATCTTTTCTGAGAACTATGTATTACATTTGGTCACTACTCTAATTTGGTTTTAATGTGATGAACTTGTATTAATGAATATGGTCAGTTATCTGTTATGTTCGTTTACTGTAATGGGTTTTAGCATCGTGATTGCGTTTGACATACTTATATAATGCAGATGAGCCATCCATGGATGTACGCTGACCGACGCTCTAACGAGTACATGCAAGGCCTGCGTTCTTTTCTCAACATGGCTGAGGCAAACACGCGGAATGGTTTTATGTGTTGTCCATGTCGTAACTGTCGGAATGAGAAGGATTTCTCTTGCTCAAAAACCCTTCACATCCACCTGATTCAGTTTGGTTTCATGTCCGGCAATAATTGTTGGACCAAGCACGCAGAAAGAGGGGTTATGATGGAAGACAACGAATAAGAACAGAACGATGACAACTACATGTGCCCTGAATACGGTGGTAATGCAAGGGGGGAAGCTGAAGATGAAGAGGTACCAGATGAGCCCATCATAGATGATGATTTACGGCGGGTCATCGTTGATGCACAGACCGAAGCAGAAAGTGCACTCGAGAAGTTGAACTTGGAGCACAAGTTAGAGGATCACAAAAAAAGTTGTACCCAACTTGCGAAGATGGCAACACAAAGCTCGGTACCACACTGGAATTACTGCAATGGAAGGCAGAGAATGGTTTATCTGACAAGGGATTTGGGAATTTACTAAAAATAATGAAGCAAAAGCTTCCAAAGGATAACGAATTGCCTGACAGTACGTACGAAGCAAAAGATAATCTGCCCTCTAGGATTAGATGTGCAGAAGATACATGCATGCATTAATGACTGCATCCTCTAACGCGGTGAGCAGTACGAGAATATGAATGAATGTCCGGTATGCGGTGCATTGCGATATCAGATCAGACGAGATGACCCTGGTGATGTTGAGGGCCAGACCCCCAGAAGAGGGTTCCTGTCAAGGTGATGTGGTACGGTTCTATAATACCACGGTCGAAACGTTTGTTCAGAAACAAAGAGCATGCCAAGTTGTTGCGATGGCACAAAGAAGACCGCAAGAACGACGAGATGTCGGACACCCGGCTGATGGGTCGCAGTGGAGAAAAATCGATAGAGAGTTTAAGGAATTTGCACGTGACGCAAGGAACTTTAGGTTTGGTCTAAGTACGGATGGCTTTAATCCTTTTGGGGAGCAGAGCAGCAGTCATAGCACCTGGCCTGTGACTCTATGTATCTATAACCTTCCTCCTTGGTTGTGCATGAAGCGGAAGTTCATTATGATGCCAGTGCTCATCCAAGGCCCGAAGCAACCCGGCAACGACATTGATGTGTACCTGAGACCATTAGTTGAAGAACTTTTACAGTTGTGGCGTGATGAAGGGGTACGTGTGTGGGATGAGTACAAACAGGAGCCATTTGACCTACGAGCGTTGTTATTTGTAACCATCAATGATTGGCCTGCTCTTAGTAACATTTCAGGACAGTCAAACAAGGGATACAATGCATGCACGCACTGTTTAGATAAGACTGAAAGTATATATTTAGGTAACAAGAATGTGTACCCGGGGCATCGTCGATTTCTTCTAAGGCAGCATCCTGTAAGAAAGAGAGGCAAGCATTTCAAAGGTGAGGCAGATCACCGGACGAAGCCACCCCTCCCTACTGGTGATGTTATATATGATATGGTCAAGGATTTAGAAGTAATCTTTGGAAAGGGTCCTGACGGACAGTATGTTCCGAATGACGTTGACGGACACGTACCCATGTGGAAGAAGAAGTCCATATTTTGGGAGCTACCCTACTGGAAACTCCTACAGGTCCGCTCTGCAATCGATGTGATGCACGTGACGAAGAATGTTTGCGTGAACCTGCTAGGTTTCTTGGGCGTGTATGGGAAGACAAAAGATACGCCTGAAGCACGGCAAGACCAGCAACGTATGAAAGACCCAGACAACCTACATCCAATGAAGACGGATAAAGGACGTCTAAGTCCTGCTAGCTACGCTCTTAACAAAGAAGAGAAGGAGATATTTTTCGAAGTCCTGAGCAGTATGAAGGCCCTGACTGGCTTCTCGTCGAATATAAAGGGAATAATAAATATGGTAGAGAAAAAGTTCCAGAACCTAAAGTCTCATGACTGCCACGTGCTTATGACTCAATTGCTTCCGGTTGCATTGCGGGGGCTTCTACTGGAAAATGTTCGACTACCCATTGTTAAGCTATGTGCGTTACTCAATGCAATTTCGCAGAAGGTAATCGATCTAGCCATTCTACCAAGGCTACAGAAGGATTGGTTCAATGTCTCGTTAGTTTTGAGTTGGTGTTCTCACCATCCTTCTTCAATATTATGACACATCTCCTAGTACACCTGGTCGACGAGATTACCATTCTATGTCTTTGATGTGTAATAATGTATTAAACCTTTTATGTAACTCAGAAGAAAACTCTAAACACCGATTTTTGGTTCTAAAAACTCTAACGGCTTACAAGCGCTCGAAAAAGTTGGAACAAAACACACGGCTTCCCCTGCATACAGCCCGACGGGGCTCCTGAGTGCCCACATATCAAATGTACCGTCGGACGTATGCAGAGAATCCGAATGATTTGTATTCGGTCGATGAACTGGAGGATTTTGTTGATAGAACAGAACACACGGTTTCCCCTGCATACAGCCCAACGGTGGCTAGCTCGTGAGTGCCCGCATATCAAATGCACCGTTGGACGTATGCAGGGAATCCGAATGCTTTGTATACCCAAATATGTAGAAATTATTCAAAAGTATGTAGAAATTATTCAAATTCATATCCAAATACATTTTAAAAATTTGCGCGCAAAAATTTGAAAATTTGTTCCTCGAAAGCAAAAAAACAGACCTCTAGTACCGGGTGGTAGCTCCACCCGGTACTAGAGGTCTTTTTGGGCGCGCAGGTGGGCGGCGTGGGCGAAATCCTCTAGTACCGGGTGGTGCCACGAGCCGGTACTACCTCTAGTACCGGGCCGTGGTACCACCCGGTACTAGAGGTGGAGGCCTATAAATAGGCAGCACCCACCCCGGGCCGAGCCACAACCCGGGAGAAGTGCCATTTGCTCGCGAAGCGCTGCCAAAATCGCGTCGCCGCCGTGTCCCGCGCCCTCCTCCGCGCCCACACCCCGCCCCCCCGCCGCCGCCCTCGCCCCGCCCCCCTCGATCCGCGCCCGCGCGCGCCCTCCTACGCCGCCGGCCCGCGCCCTCCACCGCGCCCACTCCCCGCCGCCGGCCCGCGCCCTCCTCGCCGTCGGCGCCCTCTGCCACCGCCTCCTCCGCCGCTGCCTCAATTAGGTGAATTTTAGGTTAAATCAATTAGGTTAAATCAATTAGGTGAATTTTAGGTTAAATCAATTTTAGCTTAGATTTAGGTGAATTTAGTAGTTTAGGTTAGACTTAATTGAATTTAGGTTAAATCAATTAGGTGAATTTCATTTACGTGAATTTTACTTAGGTGAATTTTATTATTTTAGTAGACTTAGGTGAATTTTATTATTTTAGTGGCATTAATTGAATATTAGTAGACTTAGGTGAATTTTAGTACATTTAGTTGAATTTTAGTAGACTTAGCTGAATTTGCCATGTATAGATTTAAATTTAAATTTAGGGTTAGAAATTTAAATTTAGGGTTAGAAATTTAGGGTTAGAGATTTAAATTTCTAATTGTAGATTTAAATTTGCTATGTATTTATTGTTTTTTAGTGTTAGTAATTTAGGGTTAGAAATTTAGTTTAGAAATTTAGTGTAAATTTGCTATGTATAGATTTAAATTTAAATTTAGGGTTAGAAATTTCTAATTGTAGATTTAAATTTGCTATGTATTTATTGTTTTTTTAGTGTTAGTAATTTAGGGTTAGAAATTTAGTGTAAATTTGCTATGTATAGATTTAAATTTAAATTTAGGGTTAGAAATTTAAATTTAGGGTTACAACTTTAAATTTAGGGTTAGAGATTTAAATTTGCTATGTATTAGTGATAATTTTTGCAAATTTCTTTTGTATAACTTTTGTATTCTGCTAATTAATGCTAACATTGTTTTATATTTCTTTTGTATTAGTTAAGCACAATGGATAACTTCAACAGCAGACAACTTGAAAAGGAGGTGTTCAAAATTATACGTGAACCCGTGGGGGGAGCAGAAGTCGGTGGAATAGAAGATGGCTCAGAATTTCTGAACGAGTCCGGTCCGGGAATGGAGGAGGAACAAAGAGACGATGCGCAAACGAGCATCGAGTGCAATGACGACTCGCTAATTCGTGGACCTCCGCAGTCTGGCGAGGTGTTCGACATTATATTTCTCTTGTATTAGTTAAGGCTCTGTTGATCAGGATGCAATAATTGAGTACTATATGTATGTATTAACACATGTGTTTTTTTATTTTTAGACCTCCGCATCGGCCCAATCTGCAGAAACTAAACGAGGCCATGTCAAAGGGATGCCCGATGGTATGCATCTCACAATTGAGGTCGTCTCTCTAGAGGGCAAACCGTTGGAGCCCAAGGCGAACGCATCTAAGTTTGTGCATCAATGCGGAGGTGCTGTTAGGGACAATGTTCCGATCAGCATTCAGGAATGGATTGAGCCAAAAAACTTAGAGGGAGCCAGAAAACCTAGTTGGGTCTGCAACAAAACTAAAGATACGCTTTGGGACAAGCTCATAGCAAAATTCACCCTACCGGTGTTGGATTATACCGAAAGGACACAAGCCATGACGAAAAAGTCAAGCATTTCGCTCTGAAGAAGATGGCTGAACAATTCAACAATTACAACAACAGATTATACCGTGATTGGCAATTGAAAAAGAAAGCTCCAGATTTCACTGGCACACTAGAGAGGCAGCGGCCTCACTGGAAGGCATTTCTGGAATACAAGGAATCAGAACTAGCTAAGCAAAGATCGAAAAAGAATAAGGAAAATGCAGCGAAAAAGATATATCACCATAAGATGGGGGCAGGTGGCTACATAAGTGCCGAGCCTAAGTGGGATATGATTGAGGCTGAGCTGCGCAATAAAGGGATCACTCCAATTACACATGACTGGCCCCATAGGGTCAGAAATTGGATGCTTGCGCATGGGGCGGAGTATGACATGGAAACAGGGGATCTAATAGTTGATGAAAAGAAAGAAACTCCTATACCCCGGAAGCAAATTCTTGATGCACTCGCCGAAGCTCGAGAGGGAAAGTTTATTCCTGACAGAGAGAACGACGAGCTGACAAAGGCCCTCGGTAATAAAGAAAAAGGAGGACGAACACGAGGCCGTGGAGTTGGGCTATGGAATGAAGGGTTTCCTGAGGACCGTGAATCTTATAGAAGCCGAGCAAGAGCAAAGAAGGGGAAGGAGCAGGAGGATTCAGACCGGTTGAGCAAACTAGAAAGTATCGTGAGCCACCAACAGAAGCAAATAGATGAAATGCGCGAGCATGGGGCAACTCATCAGCTGCAGGAAGATGCTCCAACAGGTGGTCCATCTCTACTGAGAAGCAGCGTGGCTTCCACAGGGGTTGGTGCTGATGAGCCATCGAAGGAAACCTACCCCGTGGATTATATCACTGAGAAGACAAGTTGTGAGCTACATGAGCCACTGATGAGAGCAAACTTATCCGTGAAGGCGGCGGACGGGTATGCTTTAACTTGTGAATCTACAGCACTATATTTGGGCAATGAGATTCCAGATGGCTATGCTCGTGTCGGCGTGGATCATATTAACCCTGGATTTGAATCACTCGAACTTCAAATCCCTAGAGGTGATGATGAGAGGACACTGGGAGATGTTCAGGGTGGACTCATTCTATGGCCCAAGAAATACATCGTGATTCCAGGCTGGATGGCACCAAGGCCACCATCGCCTCCAAGTCCACATGATGACGACTTGGACGACCACCACAACACGAGTCCATCTCGATCTTCGCTGCCGCCTCAGCAGACTCCTCAGCCGTCTCCTCCGCCGCTGCCTCAGCAAACTCCTCAGCCGTCTCCTCCGCTGCCTCCGCCCACTAGGAGCAACCAGTCGACGAAGATCGTCGTTTCGTCACTAATGGGTTTTCATCGCGACCGATCGCCGGTACCCCGACAAGAGCCCCTCCCAAAAGTACCGAAGGTTCCTCCCCCGAGACCTTGGGACAGGACTGTAGAGGAAAACGTCGCGGCCGTGGCAGCCGACCATAAAAGACAGATGGAACCGAAAAAGCCCCCGCCGAAGCAAGTATATACGGCAGATCAAAAAAACTGGGCTACGGATTTTCTTAATCATCCATCGCAAGTCGAGATAAATAGGAAAGATAACTATGCACGCTGTCTGAGTAGAATTCGCCCCAGCAAGACGACAAGTACTAGTGACAGCGGGAAAAGAAAAAGAGACGTTGCCCAGCTCGGAGCACAGTCAAAACAGTCGATCTCCCCGCTCAAGGTGACCACTGATAAGGGCTCCGCGCACGCGGCGGACACTGATGATTTAGCCTACCGCGCGAAATTTGCTGCCGAAGTTGGTATGTCACTTTCTCAACTGGATGCAGCAGAGCTCCCCCTCTATATGCATGTAGATAAATGGACCTAGGAATACGGGATGTCTCTAGTGCCACCTGATCAGATCGAGTTTCTACCAACACAAATGTGAAGACTGCATGACTGGTACATGAATGTTACAAGGGAAGGGCGTAGGAGATATGGTGCGTTGCATGAGGGAGGGCCCCTATATATTGAAGCGACGCGGACCTGGTAGGAACCAAAGTCTTGGTGCTTATAGTGCTAGTCCCTGGATCGATTCGCTAGCAAACACAGTTTCGATGATATAACAGAAATAACAATGCATCTTTATTACAGCGTATGATCCAGAAGTTATATGATATTACAAGTTGCATAGCTCATGGCTAGCATAAACCCAGTAGACAATCTTCAGAGTTCCATCAACGCCACAGGCGAACATGCTGAGTGGAGACTCGCAACATACGTATTCTTACTCGTCAATAGAATAACCTGCAACATGAAATGTTGCAGCCACGAATGGTCAATACATTGAATGTATTGGCAAGATTCACTAACAAAGTTTTAACAATCCTTTCATTTCCAAATAAATTTAATCCAGTAACCTCGAAAGTGTTTCTAATCATTCGTAAGGACACCATGACTCCGTGGGTCTACTAATCATTTCCATGCCGCACCATGATTCCGTGGTACACCCAACCTACATCATGACTCTGTGGTGCTTCTAATCCACACCATGACTCCTTGGTGCTTCTCATCTACACCATGACTCCGTGGTGTTGTTAATCGTCTTAAGGACACACCATGACTCCGTGGTGCACCAAATCATTTATAAGGACACACCATGACTCTGTAGTGCGCCAAATCGTTTCTAAGGACACACCATGACTCCGTGGTGCTCCTACTCGCAACATGAATTCCCACCTACGTATCTATTCAGCATAGCTACCCAAACAACAATACGATGATGACGAAGAAATCAATTCATGTAAAACATATGGCTATCCTACCTTGGTCTCATGTCATTGATAAATACAATAGATCATCCTACAAAAACATCTAACCGCACAGGAAAATATTTGGGATCATGATCAAAGCGAACTTGCCTTTTTGTCGTTGATGATCATACACTTTCTCACAAGCAAACGGTTGCACTCCGCAAAATCTATACGTTAAAATAAATCACAATAAACAGACAATCCAAAATCCAAATAACACATAACAACCACAAACCAAATAATTTAATATTATCAATTCTTTGGTTAATGTTCATCTCATGATTCAATATACAAAAAGAATCAATGTTATTGTGTTTAGTGTTTGCAAGGCATGGCTTTGGTAGTTTAAATTTCAAATTCCAATGGGCATAAGTTAAATTGTGTGATATAATGTATTAATGGTTATACTGGATACAAATGGTCAATCTAAACCATAGGAAAAAGAATTAATAGAATACGGTTTATAGATTTGAAATTTGAATTTATCTATAATAAAGAAGCCAATAAATTTATACAGAAGTGCTACTAGATAGAGAATTTCAATATCTTTTATTTGCAACAAGAATCAATTAAAAAGGAAATTATAGAATTAAAGTTATGCCAAAATTAATCATTTGAAATTTGCATAATTTAAATTTTGACAAACTCGAAATCTACTGGTGCCACTGTGTTCTTCATGTTCCAGCGATTTCAGGGATATATTATTTGCTAAGTTTGGATAAGCAGATCAAAAGATATGAATTTTACATGTTTAGAAATATTTCTGCCAAAAATAGACTGAAAAGAATTAACAGAAAAAAATAGTACACGTGGCGTGTTCTGATTCATCGGTACCTCACGTGGGCTGTCCTTTTTTTACCGATTTGCCCTCCCACCAAAATTAAAATTACATCAACTGCCACCACAAGTAAAAGAAACGGTTCCTTGAAAAAAAAAAAGGCGCCGTCAGCCACCAGCTCCCCAGCCACGCGCGCGCGATCCAGTCGACCATGCCCCAACTGCTCTGCCAGTTCGTGGGGCTCCCAAGCAGACAAGTGCCGTTGCTGCTCTCTTTTTTGCCGCTGCTCCTTGGACAAAAATTATGAGAACAATACCTAAAGTGATCGCAGGCAGCAAAGCATCACTCGGAGAAAAAAAATTAAGAACAATACTTGGCTTTGGTGATGATGATAAAAATTGATGTTTCTTGATTGAGTTGGATTTGTTTGTATGTTTGTGCACTTCAATCTAGGTATTGCAGTAATACAACATTGTCCTCGCCAGCTCGCCGCTACCCTCAACCCCGAGAATGCGCTATTCTGGACGTCGCCACGGCCACATTAACCGGGATTTCCAGTGACCCACGCTTGCGCGCCGTGTACCTATGTGCTCATGTAGGTGCAGTTTTTTGTACAAACCCGTAGCAACGCACAGGCATGTTTACTATACATAGAGAGATGTGCATCTTTGTTCTAGTTTGGATTAGAGTCTCCACACAAGCAGCTTACTTTACTTTACTTTATTGTTTCTCTCTCTACGTTGGCAATCAGCAGATGGCAGTCATGGTACCTAACTAAAGTGATCGCAGGCAGAAAAGCATCACTTGGAGAAAAATTATGAGAACAATACCTGGCTTGAGACCACCGGATCAATCTCATGGCCTACCTAAGATCGTAGGCAGCAAAGCATCACTCGGAGAAAAAAAATATAAGAACAATACTTGGCTTTGGTGATGATGGAATTATCACAGTTGCCCCAAGTGGGCCTTTAAGGCAGTACTAGTAATTAAGCAAGGCATGCATCCAGTTGGGACTAAAATAAGAAAAAGGAGGACAGCGGGAACAATACTTTGATTTGCGGCCTTCTTACTCGGTTGTACTACTTACAGCAAGTTGTAGCCGTGAGTGCTGGCAGAGTAGAGTAATTAATAGGAGCTGTTTTTTATCAAGGTTGTTCGAGCCTAAATTGAAACAGTGATGTACTCCTAGAATACCATAAATGGGGTTTCTTTGTACCGACTGAAAAGCGTTTCGATCTGTGCGGAGACATGACACCACACATGATGCTGCTGCACCCCAATGTATACCTGCGTTTCTGGACCATACTAACAAGATTCTTGGGCCTGTCAAATACTGTAAATTACGCCGGAAACCTGTCTGTCAATAATCTCCACACCAATAATTGATGGCAATTGAAACCCCGGGTCGCTCCCGCGAGCGACCGGGAGGAACCCTAACTGTCGGCCGCTCCTCCTCCCCTCCTTCCCTCCTCCTCTCTCGCCGCCGCCAGAGGACGGGACCGCGAAGCGCGGCCGGCGGCGGCGGGGATCCCTCGCCCCCTCGAGCGGTCAGGGCAGGCCTGGGCCGGCGCCGTCGATCTGGGGCGCTTGTCAGCGGTTCGGTGGGCTGCGTGGCGGCGGTGCGTGCCCGCCTGGTGGTCGTCCATCTGGCGGCCGGCCATGGCGACCGGCGAGGGCTGAGGGTGGTGCGGGCCGTCTGCTACTGCCATGTTCGCGCGGTGGTGGTGGTCCGGCTGGGTCGGTCGCGGCGGCCGGCGGTCAGCTCGAATCCTCCTCTCTCTGTGGGCGTGCGTGACTCGGGAACGTGACGTCTTGGCGGCTCGTGGTAGGTTACGGTGGGGGCTGGCGTGTCGTGTGGGGTTTCGGAGGAGGCCGTGGCTGGCGTAGTCGAGGCTGCCCGCGGCCGGAGGTGCCGCCTGCTTGGGTGGCCCCCCATTGAGATCTAGGCCAAGATGATGGGGCGCTGGCTGCAGCACCATCTGCAGGTGCTGTTGGCAGGCGGCCGGCCGCACCGGCCTGGTCACCGGTGCTGGGGTGGTCCCCATGCCCGGGATGGGCTTCCCCACGCATGGCCTAGTGCGTGTTCGCTGGGCGGCTGTGGCGGCGATGCTTTCCGGCTATGTCCCCCCTCCGGCGTAGCATTGGGGTGGGTTCTTGGAGGTTGGAGTGGTGGCGTCCGCGCGTTATGGCGTCAGTGAGAGACTTGGAGTGGGATGCCAGAGCGGCGACCCTGGTGGTGGGAGCCGCGGTGCTCGTGGGTGGAGCTCGCGACTCGGGTGCTGGCTGTCTGCCATGGCCGTCTGGGCAGCGTGGTGGCTGACGCGCGGCGTTCGGTGGTGGTGGTGCGGCAGTTTGGGCATACCACGTCTCGGGTGGGGAAAGTGCTCGTCGGGGTGAAAACCTTGTTAGGTTCTGGCCAGGTTGACGGTGGTGGTGTCCATGGGTGTCATCTCCTTCTTGAAGGCACCGTCGCGGCAGCTCTTTGCCCTCTGAGATGCTCCGGATGAAAAGCCTGATCCTTGGGATGGGTGGTGGCGGCGCTCCGGTCTCATGTCCTTCCTGAAGGTACCGCCTTTGGAGGCCCCGTTTTGTCGTCGTTGCTCGGTTCCGTCTCTTCGCGGTGACTCGTTCACGGTTGAGGGCTCCGTGGACTTCCAGCGGTGCTCTTTTTTCCTTACCTGTCGATTGCTTGGAGTTGTATGGGTTGGTATAGCTGTTCTTCAGCACCTGTGTATCCTGCCTTTTGTGTGTGGTGTCGTGTTTATATGCAGGGTTGTATGTTGAAAACTTGTATATGTTTGTGCCCAATTATTTTCATTTTTTTTCGAAGTGTTTTCATTTTTTTTAATTTTGAAAAAAATAACAGGAGCATATGCACCCGGGAGCCAAAGTGGATTTCGGATTCACGTGTTGCTACTTTCTGGCATGGGAAATTACTGCCGATGCAAGCTTTCCTCGCGCCAACTTCTACCCTGGCACCAAGCAAAGAACTCCTATTTTGTTCTTCACATGCTGCTGCTCATGGAACGACGTACTATTGATTTTCTCTCATCTAGAACCAATCGATGGTTTTCTCATGCCTTTAATCAGATGTAATTTTTTTACCCGCTCGATAACTTTATCACCGTTTCTGACCAGGACTGCAATTAATCGCGCTGGACTCGGTCGCGACTGGTCTGTATAGGGATCGGCGTCCGATACCTGGCTTCCATCGGACCAGTGTCCCATCCTACGATTGGAAGCATGATGGACGTCTGATTTTAAACCAGGCCCACGTGACTCTTTCCAAGATGCATCGCTTCCCAACTGCCCCGCCAGCAAGGCCTGCCCACGACCATCATTGTATGCCTTTCCCTCCACTACCCTGCCACGGCTCGATCTGACACAGCCCCTGGTGATTTCTGAATCCTAAACCCGAACCAAAAGATTTTTAGGAAAATGTTTTAAGAAGCTACACTGGTAAAATATTCCAAACAAAACCAGGCTTGAACATGTGTTGACATTATGGACCCACACGCAAGCGCGACAAGGCACGAGCCCGTCTTGTCGCCAAAATTTCATATCTCCTGCGCTTCCTCCCAACTCACATCACACCGAAATTTCAAAACCTTTCCTGTTGAGATCGAATCACTTGGAACAAAAGCAAAGGAGGATGCCATCCATGCATCAACTTTTACTTTCTTAGCAATTGAGACAACAACGCCAGGTTGAGATTGAATCATTTGGAACAAAAGCAATGGGGGATGCCATCGATGCATGTTCTCCATTCTTATTCACGGATCTTTGCAGTTTTACGCTTGGAACAATTAATGTCTGGCTCTATCACTTTTAATTCGTTGGTGCATGTTCACGCATAAAGAAGTACCTTAAACTCTGAAGCCCCCTTATATATAGAGCAAGGATTGGATGGAGAGGCTCTCTTGATTATAAGGTATTAGACAGTGTTCTAAACAACAACAATCACGACATTCGCTTCCACAGGGAAAGAGTGAACAGATGTTCGAATACATCAAGAAACTTCGAGCTTGCAACAAATGGCAACTTCTGAGGGAGGATGCAAATCTGGCTGAAATTGCGAAGCTCAATGGTCTACTAGAGGCCGCAGAGAAGAATCTATCTGAGATTGGTACCACTTTTTTCATCTCACATCGTGCAAACTTCTACAGTTGTTGATTCTAATGACTGAGTTGGTATGGTTTCATCAAGTGGCTCAACTGGAAAGTCAAATAGAAGAATCCAGGGCAATAAATGATGAGCTTGAGAAACAATGTGATTCTCTAGAGGAGAACCTTGAGAAGGTGGAAGCCGAGAAAATGGTTGGTGGCTTGTGCATTTGGTTAACATCTCTCTTATTGATAAAGGACCGTTTTGTAATCACAAATCTATAATGTGCAGGATTCCCTTCGGTCTTATGGAGAAGAGAAGGCGGCAAGGATTGCTATAGAATCTTCATGCAACGAGCTTTCAGGAGAACTCAATAGAGTTAAGTTGGAACAAAAATATCTTAATGATCAGGTATTACCATTGTTCAAAATTTCAGTAATAATAAATAAGGTTACATATAGTTTTGACCATTATTCATGTTTGGTTTCAACCCACATTTAGATCAAAATGCTTCACGACACAAATACGAGACTTCAAGAAGACAACACAATCTTGCAGCAACATAATTGCAACCTCCAATCAGATGCAACAAGAAATACTGAAACAATAACAAAGATGCAAAAGGAGAAGAATAATATAGTCGAAACAATGAATGGTTTGAAAGAAAATGCTAACTCGGTCAAATTGCAGCTTGATTTGGCAAAGGTAGGATGTTTGTTTCATCCTTTCAATGCATTCATTTTTCATCGTAATGTTTCAAGTTCCATTCACAGATTACATGCTGATAGTTAAAGTTGTCACTCCTAGCAGTCTTCACATAATGAAGCTTTAAAAGATAGGAATGATCTATTAGCAGAGAGTAATACTCTTAGAGGCAAACTACAACAAGTAAAGGAGGATCGTGATCATAAATCAGCTGAAATACAATCTCTGTTGAGTGACTTGGGTGTGTACAAGGAATTGACACAAAAGTCTTCAACGGAGTTGGAGAATGTCATGATAAGATGTGCTACCCTTGAGGTATGACTATATGCTCTAAATGATTCAATGTCTAGCTATTTCAATAAAGTGTACTAATTTGTGTTCAATGATATAGGAAACTTGTTCATCGCAAAGCGAGAGGATAAAATCACTTGAAGTTGAGCTTGTTTCGGCGAACGAAAATTTAAAATTTCTTGATGTGCTTTGTTCTCCTAGTGTTGGATCCAATCCAATGATAAAATTTAGGGTTCATTCATGAAACTGGTAAGTACATATTTGAATTTCATTTATCAAATGGAAAAAAATCCATGCTCTATCCTTTTTTTTGTTGGGCGCGAAGAATTTCAGCAAGTATGATCCAAAAGGTGTTCACATTTCCAATGTTCTTGATTCATGCTACAGATCTGGACCATCCGTTGATCCTATTTTGGTTTCATGTTCATGAGAGAGGAAGGGATAATAACTGTAAGTGTGATAAATGGTTCAGGAGAAAGGAAGGCAAAAAATAATGTATGTAATTTTTGTTTGATGATGAAATCTGTGGTTTGTGATATGTTTGAGAATGAATGTGTGCTATAAGGAGTACATTTTTTTATGAAATGTTAATAATAAAATGTTTGAGAATAAAAACAACTAAAATACATAGAAATTGAGGCAGAGAGATAGATATATATAGAGAGAGAGGATGGGTGGGATAATGACATGAGAAGGATGCGGGGTGTATTTTGAAAAATGGGAGGGACTACAGAATGAGAAAATATGGTGTTGGTGGTGGGTGCAGAAAAATAGAAGCTCTTATCTTAAAGCAGAAGGAAAGGCTCCGCCGATAGTAGGGAGACACCCCACATAGGAGTGGAATTTTATTTTTGTTCTAGCTAGCTCCTTGTCTTGTAAGTAGGGTTAATTTGTTTGATTATGGTGACAAACCACGGCCTCTGTTTCTACAAACATTGGGGTTAACGGAGGCATCTATGGGTTGAGAGTACCCTTGCAACCAAAGCAATTAAGGATGCCATGTGTCGTAGCTACTGAACGAGGAGTTCATGCAATGACACTTGGGTTGTTCATCAAGGTGAAGCACGAGCCACGTACGACGGGGTGAAACACGCATCGTGTATGATGGTGTTAAACTTACTACCTGTACGAGGAGCTGAAAATTACTTTTGTATTGTAGAATTTGGGTTACAAAGTGAGCTCTCCTCTTTTCTGTACCCTTGGGGCCTATATATTGGAGAGGGGGTCTGAAAATGTGAGATTATAGTTTTTCCCCCACATTTGGGGGAGTTTACATGGGCAATATGGTCATTTCCTTGACCTTAGAGGATTTTTGAGAATATTCCTAGGAATGTTTTGAGGAATCTCCGGGAGCACCGAGGCTACCCCTCAATGGCATCAGCGTAATCCTTCATGGTGAAGGACGTCGAGGGCTTCGGTGTAGTCCTTGATGATTAAGAATCATGGCCTCCGGTGCCGACATGCTGCAGAGTTGGTGAGAAGGCATGGAGTTAGATGCATGTCATATTGCTAGCTTATTGCCACTATCGTCTTGTGTATGCATATGTATGTATGCTGGTTGGCATTCTAGTGTTAGCAGTTATAGCACATTAGTCTAGGTCACTCCCATTCAAGTGAAACGTACAATTCTTCTTTTGTTGGTTCTACTTAAGATATATAGCGCGTCGAAAGATGCACATATTTGCTGATGATGGTGTCAGATAGACATGGATGGGCTCTGTCGCATTTCTTGCACTTCTTAAACTCGGATGTCAATGTCTATGATGTTGCAATTAATTCTAATGTTTCCATAAAAAATATCAAATAAAGATCTTAATTGTTAGTGGTATCTTGAGCTTCCATAAAAAAATATGGCTAACGTTTACCAAGTCAGCATACATATAGATTTAACCATAAACAACCCTGCAGCATTGAGATTCCACCAAATCTCATCTGGCTGCTGGGTTTGGTTAACATTAATAATCAATAAACGCTGCACCAAGTGTATCCAGGTGATCCACTTATCCCCATCTGTGCATATCCTCTACCCCTTTTGCTAATGCTATATATGCCTTGTTATGCATTCACTTATAATTGTACATGTGCCATCACTATTAATTTTGTTATTTTGCTAAATTCAGTGTTAATTGCTTAATGGTTAAAATATTGTGATTTAGTTTTGTTTTTGTCTAATTCTATTATTTGGCTAAATGCTTGAACATTATGCTTTTAATTCTGTAAAGGAGAAATACTACCCTTCTAAGGGACTGATACTACATTTGTAATTTGATGAGTACAATACTATACTTAGCACCTTACTTTTATCTCTTTGATTCTTCCATCTCATCTGATAAGGACAGTCACTTAATTAGTATTCTTGTTCTTTCTTTCGTTATTCACTCACATCTGATCTTTTTAAAATAGGGAGGCTATTTCGGTGACACTATACAAATAGATATGGTTACGAATCTGATGTCTCTTGCAAGGTTTTGACGTAAGCAAGAAAAAATGTATTGGTTCCCCTTATACCAAGAAACAAATGTATCCGTAACCAAGAAACATATGTATTGATTCTCCTTATACTTTCGGATTCACGCTCGCTATGGGGTTGGTTGCTAAACTTTGTGAATTTGAATAATGACCGAATATGTTTTACTTTTGTTAATATGCTATATTTCGTTTATATCATTAGTGCAAACTGAATGATATTATTTATTTTTTACCACAGGGTGGCTTACTTCAACTCGTCGCAATTGTGATGTTTTGGTGCACTGCACAAGACACTTTTCTCGAGATGTTCAAACGGTGATGATGCTCTATTACAGTGATATTGTACAAAAAAAACTGATGAAAAACATTCCTCACCTCCTGCCGATGTTGAGCCAAAGCTACTTTCGTATCAGAATATGGTTCTAATGACGGAGCTGACAAGGTTCATAATTAGCGGAATGATCCAAACATCAGATAAGAATGATGTCTTGTCCTAAACCGGATCCTATCCAATGCCTAGGTATATTCTTTTTAAACTAGCTATTCTATTTATTCAAATTTATATTTATCTTCTCATACATGTGTATTAAATTCGAGTAGGGCACAAAACCGGCTATTCTGAGGTGTTGGATGTTCAGGTGTGGGTCTTGGAAAGACATTTGAAGATATATTATTCCTCTTGGTGCACCGTGTGGTCATTCGGAATGAATAACTGAGAAAGGTAGGCGAGAATGGTGAGTTGAATCAACGGCAATGACGTAACCAAGAAAGCGAAGGGTTTCTTTTCATTTCTTAGTCCATTGTAATTAAAATCTTTCGTTAGATATGTTATCTTTTTTCCTTTTTTCAGAAACATAACTACAATGATGTTTCTCAAAGACTTTTGTGAAATGATGAATATTCAGCTATGCGTGCATTGCTGAGCATTTGCTGTGTCCAGGAGAAACGGCGGCCAAATGGCCCCTATAATATATGTCGCTGGCCGTTTATGGAGGAAATTAAATCATATGCGAAGGACTCCACATTGGGGGTACATAGAGAAAATCTGCCCAAGTGTGTCGAATCTCAGGCTATATGATAACCACACAATCACTGACTCATGTGGTCTGACGGGTGATAAACTGCCATAAATGGGGTTCAAACGGCATGTTCTGTAGTAGTGTCCGCCGACAGCTTAAAACCCAAAGGCCTCGTGACCCAGCTCTCCTTTTATGAACTCAAAGATAGATAGGACAACCACGTTCTTGCTGGCCTGGGATCTGCCAGCTTTACAGAAACCAACCACGTACGTACGTAGCAACCAAAGCTTATCCCACTGTAAAGGAGAAACAAATGCATTCTAGTGATTGCAAACTTCAATCCACCGGAACAGCACTGTCGATCGACACAAACATCACAATAAAGCATAGACCATCTGACTGATTCTCACGTGTTTAGCCAACTACCGTCCAGCTTAATTAAACAATTAATTTGTGGTTGAAAAATGTGCTGATTCTTTGCGAAACAGTAGAGTTCAACCTCAGGTCTATGAATCTAAGATACACAATGATAGAATAAACACGCCGTGCACGATCATAGGCGACACCGAGGTATGATATTTGTTAACAAGGTTCGGCTAGCTGGAGCATGCATCTTTTGGAAATATGACTACATAAGCTTCTTACGACAATACCGCAACACCGGTCATCCGGGCGCCGACAAAAACTGAAAGATTCTTTTTTATTTCCATCTTCCCGTGTGGCCACAATTATAGATGTCTTTTGTTGCTTTTCTCTCGTTACTCTTCTCATCCGAACAAAAAGCAAATACAAGATTTTTCTTTTGCCATAATAAGGACAACTTCATATGCCTTCTATTGCTTTTCTCTCGCCAACCTTCTCGCATGGAACCAAAGCAAAAACAAACTAAATAATTCTTCTTTTGTTTTTCATATGTTGCTACAGCTTCTGCATAATAACTACCGATGCTTTAGAGTATTTTTTTTCTATCATCTACAACCAATCAATGGAACCAAACCTGCTTCCGATAGCCTATAAGCCTGTGACTCGATGGTTTCTTTTGTTCTTCACGTGTTTATGCTCCTTGGCATAATAAGGTTTACTTCCAATACATTCTAGTGCTTTTCTCTCGACAACCTTCTTGCCTGGAACCAAAGCAATAACCAACCAAAGAACTATTCTCCTGTTCTCCACGTGTTGCTGCTTCCGATCGACCGTTGCTTCCACTGAACTGCCGTCCTTCACCCCTGCCGTTCGATGACAATTGCACCTGTAGCTTCCGCACGACAACTCAGTCTAAATTATTCCACACTATGACCAGTCTAAGGGTGTTCCAACAACACACAGCTAGGTACTTGGTCCGCAAAAAAAAGTCTTGAGACATATTCTTTTCGCCGAATTTGTTTCTTGAGAGGGAAATTGACTTGTTTGTTGGAAACGTGTCAAACATTTACGGCATCTGTAAGAATACAGAGGGTGTCATTTCTTATGCCCCCCGTGCTTGTCTTGTAGACAAGACAACAAAGCTTACTGTACAATGAGACATCCAAAAAAATCCACCAAAAAGAAAAGATTGGCGAAATACCATGGAGTGACTGAGCGAGGCAGGTGTAAATAAACCCGGTGTTTAATTCACATTTGATTGATATAACCCATGCTAGACACTGCTCTTTTTCAAACGAGCAGGCGACTCCATCCTCGAGCGCCCATGAACCGCCATTGAGCCGAAGTTGAACAGAGAAAGGGGATGAGCGGGTGGGGGCGAGGCGGGGACATTTTTATTCTTTCGATGAGACAATATTATTAACAGGTGTGTGTGACGGGCTATGTTGGGCCAATTCCAAGCTTGATCCAATGTGCTTATGTATCACTAAAAATAATGTGCTATGTTGCCTCCACTAATATTTGCAACAGTAAAATGTCTAATTTGTAGGATAGTAAAGGTGTTCCGATAACACACAACAAGGTATTTTGGTCCGTGAAAAAAAAAGAAATCTTACAACTCTTCTTTTGGCGGAATTTGTTTTTCAGAGGAAAATTTGACTTGTCCGTTGGAAACATGTCAAATACTTAGTAAATCTCCAGAAATAGACAAGGGCCTCACTTCTTATGCCCGCGTGTTTTTCTGATGACCCACAGGTGTAGGGGATCGCAACAGTATTCGAGGGAAGTCTTTCAACCTAAATTTATTGATTCGACACAAGGGGAGCCAAAAAATATTTATAAGCGTTAGCAGTTGAGTTGTCAAGTGAACCACACCTGGATAAATACTTCCTTGATAGAATTCATTCGTAGTAACAGTGATATGATGGCAGCGGTAATATGAGGGTAGTAAAGTAAATAGTAGCAGCAAAAGTAATGTAAAGGGAGCAACAATGATGGACAACGTAGCCATGGGGGTAGATAATGAGTGTTGCATAGATGAGATCAAATATGTAATAGTTATAACACAGGGAAAAGTCAATAAAGCTCCAATACATCAATCATATGTAGGCATGTATTCCATAAATATATGTACGTGCTTGCACTAAGAACTTGCACAACATCTTTTGTCCTACCCTCCTTTTTCAGCGGGGCCAATTAAGGAACTTACGATAATTAAGGTACTCATTTTACAAAGCACCGGAGCAAAGCATTAACACTCAATGAATACATGTGATCCTCAAATTATAGTCTTCCCCTTTGATACCCCAATCATGTCACCTTGAGGTCTCCGGTTCCGAACAATAACAGGCGCATACAACTTGCAGATTTGATCCAAAACACAAATTTATTCATGAAAACATACACGGTTCAGATCTGAAATCATGGCACTCAGACCCTAGTGACAAGTATTAAGCATAGCAAAGTCATAGCAACTTCAATCTCATAACATAATGGATACTAGGCATAAAGCCCTAACAAATCTGACATCTATTACATAAAGAATCTCATCCAATCCCATCCACCCCATGTGCCTAGAGCGGGATTACTCACATATGAATGGGAGAAATATGATGGCTTGATAGAGATGAGTTGGTGATTACGACGACGACGATTTCCCCTCTCCGGAGGCCAAGATCAGCCTCGAGATTAGCCCCTCCGAAGAAGAACTGAGGTGGTGGCGGCTCCGTATCACGAAATAATGAAGTGTCAGTCTCCTTAGGGCTTTTGGAGCGGGTGCTAAATATAGGCCGAAGGGGAGCGAGAGGCGGCACCGAGGGGGTGGTGTGGCCCCACGACGCAGCCAGGGGGGCTGCGCCGGCCACCCATGCCACTTCCTCATGGCCCACCTTCGTCTCATCTTCGGGCTCCGTGAGTCTTTTCCTCCGAAGGAATTGTTGGCGCCATTTTTATATTTTTTTGAATATATTTATTTTCTGCACAAAAATAGACATCATCGAAATACTGCTGAAAACAGCGTCAGTCCAGGTTAGTTTTAGTCAAATCATGCAAGTTAGAGGCCAAAACAGTAGCAAAGTGTTCGAAAAAGTAGATACGTTTGAGACGTAGCATTTTCTTCTAGAGAATGCAACACATTTTATCGTACAACAAAACATACATCTCGCATATCATCTTCTACAACAATAAATGCGCTTTTTGTTCACAACAAATTGGCAGTGTGAGGCCGAGTGTAATTGCTTAGTGTGTTTGTCTTTTGCCCTCGCCTTCTCTTCAACATCCAGAGAGCCAATGAGATTCTCAACAGAAAACACATGCCTCTGATGTTTCAGAGAAGTGGCAAAGTTCCTCAACGAACGGGGAAGCTTAGCGACAATGCATCCCGCGACAAACTTGTCCGGTAGCACACACTTAAGGAGTTAGAGTTCCTTAGCCATGATCTGTAGCTCATGAGCCTGTTCTACTACAGATTGGTTTTCAACCATCATGTAGTCATTGAACTGTTCCATAGCATACAGTTCACCGCCAGCATCTGCTGCACAGAACTTAGAGTTCAGTGCATCCCACAGTTCCTTAGCATCCCAAATATGCAGATATGCATCAACCAACTTGTCTCCAAGCACACTTCGGACTGCACCCACAAAGACTACATTGGCCTCCCTGAACGCTTTCACTTCTTCAAGAGTAAGCGGACCTCTGCGAGGGCTAGCTGCAACCCCGTGCACGCCCATTGCAGTGAGTCACAAGATGGTTTTGGTCTGTCATATCTTAAAATTCGCACCCGTAAACGGGCTCGGTTTCAATGCAGCAGCAAAACCAGATGGCGGAAATTGCCTAAAGACATAAGGTTTTTGGATTGTTGGAATATTAAGCAATTTCCGTATGAGATTAATTACCGAAAGCAACATCACAGATGCACTAGTAGATCTAACCACATACGACAAACTAGACATATCTAGCAGATCTGTATATGGACCAAATACTAGTGCAAACAGAGAGAGAAATAGCACATACGTGTTAACCGGGAAGGTCCCCACCACAGCGTAGCATTGAAAGTTTGCATGCTTGTGCTATATATCATTGGATACATCCACAGTCTATCTAGAAGTTTTTTAAACTTCAAAATAAGTTTTTGATTTTTATATAAAAAGAAAAGGTCTCCCTGTCGCCCGAGACCCAAAACGCCGCACTCCCAAAATAGGAATAGATAGGAATAGTCTTCTTTGCTTTTTGACAAATGGACAAACATAGTACTTACAAGAATCAAGGGGTTTGGTACTGAAAAATCAATAAATAGTATTTCTCAGTGAATTATCACAGAAATTATTTATATATTTAGAAAATATTAAAAATAAGATAATAATAATAATTAAATAAATCAAAATATACATGCATAGTAAAACTAATTTTTATGGGAGGGAGAAACAACCCTCCCCTAGTCAGCACAAATTTTATATATGGTAAACCATATTGTTTACATAAGCATCGTACATGATCCCCATGTTTTCCCTTAAGTACTAACGCGGGCACGGGAGAAACATCACCAATCGGGTCGTCCAGGCCACAAGATAAATTGTTGACACGGGCTCTGGAAACTAAGATCAATCTTGGGTGTCCAACGTGATGCAACACAAAACAAGATCACAGAAATTGGCAGCACATGAATCCGAATCACGAAAGGCTCCTAATAGCGTCTCGAGATACATGCCCACACTTAAAAAAAAGTTCACCGTTTACCAATGAGTGCTTTCATGGTAGAAGGGTTTTTTTTCGGCGTAAAAAAACTTTCACTTGTGGTATCGCGCGGATGCTAAATCTTGTCAACCAACATGATGCGTAAATAACATGTTGGGTCTCACAACCATGAAAATGATACCATCCACATTAGTACAAACAAAAATTGGTAATTCCATATGAATTCGTGCTACAGATGGAACAAAATCCTGCCCATAAGATGAAGTTTCACAAAATCGCATGTTCAACAGCAACAATCTGAGGCTGCTGGCTCAATGCATGAGAAGACGACACAATTTTTTTTAAACGAAGGCAAAAGGTTTGGCTTATCCATTAATTAAGAAGAAGGCGCCAGTTAATTAGCGGAAAACCGGGCAAAAAACATACAACACGAACACAGGGCCAAGCCCACAACACTAGTCCATCAAGACCAGACGGCCTCTCACCCCTGCCGAAGAGAAAGCGCTGTGACTGCTATGGGAGGAACAGACACGGGACACTCCAACACCGATGAAGAAGCCAACCCACCGAGAAGCTGCGCCAACGCGATGTCGACGACCAGCATTGACGGCAACCTCGTCGTCCACACGACACGGGGTCGATGCCCTCAACACTGTCAAACTTTCGGGGCCGCCGCCCCGACATCCAGCTGCTCCACCACGCCTAGCAGACCGCCAACACCACCTTTCGGGACCGCCATCCTGACGTGCCACCGCTCGCGCTCGAGCCACAACGCCGCACGACCCAGCCGCCCGCAGCCCAAGCTATACAGGGCAAACCACTCGCAGACCACGGCCGTCGCACCAACATCCGGGGCCGCCACCCCGACGTAAAGTCAAACTGCCTCCTCTGAGGCGTGTCGACCGAGCCGACAATCTCGCCGCACTAGCGAAACAAGAATGTCGCCCAAAACCACGCGAACAACTGCCCCACCCCATGAGGCTGCTGCCCACCATGGATCCCGAGGCCGCCGCCTCGACGCACAACCACCATCCGGGGCCGCTGCCCCGACGTCCACTAACCCCAACGAAGAGAAGCCACACACAAACCGCCAAAGCTGACTCTCCAAGACAACGCCCACAAGAGGGAGGCGACGCTGACGTCGTCGTCGCCCGCTCCGGCTAACCGAAGCTTGGGTTTCACCCGGAGAGACCAAGCCATACTCATCGGCAATGCCTCCAATGAGGGAAACGACGCCACCATCATCGGCACTGACCCGAGGGTCGTAGCAAAGCTTTCACCCGGATCTTCTCGTCTCCGAGAGAATGGCTCGCTAGACTGGACCGGAACGCCCAAGCCTTCGGAGCTAAGTAGTCCTGCCGTGCATCTCCATCGTCGACCCCCAAGCACCACGAAGCGGCCTCCAGAGCAGCACCTCGCGCTGCAAAGAATGCTGCCACACATCCACCAGGACGGGATCTGAACCAAATGCAACGTGCCTGGCCACTACACCGACGAAGATGTCGTCGCCCACGTCCCGGGGATGCCGCCCCAACGTCCTCTCCTGCCACCCGTCGTCTCGCCCAGACCAGCAGCAGCAGATCCGCCCTCTACGGTCACCCCGCCAGCCATGGCAGCGTCTCGCCGTGACCGCCATGGCCAGAGCAACACCAGCAGCATCTCGTCCTCAACCGCGTACCTCCTGCTGCAACTTCACACGCCCGAGACACGCGCACGCATCCAGCCGAGCCATCTTCGCGAGCACCACCAACCGTCGTCAGATCTGAGAGGTGGATCCCTCGATCCGCCGACCCCGGAGCTCCAACGCCGGCCTGCTCTGTCGGCCTGCTGACAGCAAGGACCGCAGCCACAACCAAGCTCCGGGGCCACCGCCCCCCAGCCGCGTCTACCATCCTCCAGCGGCACCAAAAATGGGAAGAAGAACCAGCCCTACAGCCTTTGGAAGCAGGGTCTGCCGTCACCGTGGCTGGGGCCGGCGGCGGACTGGGTACCTTCCGGTGTCTCCTGGGGGGCAACACGGGACGCGGGGGGGTGACTGGAATTTTAGAAGACGACACATGAGTGTAAATAACCATAACCATAACCATAACCATATGCGAACGACCAACTTTCAGTAGGAGATAACCATAACCAGATATGAATGGCCAAATTTAAGTAGGATATGAAACATCATAGCAGCCTAAGTAGAAGCTAGGCAGAATCTCGGTTGCCGTCGTTGTTTCCACGGTTGCAATCCCTGCAGCGCTGCACAACGTGGAAGACATCTGAACCAGGACCACCCCACGTCGGTCAGATTAGGAATATTTAGATTATATGATAAGTGATTCAGAGTTAAGTAGGAAACGATTGTATTGAAGATTTAGTACGGGAGTTGGCTGCATACCACAGTGTACAATTTAAGGGGTCAAAGAGAAATCAAAAGGATGACAAGATTAGCGACGATTTGAAAAATGGAAAAGCCTGACCTGTATATCGTGACCAGAATCACCTTATAATAGCAAATATAAAGCTTAGTTCAAGGACGGAGATGAACATCATCATTCAAAAGTAGAACGTGTCGTTGATTTTTTTTTTTTTTTGGTTAGCATCTATGGACTATGGTGTACAGGCTGAGGTTGGATATATATGTAGCCTGTACCTGTCGTTGTACATGGACATACTATTGTGTTGCCGGTCGTTATTTAACATAGGTAATGGTCGATGATGTTATATGAGGAGAAACAATGCTTACAATTTAACAACGAGTTTGACTCATATTTTCATGATGAACCATTTCACCTTCATGTAAGCAATGCACTATGGTTTCAGGCTTTGGGGACATTAGAGTGCAGATTTGTTGCTAATAGTACAACAAAATTTATGTCCTTTCTCTTTGTCAAACACATCTTCTAATCTGACCCCAATTTCACTTGGATCGACTGTTTGTGTTACATCTCAGACATGTTGGCCGGCTTCCCAGCCTGTTGATTCTTTCCAGAAAGAGAAATGGGGCCGCCATTTCTCAGCCAACACAAGTCCATATTACAAGGCCCAGCCCGTTCAAGGCTAAGCCCAGCCTGTTGTTTCTTTCCTGAAAGAGAGACCTGACCAGACCTACCCTCCGCCGCCGCCGTCACTAGCACAACACCGACACCACTCCTCTTGCGAGAGCTCCTGGGACGGAATCCAGAGCTCCCAGCCGGCGGCGACCATGGCGGAAACGACGCCTCTCCTCCGCGGCCTCCCGGATGTGATCGCCGTCTGGGAGATCCTCGTCCGCCTGCCCCCCAAGTCCCTCCTCCGCTGTCACGCCGTGTGCCTCGCCTGGCGCCGCGCCACCTCCACCCGCGACTTCCTCCTCGCTCACCACCGCCGCCAGCCCTCCCTCCCCCTCCTATGTGGCTACCACCTCAGCGGCGACGGCATTTCTTCCCTAGACGTCATCCCCTTCGACCACCGGGCCGCCGCCGTCGACCAGCTCCAGCCCGTCGCGCAACTTGGCTACACCTTCTTCTGTCTCCAGGCCTCCTGCGACGGCCTACTCGTCCTCAGCGGCCGCTACAGGAACTTGTAATACTCCATCTGCAACCCAGCAACTCGTCAGTATGCTCCCCTGCATCAGCTTGATCACTTCGCGCTCTTGGGGATGTACCCTCACAGCCCTACCGGCGAGTATCGGCTACTGCTCGGAAAGTCGTCGACTTATGGACCTCCTGAAGATCAAGATGGCTCCTACGTCTTCACACTGCGCTCCGGCCAGCCGCCGAGGCGCATAAGGCTCCCCGATGACGACATGGTATACGAATCCTCTTCTGTTCTAGTCCGTGGTAACCTGCATTGGCTCCGAGAGCAGCATGAGAGGGCAAGCAACGTGATCAAAGTTTTCAACACCACAAACGAGTTGTTCCGGTAGATGCGTGCCCCAGCTGTTCCTGGCAAAGCTAACCTGTTTGAGATTGATGGAATGCTCGGTATGTCAAGCTTCGATGATGCAGCGGCAACCATTGATATCTGGATGATGCAAGACTATGATAGCGAGGCATGGGCCTTCAAATATCGAGTTGAATTGCCTGCTGCAGATCTCACTGCGCAGTTTGGAATGTTCCGTGGTGGATGGAGTGTGGCCTCGTCTTGTGATGGTGATGTGCTCGTGCTGCTCGAATTTGGCCAGTGGCTACTTCAGATTGACAGGGATGGCAAGGTTGTTACCAGTTTCCATCGCGTATTACACTGTACTGATCAGCCTCGGCTCAAACAAACTCTTGTTCCGCATGCCTTCTTTCAGATGCTAGAGGATTATGTTGTGAACGCTTGTCCTTTCATCTGAAAATTGTTGAGTGACATGGGGCTTCTTAGCAGTTCAGTAAGTCGTGGGTGGGCTGCAACATCAAGAATGAGATCGCTAGCTTCTTTGTTGATGGTTCATATAAAGTTATGGTCAAGAAGCCCTAATTGCTGTGTGGTTGCATGAATTCAATTCTTGTCAGCAGAAGGGACTACTGTTATGTATAAGTGCTCAAAGAACCAAGACATCATGGTGCACATTTGAAATATGTGCTAACTAAGGTGTTTTGTGTCTTTATTTCTTGAATGGAACAATTGACTTTGCTGTCTTAATTAGGATATCGCATCAACCTAGTTCTCCATGCATTTGTATTTGATGCTATGTTTCGTCTGTGTGTCTGCACTCTGCACTTGTTCTTCCGTTGTATTACTTCTTAGCAATGCAAGGCCATGCTTGCTTTTGGCAGTAGAAAATTTAGACTTAATTTGTGCCCATTTCTCAATTCTTTCCAGCAACTCAGTCTTTCAACGTATACTCTGTCTTGTTCTTCTGATAGTTATGTTGTGCACACTCCACCTTTCATCTGATGGTTGTTACATCAGGTGGTGCTTCTTAACTGTCTAGTTGTCGTATCCTTTGAGCTGCAATATTTATTAACTGGACCAAGTACGAGCCTGCTGGCTTGTTCTTTCTGGGTTGATGTATATGAACTTATGATCAGGAACTTATTATTGGTTGCATAAAACCTATGTTTGTTTTGATACCCTCTGAGCCTGAAGTGACTCCATTGTGTGTTGATGCAAAAATTAACAAGTCATTTTTCTCTGATTTTAATTTTTTCGCCAACTGAACCGCCTAATGTCTCAATTTATTCTTGGGCTAAAAAATCGACTTGCTTTATTTTATTTGTCTTGTGGCACTTCATAGTACTGAATTGTTAGCAATCTATGCGTCTCAAGTCCCTATTCCTGTTTTTACCCTATGTTGTAGCTGATGATGAAAAAAGGGAGATTTTTTCTTTGTTCACTTGCAAGCTGTATCGGATTTTTAGAAGACATTGGGGGCACTACCCGTCATAGCCAACTTCTTATTGAAATGTTCCGTTGTAATTCATTTTTCTTCATTAATCAATTGCATCTGGTTATGTAGGCCTTATGGAGACTAATAAGCCATATGTTGCATTGGTCTCAATCCGAGCAGTTGTAGCATTATTCTATAAAAGTCTGACACTGCTGCCTGAAAAAGTCATAAATACCGTTTTGTGCTAGCTTCCGCACAGACACCGTTTTATGTTGCATTTGTTTGGAGTGATCTTTTATTATTTCCCTTTGCATGCCAACTATTTTAAGGATTAATGCTTCACACAATGCATGGTCCGAATCATAAGTTTGAGAAAATAAACTTGCACAGTACAAGTAGTTGTACTAATAAGCACAAAATTGGTTTTGCCATGGTCCCAGATTGTGTTCATGTCTCAAGCAGGACAGAACCACTGAACCAGGCCACTTATGTGACAGAACCAGCCGTACAAGTAAGCTGAAAGTAGGTTGATCATTTGGTTCATAATGTAGAAGTAGGTTGTAAAAGTAAGTTCATCATATAGATTAATTGATACAGTACCTGTGTCCGCGAGATGAAACTGACGACCCAGAGGTCTCTTAGCCTGAAACTGTTTGGTGTGGCGTGTATTGTGTATGCTCAAACGTGTCGTTGTAAGGCAAAAGCAGGCAGAGAATTGAGAGCAGTGGTTGGAACATAACATAGACCAGTGCGTGAGAGTATCTCGCACAGATACCAGTTCCCACTGCACACCAATGATTTCTTCAGATCGAAGAACTCCTGCGTCAAGTCTTGGTTGTTCTCTGAAGCCGGATTGTGTCCTCGTTGACTTCTCATGAAGCATGTAGTTAGCATCCAGGAGCAGTTACTGTTGGTGGAAGCAAATCGAAGTGCGGTGTATATAAGTGATGAAGCAGGCGTTAGTCCTTTAGCTCTCTTCCTCTGATTCTTGCTTATGATGAAATCAGGCCTGGGCCCACCATTGTGCGGACCGTGCCGACAGCAGAGGGCCCCAAGATTTGAATTTTAGGTACTCATATAAATAGATTAAATATGTAAATATGTCTTCCATCAGGTAAATGGTTCGAATCCTACTTGCCTCGTTTTTTTTTTGTCAAGTTTGGCCACACTAGGCTTCAGGTAAATGTTTCGAATCCTCCTTGTCGCACCTGATTTCTATAAGTGCCTAGAGCACCACTCTTTGGATTAAATAATTGTACCATAGTCAATTTTTGTTCATGAATTCAATGGATCTGATTGTTGGATTTATGTTTATAGTGTCTCCTTTTAAGCATTTGCTGTCTTCTCCCAGGAAAATACGGCTATGGTTTCCTTCTTGCAATATTAGTGGATCCGTCGACAAATCTAACAGGAGGGTCTTCTGTGTGTCAGAGTGTGATTCCATGTTTTTTATGTATGTAACTACATTTTGTGCTCTTTGGGTGCGTCTTTGCACTTATAGCAGAGCTGAGATGGCTGCGTCAGAAGAACAAGACTTGTTAACCACATGGGTTGTACATTGGCGGACGCAGCGGGTGGGCCGAGTGGGCCGTGGCCCACCCAGATTTTTGGAAAAAAATATCGGACCCCCCCAGATACCGAGCGACCGGCGACTTGGCGAGGAAGGACGAGTGGACGAGGCGACGAGCCCAGCTGCCTCCTGCCTGGCCATGGCGACCGCGAGTAGCACGACCTAGGCGCGCACATCCCCTCCGCCGCCGCCGGCCGCCGGCAGCAGCCACCACCCCATCCCCTCCGCTGGCCTCCCCCGCGGCCCCGCCGCCGGCCGCCACCCCCGCGGCCCCGCCACCCCATCCTGGACTTCTCCGCCGCCACCCCCGCCACCCCATCCCTGGACTTCTCCGCCGCCGCCCCCGCCCTGCCCGCCGTCGGCCCTCCGGCCTCCGCCCTCGTCCAGTGTCCTGCTACTGCTCTGGCCCTGCCCACCCGCCCACCCTTATCTGGCTGGTGCGGCGCCGTGCTGGTGCTGCATTTTGGGCTACTGGCTCTCTCAATTTGCTATCAATCTTGGTGTCCTGCTACTGCCTCAAGGTGTGGAACTGTGGATTAACGGCCTATATGTAAATAGATAGTATATATTGTATTTGTATATGTTGTTTGCTTTGCTACTAGATAGTATATATTGTGTAAATTGAATTTGTTGTATATTGTGTAAATTGATAACCACAATTTGCTATATATTGTGTAAATTGACAATTTGTTGTCTCCAACTAGGCAATAGCAAACTATTGATTGTATGTGTTATTTTGTAACTTTTTGTGTAACTTTTTGTGCTATATATTGTGTAACTTTTTGTGGAGTGTGCCCACCCTCCAATTTTTTCCTGCGTCCGCCGCTGGGGTTGTACACTGAACAACCAAGGTTTGCCAGTGTTTGTGATGCTCATATATAATGACCGTGAAATGTGACCACATCCACCGTATATGAAAATTTTCATAACTGTGAAAAGTAATTTTTCATGTGTGCCAAAAATAATTCAAATGAAATATTCAAGCAACTTCTGAAAATTGTTTCAATAGAAGAAAAAAATAATGTATGCCAAAAGCCCAAAACACTGAGCTAAGCCCAGCTTAAGTCGATTCAAAAAATGCTATAGAAAAAAAATGTTTTGATATAGCCTGAGCTAGCCCAACCCAAGTCCATTCACTTGTTTCCCCAAAATCACCACAGCTCCTCTCGTTCCCGGGATTGAATCCCGGCCGGCGGCGACCATGGCGAAGGCTTCAAGGGCAGAAGCGACGCCTCCCCGCCCCTGCCTCCCGGAGGAGCTCGTCATCTGGGAGATCCTCGTTCGCCTCCCCCCAAAGCCCCTCCTCCGCTGCCGCGCCGTCTGCCTCGCCTGGCGCCGCGCCACCTCCACCCGCGACTTTCTCCTGGCTCACCACGGCCGCCAGCCCTCCCTCCCCATGGTCTGGGGCGAACCTGTATCTGGCTCCGAGTGCGGCGGAGCCCTCTACGGTGACTTCCTCGCCTTCGATCATCGGGCCGCCGACGCCCCGCTCCAACCCATCGCCCGACTTGACGAGTCCTACTGTCCCCAGGCCTCCTGCGACGGCCTCCTTATCCTCTCCAAGCGTGGCACGACTGGCACCTGCTTCTCCATCTGCAACCCAGCCACTCGTGAGCATGCTCCCCTCAGAACAACATGGGACTTCAGTATATTCACTCTGTTGGGGATGTATCTGCACCGCCCTACCGGCGAGTACCGGCTGTTACTCCATAGCGGGTCGATTGTCGGACCTCTGCTCCCTGGCTGCTATGTATTCGCGTTGGGCTCCGACCAGCCACCCAAGTACATTCAGGGGCCGGATGCAGCGTCCAGGTTGTGCTTAAACACACCTACCTTGCTCCGTGATAGTCTGCATTGGTCCCCGAGCGAAAGCAGGCTGATATTGGCATTTGACACATCACCGAGTCGTTCCGGCACGCTTGGCATCTATGGCTATAACGATGCCATGAAAGCTGTTGATATATGGGTGTTGCAGAACTACCAAGGTGAGGTTTGGAAGAACAAGTACCTGGTTAAATTGCCACTCGCGGAAATCAGGGGGCAGCTTGGAAGTAGGGAAAGCGCGCATGGTTCGTATGCGGGCGTTGTTTTGGTGGATGGTGACGTCCTCTTGCTGCTCAGTCTTGGTGTGTTTATGTTTTACATTAACACTGGTGGGGAACTAGTTGACAGCTTACATCCTGATGGCCAACACATCTATGCTTGGGACCTTCGAATCAAGCAAACTCTTTTTCAGCATAACTTCCTCACAACGCTTGAAGGTTATGCTGTGAATGCTTCACCTTTCCTCTGACGGCTGTTGCATGAGATGGTTCTTCTCAATGGCCTAGTTGTCATATCCTCATGAGCTGCAATGTATATGAATTGGATCAAGCATGAGCCTTCTAGCTTCTTCTTTTTTGCATTGATTTGTATAAAACTATGATCAGAGGTACTGACTGCTATGTGATTGCATGAAATCTATCATTTTTTTATACCCTTTCGGGCTGAAGTGACTACTGCTTGTGTTGGTGCTAAAATTACCAAGTCATTTTATCTGATTTTGGAATACTTACTGACTGATCCGCCTCATGTCTTTGTTTTCCTGGGCTGAGACTTTGCTTATTTCTTATGTAGTAGTTTTCACTAGTACTCTATTGTTTGCAATCTAAACGCCTCATGCAGGGGCGGAGCCAGGATTTGGACATGGGGGGGGGGCGAGTGACGCCGATCACAAGTATAGTACAACATATCAACCGGAATAGCTTATCAACGTATGTTTGGAAATAAATCAACAACAAATGATCTCAATAATAAAATTCATAGTTTCCAAAAAGATATTAAATTTCATAATCAAACAAATGTGTTTGGCTATTTTTTAGTAAAATTATAGCTCTACTGTCACATTCAACAATATCTCGATCCAAATTTTCAGTATTAGAACAGATGAGATTGAGGCAATTGGCCTGAAAAAAATCTATTTGTTTTTCAACTAACAAAGTAAGATGAACAAAAGCAGACAGGGGCATCATGCTAGCAAATCTTATATATAGAGTAATACCGTGTATGTAACTGGAGGTACCAAGCGGAAAGGACGATCAGCGGCAGCCGCCGTATTCGCCACTACTCCGCTGCGTCGGCAAGCCGGCAATTAACTCCAAGGTCAGCGACAATGGGACCGGCGGAGGACGTCGTAACGCTATGGCGGCGAGATAGATCGATCGATCTGATCATGAGGCAAGAGCACACGGAACGACCAGGAGTCCACGATCTCTCGTCTACAGATGGGCGTGTAAATGGGCTACATTTTTGTTGCTTCCTGGGCTTCAAAGCGTGCACAACTAGGTGATTTGGGGCTTGAATAACATAATTAGGCAGCTGTGTACAACCATTAGCGCGTACACATATAAGTATTAGTACAGGATCCTGCTATATATTGTTGAGGGGGGCCGGGGCTGGCCCCCCCCCCCCCCCCCCCCCCCCCCGGTCTCCGCCCCTGGCCTCATGCCCCTACTCATTGAGCTGAGGAATTGATTGTTTTTTTTTCATTTATCTAGTGCTTCTTCTTAGTACTCAATTGTTAGCAGTCTATATGCACATGTCCCAGTTCCATCAACTGAGGAATTGGTTTACCTTTTTATCTAGTGCTCTTCTTAATAGTCAGTATGATGACAACATGGGGGGTTTCCTCTTTGTTGACCCCACAGTATTGAGCGTCAACAAGCTGCATCTATTTTCTAGAAGACGATTGAGCAATCCTCGTGAACTTAAATGGTTCTGTTATAATTAAATTTGCTTCATGATTCCATTGCATCTGGCTTAGCTAGATCTTATGGACACTAATAAACTCATTGTTACGGCGAGAACTGAACACTGTTATATTTGTCTCGTTCTGAGGAGCTGTAGTATTCTTGTAGAAAAGACCAGTACTGCAACCTAAAAAATATAGAAATACCCTTTTTCTTTGGGATGATCTCTTGTTATTTTACTTTACCTGCTAGTGCTAACCATGTTAATGGTTAATGCTTCATGGGATATAATAAGCACACATAAGGCTTGTCATGCTGAGGCTCAGGTCCCACATTGTATTCATGTCTGAAGCAACATTGTTTTTCTATTGAATTGTTTGGGATGATCTTTTTCATTCTACTTTACCTGCTAACCATGTTAAGGGTTAATGCTTCATGGGATATAATAAGCACACAAGGTTTGTCATGCTGAGGCTCAGGTCCCACATTGTATTCATGTCTGAAGCAACATTGTTTTTCTATTGCATTTTTTGGGATGATCTTTTTTATTTACTTTACCTGCTAAACATGTTAAGGTTTAATGCTTCATGGGATATAATAGGCACACATAAGGTTTGTCATGCTGAGGCTCAGGTCCTACATTGTATTCATGTCTGAAGCAGGCCAGTATTGTGACAAGCACTCTAATCATTTGTTACTGTCTTTTATTAATTTCTCAAGCACATAAATTTTGTGACTAATATCTCAAGCACTTAGATGAAGAAACAAAACTTTTACTAATAAGCACTAAATGTTTTTCCATGGTCCGGCTGAGGTATCACATTTTGTTCATATATCAAGCAGGTATAGCAATGGGCCTGATGTGTGACAAGAAGTAAATTTGCAGAAGTTGCAAAAGTAAGTTCGCCATCCAAATTTGTTAATCCAAGCTGCATCTGATTTTTAGAAGACGGTTGGAGCAATATTCGTGAACTGAAATGGTTGCATCATAAGTCAATTTCTCAAAATTATAATTGATTGTTGTTCATGATTCGCCGCGGAGACAACGCCGCAGCAACGGGGACAGAGCAGGAGGAAAAACCCATCTAATGGAGTCGCTGCCGCCGCCTCGCCGACACCATCCTAATTTGAGTCGGTACAACTTTGACAGAAAATGTATCTAGTCCCTCCGTACCAAAATATAAGATGTTTTAGATATTTAGTATTTTTCTGATACGGATGTACCTAGACACATATAAGTGTGTAGATTAACTCATTTTAATCCGTATGTGGTCCGCACTGAAATATCTAAAAACATCTTATATTTTAGTACGGAGGGGGTAATACTGAACCTGAAAATAATTCTAACACACCCTCCCTTAATCACAACTTGCTAAGTTGAGATTATGTTTGAACTCTTCAAATGTGCGTACCGGGAGAGGCTTTGTGAACCCATCAGCAATTTAATCTTTGGAAGCAATGAACTGAATTTGTAGCTGCTTGTTGGGAACTCTTTCTCTCACAAAATAAAAATATATCGCAATATGCTTGGTTCTTGCATAAAAACTGGATTAGCTGACAAATATGTGGCACCAAGATTATCACACCACAAACATGGTGGCTGAGTCAGCTTAATTCCAAGTTCTTCATGACGTTCTGAGGTGCAACGAATCGTCGTAGAATTGACTATGACACTCGATGCCTAACTTTTTCTTAACGTCGCGTGAAACGTCGAGGATGGCACATCACGACGTTTTGAACTACGATCACCACGTTATTGAATCGTCCCTGGTCGCCGGATATTTAGTAGTGAATGGTCTTCTAATCTCGCATCCCTTAGGGTTTTATTAAAATTATATGCCACCATATTGCTAAAGTTATTAAGTGTACATACACTCCAATCTCAATCAAAAAATTATCTTATAAGTAATTAGTGAATAAATAAATAAGTTTTTCCTATATGAGGCTGAAAATAAAGATGAATGTGTGTAATTTTTAGAGAAAACGCAAAGGATTCTTTGCGTTTTATTTCATTGAAAAGATAGAGTTTGTTTTACATCCTCCAAAGAGGGTTACAGTTACTTAATGGAAATACATCAGTGCACGTCCCAGGTGGACGGCAGTATCACACGTAGTCCTTTTGCACCTGCCGTAGCCCAGAGCTTGGCTTCGCCCTTGATCTTCTCGATGAGGCTGTGGGTTGAGGGCTGCGCTCCTTCAAACACACAGTCGTTGCGATGTTTCCACGCCATCCATGGCGTCAGTAGGGTGATCGAGCCTAGGCCTTTGCGCATTTGCTTCGGAGTGTGCTGTTTCGCCTTCAGCCACCAGTCCATCAGGGAACTCTCCGTGTTAGGTACAGGGACGGTGAACCTTAGCCATGCCAATACTTCATGCCATACTTGCCGAGTGAAGGGGCAGTGTAATAACAAGTGTTGTATGGTTTCAGGTTCTTGGTCGCAAAGCAGGCAGCGGGGAGGGTGTTGCAGACCACGCCGTGCGAGCTTGTCAGTAGTCCGGCACCTGTCTTGGTCGGCCAACCAATGGAAGAATTTGACGCGAGGCGGCGCCCAATTTTTTCAAATTAGTTTCCAGGAGTAGCTTGTCATCGATCCATGGAAGGTAGCAGCATAGCAGGACTTGGCAGAGTATGTGCCGTTGGCTGTCCACTTCCAGATTAGCTGATCAGGTGCTTCTGTGAGGTTTGTATGTGTGATCCTTTGCCAGAGTTGCAAATACTGTCCAATCTCGTCGAGCCCTAACACGCCCTGGATGTCTCGCGCCCAATTGTTGTCTTGTAAGCCTGCCGCAACCGTCGTAGCCTTGCGGCGCCGTTTAGGGACGCACCGGAACAGCGACGGCGCGATCTCGCTGATTGCGCGCCCGTCGATCCATCGATCAGTCCAGAACTTGGTTGTCTCACTGTTCCCTAGCGCCGTGTAGGTGGAGGCAAAGAACAGTGTGCGCTCGTCGGCAGAGAATTGTAGCTCGAGGCCGCTCCATGCGCGTTCCGGGGCTGTTCGTGAGAACCAGAGCCAACGCATCCGTAGCGCAAGCCCTGCCCGTTCCAGGTCCTGGACACCAAGGCCACCTAGGTGGATTGGGCGGCAGACCCGTCGCCAATTGACGTGGCAGTGCCCTCCATTGGCATCGGCGCGCCCGGCCCAGAGGAATCCTCTCTCGATCTTCTCAATTTGGCGCAAGGTCTTCTTTGGTGGCGCGAAGGCCAGCAGCTGGTGTAGTGGGATGGCTCCCAGTACTGATTTCACTAAGGCTAGGCGCCCAGTTTCGGTCATCAGGCCTGATTTCCAATTCGGCAGTCGTGAGGCGATGTCATCCACCATGGGTTGCAGCTCAGCGGCAGTAGGGCGGCACAAAATGTGTGTAATTAGTCATACAACATTACCAAGTTTGGATGGAACCATACTAATTATGACCAAATCGTCGAGATACTGGAGGATGACGAGTGACTCGATGATGGGGCGACTGTCGTGCAGGAGGACGGGAACATGCTTCTAGACCGGGTTGGAGCGGACGAGGAGGACGCTCTTGGCGGCGAGGTGCTGCACCGCTGCCCGAACGGGCTCACCGAGGAGCTCAGCAACATGAGTCCGACATTCTTGTCACCCTCCATTGGTAATCACTTATCAGATGGGTTCTCCTTGGTTTGTGTTGTATGTGAGAATGGATGAGCAGGGTATGAGGGCGCCGGTGAGGATTTATAGGCGAGTAGCTAACGGGAGAAGCCGAGGTCGTTGTGTTTGACTAACTTTTGACCGGAAGTTGTTGATACAATGAAATGTCAAATTGAACTGGCAGTGCAGTGCGTACGTGCGTGCGTAAATGCAAACGGGGGAATTCCGGTGTGTCACCGCTTTCGTCACGTACGAATATCTGAAGAAGCACTTCAAGCGCTCGGCCAAGAATCACGGCGGGTGGATCAGGTATAGAGACGTGATACGTGTGTGGTTTTTTTTTTTTTTTTTTTGCGGCATAACATGGGGAGCTTTATTGAATAACGGGTACCAGATTACAGTCAGCCAGAAGACTGCTTACAAGAAACGGCGGACTATTGTCGAGCCAGCATTCGGAAACCAGAAGGTTACACGCACGCTTAGCACAACAATCCGCAGCCTTATTGGCCTCTCTCTTAACATGTCTAATCGAAAAGGAACTAAAAGTAGCAGAAATCTTCCCCACATAGTCTAAGATAGGCGCCACGAATCCACGATAGACCTCGAATCGCGGCGCGAGTTCCAGAGGTTAACAACCTCCACGCAATCCACTTCTATGATCACATGTGAAAAACCCCGTAGCTGAGCAAAGATCACTCCTTCTCTCATTGCTAAGGCTTCAGCGATCAGCGGATCCATAACACCAGTGAATGGTTTGCACCATGCTCCCAGGAAGGCGACATGGGATCGTGCAACCCCACCACCTCCTCCATTGCGGCTCTCTAGATCCACAGCACCATCAGTGTTAATTTTTATCCAGCCGGGATCAGGTGGCCGCCAACATTGCTCCACCGTGGGCTTACCTCGTCCACGTGGAAATTCCAGCAGACAGAGGTCCTCTCTAATCTTCTTGATCATAATTGCAGGTTCTAGAATTTCTTGATCATGAGTCCACCGATTCCTGGCAGTCTAGATGGAATGCATAATGGTGGTGATCTTGCACCTGTCATCATCAGAAAACATCGGGTCCTGAACAATGTCCCTTGCCCAGGCAGTAGGATGCAAGGGTGGAAGCTTGAGATCAAAAATCTCACGAGCCGCCAACCAATACTTCTGAGCATGCGAACATGTAATGAGAGCATGACGGAGATCTTCCTCTGTGTCTTGACATAGATCACAACATGCTAGTTGTTTTATGTGTCGGTATTTCAGCGTGGCATAGTCTGGAAGAATACCTTTCAGAACCCGCCACAAGAATACTTGAACTCTCGGAATGACTTTAAGTTTCCATACAATGGACCATATCTGTGTATCTGTCGATGAAGCACCCACTGCCGTCCCTTCCTCTGGAGCGTAATGCTCGTTGTGAGTCACGAGAGCACGGTAGGCTGATTTTACAGAATATAATCCATTCTTCTCAAGAGACCAAGCAAGAAAATCCTCGCCACCATCGGCCCGAAGCGGAATGTTTAGGATAGCTTCAGCATCTGGCGCGAAAAAGTTATGACGCACCACATCAATTTTCCAGGTGCGATTGTACTCATCTATCATGTCAGAAACAAGTGCCAACGGCTCGAGCGGTTCCCTGCCTTGCCGTCCCATTGGAATATGCGTTAGAGTCGAGGGAATCCACCGATCTGACCAGATGGAGATAGATGATCCAGAACTAACACGTTTAACAAGACCCTTCTCCAAAGCTGACCTGCCAGCTATTATCGCTCGCCATGTTGCCGAGGCAGCAGAAGGGACTATAGCTTCCATAAAGGAAACATGAGGAAAATATTTCCCCTTGAGAACTTGCGCACATAGAGTATTCGGGTTGGTTATGAGGCGCCAACCATGTTTACCCAGCAGAGCTAGGTTGAAAAGGTGGAGATCCTTAAACCCCATGCCGCCTTTAACCTTCGGAGTAGCTAGCTTTTTCCAGGAAAGCCAATGCATTGAACGTTTATCGATTGAGCTACTCTAGAAGAATTTTGCGATGTAGGACATAAGCTGCTTGCATACCTTCTTGGAAAGTAAAAAACAGCACATGCTAAAAACAGGAATTGATTGGATAATCGATTTGAGCAAGGCTTCTCTTCCTGCGCATGCCAAGTTCTTCTCCGACCAACCATGCATCTTTCCACGACATCTTTCCCCAATGTGATCAAAGGTGCTGCTTGTTATCCGTCCTACTGCAGTGGGGAGGCCGAGATATCTTTCAGAGAAGGCTTCCACATGGATCCCTAGAATATTTTTAAGAACCTCCCGTTCCTGTTGCGGAGTATTTGGACTGAAATAAACCGCACTCTTCTCTCGATTGACAGCCTGTCTAGAACATTCAGCGTATATACGAAGAATATCGTTCAAGCGGTGAGCACTTGATGCCTTGGCGTTCATGAAAATCAGGCTGTCGTCCGCAAAACAGAAGATGACTCACCCATGGAGATCTGAAACTCACCTGAATACCTCGATCAATATAGTTACCCCCATACAAATTAAGCAGAGCTGTGAAACCTTGGGCGCAACATAAGAACAAGAACGGTGACATGGGATCTCCTTGCCGTAAGCCCCGAGTAGGAGTGAAATACGGTAATAGGGATCCATTAACTTTAACAGCAAATCTGACCGAAGATACACACTTCATAATCAGACGAACAAAACTGTCTCCAAAGCCTAATTTGATCAACATGGCTTCCAAATAGTGCCACTCGACCCTGTCATAGGCCTTGAGCATGTCAAGCTTAACTGTGCAGGAGTAATTCTTGCCCTTTTTTCTTCTTCTCATCGTATGAACACTTTCATAAGCAACAAGAATATTATCCGTGATTAGATGGCCCGGCACAAAAGCACTCTGTTCCATCCCAGTAATATCATCCATAATAATTCTCAATCTATTCGTACAAGCTTTAGCAGCAATCTTGTATAAAACTGGGCATAAAGCAATAGGACGATATTGGGAAATTTTCTGTGGGTTACGCACCTTTGGGATCAATGTAATTGTTGTGTCATTGAGTCCCAGTGGCAACTCTCCACCATTAAGAAAGCCCAACACAGCCTGCACAATATCTTGCCCGAGAATATCCCAATGCCTCTGAAAAAATCCTGCTGTAAAGCCATCAACTCCAGGGGCCTTGGATGGTGCCATTTGAAATAATGCACATTTGATCTCCTCGTCAGAAAACTCCTTCTCAAGATCAGCATTCATGAGATCAGTAACTTTAGGCTAAACAATGTTAAGAAGTGCACTCATATCGTTGTAACCTTGGGAGAGATAGAGGTCTTGATAAAACGATTGGATCTCCTCTTTTACCTCATCCGGGGCAACACACACACTGCCATCAGCACGTTCAAGAGTACTAATACAGTTAATTCTTTTACGATGTGCAGCTTGAGAGTGAAAATATTTAGTGTTCCGATCACCGGCACGAAGCCACTGCACTCTCGATCGTTGCAACATCCAAGCTTCTTCCTGGCGGAGGGCTTCACGAAGCTGGGCTGCAACCGCCTTTTCCACTTCCGATGGGCCTCGACCCACCGAACCCGCTCTTAGTTTTTCATATTTTTTCTGGAGCTTACAAACCTTCTTGTTTAGATTTCCAAACTCGCGTTCACCCCATGAACCGAAATTTTGCTGAACAGAATTGAGAGCTTCCACCACCCCCGCTAGGCCACCACTACCTGATCCGGAGGTCCAGAGACTCTTTACTAAATCATCATAGTCACTATGTGTCTGCCACACATTTTCATAGCGGAAGGATCGCCGACCACGAGGCCAAGAATTTTGTTGACTAGACCGCAGCTCCGCCAGGACATAGCAATGGTCGGAGACCGTAGAGCTGATGTGCTTCACACTAGAAAACTCGAACAAGCTCAGGAAGGAGGCATTAACAAATGCACGATCCAACCTAGCTTTAACATTTGCATCCCCTTGTTGCTTGTTATCCCTTGTAAAGGGAACTCCTCTCCATCCCAAGTCTTGGAATGAGCCAAAATCAACTGCCTCGCGGAATGCACGCATCTGATTTTCTGCTCTTGGATGAATACTGAAGTGCTCATCCGCATGCAAAGTCTCATTAAAATCGCCCATACAGAGCCATCCCTCATGCTGGATACCATGCAAAGTACGTAAAAAGTCCCAGCTTTGATGTCTGTTTTCAACTCGAGGCTCTCCATAAAACCCCGTGAAACGCCAAGGTGGTAGACCATGATCCAACCACCTAACTCTTGCATCAATGTGCGCATTGCTATAGTTCTTAACCTCAACGTCAACCTCACTGCTCCAGAACAATACAATGCCACCACTTAAACCGTAACTATCCACAGCGAAACATCCTGCAAACCCTAGAGAGGTTCGCAGAGCCTCCACCCGCTTCCCCCTAATCTTGGTCTCCATGACAAAGAGAAGGGCGGGACCTTCTTGCTTCGCAATCTTGCGAAGCTCACAAACTGTCGATGGGTTCCCAAGCCCTCGACAGGTGAAACCTAGAGCATTCATTGGGCCGGGCTGGGCTGTCCTGCAGCCGCTGCCGAATTTTCTGAGCTTGGTAGAGTGGGGCGTTTCTTCTTCGGGTCTCTGGAGTTGCTCAGCTCGTCGAGCACCCCTGACTCCTCAGTGTTCAGAACACCATCAGTTGCCACAACATCAGCTTCAATCTGATAATTGCGCAACATCTGCTATCAACAAGGTTTTGTTCACCTTCCGATACACTTGATTCTGACCTATCCCCTTCCTCTTATTTGAATTCTTTTTCAGAGGGGAAGTAACTTCAGATCTTTCTCCACAGCTGTGCTCGACTGCTTGGTATTCTGCTTATTTTCTTGAGAAGCAACCTTCTCTCTAGTCGAGTTCTCGCTGGAAGATGCCGGCGGTTTTTTCCGTTCATCCACTGGCCTCAACTCCGGACCATACGGCCAGTTTCCTTTAGCATCCCGAGACCCTGATACGTGTGTGGTGACAACGTCAGAGCAGCTGCTATTCCTTATTTTACACTTTCCTTGTAGACAAACAAGTACGGCAGGACCGCATTTGTACTAGAAGTCTGGAACAGTCAAAAGGCCAAAATACGTAGAAAATCGTTTTAGAGGTAAAGCTATAGGTAAACCTTTATTCCAAAAATAATGATGCAAAAACGATATTTTCAAGTTTTAAAAGGAAAATATGGACGTAGCCAATTATGTATCCTTCAGCCGTGCAAAATCTCATTACGGATTCTTAATACTCCGGGCAACACAAAAATGATAAATTTGATATTTTGTTTAGTTTTTGAAACTAGCACTTTACACTGTATTCAGATTAACATTTTATCATTGTGTAGCCTAAAAATAAAAGAGAGCATTGAGATTTTGCATGCTTGTCCTATATACCATTGGATATATCCATAGTTCTATCCAGAAAATAAGTTTTTGATTTTTACATATAAACGAAAAGGCCTCACTGTCGCTCAAGGCCATACTCCAAAAATAGGAATAGATAGGAATCTTAGTCTCGTTTGCTTTTTGACTAATGGACAAACATAGTACTTACAAGAATCAAGGGGTTTGGCATGGAAAAATAAATGAATAATATTTTTCAGTGAATTATTACAAAAAGTATTTATATATTTACAAATATTTTTTAAGGATAAGTTTCAACAAGGAGAGGCAAGCGGCCCATTACAACGCGTTTAGTCACATGCGATAAAAACGCCAATTACCGAAAGAGAAAAATGGATCACTCGCCAATCCTCCACCTATCTACAGGTCCTAGGCTACCGCTAAACAGCCTCGTTGCTCGCCACAGGTCTGCCTCGGCCTCAACCAACCTAATTAATGGCAGCCTCCATCGATCGCATGTGACCCTCAAAGTCCGCACTGTTCCTATGTCTCCACAGGCTCCAGTAGATCAAGGTGATCGCCGTCCATAGGTCCATGTCATCACTAACTCCCGATGTCTTTGATGGCAGCCAATCCCCTAGGTGGTATTTATAAAAATTAAAAATATGATTACAATAAAAAATCAAAAGAGCATGTGTCATAAAAGTAGTTTTTATGGGAGGGATAAATAACCCTCCCTTAGTCGGCACGAATTATATATATGGAAACCATATTGTTTACATAGGTATCATACATGACCCTTTATGCATGTTTTCCCTCAAGTACCAAGGCGACGCGGGAGAAACATCACCAATCAGGCCGTGCAGGCCCACAAGATAATTTGTCGACATGGGATCTGGAAACTAAGATCAATATTGGGTGTCCAAACATGATGCTACACAAAACAAGATGACAGAAATTGGCAGCACATGAATACGAGTCACGAAAGGCTCCTAATAGCGTCTCGAGAATCATGCCCACACTACAAAAAAGATCACCATTTACCAATGAGTGTTTACATGGTATAAGAAATTCTTTAGTCGTAGAAAACTTCCACTTGGTGTATGGCAGATGCTAAATCGTGTCAACACACATGATGCGTAAACAATATGTTCGGTCTCACAACCATGAAAATGATAACATCCACATTAGAACAAATAAAAGTTGGCAAATAATTCCATATGAAATTCATGCTACATATTGAACAAAAATCATGTGCATAAGATGAAGTTTCACAAAATGACATGTTCAACAACAAAAATCAGAGGCTAGCCCAGGACAAAAATTCATGCTACATATTGAACAAAAATCATGCGCCGCTAGCTCAATGCATGAGAAGACGGCACATGCATGCAAATAACCATATGCAAATGAACAAGTTACACGCCGCCTCTCGGGTCGCTCCCGCTCTAGCGACTCCGGTGGCCCCCAAACCCTAGAAAAATGCCGCTATATTCAAACCTGTTGTCCGCCCTCCCCTTTTTAGCTCCTGTTCGCCAGAAGATCGGCGCCCTCAGACCTGGGCGAAGGGGGATAGGGTTCCCCTCTATGGCTGCAGCGATTATCAGTGGTCGCGAGCGCCCAGTGCTTTGGTGAGCCCCGTTTGGCTCTTCTGGTGTTGATGTTCTCTTGGTGTGGGTCTTCCTAGTGAGTGTCCTTGTTCTGCAACTTGCAAGGGTAAAAGTTCAGACATGATTGGATTGGCAAGTTACTGCTGCAATCAACAGATAGTTGGCCGATGACTGGAACAGCTGATGCAATGCACTCTGATTGGATTCAAAAAGAGGAGTATGTTCTTAAATCGTAGTTAACTGAAGATCAATGACCAAGCAACTCGGACTCAAGACTAATATAACTAGCACAATGCAAGCACCAATAAGCAATTCATTTGCCAAGATGAAAACACATCCATGATCCATCAAGTACCAGCGGTACTGCGTTCAGAACATCACCTTCGGAGTTCATTCAGCTATAGGTAATCCTTTAATTAATAAAATCAAAAAGAATATTTTCTTGATTTAAGAAAACTCTGGACGTGGCCAATTATGAATCCATTTTTTGCAAAAAGGTCAACCGATTTATTGATCATCAACGACGGTACAATTTTTTTCATAAGTAATAAAAATTACAAAGAGATCTTCGAACCCCATAGCGACAACTACAAGTCGCACTGGAGTCACGTAAAGCTTGTCATAGTATAGCTACTTGTAGTACGCGGATGACAAGTCTTTGGGCTACAGCCCCGAAGGACCAGCTCACCAGAGGAGTACCATCACTAATGATGACAACCATAAATTGGAAGATCCAGACCCTTGAGCAGACGGATGAACACGAAAATGGACCGGAACCCAGGAGATGTCAGACACACGACTCCACGCGCCCTCCACCGGTGCTATGTGCACCATCGGAGCGAGGATCAGACGGGGAGGACATTATTCTGATTTTAGAATGTCGCCGCTGTGTCACATCCCAAATTTTGAAACTAAGAAAAACTTAGTTTCACAAACCCAAAATTCAGAACCAACAAAAACTTTTTGAAATGTTTCACTGATGATTGTGTTTTCCTTCCTGTTGCTGTGTTGAACCTTGTGTGACATGTTGGTTAAGTTGTTTGACTAGTAAATATAAGACCCAACCAATATAAAAATATATTTAACTTTGGTGATCATGTCATGACAAGAAAAATATTCCATGTATCTTTTCCATTCTTATTTTGGCCAACTCCATTTCAATGATACTTGGTTTAGCAACAACCAAAACTAATACCCATTATTTGAGAAAGTAAAAGTATTTCCAAAACTATGTGTTCCCACAAATGTGGATATCTATATGATATCTCCTATCTATCTTTTAAACTTGATATTTTGCATTTGTATGCAACTCCCATTTTATAAGCTTTGGTTATCATTTCATTTTAAAAGAGAACACCAGTGGGAAATATATTACCCCACATATTTTGTCTTGCTCAAAACCCTTTCCAAAAATATCAAGGTGGAGTTGAGATAGTTTTAAACATCATCTTGTCATAATTAAGTGTGATCATATTTATAAGGTAGTATTGTTAATTATGTAAATGGTGGTGTGATTAATCCTTGTGGTTTGAATTGTGTGGACTTGGTTGGGTGTTGATCTTGTTGTGATAGTTTGCTTATTGGACTTATGATTGTATTGATTGTTAATTCTTGTTTTATTGTTTTCTTGGGTGAATAATTACACCAATATACTTGAGTAGTAAATTAAAAACACACTTGGCAACAAATTTGGAATGTGACTTAAATTTAAAACAAACTCCTCCAATTATTCAACAAATAGAAATTAAGATCATGAGTTAAAGAAATGATCTTAATATATTCATCTACCTACCTCACTCTCTATTTCTCTCAAGCAAATATTTTCTTTATGAAATTAATTGCATGGATGAGGTAAAAAGATGACCATCTCCTTCTCATACCCCTCCCTTCTCAAAATTATATAGTTACCACTTAATTTTATTTAAACTATGAAATCCTATTTTATTCTTTTGATTCAATTCAAATGTGTTTGTTTCTGACAAACACAAATACAAAAGCTAATATATTTGTCAAGGAAGTTCCAAGAGTTCAAAAATAATATTTGAACTTGCTTTAAAAATTTCTAAAGGATTATAAAATTATATTCAAGAAAAATGCCTTATTTAAACCCTATGAACAAAATTTGTTCAAAACATTTTATTTTGACTTCCCAATTTTTGTGGAGCTTCTACATGTATATGGGAGGCTACATGAATTTTCTCAGATTTTTGTAAAATGTTTAAATACCCCAAACAATTCCCTAAAACGTTACTGGTTTTAAAATAAAACAGAAAAGGACTAAATCGTAAATAGAAAAAGAACTTCAGGGGGTTTTCTGCCAAACCATCGTCCTCCTCCTGTAGCAGCAGTGCTGCGCATCGCCGTGTCGTTCGCCGACATCGCTCGCCGCCCGGACCCCCCCCCCCCTCTCGTTCCTCTGCCGCACGAAGGAGATAAGAGCCCCCCCCCCCCGACGCTCTCCTCGGCCCTCCCTCACTCACCCCCCCCCCGGCTCTCTCCCTCTCCCTCTGTTCTCTCCACGAGCCCGAACCCCATCCAGGACACCGACACGCATCGCCGGCGATTGAAGCTTCCCCAGCCAAATCCAAGCGCACCAGGAGGTTCACCGCGTCGCCCTCTCCGTCCTAGTCCAAGGAATCAAGCTGGGAAGCTGCAGATCGAGCGGGCCGTCTGCATCTTCTTCATTCCCGGCCGCCGCTTGTCGAGCAAGCTCGCGGGTGCCACGGACCTCCGTTCTCCGCCATTCCTGTACCCTCGAGTTCCTTGCTCTGCTCCTTCTCATGAACCTCACCGTTTCTTGTAGGGACGCCGGAGTCGCCGGCGCCGTCCTCACCTGAAGCTCCAGCTCGCCTCACCTCCGTGCGCGTCGACGAGGAAGAAGGAGCAGGCCCCGTACCGCTTCGCCAGCGCAACGGGCCGGCCCAGCACTGTGCTGCTTGGCCCAGCTCCAGATCTGGCCCATCCGTTTATTTTTCCAGTAGATCTAATATATGATTTTATTTCCTGTTAAATTTGCAGTGTAGCTTTAATTCGATTGTGACAGATGTATGGTAGATAAATGAGTGATTCAAATTTTGTAGGGTTACTATGTGTTTTCTTAATTAGGTGGAACTGTCTGTTTGCAAAAATATATTTTTAGTTGTTGTCTAGATTAAATCTAGTAAAAAGTACCTTTTTCACTAATTATTCAATATCTAGAGTTTTATAACTCCAAATATTGCAAACTAAAATTCTATGGAAAGCCTGAAGTGACACCTTTCTAGATCTTGGCCTTGTATGCAAATGAAGTCTAAAACAAAAGTTCTATTCATTCTTGAAAACACACCAGTAGCACTTTGGTGATTTTTGTAGAGTTTTGTGAGATGAATTTTGGAGTAAATCCAGATGGCTTGTCTTCTATATGTGTAGGAGAACCTATCTCTAAATTGGTTTGAATTTAGGAGTCACTGATTGACTGTGGTGCTAATTATAAGGTTTAGCATTTTCTGCCTATTTTTATTAGGACTTTATTAATTGTTGTGTTATAACTTTATTGATATAGATGTGTTTCCTAGCTTGTGTGGGGTGGTAATCCACTATTGTGATGTGTTTCCTTAATCTTGCTAGCATGTTAGGAGAGTTATTTGTGAATCATGTGTTTGTTAGGGTTTTATTCCCTATATAGTCTTCTCCTAGTAATTAGAAATTACTATGCTTGTTTGTTTTGAAGTTAGATTATTTTGTGTGATTAGTATGTTGCCTTGCTTGTTAAACTTGGTTGTCTTTAAGTTAAATTACCAAAATTATTTGGTGACTTAACTTTTGTCTGAAGTATTTCCTGTTTAGAGAAAATGGTTGTTAAGTACCTTTAGTAGAAGATGTCTGGGTGCTCGATGTTTTTAGCATGTGTTTGGTGTTATACTCCTGTGAGTATAATGCCCTTGTAAATGTAGATCTTAGTTTGTTGCTTGATTAAATTAGTGCTATGTTGTGGTTGATTACTTGTTTGTATACCACCTGTGGTTTGGTTTGCTTATTGTGTGTTGTTTTATTTTCATGTTGCGACGCTAGAGATAAACGCTACCGGGGTGGTACTTGGAAAGGATTTATCGGAGAACGATGAGAGTTTATTTCTTTGATCATGAGGAGAAGTCCAGGAACATCATGATGAAATCAGGCAAGCTATCCTCTGAGCTTGCATTTATATACATCTATTTTGGTTCACATGTTTTACTTATAAAGAGCATAAGTGATTTATGTGGGTTTGCCGCAAAAGATATGATTTTGAAAACCCTTTTCCAAAATATAAGTATATTATTTTGACACCCTGTATGAAGATATTAGCTGGAATTTTCCTTTTCAAACTATAGGATGGGAAAAATATTGTTTACTCAAAACTCCTTTGAAAATACTTGTGTGGTTATGGAATGCCGAGATGTCAGTGTTGAAGTGGAGAAATGGTGAATGGTGATGGTTATGAAAAATGCACATTGTGTCCTTGTACTTACAGAACAACCAATACCCTGTGCGACCACATTTACCCACCTATGGGAAAGGGCGTAGTCATATAATTTGCTCATATTAGTATGGGATGCCTCAACAACGAGGATGACCTCGTTCCATGAGGGGATGGTCATGGCGACCTACCCCCTGACCTGGGTCCTGGCATCTGAGGATGGGGGATTGAAGGGTTCGCTCGCCGGGCAGAACTACGAGTCCTCACACTTAGGTTTCCCGACGGGGAATCTGGACTGGGTGTCGATGGAAAGGATGATAATTTCGTAGCGGTAGGGTCCTATACTAGCATGAGCAAAGGAGAGGCTATGGTCGGTTGCTCAACTTCGCATACACCTGGTATGGCGGGACGTGGCTGACACGATGAGTTACCGGATGGGTGTGGGCAAAAAGCGTGCTACCTCTGCAGAGGGTTAAAATTATTCGAATAGCCGAGTCCTCGGATATGGACAATTGGAAAGAACTGCTCGGTCCTATGTGCAAGTTTTGAAAAGCTTTGAGTTTAAAAGGGAAATGAAGTGGAGAAAGTGTTCCACAACTATACCAATGAGTTGGTATGATGTGTTGGAGTTAATTGGACCTATGGCGAGCCATGGTCAGAGAAAGGAGGAGTTTTGGAGAAATAGATAAAATGGTGATTTTCCGGGAAAAATGTTTATAAAAGGGACTTCTTACCTTTTTCAACAAAGATGTATTTACGGGAGAAAGTTTTTAAAGAGACTTCTTACAAAGACAAATTTATGGGAAAAGTTCTAAAAGCCTTCTTTCCTTTTTCAATAAAGATATAGAGGTTTCAAAAAAAGGTTTTATTGAACAAAAGTCTATCCTTTTTTTTTCAACAAGGATATAGAGTTTTCAAAGCAAACGAAGTTTTATTTAAACACTAAAAAGAGTAGTGCATGCTCATTCCGGGGGTAGTTTGCGAGTACATTCAAATGTACTCATATTGGTTTCATCCCTGGCTATTGTCTTAGCCAGATTCTGAAGAGGAGCAATTCGAAGGAGAAGTTTGAAATGACATCAAGGCGAACTAGGGCGCTTCCCAGTCAGCTGCCTGTAGGGTTGGCAAATGACTTGGGCTCCACGTTGTTTTGGTGAATTCCGCTGCGAGTACCTGATGAAGTTATGGCTTCAATCAAGTAAGTAAATTTATTCGGTATTTATGGGTGTTCTGTGATACCAATTCGAGTTATGTGCAACAACAGACTGATCATGGGATTGTTGCAGGAAACATAATGAGTATCTCAGATACCTAATCCGGGGTCCTCACAGACTTGGTATCAGAGCCATCCTGACTGTAACAGACCTTAGTTAGTATGGACGTTAGTTAGGAAAGAAATATTTTGTTAAAAATATATTGTTACCAAAAACATATTTTTCTGAGGAAGTCCAAAAAGAACTTCCACTCTTCTCACCTTCTCAAATATTTCCGAGTCTCATCCCTCTATTTTAAGATTTTCTAAGGAATTCTCTACTCCCTCTTACCCGTTCAAAATACTTGAGGATGAACCCAAGTGAGACCTAATTAGCTAGCACCTACAAGAGGAAGCTTCCATCACAAGTACTCAACATTCCACATCGAGGTGATTGATCTGCAAATACCAATATTATCGATATCAACAAAGCAAGAGACCTCCGAAGACCTCAACTCAATATCAACAAATCCACTCAGTTACTACCTCGACAATCTTAAGTATTCCAGCTGAAGACATAGGCGATAAAATGAAGACTTCAACAGCCCTGTTTCACCAAGGCCCATACGAGAAAACTATTTTTGGAAAGAAATATATTACCACCTAAATTATTTGTATCCAAGGAAGCCTAAGTATAACTTCCACTCTTTTCACCTTCTCGAAGCATTCTAAACCTTGACTCTCGTTTAAAGGTTTATCAAAAGTTTCCTTCTGTTGTCTTACCTCGACATTATTTGTATCCAAGGAAGCCTAAGTATAACATATACGGTACAAGCCATATGTCAGGTGTGGAACCAGTCTCGCGTAAGAGTACGCGTAAAGTCGGTCCGGGCCGCTTCATCCCACAATGCCGCGATATAAACAAGTACACGCGAGAGGGTAACAAATGTAGAATCGATGCCCACATTCAACATGTGTTCTAACCGTACAGATATATCTACGCATAGATCGGCTCTGATACCACTGTTGGAAACCGTAGGCAGAAAACAAAAAATTTCCTAACAACGATAACCATAAACTAGCCAGGATCTATACTATGCAGATATACTATACGGAGGGGAACGGAATACATACCCTTGTAGACCGAAAGCGGGATTACGTTCCCGCACAAACGTTGACGATGAAGACGACGTAGCCGACCTCAAGGTCGTGTAGCGGAAGTAGACAGCTCCCAGCGCCAAACGATGGCGCCTCGCGGTTCCACACACATACGGTGTGGATGACGACCTCCGGGCTCCAGATCCAGCAGAGCAGCGGAAGTGGAAGAGTGGATCTAGCAGCACGGCGGTGTGCTAACTATAGAGAGACTTCTCTCCTCGTACGCAGCTCCAGAATCGGAACCACGCTCAAGGTAGGAGAGAAGGAGAGAGGAACTTGTGTGTTTTCCAAAGGCATAGGGGACCTATATTTAAAGGAGAAGGGGGAGACCTTCTCCCTTAGCTTCCCCATGTGGGACTAAACCCCACATGGGGTGCCGCACCAAGGAGGGCTGCCGGCTGCCCTAGGTGGGCCCCATTCGGCCCACCTAGGTGGCTGCCCATTTTCTCCTTTTTCTTTTTCTTTTTCCTATTGGAATTTTCCCCTAATGGGCCTCTAAGGCCCATTTAACTTTTAATGCCTTTTAAATTCGAAATTAATTAAATAAAAAATGTATTTAACCATTAATAACACTTATTAATATTAGATACATATTATTTAATTCATTCGGACCCCGAAACATATTTCGTGGCCTCCGATCAATCATCGGACAATTACCGGAACACTTCCGGAGCTCCAGAACACTTCCGGAGTTCCTGTTTCTCATTCTCTCTAAATCCAATCTAATCGTCACCCACCCTTAAGTGTGTTACCCCACGGTTCGGGATCACTCCAGACATGATCGAGACTCTCTCTCCGATCAATCGACTAACAGCGGAATCTGGATATCCATGATAGCCCCTGTGTGTCCACGAATGTCTCTTTATTCGTTTGAACCTGTAGACGTCCAGTTTCAATCTCTTGCCTGGCGATGCTTAGATTGTTGAGCGTCGTTCTCCGGTATCACATTTTACCGAGCTTGACCTCATCCTTGACAATCTATCTTTTCTCGTCTGTGATGTTACATCCCCGTGACCTAGTCACATGCTTGCAAGCTCATTAGATGTAATCTCACCGAGTGGGCCCAGAGCATCTATCCTGCTATGCGGATTGGCAATTCCCGCTATTGATTACTCGCCCCGACTACTTCCTTCCAATACCCGAAAGTGTCACCCTTATTGTCGTGCGTATGAGACATGACGTTAGGTGCGATCAGCCGTATCTTTCAGAAGCAGCGACTTGATATAATCTCACGGTCTAAGATATGAAACTACGTTTCTATATTTTGGGTATGTCCATCAAATCATTCACCCAATGATATGACTCCGTTGTTAACCGGTTAATGCCCATGATCAGGAAACCTTGATCATCTGTTACACAACGGACTAGTCAAGTAGAGGCTACTAGGGACCTGGTTGTTTCTATACCACACGTGTATTATGTTTCCGAGTAATACAGTTATAGCATGGTATTAAAACTTATTATGAACTATTGAGATATGACAATAAAATCTATTTATTAATTGCCTCTAGGGCATATCTCCAACAGTCTCCCACTTGCACTAGAGTACCAATTAATCTAGTTTACAACTTGGTAAAAGCTTGACACCTATAGCATTATGGTGCTCGTCTCGTGGAAGAGGTTGAGTCATCAGATCTTCCCGCATTGAGATCTGTATGTGCTTTGCAACACTTCTATGTCACCTAGTTTGACATCATCCCGTATCTTATGATAACGGCGAAATATATGTTTTGTCGATGGAGTGAGACTCTAAATTTCACGCAGCATGAGCCTTCTATTAAGGGAAACCAGTCATGCTCGGGAAAACAGCACAATCCAATCACATTGCTATTTCCGAAATAGCCATATATTTCTATACCTATGTAGATCATGCGACAATGCATTCATATGCAATTTCGCGAACTAACCCTTCTATAGAGTGCATTCATATGCAACTTCACAATCTAACCCTTTCTTCAAAACAAAGGACTTCTCCTGTATGAGATTTCTAGCCGTATGGGTCAGTGTCATAACTTGCATCATCGTAAACCTTTTACGGCAAGTTATCTCTTCACTCTTACCCCATACTAGAAAACATATCCTCAGTTCTCTTTAGACACTGAAGGATATACTTAACGTTTGTTCATTGATCCATCCAGGGATCACTCTAGAACCCGTTCTTCAACCAAGAACTTGGGTCACACCAAGTCGAGCTTTCAGTATGATAGAATCTATGTCTGAGGCATAGAGGATGTCGGACATCCAGTTCTAATCAACCATCACTGAAACGCCAAGACAATCTTAATATTTTAACCCAGTCATACAAGTAAGAACTTTTCTTCGCTTGTTCTATTCTGAAACATTTCAGAATCTTAACGTAGGACAATATTCCGACCTAATGTTATTAAGCCCCTTATGATCTATACGAATTATAGATCTAAAGCCTAATACTCTAAACTTCATTCACAGAAAATTTAATCACTTAAATAATCATTCATACTTTACTAGAGGATCTGTATCATTCTCAATATGTCGTTACATATAAAATTTGGAATGACACCTAGCTCCCACTCAAATATGCCTTCCGCATATAAGACAAGGGAATTTACTTTTAGCTCCCACTCAAATATGCCATTCACATATGAGATCAAGAAAAGCTACTTAGCTCCCACTCACTTCTTTATAAATGCAGGTTTCTTCAATTATTTTGGACGACTCCAAAATCCTTTGATCACATTATCAAAGTGAAGATTCCAGCTCCGATATGCTTGCTTCAGCCCATGAATGGACAACTGAAGTTTGCATACATGTCTAGCATCCTTAGGATCAACCAAACCTACTTGTTGTACCGATTACAACTCTTCCTTAATGTTGCCATTAGGGAACACGGTTTCTTTATCCTCCTATCAATTTCTCAATTGAAAGTAATTGCTAGAACAATCCTAAATAGACTAAGGCATCGCCACTTGAGACACAATCTCGTTGCGGTCAACTTTTGAATTCGTCAAAACTGTTTTATGACAAATCGATCCTTATAGACGGTTGCCTTTCCGTCAGTGTCTATTTTTCATAAAATTCCATTTACTCTCAATGGCCTGAATGCCATCAAGAAAATATACCTAAGTCATTACTTAGTCATTGTACATGGATTTTATCTCGGATTATATATGGCTCATAGCCATTTCTCGGACTTAGGTTCACCATCGATTCTTTGTAGTTCGTAGGTATTTTCATGTTCCATTAACATGACGTTTCATAACAAGATAGTCGTAGCACATGGTGCGAAACATTCTCGTATGCCTACGATTTAGTACGAGCTTAAGCATCATGATCATTATCATTAGCTTTCTTTCATCTGTGGAGGACGATATCGGAACAGTTTCCGGTATCGGAACAATTTCCGTTGCGTCACTCTGATGTCTGGAGAGGAAGTTCATTAACTCCGTCCGCTCTACTTTCTTTCCACTTATACCTTCGGACAAGAAACTATTTCTTTAGTAAGATATATTCCAGCAACGATTTTGCCTTCTTGTCGTGAGACACGTACCCAACTAATTCTTTAGGTACACTACAAAGATTTATCCATTTAGGTTTGATCGTATCAAAACACTAAAACAACGAAACGACAATCTAGGCTAAAAGCCATGCCATAACTCATATGGTATTGTCTCCATGGATTTAGATGGTTTCCTCTATCTAAAGTGAATGTTTGTTCCTACCATACGACTCTAATGATCACAAAATTCGATAAGAGATATATTAATAACACACAATCCAATATCGTGTGATTACGACGTTCTAACACACCATAACATTGTGGTGTTCCATACGGCGTAATTTGTGGAACTCTTTTCACAAGTCTTCCAATGATATGCCAAACTCATAACTCAAATCCTCGTTCCCTCGATCTGTATCGTAGGAAATTGATTATCTTGTTAAGTTTACTTTCCTACTTTACTTCTGAACTTTATTTGAATTTATCAAACTATTCAGACCAGCATTTCATTAAGCGGATGCCCATACATCTACTTAAATCAATCCTTGGTAAAGTTTACTAAATAATGATTTCCACTACACGTTGAAATACTTCATTGATCCACACACATCAATTATGTATGATATTTCAATAAGTTATACGCCCGTTTCCTGAAAACGGTGTCTTAGTTATCTTGCAAGTGTCAGAAGATCAAAATCCAAAGACTCATAGATCCATCAGAATGGAGCTTCTTTATGCTTATAACTTTGACATGATTCAAACGTAGTGCCACATGAATGTGGTGTCATTTTGGCATTAATATTATAAATTATGAACTACTACCATCTAGATTAAAATAACAACATTCCATTCACGATCGGTGTATGATCATTAAAGATATCGCTCATAAATGTAGGATAACGATTTATCACTAACAGATATGAATGATTGTCTCGCAAGAGGGAGACACACTTATAATGATCATGTTAGCAAGCGATCAAATGGAATTTGTTCAAATCAAATTTGATTAAATGGTAGATACAGAGAGAGTGTCTATGGCCATCACAACATATTCACAACATATTGCCTGCCATCATCAACACACATTGTCTCTTCATCCTTCCAAGCTACTCAAGCAGAAAATCTTGTTTTCATAAAACATGACTAGTATCAAATCTTAGTCACTACTGCGAGTACTTGTTTAGGTAAAACATTCATAACTTGTATATCATATATATACCATCATCATTGATGACTTCTCGGTGATCCGTTTCATCTTCTTGATTCATCAACGTAATCAAGAATTCATGAAGGTGAACGATTCCCCTTTCATGACATAGTCTATGACAAACCATTTGCACCTGGCAACGTTGTCTGTCATCCAGTGATCGAGTTGAGCGAGGCGTCTCAATGTCATCAAATATGACCAAATGTCATCAAGTATGACCAATGTCATCAAGTATGACTGCCACGTGCTCCTTTAATGCAAATGTTCTCTTCCATCTTGGTTGAGCAGAAAACCTGATTTACGGTGGATACAGATCAGCGACCATTCGCGATCTGTGAACACGCACCCACAGTTTAATCTCAACGGCAGAGATCATAGCATACACTGGACTATAATGAAATCATCCGCACAAAACTCGATAATCTGAATTATCTTTTGTCAGCGGAATCTCCGGTTTTATCTCCTAGCGGGTTTTGTATCGAATAGAGCTAAAAGGTTTGAAACAAGGAGTATCCTCAAGCTACGGTATAAAATATGAAGTTTGGACCCAACTCTTTTAAGTTTCTCAAATCGCAGGAATGCGCCTAAGTTTAAAAGAGTATAGAAGAGGTTATCATCTACAAAGGTTTTGCAAAGCAACAAGACTTTTGTTCATAATAAAATATGGGTTCAAGTTTTAAAATAAAACTAAGTTTTCAAAGTAAAACTAAGTTTTCAAAATAAAACTACTAGAACTCCCACTCAAGACGAGTATCCCTCTCATCGTCTTAGTGATTACACAATCCCCATCCATTATACTATCCCCTTCGATCGGGCGGATAGCATAACTTCAAAGGTAGACATCGTATATCAATCACATCATCGTATGTGACTCGTGCTTAACCTTTCGGTACTTGTGTTCCGAGGCCATATACTGGTATATGCTAGGCTCGCCATAACACCCTTTGCCGTATTCGTGTGCAACGTGGCTTACACCCACTGTATGCGAACGAAGAGACGAGTGTAGACGAAAGGGATCGAAACCCCAAACGACGTACCCCGTAACGTAGAACTTTATTGGTGGTGCACGACAGAGGGAGAACACTATTATCGGAATTTTGGGAGGGATCATCTTATATAACTACCGCCGTGTAACTAATATATATAGACATATATATATACACAATATAAGATGCACACAATCTACATAACATCTAATATGAAATGTAATGCGACATGATATGGTCTTCCGCGCCGATGGTCTCCTTCGCGCCAACAGTTTATAAACAATTTAATAAACCTACCTTGACCATATCACATTGCCCCTGCAAAATAAAGTTAGACGCTTCTACTTTATCTTTTGCATGTTTTACGTGGCTGCTAGGGCTTCCGCACAAGAACCGTTTCTTACCTACGAATCAGCCACAACAGCGATAAGACAATTGTCTCTATTACACCCCTTTCGGGGCCCTCCATTGTAAATGCGATATCAACTATTGTAGGAGATACAGACACCCGCCAGCCACATATACGGTACAAGCCATATGTCAGGTGTGGAACCAGTCTCGCGTAAGAGTACGCGTAAAGTCGGTCCGGGCCGCTTCATCCCACAATGCCGCGATATAAACAAGTACACGCGAGAGGGTAACAAATGTAGAATCGATGCCCACATTCAACATGTGTTCTAACCGTACAGATATATCTACGCATAGATCGGCTCTGATACCACTGTTGGGAATCGTAGGCAGAAAACAAAAAATTCCTAACAACGATAACCATAAACTAGCCAGGATCTATACTATGCAGATATACTATACGGAGGGGAACGGAATACATACCCTTGTAGACCGAAAGCGGGATTACGTTCCCGCACAAACGTTGACGATGAAGACGACGTAGCCGACCTCAAGGTCGTGTAGCGGAAGTAGACAGCTCCCAGCGCCAAACGATGGCGCCTCGCGGTTCCACACACATACGGTGTGGATGACGACCTCCGGGCTCCAGATCCAGCAGAGCAGCGGAAGTGGAAGAGTGGATCTAGCAGCACGGCGGTGTGCTAACTATAGAGAGACTTCTCTCCTCGTACGAGCTCCAGAATCGGAACCACGCTCAAGGTAGGAGAGAAGGAGAGAGGAACTTGTGTGTTTTCCAAAGGCATAGGGGACCTATTTTATAGGAGAAGGGGGAGACCTTCTCCCTTGGCTTCCCCATGTGGGACTAAACCCCACATGGGGTGCCGCACCAAGGAGGGCTGCCGGCTGCCCTAGGTGGGCCCCATTCGGCCCACCTAGGTGGCTGCCCATTTTCTCCTTTTTCTTTTTCTTTTTCCTATTGGAATTTTCCCCTAATGGGCCTCTAAGGCCCATTTAACTTTTAATGCCTTTTAAATTCGAAATTAATTAAATAAAAAATGTATTTAACCATTAATAACACTTATTAATATTAGATACATATTATTTAATTCATTCGGACCCCGAAACATATTTCGTGGTCTCCGATCAATCATCGGACAATTACCGGAACACTTCCGGAGCTCCAGAACACTTCCGGAGTTCCTGTTTCTCATTCTCTCTAAATCCAATCTAATCGTCACCCACCCTTAAGTGTGTTACCCCACGGTTCGGGATCACTCCAGACATGATCGAGACTCTCTCTCCGATCAATCGACTAACAGCGGAATCTGGATATCCATGATAGCCCCTGTGTGTCCACGAATGTCTCTTTATTCGTTTGAACCTGTAGACGTCCAGTTTCAATCTCTTGCCTGGCGATGCTTAGATTGTTGAGTGTCGTTCTCCGGTATCACATTTTACCGAGCTTGACCTCATCCTTGACAATCTATCTTTTCTCGTCTGTGATGTTACATCCCCGTGACCTAGTCACATGCTTGCAAGCTCATTAGATGTAATCTCACCGAGTGGGCCCAGAGCATCTATCCTGCTATGCGGATTGGCAATTCCCGCTATTGATTACTCGCCCCGACTACTTCCTTCCAATACCCGAAAGTGTCACCCTTATTGTCGTGCGTATGAGACATGACGTTAGGTGCGATCAGCCGTATCTTTCAGAAGCAGCGACTTGATATAATCTCACGGTCCAAGATATGAAACTACGTTTCTATATTTTGGGTATGTCCATCAAATCATTCACCCAATGATATGACTCCGTTGTTAACCGGTTAATGCCCATGATCAGGAAACCTTGATCATCTGTTACACAACGGACTAGTCAAGTAGAGGCTACTAGGGACCTGGTTGTTTCTATACCACACGTGTATTATGTTTCCGAGTAATACAGTTATAGCATGGTATTAAAACTTATTATGAACTATTGAGATATGACAATAAAATCTATTTATTAATTGCCTCTAGGGCATATCTCCAATAGCATTGACAGCGCGGCAAGGAGTGTTCCAAACTTTATGGACGAGTTCCTTAAACCCATCTTTATTAATCCACCATTTTTCAAAGCGGAACTGTTTCACAACTGGTACCTGAATAGCACCACTGTCAAACACCAGAGGTGTGTGATCAGTTCCCAGCCTTGCCAGTGTTTTAGCAGCTACATTTGGAAACATACCTTCCCAACATGTGGTTACAAAAATTCTATCAAGTAGCGCCATTACCAAATTATCTTGGTTATTAGCCCACGTATACTTTCTACCAGCATTCCTAATTTCTATCAGGGAGAACTTGTTGATCCAATCATTAAAAAGGTTGGCCCAATGTTGGTTTATGACTCCATTGTTTTTATCCTTGCTCTCTCTGACTAGGTTAAAGTCCCCACCAATAAGCGTGGGACCCACCCAACTACTAAAAACATTGTGCAGTTCATTAATGAACTCCAATTTATGTTCATCATAGGCTGAGCCATAAACGGAGATAAACCTCCAAATTTGGCTTGTTTTCTTGCATTTAACGATACAAGAAAGGCAAAACCTATAAGAAGCAGAAGAAATGATATCAAAGCTTTCCTTTTTTACCCCAACAAGGATTCCACCTGCTGTTTTTATAGCCGGTATCCAATTCCAATCAAAATCGTTGTTACTATCCAGCGACAGCAATTGTTGACTGGTAAAGTCCTCCTTCTTGGTTTCAGAAAAACTAACTAAATCAGGGCAAGACTCTCTAATGAGGTCTTGCGTCCTAATAAGCTTACCAGGTCTGTTCAGACCTCTAATGTTCGATATAAGGCCTACTACCATTGGATTTGAATATGAGTTTCCTTTTACTACTTTTACTTTTCTTATTGGAATACACCTCCATCCATGGTGATTCCTCCAAGGACTCCACATTAGTATGTGGGTCGTCCTCATTATCACTACACGCCTGTTGACAGGACATTGAGGCTAATACCTCTTCCTTGCCAATATCAATGTTATCAGGTAAAAACATATCAGGATTATCTGCTCTAAATGAGCTAGCTCTGGTTTTCTCTAGGAGTTTAATAGCCTCAATGTTATCAGTAACTTGCTCACTATCATTACCTAACAGAATACCAGCATTAACAGCTTTACTCATAAGAACATCATTATCCAAGACAGCAAATGAATTATAAGCTGCATTGTTTATACCTTTAACAGTTTCAAGATTTTGAGACTTCTTGCGGTCTTGTGCTTTCTCCACAATGGTTCTCCCATCATGCTTAAGCCTAGCACTCGTCCTAGGAGCAAGCACAGGCCCCCAGGTTTTCTTGCCATCCTTGTTATTCAGGCTGTTATTCCCAGCGTCTTTGCCATTAGAAGCCACAGCTTGCCCATCGACATGACCTTCTTCTTCCTCCCCAGAGTCATCATCCAGCTGCGCGAATAACTGCACAGCAATGTTATCTGCAGGCTCTCTGAACGAGTGACCACCATAGGATTTGGGCAGAAGAACAGGAGTGTCTTGAATTCTACTTTTCACTCTACTCTCCATCTCCTTCGACAGCACTGGCGTATCAAAGGCTAGAAAGTTTTGCTTGGCGGTCCTTGATCCTCTAGCACCCGTGCCTGAGGTAGTAGCTGGAGCAGTTACATTGCCACCATCACCACCTGGTCCCCCAAACTTCTGATTATCAACGTCACCCGATTTATCAGAGGGGTCATTGTTATTCCCCTCATCATCTCGCATGTCATCATCCCCAGGGTCGCCTCCATTTGGATCAACTACTACAGGCTCCTCTTTTTCCACCTTAAAGGTAAGAAAGTAAAATTTCCCACAGATCTCCATAACTCTATCTTTTGGTATCTTCTCAGGATCTTTCACTGCAACCTTCACCTTCAGGTTCTTGTAGAAGCTCCTGAATATGTCATGCCAGTCAACATCAATGAAGACTCCAAGGCTAGTTGCCACCTGGAATAGCTGATGCAATGCACTCTGATTGGATTCAGAAAGAGGAGTATGTTCTTAAATCGTAGTTAACTGAAGATCAATGACCAAGCAACTCGGACTCAAGACTAATATAACTAGCACAATGCAAGCACCAATAAGCAATTCATTTGCCAAGATGAAAACACATCCATGATCCATCAAGTACCAGCTGTACTGCGTTCAGAACATCACCTTCGGAGTTCATTCAGCTATAGGTAATCCTTTAATTAATAAAATCAAAAGAATATTTTCTTGATTTAAGAAAACTCTGGACGGGGCCAATTATGAATCCATTTTTTGCAAAAAGGTCAACCGATTTGTTGATCATCAACAACGGTACAATTTTTTTCATAAGTTTTTGATTTTTACATATAAACGAAAAGGCCTCACTGTCGCTCAAGGCCATACTCCAAAAATAGGAATAGATAGGAATCTTAGTCTCGTTTGCTTTTTGACTAATGGACAAACATAGTACTTACAAGAATCAAGGGGTTTGGCATGGAAAAATAAATGAATGATATTTTTCAGTGAATTATTACAAAAAGTATTTATATATTTACAAATTTTTTTAAGGATACGTTCAAGCAGACATATCGGTTTCAACAAGGAGTGGCAAGCGGCCCATTACAACGCGTTTAGTCACATGCGATAAAAACGCCAATTACCGAAAGAGAAAAAGGGATCACTCGCCAATCCTCCACCTATCTACAGGTCCTAGGCTACCGCTAAACAGCCTCGTTGCTCGCCACAGGTCTACCTCGGCCTCAACCAACCTAATTAATGGCAGCCTCCATCGATGGCATGTGATCCTCAAAGTCCACACTGTTCCTATGTATCCACATGCTCCAGTAGATCAAGGTGATCGCCGTCCATAGGTCCCTGTCATCACTAACTCCCGATGTCTTTGATGGCAGCCAATCCCCTAGGTGGTATTTATAAAAATTAAAAATATGATTACAATAAAAAAATCAAAAGAGCATGTGTCATAAAAGTAGTTTTTATGGGAGGGATAAATAACCCTCCCTTAGTCGGCACGAATTATATATATGGGAAACCATATTGTTTACATAGGTATCATACATGACCCTTTATGCATGTTTTCCCTCAAGTTTCAAGGCGGACGCGGGAGAAACATCACCAATCGGGCCGTGCAGGCCCACAAGATAATTTGTCGACATGGGCTCTGGAATCTATGATCAATATTGGGTGTCCAAACATGATGCTACACAAAACAAGATGCCAGAAATTGGCAGCACATGAATCCGAGTCACGAAAGGCTCCTAATAGCGTCTCGAGAATCATGCCCACACTACAAAAAAGATCACCATTTACCAATGAGTGTTTACATGGTATAAGAAATTCTTTAGTCGTAGAAAACTTCCACTTGTTGTATGGCAGATGCTAAATCGTGTCAACACACATGATGTGTAAACAATATGTTCGGTCTCACAACCATGAAAATGATAACATCCACATTAGAACAAATAAAAGTTGGCAAATAATTCCATATGAAATTCATGCTACATATTGAACAAAAATCATGTGCATAAGATGAAGTTTCACAAAATGACATGTTCAACAACAAAAATCAGAGGCTAGCCCAGGACAAAAATTCATGCTACATATTGAACAAAAATCATGCGCCGCTAGCTCAATGCATGAGAAGACGGCATATGCATGCAAATAACCATATGCAAATGAACAAGTTACACGCCGCCTCTCGGGTCGCTCCCGCTCTAGCGACTCCGGCGGCCCCCAAACCATAGAAAAATGCCGCTATATTCAAACCTGTTGGCCGCCCTCCCCTTTTTAGCTCCTGTTCGCCAGAAGATCGGCGCCCTCAGACCTGGGCGAGGGGGGATAGGGTTCCCCTCTATGGCTGCAGCGATTATCAGTGGTCGCGAGCGCCCAGTGCTTTGGTGAGCCCTGTTCGGCTCTTCTGGTGTTGATGTTCTCTTGGTGTGGGTCTTCCTAGTGAGTGTCCTTGTTCTGCAACTTGCAAGGGTAAAAGTTCAGACATGATTGGATTGGCAAGTTACTGCTGCAATCAACAGATAGTTGGCCGATGACGGGAACAGTTGATGCAATGCACTCTGATTGGATTCAGAAAGAGGAGTATGTTCTTAAATCGTAGTTAACTGAAGATCAATGACCAAGCAACTCGAACTCAAGACTAATATAACTAGCACAATGCAAGCACCAATAAGCAATTCATTTGCCAAGATGAAAACACATCCATGATCCATCAAGTACCAGCGGTACTGCGTTCAGAACATCACCTTCGGAGTTCATTCAGCTATAGGTAATCCTTTAATTAATAAAATCAAAAAGAATATTTTCTTGATTCAAGAAAACTCTGGACGTGGCCAATTATGAATCCATTTTTTGCAAAAAGGTCAACCGATTTATTGATCATCAATAACGGTACAATTTTTTTCATAAGTAATAAAAATTACAAAGAGATCTTCGAACCCCATAGCGACAACTACAAGTCGCACTGGAGTCACGTAAAGCTTGTCATAGTATAGCTACTTGTAGTACGCGGATGACAAGTCTTTGGGCTACAGCCCCGAAGGACCAGCTCACCAGAGGAGTACCATCACTAATGATGACAACCATAAATTGGAAGATCTAGACCCTTGAGCAGACGGATGAACACGAAAATGGACCGGAACCCAGGTGTAATACCCTGAATTTTGAGGTTATTAATTAATTCGGATAAAATTATTTTCAGCTCTTAATTATTTTGGTTGCGCTAAGCTATAGTATTTTCAGTTGGGAGTTATTTTCTTGCATGCATGCATTGATGAAGCTAGGTAGCAACAGTACGTGCATGCATAGATAATCTCCCATGCATGACTAGTGGTACTAGTATGTGAGAGAATAAATTAGAGAGAGGCTAACGTGGCTGGTCCTAGAGGAGTGTGGCGATTGACTTGTTTGTGGCTTTGTGCATGCATTAGTACTAGAGCTAGTAACCTGAGATATTTGAACAGAAGGCAACGTGGCTGCATACTTGAGGAAGTAAGGCACGAAGAGGCAACGTAGTTGCTGTGTTGGCAACGCATGGAAGGATAAGGCATGCAGAACTCATACGTGGACCAGTAGCAAGGTGGCCAGCCCATTAGTGAGTGGCACGTGTGAGAGAGTGAGCCAATGAGAGCAGCTCGTTGCTCTCTGCCTTGGCAGCGAAGGATGCCAGATATTTAGCTCAGCAAAGCGGTTAGATATTTAGCTAGTCCTCCACCCATTGATTCCTATAAATATGAAGGCTACCAGCTGCTGCTGCCGTGCTCTCTCCACACATCAGAGATCATTTAGATCAATAGACCACAGCAAGTCAGGAGTGTGAGAGCTAGAAATCAGAGGATGAAAGAGGGTGGCCAATGAAGAAATTAGGCATGCATGTGTGCAGTATGTTTTGGAGGATTCGTCAGAGTATTGTTTGCTAGCTACGGCATAACTAATTGAGGCAAGTGGATACTTTCCTGATCCCTAAACCCTTGATTCTTGCAAGTGGATATTTTGCTAATCTCTTGTATCATGCTTTGTTGATCTCTTGATTCCTGCTAGTAGTAGTGTTACTACTTCTAGTTCTATCATGTTGATGTTGCTTTATCCTTGTGGTGCTGGACCATACTCCGGCTGATCTCTTTGTTGATTATGAGATGATATTGTTGATATTATCTCTTCCTTGCTCATGGTGCCATTAGATGGATGGCATCTCCTGATGTTCGTTGTTAGGCATGATGTCACCCGAGATAAATGTGCGATGACAAGAGAGAGGTCATCATGATTAAGTTTGACTCACGCGCAGACGTGAGAGTTGATATCTCGACTTCATATGTCTAACCTCTATATTGTCCATCTGACAAAATCCTTTCTCCGTATTGGTGTCACGACTGCAACCATATTGTACCGGTCACAGTTCTGGTATGGGACAGTCTGAGCTCTCCGTGAGGGGCGGCCCTTGAATGGAAAGTGTCGGTGATGGATCCGTAGGATCGACCGACATCGAGTAGGTCAAGGTGTCCGGTGTCTGAGCGGGAAAAAGGGCTCTGCTCGTTCTGGAGCCTGTGTGGTTCTGGTCGAGGCTGTTGACGTCGGAGTACCCCTCTTAAGAGTGTAAAAGCGTGAATATTCACCCCTGTGAGTCCCGGGTAGGGAACCTTGCTGTCATGTGTGATGCCGATACATTTCCTTGACAATCCATTAAATCTAGTTCCTCCGATATTTTGTTATCCATATTTATCCAGCTTCGTTGTTTTCCCTTTAAATACAGTTCCGTTATTATTGTATTTAATCCTGCGTTGTCTCCTGTTATATAGTATTGTATTTGCTTGCTGAGTATGATTTATCGTACTCACCCTTGCTTCTTCTGTTTTTGTTGTCTTCAGAGTTCGCAGCGAAAGCCGTAGTCATCCGAGGAGTAGGCTGAACCAGTGGGCGGGAACGACTAGAGAATCTAATTATCTTGTAAATGTAATAATCTTGTAAAAATGAGTAGATGAGCTGTTGAGATCCACTGTGCTGGTTTATCCTGCTTCTCTACGCCTTGCGCGTGTATAGACTTTTGGGTCTATAGGCGCGCGGCGGCTGTCATTCTACCGGGCCGGGTCTCGGGGCGTGACAGTTAAAGTGGTATCAGAGCTCAAGGTTAGGACACGTGGGGCCAGATGGGTAGATCGTTAGTTAGACTTTGCGACTAACTTTTGATGCATGTTTGCTTGTGCTAATATTTCGATGTGTTTGTTTGATTTGTGTGGTTTGATTGCATGACAAAATTCCTTTTGGTTTTTCAAAATCTTGCTTTTGAAAAAGAAAAAAAAAAGTTTTTGTTTAGAGGAATTTCGGGGACGAAATTCTTATAAGGTGGGGAGGATGTAATACCCTGAATTTTGAGGTTATTAATTAATTCAGATAAAATTATTTTCAGCTCTTAATTATTTTGGTTGTGCTAAGCTATAGTATTTTCGGTTGGGAGTTAATTTCTTGCATGCATGCATCGATGAAGCTAGGTAGCAACAGTACGTGCATGCATAGATAATCTCCCATGCATGACTAGTGGTACTAGTATGTGAGAGAATAAATTAGAGAGAGGCTAACGTGGCTGGTCCTAGAGGAGTGTGGCGATTGACTTGTTTGTGGCTTTGTGCATGCATTAGTACTAGAGCTAGTAACCTGAGATATTTGAACAGAAGGCAACGTGGCTGCATACTTGAGGAAGTAAGGCACGAAGAGGCAACGTAGTTGCTGTGTTGGCAACGCATGGAAGGATAAGGCATGCAGAACTCATACGTGGACCAGTAGCAAGGTGGCCAGCCCATTAGTGAGTGGCACGTGTGAGAGAGTGAGCCAATGAGAGCAGCTCGTTGCTCTCTGCCTTGGCAGCGAAGGATGCCAGATATTTAGCTCAGCAAAGCGGTTAGATATTTAGCTAGTCCTCCACCCATTGATTCCTATAAATATGAAGGCTACCAGCTGCTGCTGCCGTGCTCTCTCCACACATCAGAGATCATTTAGATCAATAGACCACAGCAAGTCAGGAGTGTGAGAGCTAGAAATCAGAGGATGAAAGAGGGTGGCCAATGAAGAAATTAGGCATGCATGTGTGCAGTATGTTTTGGAGGATTCGTCAGAGTATTGTTTGCTAGCTACGGCATAACTAATTGAGGCAAGTGGATACTTTCCTGATCCCTAAACCCTTGATTCTTGCAAGTGGATATTTTGCTAATCTCTTGTATCATGCTTTGCTGATCTCTTGATTCCTGCTAGTAGTAGTGTTACTACTTCTAGTTCTATCATGTTGATGTTGCTTTATCCTTGTGGTGCTGGACCATACTCCGGCTGATCTCTTTGTTGATTATGAGATGATATTGTTGATATTATCTCTTCCTTGCTCATGGTGCCATTAGATGGATGGCATCTCCTGATGTTCGTTGTTAGGCATGATGTCACCCGAGATAAATGTGCGATGACAAGAGAGAGGTCATCATGATTAAGTTTGACTCACGCGCAGACGTGAGAGTTGATATCTCGACTTCATATGTCTAACCTCTATATTGTCCATCTGACAAAATCCTTTCTCCGTATTGGTGTCACGACTGCAACCATATTGTACCGGTCACAGTTCTGGTATGGGACAGTCTGAGCTCTCCGTGAGGGGCGGCCCTTGAATGGAAAGTGTCGGTGATGGATCCGTAGGATCGACCGACATCGAGTAGGTCAAGGTGTCCGGTGTCTGAGCGGGAAAAAGGGCTCTGCTCGTTCTGGAGCCTGTGTGGTTCTGGTCGAGGCTGTTGACGTCGGAGTACCCCTCTTAAGAGTGTAAAAGCGTGAATATTCACCCCTGTGAGTCCCGGGTAGGGAACCTTGCTGTCATGTGTGATGCCGATACATTTCCTTGACAATCCATTAAATCTAGTTCCTCCGATATTTTGTTATCCATATTTATCCAGCTTCGTTGTTTTCCCTTTAAATACAGTTCCGTTATTATTGTATTTAATCCTGCGTTGTCTCCTGTTATATAGTATTGTATTTGCTTGCTGAGTATGATTTATCGTACTCACCCTTACTTCTTCTGTTTTTGTTGTCTTCAGAGTTCGCAGCGAAAGCCGTAGTCATCCGAGGAGTAGGCTGAACCAGTGGGCGGGAACGACTAGAGAATCTAATTATCTTGTAAATGTAATAATCTTGTAAAAATGAGTAGATGAGCTGTTGAGATCCACTGTGCTGGTTTATCCTGCTTCTCTACGCCTTGCGCGTGTATAGACTTTTGGGTCTATAGGCGCGCGGCGGCTGTCATTCTACCGGGCCGGGTCTCGGGGCGTGACAGTTAAAGTGGTATCAGAGCTCAAGGTTAGGACACGTGGGGCCAGATGGGTAGATCGTTAGTTAGACTTTGCGACTAACTTTTGATGCATGTTTGCTTGTGCTAATATTTCGATGTGTTTGTTTGATTTGTGTGGTTTGATTGCATGACAAAATTCCTTTTGGTTTTTCAAAATCTTGCTTTTGAAAAAGAAAAAAAAAGTTTTTGTTTAGAGGAATTTCGGGGACGAAATTCTTATAAGGTGGGGAGGATGTAATACCCTGAATTTTGAGGTTATTAATTAATTCAGATAAAATTATTTTCAGCTCTTAATTATTTTGGTTGTGCTAAGCTATAGTATTTTCGGTTGGGAGTTAATTTCTTGCATGCATGCATCGATGAAGCTAGGTAGCAACAGTACGTGCATGCATAGATAATCTCCCATGCATGACTAGTGGTACTAGTATGTGAGAGAATAAATTAGAGAGAGGCTAACGTGGCTGGTCCTAGAGGAGTGTGGCGATTGACTTGTTTGTGGCTTTGTGCATGCATTAGTACTAGAGCTAGTAACCTGAGATATTTGAACAGAAGGCAACGTGGCTGCATACTTGAGGAAGTAAGGCACGAAGAGGCAACGTAGTTGCTGTGTTGGCAACGCATGGAAGGATAAGGCATGCAGAACTCATACGTGGACCAGTAGCAAGGTGGCCAGCCCATTAGTGAGTGGCACGTGTGAGAGAGTGAGCCAATGAGAGCAGCTCGTTGCTCTCTGCCTTGGCAGCGAAGGATGCCAGATATTTAGCTCAGCAAAGCGGTTAGATATTTAGCTAGTCCTCCACCCATTGATTCCTATAAATATGAAGGCTACCAGCTGCTGCTGCCGTGCTCTCTCCACACATCAGAGATCATTTAGATCAATAGACCACAGCAAGTCAGGAGTGTGAGAGCTAGAAATCAGAGGATGAAAGAGGGTGGCCAATGAAGAAATTAGGCATGCATGTGTGCAGTATGTTTTGGAGGATTCGTCAGAGTATTGTTTGCTAGCTACGGCATAACTAATTGAGGCAAGTGGATACTTTCCTGATCCCTAAACCCTTGATTCTTGCAAGTGGATATTTTGCTAATCTCTTGTATCATGCTTTGCTGATCTCTTGATTCCTGCTAGTAGTAGTGTTACTACTTCTAGTTCTATCATGTTGATGTTGCTTTATCCTTGTGGTGCTGGACCATACTCCGGCTGATCTCTTTGTTGATTATGAGATGATATTGTTGATATTATCTCTTCCTTGCTCATGGTGCCATTAGATGGATGGCATCTCCTGATGTTCGTTGTTAGGCATGATGTCACCCGAGATAAATGTGCGATGACAAGAGAGAGGTCATCATGATTAAGTTTGACTCACGCGCAGACGTGAGAGTTGATATCTCGACTTCATATGTCTAACCTCTATATTGTCCATCTGACAAAATCCTTTCTCCGTATTGGTGTCACGACTACAACCATATTGTACCGGTCACAGTTCTGGTATGGGACAGTCTGAGCTCTCCGTGAGGGGCGGCCCTTGAATGGAAAGTGTCGGTGATGGATCCGTAGGATCGACCGACATCGAGTAGGTCAAGGTGTCCGGTGTCTGAGCGGGAAAAAGGGCTCTGCTCGTTCTGGAGCCTGTGTGGTTCTGGTCGAGGCTGTTGACGTCGGAGTACCCCTCTTAAGAGTGTAAAAGCGTGAATATTCACCCCTGTGAGTCCCGGGTAGGGAACCTTGCTGTCATGTGTGATGCCGATACATTTCCTTGACAATCCATTAAATCTAGTTCCTCCGATATTTTGTTATCCATATTTATCCAGCTTCGTTGTTTTCCCTTTAAATACAGTTCCGTTATTATTGTATTTAATCCTGCGTTGTCTCCTGTTATATAGTATTGTATTTGCTTGCTGAGTATGATTTATCGTACTCACCCTTACTTCTTCTGTTTTTGTTGTCTTCAGAGTTCGCAGCGAAAGCCGTAGTCATCCGAGGAGTAGGCTGAACCAGTGGGCGGGAACGACTAGAGAATCTAATTATCTTGTAAATGTAATAATCTTGTAAAAATGAGTAGATGAGCTGTTGAGATCCACTGTGCTGGTTTATCCTGCTTCTCTACGCCTTGCGCGTGTATAGACTTTTGGGTCTATAGGCGCGCGGCGGCTGTCATTCTACCGGGCCGGGTCTCGGGGCGTGACAGTTAAAGTGGTATCAGAGCTCAAGGTTAGGACACGTGGGGCCAGATGGGTAGATCGTTAGTTAGACTTTGCGACTAACTTTTGATGCATGTTTGCTTGTGCTAATATTTCGATGTGTTTGTTTGATTTGTGTGGTTTGATTGCATGACAAAATTCCTTTTGGTTTTTCAAAATCTTGCTTTTGAAAAAGAAAAAAAAAGTTTTTGTTTAGAGGAATTTCGGGGACGAAATTCTTATAAGGTGGGGAGGATGTAATACCCTGAATTTTGAGGTTATTAATTAATTCAGATAAAATTATTTTCAGCTCTTAATTATTTTGGTTGTGCTAAGCTATAGTATTTTCGGTTGGGAGTTAATTTCTTGCATGCATGCATCGATGAAGCTAGGTAGCAACAGTACGTGCATGCATAGATAATCTCCCATGCATGACTAGTGGTACTAGTATGTGAGAGAATAAATTAGAGAGAGGCTAACGTGGCTGGTCCTAGAGGAGTGTGGCGATTGACTTGTTTGTGGCTTTGTGCATGCATTAGTACTAGAGCTAGTAACCTGAGATATTTGAACAGAAGGCAACGTGGCTGCATACTTGAGGAAGTAAGGCACGAAGAGGCAACGTAGTTGCTGTGTTGGCAACGCATGGAAGGATAAGGCATGCAGAACTCATACGTGGACCAGTAGCAAGGTGGCCAGCCCATTAGTGAGTGGCACGTGTGAGAGAGTGAGCCAATGAGAGCAGCTCGTTGCTCTCTGCCTTGGCAGCGAAGGATGCCAGATATTTAGCTCAGCAAAGCGGTTAGATATTTAGCTAGTCCTCCACCCATTGATTCCTATAAATATGAAGGCTACCAGCTGCTGCTGCCGTGCTCTCTCCACACATCAGAGATCATTTAGATCAATAGACCACAGCAAGTCAGGAGTGTGAGAGCTAGAAATCAGAGGATGAAAGAGGGTGGCCAATGAAGAAATTAGGCATGCATGTGTGCAGTATGTTTTGGAGGATTCGTCAGAGTATTGTTTGCTAGCTACGGCATAACTAATTGAGGCAAGTGGATACTTTCCTGATCCCTAAACCCTTGATTCTTGCAAGTGGATATTTTGCTAATCTCTTGTATCATGCTTTGCTGATCTCTTGATTCCTGCTAGTAGTAGTGTTACTACTTCTAGTTCTATCATGTTGATGTTGCTTTATCCTTGTGGTGCTGGACCATACTCCGGCTGATCTCTTTGTTGATTATGAGATGATATTGTTGATATTATCTCTTCCTTGCTCATGGTGCCATTAGATGGATGGCATCTCCTGATGTTCGTTGTTAGGCATGATGTCACCCGAGATAAATGTGCGATGACAAGAGAGAGGTCATCATGATTAAGTTTGACTCACGCGCAGACGTGAGAGTTGATATCTCGACTTCATATGTCTAACCTCTATATTGTCCATCTGACAAAATCCTTTCTCCGTATTGGTGTCACGACTACAACCATATTGTACCGGTCACAGTTCTGGTATGGGACAGTCTGAGCTCTCCGTGAGGGGCGGCCCTTGAATGGAAAGTGTCGGTGATGGATCCGTAGGATCGACCGACATCGAGTAGGTCAAGGTGTCCGGTGTCTGAGCGGGAAAAAGGGCTCTGCTCGTTCTGGAGCCTGTGTGGTTCTGGTCGAGGCTGTTGACGTCGGAGTACCCCTCTTAAGAGTGTAAAAGCGTGAATATTCACCCCTGTGAGTCCCGGGTAGGGAACCTTGCTGTCATGTGTGATGCCGATACATTTCCTTGACAATCCATTAAATCTAGTTCCTCCGATATTTTGTTATCCATATTTATCCAGCTTCGTTGTTTTCCCTTTAAATACAGTTCCGTTATTATTGTATTTAATCCTGCGTTGTCTCCTGTTATATAGTATTGTATTTGCTTGCTGAGTATGATTTATCGTACTCACCCTTACTTCTTCTGTTTTTGTTGTCTTCAGAGTTCGCAGCGAAAGCCGTAGTCATCCGAGGAGTAGGCTGAACCAGTGGGCGGGAACGACTAGAGAATCTAATTATCTTGTAAATGTAATAATCTTGTAAAAATGAGTAGATGAGCTGTTGAGATCCACTGTGCTGGTTTATCCTGCTTCTCTACGCCTTGCGCGTGTATAGACTTTTGGGTCTATAGGCGCGCGGCGGCTGTCATTCTACCGGGCCGGGTCTCGGGGCGTGACAGTTAAAGTGGTATCAGAGCTCAAGGTTAGGACACGTGGGGCCAGATGGGTAGATCGTTAGTTAGACTTTGCGACTAACTTTTGATGCATGTTTGCTTGTGCTAATATTTCGATGTGTTTGTTTGATTTGTGTGGTTTGATTGCATGACAAAATTCCTTTTGGTTTTTCAAAATCTTGCTTTTGAAAAAGAAAAAAAAAGTTTTTGTTTAGAGGAATTTCGGGGACGAAATTCTTATAAGGTGGGGAGGATGTAATACCCTGAATTTTGAGGTTATTAATTAATTCAGATAAAATTATTTTCAGCTCTTAATTATTTTGGTTGTGCTAAGCTATAGTATTTTCGGTTGGGAGTTAATTTCTTGCATGCATGCATCGATGAAGCTAGGTAGCAACAGTACGTGCATGCATAGATAATCTCCCATGCATGACTAGTGGTACTAGTATGTGAGAGAATAAATTAGAGAGAGGCTAACGTGGCTGGTCCTAGAGGAGTGTGGCGATTGACTTGTTTGTGGCTTTGTGCATGCATTAGTACTAGAGCTAGTAACCTGAGATATTTGAACAGAAGGCAACGTGGCTGCATACTTGAGGAAGTAAGGCACGAAGAGGCAACGTAGTTGCTGTGTTGGCAACGCATGGAAGGATAAGGCATGCAGAACTCATACGTGGACCAGTAGCAAGGTGGCCAGCCCATTAGTGAGTGGCACGTGTGAGAGAGTGAGCCAATGAGAGCAGCTCGTTGCTCTCTGCCTTGGCAGCGAAGGATGCCAGATATTTAGCTCAGCAAAGCGGTTAGATATTTAGCTAGTCCTCCACCCATTGATTCCTATAAATATGAAGGCTACCAGCTGCTGCTGCCGTGCTCTCTCCACACATCAGAGATCATTTAGATCAATAGACCACAGCAAGTCAGGAGTGTGAGAGCTAGAAATCAGAGGATGAAAGAGGGTGGCCAATGAAGAAATTAGGCATGCATGTGTGCAGTATGTTTTGGAGGATTCGTCAGAGTATTGTTTGCTAGCTACGGCATAACTAATTGAGGCAAGTGGATACTTTCCTGATCCCTAAACCCTTGATTCTTGCAAGTGGATATTTTGCTAATCTCTTGTATCATGCTTTGCTGATCTCTTGATTCCTGCTAGTAGTAGTGTTACTACTTCTAGTTCTATCATGTTGATGTTGCTTTATCCTTGTGGTGCTGGACCATACTCCGGCTGATCTCTTTGTTGATTATGAGATGATATTGTTGATATTATCTCTTCCTTGCTCATGGTGCCATTAGATGGATGGCATCTCCTGATGTTCGTTGTTAGGCATGATGTCACCCGAGATAAATGTGCGATGACAAGAGAGAGGTCATCATGATTAAGTTTGACTCACGCGCAGACGTGAGAGTTGATATCTCGACTTCATATGTCTAACCTCTATATTGTCCATCTGACAAAATCCTTTCTCCGTATTGGTGTCACGACTGCAACCATATTGTACCGGTCACAGTTCTGGTATGGGACAGTCTGAGCTCTCCGTGAGGGGCGGCCCTTGAATGGAAAGTGTCGGTGATGGATCCGTAGGAGCGACCGACATCGAGTAGGTCAAGGTGTCCGGTGTCTGAGCGGGAAAAAGGGCTCTGCTCGTTCTGGAGCCTGTGTGGTTCTGGTCGAGGCTGTTGACGTCGGAGTACCCCTCTTAAGAGTGTAAAAGCGTGAATATTCACCCCTGTGAGTCCCGGGTAGGGAACCTTGCTGTCATGTGTGATGCCGATACATTTCCTTGACAATCCATTAAATCTAGTTCCTCCGATATTTTGTTATCCATATTTATCCAGCTTCGTTGTTTTCCCTTTAAATACAGTTCCGTTATTACTGTATTTAATCCTGCGTTGTCTCCTGTTATATAGTATTGTATCTGCTTGCTGAGTATGATTTATCGTACTCACCCTTGCTTCTCTGTTTTTGTTGTCTTCAGAGTTCGCAGCGAAAGCCGTAGTCATCCGAGGAGTAGGCTGAACCAGTGGGCGGGAACGACTAGAGAATCTAATTATCTTGTAAATGTAATAATCTTGTAAAAATGAGTAGATGAGCTGTTGAGATCCACTGTGCTGGTTTATCCTGCTTCTCTACGCCTTGCGCGTGTATAGACTTTTGGGTCTATAGGCGCGCGGCGGCTGTCATTCTACCGGGCCGGGTCTCGGGGCGTGACAGTTAAAGTGGTATCAGAGCTCAAGGTTAGGACACGTGGGGCCAGATGGGTAGATCGTTAGTTAGACTTTGCGACTAACTTTTGATGCATGTTTGCTTGTGCTAATATTTCGATGTGTTTGTTTGATTTGTGTGGTTTGATTGCATGACAAAATTCCTTTTGGTTTTTCAAAATCTTGCTTTTGAAAAAGAAAAAAAAAGTTTTTGTTTAGAGGAATTTCGGGGACGAAATTCTTATAAGGTGGGGAGGATGTAATACCCTGAATTTTGAGGTTATTAATTAATTCAGATAAAATTATTTTCAGCTCTTAATTATTTTGGTTGTGCTAAGCTATAGTATTTTCGGTTGGGAGTTAATTTCTTGCATGCATGCATCGATGAAGCTAGGTAGCAACAGTACGTGCATGCATAGATAATCTCCCATGCATGACTAGTGGTACTAGTATGTGAGAGAATAAATTAGAGAGAGGCTAACGTGGCTGGTCCTAGAGGAGTGTGGCGATTGACTTGTTTGTGGCTTTGTGCATGCATTAGTACTAGAGCTAGTAACCTGAGATATTTGAACAGAAGGCAACGTGGCTGCATACTTGAGGAAGTAAGGCACGAAGAGGCAACGTAGTTGCTGTGTTGGCAACGCATGGAAGGATAAGGCATGCAGAACTCATACGTGGACCAGTAGCAAGGTGGCCAGCCCATTAGTGAGTGGCACGTGTGAGAGAGTGAGCCAATGAGAGCAGCTCGTTGCTCTCTGCCTTGGCAGCGAAGGATGCCAGATATTTAGCTCAGCAAAGCGGTTAGATATTTAGCTAGTCCTCCACCCATTGATTCCTATAAATATGAAGGCTACCAGCTGCTGCTGCCGTGCTCTCTCCACACATCAGAGATCATTTAGATCAATAGACCACAGCAAGTCAGGAGTGTGAGAGCTAGAAATCAGAGGATGAAAGAGGGTGGCCAATGAAGAAATTAGGCATGCATGTGTGCAGTATGTTTTGGAGGATTCGTCAGAGTATTGTTTGCTAGCTACGGCATAACTAATTGAGGCAAGTGGATACTTTCCTGATCCCTAAACCCTTGATTCTTGCAAGTGGATATTTTGCTAATCTCTTGTATCATGCTTTGCTGATCTCTTGATTCCTGCTAGTAGTAGTGTTACTACTTCTAGTTCTATCATGTTGATGTTGCTTTATCCTTGTGGTGCTGGACCATACTCCGGCTGATCTCTTTGTTGATTATGAGATGATATTGTTGATATTATCTCTTCCTTGCTCATGGTGCCATTAGATGGATGGCATCTCCTGATGTTCGTTGTTAGGCATGATGTCACCCGAGATAAATGTGCGATGACAAGAGAGAGGTCATCATGATTAAGTTTGACTCACGCGCAGACGTGAGAGTTGATATCTCGACTTCATATGTCTAACCTCTATATTGTCCATCTGACAAAATCCTTTCTCCGTATTGGTGTCACGACTGCAACCATATTGTACTGGTCACAGTTCTGGTATGGGACAGTCTGAGCTCTCCGTGAGGGGCGGCCCTTGAATGGAAAGTGTCGGTGATGGATCCGTAGGAGCGACCGACATCGAGTAGGTCAAGGTGTCCGGTGTCTGAGCGGGAAAAAGGGCTCTGCTCGTTCTGGAGCCTGTGTGGTTCTGGCCGAGGCTGTTGACGTCGGAGTACCCCTCTTAAGAGTGTAAAAGCGTGAATATTCACCCTGTGAGTCTCGGGTAGGGAACCTTGCTGTCATGTGTGATGCCGATACATTTCCTTGACAATCCATTAAATCCAGTTCCTCCGATATTTTGTTATCCATATTTATCCAGCTTCGTTGTTTTCCCTTTAAATACAGTTCCGTTATTACTGTATTTAATCCTGCGTTGTCTCCTGTTATATAGTATTGTATCTGCTTCCTGAGTATGATTTATCGTACTCACCCTTGCTTCCTCTGTTTTTGTTGTCTTCAGAGTTCGCAGCGAAAGCCGTAGTCATCCGAGGAGTAGGCTGAACCAGTGGGCGGGAACGACTAGAGAATCTAATTATCTTGTAAATGTAATAATCTTGTAAAAATGAGTAGATGAGCTGTTGAGATCCACTGTGCTGGTTTATCCTGCTTCTCTACGCCTTGCGCGTGTATAGACTTTTGGGTCTATAGGCGCGCGGCGGCTGTCATTCTACCGGGCCGGGTCTCGGGGCGTGACACCAGGAGATGTCAGACACACGACTCCACGCGCCCTCCACCGGTGCTATCTGCACCATCGGAGCGAGGATAAGACGGGGAGGACATTATTCTGATTTTAGAATGTCGCCGCTGCCACACCATCCCTCAGAAGACACTAAAACAACCTTAAAAAGTAACAAAAACCTTCCCACCGAAAAGCGGCCATAGTTGACGTGGGTGTACCCTTCGGGTGCCCCACCATGAGGATACCTGGTACACATACAAGCTAAGACCCACGGACAGGCCTGCCAGCAGTCATCGATCAAAGCCCACGAAGGGGGTCCGAGAAGATGGCGTACGCCCCAAGACTAGTAAACCCTATGTCGGTAGAAACCTACCTTACCTGTAAATCTAATCGGTTGCGAATCCCCGAGACTCAACCTCCTATATAAAGGTTGGGAGGGCCGCCGATCTAGGGTACGCAATACTCAAATCACCAAACCCTAGCGAGATCGCATCTCGCCGGGACGTCATTGTAGCTCCATTGTACACCTCATACATGAATAACCAGACAAGCAGTAAGTAGGGTGTTACCCTCCGGGGGCCTGAACCTGGGTAAATCTTGCTTGTCAGCCGACGATACTACCAGCGCTACCACGTCTCTCCCCCTTAATCTCAACCCTAGGTACCGAACCATGTGATTTGATGTGTTAACACCACATCAATGGTGCACCACACCTCCGAGGCCCCAAGGGCCGGCGGAGGCAGGAGGACCAGTGGCTTTGCCAGAGAGAGGGATAGAACCCTAGATCGCTTTTTTCTAATTTTTTGTTGACAGGGTTCTGAGCTCAAAACATTTTGACTATGATACTATATTGAGTCCATACAGCAGGCCAGCAGCCAACTTAATTTGAAGTCTGAACTGTTGGAGATAGCGAGACAATAAATTCAATATCAGTGGAGACGTTTTGCTCCCGGCCACAAGTGCACCCTCCTATTGAAAAAATTCGAAAATCATACTTATAAGTTTTAAAAAAAATCTGAAAATAATCCATGTATAGCCAATGATATATCCCACTAACGTGCAAATTTCAACTTAAAAAACTTTGTATTCTGAGCTACACAAAAATGACAAATGTGTAGATCTGAGAATGTATATTTTCAAATCATTAAGTTTTACTAGATTTATTATTTTTGTGTTGCCCATAATATAAGGCATCTCAGATTAAAAAAATTACATGTTTGTTGGGATACACCACGTGCTACATCTGGATTTGTTTTCAGATTTTTTTAAACTCAGAAATATGATTTTCTAAATTTTTAAATAAGAGAGATCACTGGTGACCGGAATCACAAAATACTTGCCGATTCAATATACTATACTCTGTCGACTCGTCCACACACTTTCCACGCTCTCCTCTGTCACAAACCAGCATATACCTACTTTGCAATCAAAACAAACGATACAAATAAAGATTCAATGAAAATCGATTGAGTTCCACCAGACCTCCGTCCATGAGAACATACAGGAATTGTAAAACGAATGTCAGTCGTCACACCTCGGTCCCGTAGTAAGAAATTGAAAAGGGAGCAAAACGAAGCGTCGTTGCGACTTTTATGGTGGAGTTGAACCGATTGTAACGCTCCAATCACAGACCTCGCGTGCAGCCGCTCTGCCTTCACAGTTCAAATCAAAGCTCTACTTAATCTCTTACCTTCACAGTACACAGTACACACACAACTTTTCCCTTCTGAAACCTCTCCACCCTCTCAGCCATGGCTGACTGGTCCTCGCTGCCGACCGACCTCCTCACCCGCATTGCCGACTGCCTCCTCGCCACCAACGACGTGGACTGCTACATGGACTTTCGGGCCGTCTGCGCCAACTGGCGCTCCTCCACGGAGGATCCCAAGAAGTCCTCTGAACTCCGCTTCCGCCCGCGCCGGTGGATCGTCATCGACGAGGTCTTCCAGACCGACGCGCGCCTCATGGTGAACACCCTCAGCGGGCGTGTCGTTCGCAAAGAGCTGCCTCTGCTCCGCAGGTTCTGTGTAGTCGCCACTACCCACGGTGGCTTCTTCGTGCTCGCGGGGAGAGAGCCCCCTCATGCCGCGTGCGTCCTCAACCCTCTTACCGGCCACCTGATTCGCTTCAATGCGCCTGTGCCGTCCGAGGTGGATGTCTCTGCTGCTGTTGTCGGATCTTCGCCCACCATCATTGTGCTTTCTGACAGAGGTTGGATGCACCACCTGGCTCATCCTGACAGTGAATCGTTCACTAAGCATGTGGACGTTGAGGAGGAGTACCGTGTATGTGACACATATCCAATGAATCGTCTGGCCTTCATAGGTGGTATGTACGCTAGCGGCGGGAGGGGATCAGTGGCGCCGATTTCAGTTGGTTTTGCTAGGAAGATCTCCGATTTGATGAGGATGCTTGCCGTTGAACCTCCCAAGGTGTGTCCTACATTGCTACTTATAGACCGTTGCTTCATTGTGGAATTCGATGGAAAGGTGTTTATTATTTTTAACCTACAACATCACATGGTGGTCTACAAGCTGGACACTGATAATGAAGTGCTTGAGCCTGTGAAGAGCATCGGCAGCCTTGCCATATTTGCCGGTTATCGTCGGTGCTTCATTGTTGATTCAGATAAGTTCCCTTCCATTGGCCCCAACTGCATCTACTACGTGGAATCCGCAGATTCGTGTCCTGGCATCTACAAGTATGACCTCAAGGCGGAGATAAAAGAATGGCTGTCTGAAGCCATAGATTCCTTTAAGATACCTGCAAGTTTTACCCCGGGTATACGTTATCAATGGAAATCAGTATCGAAGGACACTTCTTTGAACTGCCCAACTCCACCTTTCACGTTCATTCAGCTTCTCTCCAGCTACACAACCAATGTCCGGCCATCCGAACTAGAGGTTGAAGATACATGTCGATATTGGTCTGATAGTTCCGACGATGAGTTTCGGTATTGCCTTGGCGATGACGATTTGTTTTATTGAAAACTGTTCTCGTCAGGGATGTGAGCGATTATCGTTTGGCTACCTAATCTTCCTGGTTGATTTTTTTTGCTATATCTTGTTCTGCTCAAGAATATGTTCAATCTAGTTATTGCCTAACATCATGTGGTACCAATGCTCTTTGATGTTTCGTGACTGAAGTTTGGCTTCATTTCTTAATATAGGCATGGAATAATTGATGCAAAGTGCATATATGACTAGCTATATGAGAAAATGTATGAATCTTTTTCTTTGAATATATATTATCCTCAATTTCGTGGATGACCTGAGACCGCTTAAATTTCTTAGAAATATATTCTCAAGAAAAACCTAGGCAAACAATTTTCTTAAGAAAATAGCTAGCGTGGTGGTCAAGAGGATACCTCTCCAGGGCAGGCTGGAAAGCCACCCGGAAGGTTTATCAATGACGGGCGCTGGTTAACGCCCATCAAAAGGGATTCTTATCCAGTAACAATTTTTCACAACCGTCAACCGCCACTGAGACCCTCACACGAAGAGTGCAAAAACCCATCTGTTAATGTGTTCTGCCTGTGAGATGTGGATTTTTCCTAGAAATTTAAGCCAAGTGGCATTTCGCCGGGACAATAGGTATAAATATACTACATATACAATGACATATACTTATGTTCACAATTCATAGGTGGACACGCACAGATCGTGGTGGTCACAACCTCAGGAAGGTGTATATCCGGCCTGGTTTCGACACCTGGGTCCCGCATATACTACATATACAATGACATATACTTACGTTCACAATTCATAGATAATTATTGTTTTCCCGAAAAGGAGAGCGGAGTCCGGCCTCTGCATCAATGGACGCACATAGGCTCATTTATCGTAGCATTATTCAAATTTAGAGTTTACATTTGACAAATCGCTAAAAGTGCCAGAAGCAGAACAGCCAGAGGTAAAATAAAGTACAAGTAGCCTATGCATCATGTAGACTAGATGAAGCGAGCCGCTAGGTAATATGGTTGTAGATATCCAATGCGGCCCTCTTCTGGTTAGTTAAAACAACATAATTGAAATGTTATTATGAAAACCCTGACAGTGGTCCCCACTGGCCAGTGACATGCATTTAAATGAATCGCTTCGCGCCAGACGGAAATACGTGTCTCCCGTGTGAAAGCGTACTCCTTTAAATGGACTATTCTGAAAAAGAAAACATAATATGAACCCAGCTTTAAAAGCTATATATATCACTCGTATTTAATCCAAGTCGGTTGGTTCTTTTTGCACTGGCTTGGATATTAAATTATCTATCCAATGGAACTTGAATAACTAGATATGGAGAACATTTATTTTAGAAATAATTTAATACTCTAATAAGGGTTTTGAACACATGATTTCTTTATTTTCTAGAAGAAAACCTCAATAAGGAAGTGGAAAAAAATATTGTTTTGAGCTCAACCCTTGCTGAAGCCCGAAGACAAGACCCCAACACCTTCTCTGACCTTTTTGAATGATTCACGTACTGTTTGTATTTTTTATTATTGTTTGCCTATTAAATGTGGCTCTCTCATTATATCATGTCATGTGCATTTTACAAGTATTTATTTACATGCAATGTTTTGATATATGTTTTTATACCGTATTTACTTTATTGAATGCGCTATTGCTTCTTGGGGCTGTCGGGATATATACCAAATGGGTATCCTCACGGAGTGGTCTTAAGCCGGCCTGCGAGGGTGGCCTATGGGTGGCAAAGCTGCATTTTTTCGGGCGGCCTAGTAGGCCGAAGCGCATGACGAAGGAGAATCCGGCTTCTGAAAGACAAGACGAAGGCCTGCATCTAGAAGAATTGAGGAACAAGGCGGTGTTGGCCGTAGTATTTGTCTAGGTTTCCACCTTCCATGTAAGCCCGAGGTCTGGCCACTTATATAAGCCAGTCTACGGGAAAAAACCTTAGGGTTAAGCTCTCATACACAATCTCATTGTAACATGTACAAAGGTTTACTCTCTCTTGTTTCTCCGTAGCATTATTTGCTTTGGTGGGATTGATAATGTTGACTAAATTTTTCCAGGAAATAATGTTGACTACATTTTTACGTATGAACAATGTTGATAAAACAATTGCATTGCCAAGGTTTTTTTTTAGTGGTGGAGATAGCTTTATTATCTTAGAACGACAATCTATCTCTATTTTCTAAATAGCTGGATTTGTTAGTTCAGTAAAGGAAGTAAATATTAAAGTGAATTTTTTAGACGAATGGAAAAATCCTAATAAAACTGAATTACATCAAAGGTTTATATAGGTTAAAAAAAGGTTTAGCAGTATTTTGTGTGCTTCCTTTTTAACTTGCAAAACATAGCTGGCTAAGCCCAGCCCAAGTCCATTCATGCCGTGAGCCCAAGGTCACCATAGCCCCTCTCGACCTCTCGTTCTTTTGCTCAAAGAAAAACAAAATCTTCTATCGATTCTGAGATTGAATCCCCACCGGCGACCATGGCGGAGGCTTCCAGAGCAGGAGCGTCGCATCTCCGCCGCGACCTCCCGGAGGAGATTGTCATCTGGGAGATCCTGGTCCGCCTGCCCCCCAAATCCCTCTTCCGCTGCCGCGCCGTCTGCCGCTCCTGGCGCCGCGCCACCTCCACCCGCCCCTTCCTTCTGGCCCAGCACGGCCGCCAGCCCAGCCTCCCTATCATCTCCAGCTGCGAAGACGGAAGCTCCAGCTACGAAGACTTCCTCTCCTTCGATCACCGGGCCGCCGATACACAGCTCCATACCGTCGCCCGGCTTGACGCCTCCTTCAATCTGGAGGCCTCCTGCGACGGCCTCTTCGTCCTCTCCAAGCGTGGAACGACTGGCTTCTGCGTCTGCAATCCGGTCAGTCGTGAGCATGCTCCCGTCGGGACACCATGGGACTTCAGTATATTCAGTGTCCTGGGGATGTATTTGCACCGCCCTACCGGCGAGTACCGGCTGCTACTGCACCGGGACTCGATTGTTGGACCTCTGCTTCCCAAAGGTACAACTGGATGCTATGTCTTCTCGTTGGGCTCCGACCAGCCACCGAGGTACATCGGTGGTCCGGATGCAGCGTCGCGGTTGCAATTCGACACACCTGCCATGGTCCGTGATAGCCTACATTGGTACCCGATGCAACATCAGGGCGAAAGCAGACTGATATTGGTATTTAACACCACAGCCGAGTCGTTCAGGCACATGCGTGCTCCAGTTGGTCCTACAAGTATCTTTGAGATGGATGACAAACTTGTCACCTGTAGCTATAACGATGACATGGAAGCTGTTGATATATGGGTGTTGCAGAACTATGAAGGCGAGGTTTGGAAGTATAAGTACGGGGTCAAATTGCCGATCAAAGAAATCAGGGGAAATTTGGGTGCTGGAATGACGATGCATATGGGACCATTGTGTCGGTGGATGGCGACGTCCTCTTTCTGGTCAGTCTTGGCGGGTCGATGTTTTATGTCGACACTGATGGCAAACTGGTTGACAGCTTCCATCGTGATGGCCAACATATCTGTGCTTGTGACATTCGGCTCAAGCAAACTCTTGTTCCACATAACTTTTTCGCGACACTTGAAGGTTTTGATATGAATGCTTCACCTTTCCTCTAACGGCTGCTGAGCTAGGTGGTTCTTCTCATCGGCCTAGCTGTCAGATCCTCATGAGTTGCAATATAAATGAATTGGATCAAGTATGACCCTGCGAGCTTCTTCTTTTTTGCATTGATGTGTATAAACTATGATACAAGTCTATGACTACTATGTGGTTGCATGAGATTTATGATTTGTTGCTGCTAAAATTACCAAGTCATTTTGCTCTGCTTTTGGAATACTTGCTGACTGATCTGTCTCATGTCTCTACTTTCTTGGGCTGAGGGATCTCAGTAGTAGTACTGAATTGTTAGCAATTGATACGCCTTATGCCCCTATTCATTGAACTAAGGAATTGAGTTTGCTTTATTTTATTTATCTACTGTTTTTTATTATTACTCGGTTATTTGCAATCTATATGCTCATATCCCTGTTCCTTGAGCAGAAGAATTAGTTTACCTTTTTAGCTAGTGATCTTCTTAATAGTCAATTTTTTGCCTGTTTCTCTACCCTTTGTTGTACACGATGATGAAAAGAGGGAAGATTTCCTCTATGTTGACTTGCAAATGCATCGGATTTTTAGAAGACGGTGGGATCACTACTTGTTAATTTAAATGGAAAAGCTCTGTTATAATTTAAAAAAATCACGACTCCATTGCATATGGTTAGGTAGATCTTGTGGACACTAGTTAGCTCATTGTTATAGCGAGTATGGGGCATGGTTATGTCTGTCGTTCCAAGGACTTTTAGTATTCTTGTAGAGAAGACTAGTACTGCCACCTGAAAATTCTAGGAGTACATTTCTGTGCTTCCATCCTGACAAAGTTTTGATGTTGCATTATTTGGGATGATCTCTTGTTACTTCATTGTACCTGCTAACCATGTTAAGGGTTAATGCTTCATGGGATGTAATAAGCACATAGAAGGTTTGTCATGATCAGGCTAGGGTCTCACCTTGTGTTCATGTCTGAAGCAGAAGCAGGGACGAGCACCAGGCCAATTGTGTGCCGATACAGTTGTCAAAGGAAGCGCTCTGATCATTCGTTACTACATAATGTAATATGCGCCATTGAATAATGTAATACGGGACATTGCAGTGTACGTAAGTGCTCACATTTAGGCTTGCGGGACAAATGAGCTCTGCGCTGCATCCTGTATTAGCCATTGCAATGCAACCAACCTGAACATCTATAAAAACCTTTTTGTGTGTGCTTCCATCCTGACACCGTTCTTTTCTGTTGCATCGTTTGAAATGATCTCCTATTGTTTCACTTTACCTGCTAACCATGTTAAGGGTCAGTGCTCTATGTGATGTTCCATCTTAACATAAGTCCAAGAAACAAAACTGTATGTCTTGAACAGGACAGCACCATAACAATTGTGTGACTTTGTTAAAAAAAAAGTGTGACAATACAGTTGCAGAAGTAAGCACTCTGATCATTTGTTACTTGCTAACATCTCAAATTCTCAAGTACTAAATTTATGTGACCAATAACTCAAGCACTCAGATCAAGAAACAAAATGTATACAAATTATTGAGCACAAAATGGTTTGCCAAGGTCTGGCTCAGGTCCGAGATTGTGTTCATGTCTCAAGTAGGACATCACCAGGCCAATTGTGTGACAGTACAACTGTACAATTAAGTACAGGGCAGAGGTCAGTCTCTTCTAAAATCAACTCCTAAACTTACCAATCTTTTAAGTTTTTTGTCCTGCTGCCTTGGCGTGCGCGCAGATACAGAAGCATTTTGTCAGATAAGCAATTTGATCAAAAGCATTGCAAATTGGAACTGAATCCAGCGCAACAACCTAAGCTTGCAGATTTGCAAATACAGACAGAAGAACCTACTCGGGATTCATTGTATCCAAGCAAGCATGTAATAAGATTTTTAACCAACAATGAAAGACAATGTTGCACTCACGATCGACTTCGGTTCAAAATCAAACACAGCAAGCTTAGGAGTCTGTTCTGAATTCGAAAAACAAGCTAACAACGACACTTAAAAGCAACGGACAACTGACATGATGTCAAATCTAATCGAACACGGCCAGCTTCTGGTACTCGTCGCCGGCGATGGCCTCCTTCATGATGGCCTCGGGGCTGACCACGCCGTCGTTCTGCAGGAAGATCTTGAGGAAGTTCTTGGAGAAGCCGCTCACCATGGCGCACCCCGGCTGGGTGGACGTCACGGGCGTGGACTTGGAGTCGCTCAGGTTCCAGAACACCACCTGCGGCACCACGTCGCCGTAGCCGGCGTCCGTGAACTTGCGGCAGATCACATTGTAGTCCGTGTCCCAGGACCCGGACCCGTAGGCCTGGCCGCCGTAGTAGCCCCTCCCGGACGCCTGGTCGAACTCCATGTCGCTGTAGACGAACACGGTCCTGATCATCTTCTCAGGCGCCAGCCGGGCCTCAGTCGCCGTGCGGAGGATCTGGTCGAACACCCCCTGGAAGTTGGTGCTCCCGTGCCACTCGAGGCGCTTCACGAACTTCATCTTCTCGCGCAGGGTCGTGCCCTTGATCACGTGTATGGACGGCCGAGTGTGGAACGTGATCACCTTGCCGGCCCACGGCGCGTCGCTCAGCTCCGACGTGAGCACGCCCAGCGTGATACACACCTCCATCGGGGTGCCCTCCATGCTCCCGGACACGTCGCAGACGGAGATGCAGTTGCTGAGCGACCCCTTGGCGCGGAGGTCGTCCACCATGCGGCGCCACTGCAGCTCCGACACCTCGTCGTGCTCGCCGCGGTAGGCGGGCGCTGCGATCTCGTGCGGCAGGAGCGCGCCCGCCGCGATCTTGGCCTTGCCGGCCTCCACGTCCTCGAGGTACTTGTCGAAGCGCTCCTTGTCGTGCTTCTTGAACTGGGCCTTGTAGCACCTCATGGCGACGGAGGCGACGCGCGCGTACGGGAGCTCGTCCCACCTGCCGGCGCTCATGTACACCTCCGGGAGCTCGAGGACCTTGCGCAGCGGCACGAGCACCTCGCGGCGCAGGCGGTGGAGGGCGCGGTAGGTGTACTGGTCGTCCGTGAGCGCGGCGTACTCGGGGTCCGAGTCGCGCGGGAAGAGGCGGCGGGCGATGGCCTCGCAGAGCAGCGTGTGGAGGTCGAAGGACGAGCCCGGCGTGGGGCACCACTTGGCAGCGAGCCCGATCTTCCTCCTCTTCTTCTTCTTGCCCATCTGCTCCATGTCGGAGGCGAGGAGGTCGGCGAAGAACTCCGCGACGGCGTCGAACAGGAAGCGGTAGGCGCCGTCGCCGTAGTATGTCTCGAGCGACTGCACGGCGAGCTTGGCCACCTTGCGGGTCTTCTTCGACATGGCCCTCGGCTTGCTCTTCTTCTGCTGATCCACCTCCATCGCCTCCGCGACCTCCGGGGCGGTCTCGACCTCCATGGCCGTCGTGGCGCCCTTGGTCTTGGAGAGCGCGGCGGAGAGGTAGTCGCCGAAGGTGGCCTTGGTCGACACAGCAGCAATAGCCTTCTCCGCCTCACGAGCGCGCTTCCTGCCAGCAAGCCTGTCGCGGAGGCCCTCTCTCTGCTTCCCAAAGTCCTTCTCCTTCCTGCGCGTCTTCTCCGCCTTGGCATTCTCCCGGGCGACCTTGCGCACGTCGGGACCATGTATGAGCCGGAACAGCAGCTCGGGGAAGTCCTTGAGGTAGCCGAACTCGGCGAGCGCGGCGACGTTGCAGGCGAGCGTCTTGGGGTGCTCGGCGTGCATCCAGAGCGCAGCGGCGTAGAAGCCCTCCCTGTCGGACTTGCCGGTGCCGCGGACGCCGCGGAGGTTGCAGGCGAGCTTGAGCGTGGTGAGCGAGTCGTGCGCCCAGGCGAGCCGGAGGAGCTCGCGCACTCGCTCGGCAGGAGTGTCGGGGACTACCTGGAAGAAGAAGTCGAGGCAGGGGTTCCCCGAGCCCGAGTAGGTCGCGGAGCAGTTCTCCGTGAGCGCGCGGCGGGGCTTGAGCGCGGCCTTGATGTCTGCCGCGGAGGGCGCGTTGAAGGCCGCGTCGAGGAGGTCGAGGAAGGGGTGCGAGGATGGGGTGGGGGCGGAGGAGGAGGTGGCGGTTGGGCGCGCGCCGCGGATCACGGGTGGGCCGAGGAGGAGGGGCGCGGCGGAGGAGGATGAGCTTTCCGTCGTCGCCATGGCTGAGCTAGGGTTTTGGGTTTGGGGAATCGAGGTGATTGATTTGGTTTCGATCGGCTCGATCTGATTTCGTGAGGATTGATTTGGTTTCGTGCGCTTGGTTATATGGGTGGGAGGAAGGAGGAGCTGCGCGCGTGCGTGGATCCGACCCTTGTACGAACCGACATGGCGATTGGATGGCACCGATTCGATTTGATCTCCGCCTTCGGTGCTTCTAAACCGACATACTAGTAGCTTCCATTAATTATGCGTGGTTAATTTTTTCTTTAATTGCTGCTGTCGATTTTTTTCTTAATTATCACTTCTGTTAAAACCTTGCTTAACTGAACCAGGGACATCCAGTTGGGCTAATCTTTCAACGGAATTTTGGTTATTTATTGATGGATTCCAAAGCATATTTTAATTTTCTACACAAATTGGACCAAATTCATAATAAGCTAAAAATTCCAAAATTTGGTTAATTTTTTATAAAATTTGATAAGTTTTTGTCCAAATAATCCGGATAGATTTTCCAAAATTTCAAAAGTTTCGGTGGACTCAAAGTATAATCAATCAGAAGTTCCAAGCTCCGGCTCTGAAAGACGGGTGAGGCAAGCGTCTGACTGAAGAGGATGACATTATTCCCATGTTCTCATAGGTGCTAGAAGGTAGAAGCACATGAACATGAATCTGGAGGGATGCCGTGGTGGGGATCGACTTAGTGGCATCCCAAGATGAGAATCTGCGGTTTAGATGTCCACGAGATAAAGTGGCATCTGTGATCTGACGCATCGACAAGGCCACGAAATAGTTTGAAAATATCGTATATGCACATCCATGCTCGGTTAATAGAAAATTCAAAAAAAAATCATACATGGTCCAGTCATAAGGAAATGTCCTTATGACTAGACGTTTTCGGTTGACTAGACGGACGCGATGTGTAGAAAATAACGTGTGTGTATCAGCTCATATTATTTATTTTTTGAATAATGGACTTATTGATTCCATGTTTATTCGAGTAGCCGTTTGAACGTGAATATTGTAGAGGTTTTACTTTGCGAAAATGTGAATATTGTGCACGGACACTAAACGCTGCACGAGGGAACGTGTTTCGTGTTTGCTTATTCCAAAAAAAAAATTTAGGGGGGTTTGCTTATTCCAAATGGGAGGGAACGTTTATGTACGGGCTGATTCGCGTGCTCTGTTCCCGTGGACAGCAGGAGACAGCTGGCTCGGATGCTCGGGTCGCGGCAGGTGCGCCGTTCACCGTTCGTTTGAACCGACGTAGTCATCGGACGAACGAGATGGAGGGGTGCACGCGGGTAACACTCCATAGGATCGTTTGCGCATCGCCATCTGAAGAACGCTCTGCATCTGCATCTGCATCTGCATGCATGGCCAGATTCTCACACAGTGGGCTTAGCAAACAAGAACAGACATAATTCTCCAAATCAAATGATAAATTTTAAACTGTGGAAATGTCTGTACGAGCGAGGTCATTCACACAGAGATAGTATCTACTCCCTCCGTTCCAGCGAATAAAATATGTGAATAACTAGATGATATAATGACAAGCATGCTCATTCAGGTGAGTGACTAATTTGAAGGTGTGGGTAAGAGAATGTCCGATTCACCCTGGATCTGATTTCGGCCCATAAGTATGAACGGATGGGTACGCAAACATGTTTTTTGTGTGAAAAGAATCCTGACATTAAAAGAAACATCGAACCGTACAAAACAACTCAACAAAAACGAAATTTATAATGAGATCCTTGAGATGCCCAAACATGTTCACTTAAGGGAGTGACTAATTTGGTATGTAATTAAATTAATCTTCAGTCAAGTGAAGTCATTATCATGCATGTTGCAACTCATGACTAGCCCAAGCCCCGAAAAATGAAAGCATTGCAACGGTCTGGAGTATTTCTCTTAGTTACAAGATAGGTTGCAACTCATATCTAGCACAAATAATGAAGCAGTACAACGGTATAAGATTTGAAGATTTAAGCTAATTATCGATGGACTAAGAAGTAGCCAAGCCGTTCATTTAAGTCCATCTATATATAAGACATGTGGATTTTTCTTATGTTTAAATGGTCGAACTTCAATTACGAGAACTCACATCACTTAATGAAAACTCAAGGGGCTTCTTAGGGGAAGCCCATTGTCTAAAAAAAGAACACTCTTAAGCGACTTTTGTTTAGCAAAATTGTTTACAATAGAACAATTTTAAGCAAAACAAGTTCGTTTAGTTCAATCGAAAGAGATGATGTTCGTATTGGACTTGTCAAGAGAAAAAAATAAGCAATGCTAGTATGTAGGAAGTTAAAGTCCTATATGAAAGAGTATATTCATGTAGAAGAGAAATTTAAAAAATGTTTGTACTCACGAAGGTTACTCCATATATTCATGTAAAAGTATCTAGAATTGTGATGGTCACTGTAAACAATTTCATGACTGACAGGAATAAGTAGCTTTTATTTACAAATGAATCAAAAACAAATCCGTACAATAGTGAAACAAACTTTTTTACCATGCATAATTAGGTGTACATGCATGTCGGTTTGCAACGCAAGGACCCATGCGACGAGCGCAAGGATTCACTCCATATGCCAGAGTGCTAATGTACTCCAGCTCCACTTACGCTCGGGGCAGCAGAGTGCTGCTAAATTGGAAATGACGGATGCATGGATACCTGCAGAGAGGATCGTGCTTTTGATCCTAAGCCTTTGTTTGGTTAATCCATGCACCATGTGGATTGGAGTGGATTGGAGGGGAATTTGACTTAGATAGGATTTAATCCCCCTCAATCTATGCTAATCCTGGCCATCACTCATGAAATCGAACAAGCGCTAAGGAGGGAAATATTATCGCATTGGGAGGGATACGCCTAGCTGCGAATCCATATCAACTCACTACACCGATATCTACTTCCTCTTCAAGTTGTTGGTAACGATCTAGACCTAACCTTTTACTTGTACCTTCATAAATTGATCTTAGGCATGATCGTGTAGGACGGAAAATCTGTTTTCCATACACGAATCCCTACAAACTCTTGTGAGCTCAGCTCAAAAACATAGCATCAGCAATCTCACATCATGCCTAAATCACACAGTCGTCTCAAACACCGGGCATAGGGTTTACTAATAACTTTTTCACAATGTCACCTCGTCCCCTAACTACAATCCTGACACCCATATTATTTGATCAGCTGATCACGTGCCTCCTGGAACTCCCAATGCACACAAACACGCAAGCACCCCCGCTTTATGTTGTTATTTCATAGCGAGATTCAATTTTATGTCCAACTATTATGCAGACCTGATGCAAGTTAAAATAAACCCTTGTCATCTATTTGTACTAAACATTTTTACTTTGAAATAATATCTATGTATTTTGTTTAGAGGAATTTCGGGGACGAAATTCTTATAAGGTGGGGAGGATGTAATACCCTGAATTTTGAGGTTATTAATTAATTCAGATAAAATTATTTTCAGCTCTTAATTATTTTGGTTGTGCTAAGCTATAGTATTTTCGGTTGGGAGTTAATTTCTTGCATGCATGCATCGATGAAGCTAGGTAGCAACAGTACGTGCATGCATAGATAATCTCCCATGCATGACTAGTGGTACTAGTATGTGAGAGAATAAATTAGAGAGAGGCTAACGTGGCTGGTCCTAGAGGAGTGTGGCGATTGACTTGTTTGTGGCTTTGTGCATGCATTAGTACTAGAGCTAGTAACCTGAGATATTTGAACAGAAGGCAACGTGGCTGCATACTTGAGGAAGTAAGGCACGAAGAGGCAACGTAGTTGCTGTGTTGGCAACGCATGGAAGGATAAGGCATGCAGAACTCATACGTGGACCAGTAGCAAGGTGGCCAGCCCATTAGTGAGTGGCACGTGTGAGAGAGTGAGCCAATGAGAGCAGCTCGTTGCTCTCTGCCTTGGCAGCGAAGGATGCCAGATATTTAGCTCAGCAAAGCGGTTAGATATTTAGCTAGTCCTCCACCCATTGATTCCTATAAATATGAAGGCTACCAGCTGCTGCTGCCGTGCTCTCTCCACACATCAGAGATCATTTAGATCAATAGACCACAGCAAGTCAGGAGTGTGAGAGCTAGAAATCAGAGGATGAAAGAGGGTGGCCAATGAAGAAATTAGGCATGCATGTGTGCAGTATGTTTTGGAGGATTCGTCAGAGTATTGTTTGCTAGCTACGGCATAACTAATTGAGGCAAGTGGATACTTTCCTGATCCCTAAACCCTTGATTCTTGCAAGTGGATATTTTGCTAATCTCTTGTATCATGCTTTGCTGATCTCTTGATTCCTGCTAGTAGTAGTGTTACTACTTCTAGTTCTATCATGTTGATGTTGCTTTATCCTTGTGGTGCTGGACCATACTCCGGCTGATCTCTTTGTTGATTATGAGATGATATTGTTGATATTATCTCTTCCTTGCTCATGGTGCCATTAGATGGATGGCATCTCCTGATGTTCGTTGTTAGGCATGATGTCACCCGAGATAAATGTGCGATGACAAGAGAGAGGTCATCATGATTAAGTTTGACTCACGCGCAGACGTGAGAGTTGATATCTCGACTTCATATGTCTAACCTCTATATTGTCCATCTGACAAAATCCTTTCTCCGTATTGGTGTCACGACTGCAACCATATTGTACCGGTCACAGTTCTGGTATGGGACAGTCTGAGCTCTCCGTGAGGGGCGGCCCTTGAATGGAAAGTGTCGGTGATGGATCCGTAGGATCGACCGACATCGAGTAGGTCAAGGTGTCCGGTGTCTGAGCGGGAAAAAGGGCTCTGCTCGTTCTGGAGCCTGTGTGGTTCTGGTCGAGGCTGTTGACGTCGGAGTACCCCTCTTAAGAGTGTAAAAGCGTGAATATTCACCCCTGTGAGTCCCGGGTAGGGAACCTTGCTGTCATGTGTGATGCCGATACATTTCCTTGACAATCCATTAAATCTAGTTCCTCCGATATTTTGTTATCCATATTTATCCAGCTTCGTTGTTTTCCCTTTAAATACAGTTCCGTTATTATTGTATTTAATCCTGCGTTGTCTCCTGTTATATAGTATTGTATTTGCTTGCTGAGTATGATTTATCGTACTCACCCTTACTTCTTCTGTTTTTGTTGTCTTCAGAGTTCGCAGCGAAAGCCGTAGTCATCCGAGGAGTAGGCTGAACCAGTGGGCGGGAACGACTAGAGAATCTAATTATCTTGTAAATGTAATAATCTTGTAAAAATGAGTAGATGAGCTGTTGAGATCCACTGTGCTGGTTTATCCTGCTTCTCTACGCCTTGCGCGTGTATAGACTTTTGGGTCTATAGGCGCGCGGCGGCTGTCATTCTACCGGGCCGGGTCTCGGGGCGTGACAGTTAAAGTGGTATCAGAGCTCAAGGTTAGGACACGTGGGGCCAGATGGGTAGATCGTTAGTTAGACTTTGCGACTAACTTTTGATGCATGTTTGCTTGTGCTAATATTTCGATGTGTTTGTTTGATTTGTGTGGTTTGATTGCATGACAAAATTCCTTTTGGTTTTTCAAAATCTTGCTTTTGAAAAAGAAAAAAAAAGTTTTTGTTTAGAGGAATTTCGGGGACGAAATTCTTATAAGGTGGGGAGGATGTAATACCCTGAATTTTGAGGTTATTAATTAATTCAGATAAAATTATTTTCAGCTCTTAATTATTTTGGTTGTGCTAAGCTATAGTATTTTCGGTTGGGAGTTAATTTCTTGCATGCATGCATCGATGAAGCTAGGTAGCAACAGTACGTGCATGCATAGATAATCTCCCATGCATGACTAGTGGTACTAGTATGTGAGAGAATAAATTAGAGAGAGGCTAACGTGGCTGGTCCTAGAGGAGTGTGGCGATTGACTTGTTTGTGGCTTTGTGCATGCATTAGTACTAGAGCTAGTAACCTGAGATATTTGAACAGAAGGCAACGTGGCTGCATACTTGAGGAAGTAAGGCACGAAGAGGCAACGTAGTTGCTGTGTTGGCAACGCATGGAAGGATAAGGCATGCAGAACTCATACGTGGACCAGTAGCAAGGTGGCCAGCCCATTAGTGAGTGGCACGTGTGAGAGAGTGAGCCAATGAGAGCAGCTCGTTGCTCTCTGCCTTGGCAGCGAAGGATGCCAGATATTTAGCTCAGCAAAGCGGTTAGATATTTAGCTAGTCCTCCACCCATTGATTCCTATAAATATGAAGGCTACCAGCTGCTGCTGCCGTGCTCTCTCCACACATCAGAGATCATTTAGATCAATAGACCACAGCAAGTCAGGAGTGTGAGAGCTAGAAATCAGAGGATGAAAGAGGGTGGCCAATGAAGAAATTAGGCATGCATGTGTGCAGTATGTTTTGGAGGATTCGTCAGAGTATTGTTTGCTAGCTACGGCATAACTAATTGAGGCAAGTGGATACTTTCCTGATCCCTAAACCCTTGATTCTTGCAAGTGGATATTTTGCTAATCTCTTGTATCATGCTTTGCTGATCTCTTGATTCCTGCTAGTAGTAGTGTTACTACTTCTAGTTCTATCATGTTGATGTTGCTTTATCCTTGTGGTGCTGGACCATACTCCGGCTGATCTCTTTGTTGATTATGAGATGATATTGTTGATATTATCTCTTCCTTGCTCATGGTGCCATTAGATGGATGGCATCTCCTGATGTTCGTTGTTAGGCATGATGTCACCCGAGATAAATGTGCGATGACAAGAGAGAGGTCATCATGATTAAGTTTGACTCACGCGCAGACGTGAGAGTTGATATCTCGACTTCATATGTCTAACCTCTATATTGTCCATCTGACAAAATCCTTTCTCCGTATTGGTGTCACGACTGCAACCATATTGTACCGGTCACAGTTCTGGTATGGGACAGTCTGAGCTCTCCGTGAGGGGCGGCCCTTGAATGGAAAGTGTCGGTGATGGATCCGTAGGATCGACCGACATCGAGTAGGTCAAGGTGTCCGGTGTCTGAGCGGGAAAAAGGGCTCTGCTCGTTCTGGAGCCTGTGTGGTTCTGGTCGAGGCTGTTGACGTCGGAGTACCCCTCTTAAGAGTGTAAAAGCGTGAATATTCACCCCTGTGAGTCCCGGGTAGGGAACCTTGCTGTCATGTGTGATGCCGATACATTTCCTTGACAATCCATTAAATCTAGTTCCTCCGATATTTTGTTATCCATATTTATCCAGCTTCGTTGTTTTCCCTTTAAATACAGTTCCGTTATTATTGTATTTAATCCTGCGTTGTCTCCTGTTATATAGTATTGTATTGCTTGCTGAGTATGATTTATCGTACTCACCCTTGCTTCTTCTGTTTTTGTTGTCTTCAGAGTTCGCAGCGAAAGCCGTAGTCATCCGAGGAGTAGGCTGAACCAGTGGGCGGGAACGACTAGAGAATCTAATTATCTTGTAAATGTAATAATCTTGTAAAAATGAGTAGATGAGCTGTTGAGATCCACTGTGCTGGTTTATCCTGCTTCTCTACGCCTTGCGCGTGTATAGACTTTTGGGTCTATAGGCGCGCGGCGGCTGTCATTCTACCGGGCCGGGTCTCGGGGCGTGACAGTTAAAGTGGTATCAGAGCTCAAGGTTAGGACACGTGGGGCCAGATGGGTAGATCGTTAGTTAGACTTTGCGACTAACTTTTGATGCATGTTTGCTTGTGCTAATATTTCGATGTGTTTGTTTGATTTGTGTGGTTTGATTGCATGACAAAATTCCTTTTGGTTTTTCAAAATCTTGCTTTTGAAAAAGAAAAAAAAAGTTTTTGTTTAGAGGAATTTCGGGGACGAAATTCTTATAAGGTGGGGAGGATGTAATACCCTGAATTTTGAGGTTATTAATTAATTCAGATAAAATTATTTTCAGCTCTTAATTATTTTGGTTGTGCTAAGCTATAGTATTTTCGGTTGGGAGTTAATTTCTTGCATGCATGCATCGATGAAGCTAGGTAGCAACAGTACGTGCATGCATAGATAATCTCCCATGCATGACTAGTGGTACTAGTATGTGAGAGAATAAATTAGAGAGAGGCTAACGTGGCTGGTCCTAGAGGAGTGTGGCGATTGACTTGTTTGTGGCTTTGTGCATGCATTAGTACTAGAGCTAGTAACCTGAGATATTTGAACAGAAGGCAACGTGGCTGCATACTTGAGGAAGTAAGGCACGAAGAGGCAACGTAGTTGCTGTGTTGGCAACGCATGGAAGGATAAGGCATGCAGAACTCATACGTGGACCAGTAGCAAGGTGGCCAGCCCATTAGTGAGTGGCACGTGTGAGAGAGTGAGCCAATGAGAGCAGCTCGTTGCTCTCTGCCTTGGCAGCGAAGGATGCCAGATATTTAGCTCAGCAAAGCGGTTAGATATTTAGCTAGTCCTCCACCCATTGATTCCTATAAATATGAAGGCTACCAGCTGCTGCTGCCGTGCTCTCTCCACACATCAGAGATCATTTAGATCAATAGACCACAGCAAGTCAGGAGTGTGAGAGCTAGAAATCAGAGGATGAAAGAGGGTGGCCAATGAAGAAATTAGGCATGCATGTGTGCAGTATGTTTTGGAGGATTCGTCAGAGTATTGTTTGCTAGCTACGGCATAACTAATTGAGGCAAGTGGATACTTTCCTGATCCCTAAACCCTTGATTCTTGCAAGTGGATATTTTGCTAATCTCTTGTATCATGCTTTGCTGATCTCTTGATTCCTGCTAGTAGTAGTGTTACTACTTCTAGTTCTATCATGTTGATGTTGCTTTATCCTTGTGGTGCTGGACCATACTCCGGCTGATCTCTTTGTTGATTATGAGATGATATTGTTGATATTATCTCTTCCTTGCTCATGGTGCCATTAGATGGATGGCATCTCCTGATGTTCGTTGTTAGGCATGATGTCACCCGAGATAAATGTGCGATGACAAGAGAGAGGTCATCATGATTAAGTTTGACTCACGCGCAGACGTGAGAGTTGATATCTCGACTTCATATGTCTAACCTCTATATTGTCCATCTGACAAAATCCTTTCTCCGTATTGGTGTCACGACTGCAACCATATTGTACTGGTCACAGTTCTGGTATGGGACAGTCTGAGCTCTCCGTGAGGGGCGGCCCTTGAATGGAAAGTGTCGGTGATGGATCCGTAGGAGCGACCGACATCGAGTAGGTCAAGGTGTCCGGTGTCTGAGCGGGAAAAAGGGCTCTGCTCGTTCTGGAGCCTGTGTGGTTCTGGCCGAGGCTGTTGACGTCGGAGTACCCCTCTTAAGAGTGTAAAAGCGTGAATATTCACCCTGTGAGTCTCGGGTAGGGAACCTTGCTGTCATGTGTGATGCCGATACATTTCCTTGACAATCCATTAAATCCAGTTCCTCCGATATTTTGTTATCCATATTTATCCAGCTTCGTTGTTTTCCCTTTAAATACAGTTCCGTTATTACTGTATTTAATCCTGCGTTGTCTCCTGTTATATAGTATTGTATCTGCTTCCTGAGTATGATTTATCGTACTCACCCTTGCTTCCTCTGTTTTTGTTGTCTTCAGAGTTCGCAGCGAAAGCCGTAGTCATCCGAGGAGTAGGCTGAACCAGTGGGCGGGAACGACTAGAGAATCTAATTATCTTGTAAATGTAATAATCTTGTAAAAATGAGTAGATGAGCTGTTGAGATCCACTGTGCTGGTTTATCCTGCTTCTCTACGCCTTGCGCGTGTATAGACTTTTGGGTCTATAGGCGCGCGGCGGCTGTCATTCTACCGGGCCGGGTCTCGGGGCGTGACACCAGGAGATGTCAGACACACGACTCCACGCGCCCTCCACCGGTGCTATCTGCACCATCGGAGCGAGGATAAGACGGGGAGGACATTATTCTGATTTTAGAATGTCGCCGCTGCCACACCATCCCTCAGAAGACACTAAAACAACCTTAAAAAGTAACAAAAACCTTCCCACCGAAAAGCGGCCATAGTTGACGTGGGTGTACCCTTCGGGTGCCCCACCATGAGGATACCTGGTACACATACAAGCTAAGACCCACGGACAGGCCTGCCAGCAGTCATCGATCAAAGCCCACGAAGGGGGTCCGAGAAGATGGCGTACGCCCCAAGACTAGTAAACCCTATGTCGGTAGAAACCTACCTTACCTGTAAATCTAATCGGTTGCGAATCCCCGAGACTCAACCTCCTATATAAAGGTTGGGAGGGCCGCCGATCTAGGGTACGCAATACTCAAATCACCAAACCCTAGCGAGATCGCATCTCGCCGGGACGTCATTGTAGCTCCATTGTACACCTCATACATGAATAACCAGACAAGCAGTAAGTAGGGTGTTACCCTCCGGGGGCCTGAACCTGGGTAAATCTTGCTTGTCAGCCGACGATACTACCAGCGCTACCACGTCTCTCCCCCTTAATCTCAACCCTAGGTACCGAACCATGTGATTTGATGTGTTAACACCACATCAATGGTGCACCACACCTCCGAGGCCCCAAGGGCCGGCGGAGGCAGGAGGACCAGTGGCTTTGCCAGAGAGAGGGATAGAACCCTAGATCGCTTTTTTCTAATTTTTTGTTGACAGGGTTCTGAGCTCAAAACATTTTGACTATGATACTATATTGAGTCCATACAGCAGGCCAGCAGCCAACTTAATTTGAAGTCTGAACTGTTGGAGATAGCGAGACAATAAATTCAATATCAGTGGAGACGTTTTGCTCCCGGCCACAAGTGCACCCTCCTATTGAAAAAATTCGAAAATCATACTTATAAGTTTTAAAAAAAATCTGAAAATAATCCATGTATAGCCAATGATATATCCCACTAACGTGCAAATTTCAACTTAAAAAACTTTGTATTCTGAGCTACACAAAAATGACAAATGTGTAGATCTGAGAATGTATATTTTCAAATCATTAAGTTTTACTAGATTTATTATTTTTGTGTTGCCCATAATATAAGGCATCTCAGATTAAAAAAATTACATGTTTGTTGGGATACACCACGTGCTACATCTGGATTTGTTTTCAGATTTTTTTAAACTCAGAAATATGATTTTCTAAATTTTTAAATAAGAGAGATCACTGGTGACCGGAATCACAAAATACTTGCCGATTCAATATACTATACTCTGTCGACTCGTCCACACACTTTCCACGCTCTCCTCTGTCACAAACCAGCATATACCTACTTTGCAATCAAAACAAACGATACAAATAAAGATTCAATGAAAATCGATTGAGTTCCACCAGACCTCCGTCCATGAGAACATACAGGAATTGTAAAACGAATGTCAGTCGTCACACCTCGGTCCCGTAGTAAGAAATTGAAAAGGGAGCAAAACGAAGCGTCGTTGCGACTTTTATGGTGGAGTTGAACCGATTGTAACGCTCCAATCACAGACCTCGCGTGCAGCCGCTCTGCCTTCACAGTTCAAATCAAAGCTCTACTTAATCTCTTACCTTCACAGTACACAGTACACACACAACTTTTCCCTTCTGAAACCTCTCCACCCTCTCAGCCATGGCTGACTGGTCCTCGCTGCCGACCGACCTCCTCACCCGCATTGCCGACTGCCTCCTCGCCACCAACGACGTGGACTGCTACATGGACTTTCGGGCCGTCTGCGCCAACTGGCGCTCCTCCACGGAGGATCCCAAGAAGTCCTCTGAACTCCGCTTCCGCCCGCGCCGGTGGATCGTCATCGACGAGGTCTTCCAGACCGACGCGCGCCTCATGGTGAACACCCTCAGCGGGCGTGTCGTTCGCAAAGAGCTGCCTCTGCTCCGCAGGTTCTGTGTAGTCGCCACTACCCACGGTGGCTTCTTCGTGCTCGCGGGGAGAGAGCCCCCTCATGCCGCGTGCGTCCTCAACCCTCTTACCGGCCACCTGATTCGCTTCAATGCGCCTGTGCCGTCCGAGGTGGATGTCTCTGCTGCTGTTGTCGGATCTTCGCCCACCATCATTGTGCTTTCTGACAGAGGTTGGATGCACCACCTGGCTCATCCTGACAGTGAATCGTTCACTAAGCATGTGGACGTTGAGGAGGAGTACCGTGTATGTGACACATATCCAATGAATCGTCTGGCCTTCATAGGTGGTATGTACGCTAGCGGCGGGAGGGGATCAGTGGCGCCGATTTCAGTTGGTTTTGCTAGGAAGATCTCCGATTTGATGAGGATGCTTGCCGTTGAACCTCCCAAGGTGTGTCCTACATTGCTACTTATAGACCGTTGCTTCATTGTGGAATTCGATGGAAAGGTGTTTATTATTTTTAACCTACAACATCACATGGTGGTCTACAAGCTGGACACTGATAATGAAGTGCTTGAGCCTGTGAAGAGCATCGGCAGCCTTGCCATATTTGCCGGTTATCGTCGGTGCTTCATTGTTGATTCAGATAAGTTCCCTTCCATTGGCCCCAACTGCATCTACTACGTGGAATCCGCAGATTCGTGTCCTGGCATCTACAAGTATGACCTCAAGGCGGAGATAAAAGAATGGCTGTCTGAAGCCATAGATTCCTTTAAGATACCTGCAAGTTTTACCCCGGGTATACGTTATCAATGGAAATCAGTATCGAAGGACACTTCTTTGAACTGCCCAACTCCACCTTTCACGTTCATTCAGCTTCTCTCCAGCTACACAACCAATGTCCGGCCATCCGAACTAGAGGTTGAAGATACATGTCGATATTGGTCTGATAGTTCCGACGATGAGTTTCGGTATTGCCTTGGCGATGACGATTTGTTTTATTGAAAACTGTTCTCGTCAGGGATGTGAGCGATTATCGTTTGGCTACCTAATCTTCCTGGTTGATTTTTTTTGCTATATCTTGTTCTGCTCAAGAATATGTTCAATCTAGTTATTGCCTAACATCATGTGGTACCAATGCTCTTTGATGTTTCGTGACTGAAGTTTGGCTTCATTTCTTAATATAGGCATGGAATAATTGATGCAAAGTGCATATATGACTAGCTATATGAGAAAATGTATGAATCTTTTTCTTTGAATATATATTATCCTCAATTTCGTGGATGACCTGAGACCGCTTAAATTTCTTAGAAATATATTCTCAAGAAAAACCTAGGCAAACAATTTTCTTAAGAAAATAGCTAGCGTGGTGGTCAAGAGGATACCTCTCCAGGGCAGGCTGGAAAGCCACCCGGAAGGTTTATCAATGACGGGCGCTGGTTAACGCCCATCAAAAGGGATTCTTATCCAGTAACAATTTTTCACAACCGTCAACCGCCACTGAGACCCTCACACGAAGAGTGCAAAAACCCATCTGTTAATGTGTTCTGCCTGTGAGATGTGGATTTTTCCTAGAAATTTAAGCCAAGTGGCATTTCGCCGGGACAATAGGTATAAATATACTACATATACAATGACATATACTTATGTTCACAATTCATAGGTGGACACGCACAGATCGTGGTGGTCACAACCTCAGGAAGGTGTATATCCGGCCTGGTTTCGACACCTGGGTCCCGCATATACTACATATACAATGACATATACTTACGTTCACAATTCATAGATAATTATTGTTTTCCCGAAAAGGAGAGCGGAGTCCGGCCTCTGCATCAATGGACGCACATAGGCTCATTTATCGTAGCATTATTCAAATTTAGAGTTTACATTTGACAAATCGCTAAAAGTGCCAGAAGCAGAACAGCCAGAGGTAAAATAAAGTACAAGTAGCCTATGCATCATGTAGACTAGATGAAGCGAGCCGCTAGGTAATATGGTTGTAGATATCCAATGCGGCCCTCTTCTGGTTAGTTAAAACAACATAATTGAAATGTTATTATGAAAACCCTGACAGTGGTCCCCACTGGCCAGTGACATGCATTTAAATGAATCGCTTCGCGCCAGACGGAAATACGTGTCTCCCGTGTGAAAGCGTACTCCTTTAAATGGACTATTCTGAAAAAGAAAACATAATATGAACCCAGCTTTAAAAGCTATATATATCACTCGTATTTAATCCAAGTCGGTTGGTTCTTTTTGCACTGGCTTGGATATTAAATTATCTATCCAATGGAACTTGAATAACTAGATATGGAGAACATTTATTTTAGAAATAATTTAATACTCTAATAAGGGTTTTGAACACATGATTTCTTTATTTTCTAGAAGAAAACCTCAATAAGGAAGTGGAAAAAAATATTGTTTTGAGCTCAACCCTTGCTGAAGCCCGAAGACAAGACCCCAACACCTTCTCTGACCTTTTTGAATGATTCACGTACTGTTTGTATTTTTTATTATTGTTTGCCTATTAAATGTGGCTCTCTCATTATATCATGTCATGTGCATTTTACAAGTATTTATTTACATGCAATGTTTTGATATATGTTTTTATACCGTATTTACTTTATTGAATGCGCTATTGCTTCTTGGGGCTGTCGGGATATATACCAAATGGGTATCCTCACGGAGTGGTCTTAAGCCGGCCTGCGAGGGTGGCCTATGGGTGGCAAAGCTGCATTTTTTCGGGCGGCCTAGTAGGCCGAAGCGCATGACGAAGGAGAATCCGGCTTCTGAAAGACAAGACGAAGGCCTGCATCTAGAAGAATTGAGGAACAAGGCGGTGTTGGCCGTAGTATTTGTCTAGGTTTCCACCTTCCATGTAAGCCCGAGGTCTGGCCACTTATATAAGCCAGTCTACGGGAAAAAACCTTAGGGTTAAGCTCTCATACACAATCTCATTGTAACATGTACAAAGGTTTACTCTCTCTTGTTTCTCCGTAGCATTATTTGCTTTGGTGGGATTGATAATGTTGACTAAATTTTTCCAGGAAATAATGTTGACTACATTTTTACGTATGAACAATGTTGATAAAACAATTGCATTGCCAAGGTTTTTTTTTAGTGGTGGAGATAGCTTTATTATCTTAGAACGACAATCTATCTCTATTTTCTAAATAGCTGGATTTGTTAGTTCAGTAAAGGAAGTAAATATTAAAGTGAATTTTTTAGACGAATGGAAAAATCCTAATAAAACTGAATTACATCAAAGGTTTATATAGGTTAAAAAAAGGTTTAGCAGTATTTTGTGTGCTTCCTTTTTAACTTGCAAAACATAGCTGGCTAAGCCCAGCCCAAGTCCATTCATGCCGTGAGCCCAAGGTCACCATAGCCCCTCTCGACCTCTCGTTCTTTTGCTCAAAGAAAAACAAAATCTTCTATCGATTCTGAGATTGAATCCCCACCGGCGACCATGGCGGAGGCTTCCAGAGCAGGAGCGTCGCATCTCCGCCGCGACCTCCCGGAGGAGATTGTCATCTGGGAGATCCTGGTCCGCCTGCCCCCCAAATCCCTCTTCCGCTGCCGCGCCGTCTGCCGCTCCTGGCGCCGCGCCACCTCCACCCGCCCCTTCCTTCTGGCCCAGCACGGCCGCCAGCCCAGCCTCCCTATCATCTCCAGCTGCGAAGACGGAAGCTCCAGCTACGAAGACTTCCTCTCCTTCGATCACCGGGCCGCCGATACACAGCTCCATACCGTCGCCCGGCTTGACGCCTCCTTCAATCTGGAGGCCTCCTGCGACGGCCTCTTCGTCCTCTCCAAGCGTGGAACGACTGGCTTCTGCGTCTGCAATCCGGTCAGTCGTGAGCATGCTCCCGTCGGGACACCATGGGACTTCAGTATATTCAGTGTCCTGGGGATGTATTTGCACCGCCCTACCGGCGAGTACCGGCTGCTACTGCACCGGGACTCGATTGTTGGACCTCTGCTTCCCAAAGGTACAACTGGATGCTATGTCTTCTCGTTGGGCTCCGACCAGCCACCGAGGTACATCGGTGGTCCGGATGCAGCGTCGCGGTTGCAATTCGACACACCTGCCATGGTCCGTGATAGCCTACATTGGTACCCGATGCAACATCAGGGCGAAAGCAGACTGATATTGGTATTTAACACCACAGCCGAGTCGTTCAGGCACATGCGTGCTCCAGTTGGTCCTACAAGTATCTTTGAGATGGATGACAAACTTGTCACCTGTAGCTATAACGATGACATGGAAGCTGTTGATATATGGGTGTTGCAGAACTATGAAGGCGAGGTTTGGAAGTATAAGTACGGGGTCAAATTGCCGATCAAAGAAATCAGGGGGAAATTTGGGTGCTGGAATGACGATGCATATGGGACCATTGTGTCGGTGGATGGCGACGTCCTCTTTCTGGTCAGTCTTGGCGGGTCGATGTTTTATGTCGACACTGATGGCAAACTGGTTGACAGCTTCCATCGTGATGGCCAACATATCTGTGCTTGTGACATTCGGCTCAAGCAAACTCTTGTTCCACATAACTTTTTCGCGACACTTGAAGGTTTTGATATGAATGCTTCACCTTTCCTCTAACGGCTGCTGAGCTAGGTGGTTCTTCTCATCGGCCTAGCTGTCAGATCCTCATGAGTTGCAATATAAATGAATTGGATCAAGTATGACCCTGCGAGCTTCTTCTTTTTTGCATTGATGTGTATAAACTATGATACAAGTCTATGACTACTATGTGGTTGCATGAGATTTATGATTTGTTGCTGCTAAAATTACCAAGTCATTTTGCTCTGCTTTTGGAATACTTGCTGACTGATCTGTCTCATGTCTCTACTTTCTTGGGCTGAGGGATCTCAGTAGTAGTACTGAATTGTTAGCAATTGATACGCCTTATGCCCCTATTCATTGAACTAAGGAATTGAGTTTGCTTTATTTTATTTATCTACTGTTTTTTATTATTACTCGGTTATTTGCAATCTATATGCTCATATCCCTGTTCCTTGAGCAGAAGAATTAGTTTACCTTTTTAGCTAGTGATCTTCTTAATAGTCAATTTTTTGCCTGTTTCTCTACCCTTTGTTGTACACGATGATGAAAAGAGGGAAGATTTCCTCTATGTTGACTTGCAAATGCATCGGATTTTTAGAAGACGGTGGGATCACTACTTGTTAATTTAAATGGAAAAGCTCTGTTATAATTTAAAAAAATCACGACTCCATTGCATATGGTTAGGTAGATCTTGTGGACACTAGTTAGCTCATTGTTATAGCGAGTATGGGGCATGGTTATGTCTGTCGTTCCAAGGACTTTTAGTATTCTTGTAGAGAAGACTAGTACTGCCACCTGAAAATTCTAGGAGTACATTTCTGTGCTTCCATCCTGACAAAGTTTTGATGTTGCATTATTTGGGATGATCTCTTGTTACTTCATTGTACCTGCTAACCATGTTAAGGGTTAATGCTTCATGGGATGTAATAAGCACATAGAAGGTTTGTCATGATCAGGCTAGGGTCTCACCTTGTGTTCATGTCTGAAGCAGAAGCAGGGACGAGCACCAGGCCAATTGTGTGCCGATACAGTTGTCAAAGGAAGCGCTCTGATCATTCGTTACTACATAATGTAATATGCGCCATTGAATAATGTAATACGGGACATTGCAGTGTACGTAAGTGCTCACATTTAGGCTTGCGGGACAAATGAGCTCTGCGCTGCATCCTGTATTAGCCATTGCAATGCAACCAACCTGAACATCTATAAAAACCTTTTTGTGTGTGCTTCCATCCTGACACCGTTCTTTTCTGTTGCATCGTTTGAAATGATCTCCTATTGTTTCACTTTACCTGCTAACCATGTTAAGGGTCAGTGCTCTATGTGATGTTCCATCTTAACATAAGTCCAAGAAACAAAACTGTATGTCTTGAACAGGACAGCACCATAACAATTGTGTGACTTTGTTAAAAAAAAAGTGTGACAATACAGTTGCAGAAGTAAGCACTCTGATCATTTGTTACTTGCTAACATCTCAAATTCTCAAGTACTAAATTTATGTGACCAATAACTCAAGCACTCAGATCAAGAAACAAAATGTATACAAATTATTGAGCACAAAATGGTTTGCCAAGGTCTGGCTCAGGTCCGAGATTGTGTTCATGTCTCAAGTAGGACATCACCAGGCCAATTGTGTGACAGTACAACTGTACAATTAAGTACAGGGCAGAGGTCAGTCTCTTCTAAAATCAACTCCTAAACTTACCAATCTTTTAAGTTTTTTGTCCTGCTGCCTTGGCGTGCGCGCAGATACAGAAGCATTTTGTCAGATAAGCAATTTGATCAAAAGCATTGCAAATTGGAACTGAATCCAGCGCAACAACCTAAGCTTGCAGATTTGCAAATACAGACAGAAGAACCTACTCGGGATTCATTGTATCCAAGCAAGCATGTAATAAGATTTTTAACCAACAATGAAAGACAATGTTGCACTCACGATCGACTTCGGTTCAAAATCAAACACAGCAAGCTTAGGAGTCTGTTCTGAATTCGAAAAACAAGCTAACAACGACACTTAAAAGCAACGGACAACTGACATGATGTCAAATCTAATCGAACACGGCCAGCTTCTGGTACTCGTCGCCGGCGATGGCCTCCTTCATGATGGCCTCGGGGCTGACCACGCCGTCGTTCTGCAGGAAGATCTTGAGGAAGTTCTTGGAGAAGCCGCTCACCATGGCGCACCCCGGCTGGGTGGACGTCACGGGCGTGGACTTGGAGTCGCTCAGGTTCCAGAACACCACCTGCGGCACCACGTCGCCGTAGCCGGCGTCCGTGAACTTGCGGCAGATCACATTGTAGTCCGTGTCCCAGGACCCGGACCCGTAGGCCTGGCCGCCGTAGTAGCCCCTCCCGGACGCCTGGTCGAACTCCATGTCGCTGTAGACGAACACGGTCCTGATCATCTTCTCAGGCGCCAGCCGGGCCTCAGTCGCCGTGCGGAGGATCTGGTCGAACACCCCCTGGAAGTTGGTGCTCCCGTGCCACTCGAGGCGCTTCACGAACTTCATCTTCTCGCGCAGGGTCGTGCCCTTGATCACGTGTATGGACGGCCGAGTGTGGAACGTGATCACCTTGCCGGCCCACGGCGCGTCGCTCAGCTCCGACGTGAGCACGCCCAGCGTGATACACACCTCCATCGGGGTGCCCTCCATGCTCCCGGACACGTCGCAGACGGAGATGCAGTTGCTGAGCGACCCCTTGGCGCGGAGGTCGTCCACCATGCGGCGCCACTGCAGCTCCGACACCTCGTCGTGCTCGCCGCGGTAGGCGGGCGCTGCGATCTCGTGCGGCAGGAGCGCGCCCGCCGCGATCTTGGCCTTGCCGGCCTCCACGTCCTCGAGGTACTTGTCGAAGCGCTCCTTGTCGTGCTTCTTGAACTGGGCCTTGTAGCACCTCATGGCGACGGAGGCGACGCGCGCGTACGGGAGCTCGTCCCACCTGCCGGCGCTCATGTACACCTCCGGGAGCTCGAGGACCTTGCGCAGCGGCACGAGCACCTCGCGGCGCAGGCGGTGGAGGGCGCGGTAGGTGTACTGGTCGTCCGTGAGCGCGGCGTACTCGGGGTCCGAGTCGCGCGGGAAGAGGCGGCGGGCGATGGCCTCGCAGAGCAGCGTGTGGAGGTCGAAGGACGAGCCCGGCGTGGGGCACCACTTGGCAGCGAGCCCGATCTTCCTCCTCTTCTTCTTCTTGCCCATCTGCTCCATGTCGGAGGCGAGGAGGTCGGCGAAGAACTCCGCGACGGCGTCGAACAGGAAGCGGTAGGCGCCGTCGCCGTAGTATGTCTCGAGCGACTGCACGGCGAGCTTGGCCACCTTGCGGGTCTTCTTCGACATGGCCCTCGGCTTGCTCTTCTTCTGCTGATCCACCTCCATCGCCTCCGCGACCTCCGGGGCGGTCTCGACCTCCATGGCCGTCGTGGCGCCCTTGGTCTTGGAGAGCGCGGCGGAGAGGTAGTCGCCGAAGGTGGCCTTGGTCGACACAGCAGCAATAGCCTTCTCCGCCTCACGAGCGCGCTTCCTGCCAGCAAGCCTGTCGCGGAGGCCCTCTCTCTGCTTCCCAAAGTCCTTCTCCTTCCTGCGCGTCTTCTCCGCCTTGGCATTCTCCCGGGCGACCTTGCGCACGTCGGGACCATGTATGAGCCGGAACAGCAGCTCGGGGAAGTCCTTGAGGTAGCCGAACTCGGCGAGCGCGGCGACGTTGCAGGCGAGCGTCTTGGGGTGCTCGGCGTGCATCCAGAGCGCAGCGGCGTAGAAGCCCTCCCTGTCGGACTTGCCGGTGCCGCGGACGCCGCGGAGGTTGCAGGCGAGCTTGAGCGTGGTGAGCGAGTCGTGCGCCCAGGCGAGCCGGAGGAGCTCGCGCACTCGCTCGGCAGGAGTGTCGGGGACTACCTGGAAGAAGAAGTCGAGGCAGGGGTTCCCCGAGCCCGAGTAGGTCGCGGAGCAGTTCTCCGTGAGCGCGCGGCGGGGCTTGAGCGCGGCCTTGATGTCTGCCGCGGAGGGCGCGTTGAAGGCCGCGTCGAGGAGGTCGAGGAAGGGGTGCGAGGATGGGGTGGGGGCGGAGGAGGAGGTGGCGGTTGGGCGCGCGCCGCGGATCACGGGTGGGCCGAGGAGGAGGGGCGCGGCGGAGGAGGATGAGCTTTCCGTCGTCGCCATGGCTGAGCTAGGGTTTTGGGTTTGGGGAATCGAGGTGATTGATTTGGTTTCGATCGGCTCGATCTGATTTCGTGAGGATTGATTTGGTTTCGTGCGCTTGGTTATATGGGTGGGAGGAAGGAGGAGCTGCGCGCGTGCGTGGATCCGACCCTTGTACGAACCGACATGGCGATTGGATGGCACCGATTCGATTTGATCTCCGCCTTCGGTGCTTCTAAACCGACATACTAGTAGCTTCCATTAATTATGCGTGGTTAATTTTTTCTTTAATTGCTGCTGTCGATTTTTTTCTTAATTATCACTTCTGTTAAAACCTTGCTTAACTGAACCAGGGACATCCAGTTGGGCTAATCTTTCAACGGAATTTTGGTTATTTATTGATGGATTCCAAAGCATATTTTAATTTTCTACACAAATTGGACCAAATTCATAATAAGCTAAAAATTCCAAAATTTGGTTAATTTTTTATAAAATTTGATAAGTTTTTGTCCAAATAATCCGGATAGATTTTCCAAAATTTCAAAAGTTTCGGTGGACTCAAAGTATAATCAATCAGAAGTTCCAAGCTCCGGCTCTGAAAGACGGGTGAGGCAAGCGTCTGACTGAAGAGGATGACATTATTCCCATGTTCTCATAGGTGCTAGAAGGTAGAAGCACATGAACATGAATCTGGAGGGATGCCGTGGTGGGGATCGACTTAGTGGCATCCCAAGATGAGAATCTGCGGTTTAGATGTCCACGAGATAAAGTGGCATCTGTGATCTGACGCATCGACAAGGCCACGAAATAGTTTGAAAATATCGTATATGCACATCCATGCTCGGTTAATAGAAAATTCAAAAAAAAATCATACATGGTCCAGTCATAAGGAAATGTCCTTATGACTAGACGTTTTCGGTTGACTAGACGGACGCGATGTGTAGAAAATAACGTGTGTGTATCAGCTCATATTATTTATTTTTTGAATAATGGACTTATTGATTCCATGTTTATTCGAGTAGCCGTTTGAACGTGAATATTGTAGAGGTTTTACTTTGCGAAAATGTGAATATTGTGCACGGACACTAAACGCTGCACGAGGGAACGTGTTTCGTGTTTGCTTATTCCAAAAAAAAAATTTAGGGGGGTTTGCTTATTCCAAATGGGAGGGAACGTTTATGTACGGGCTGATTCGCGTGCTCTGTTCCCGTGGACAGCAGGAGACAGCTGGCTCGGATGCTCGGGTCGCGGCAGGTGCGCCGTTCACCGTTCGTTTGAACCGACGTAGTCATCGGACGAACGAGATGGAGGGGTGCACGCGGGTAACACTCCATAGGATCGTTTGCGCATCGCCATCTGAAGAACGCTCTGCATCTGCATCTGCATCTGCATGCATGGCCAGATTCTCACACAGTGGGCTTAGCAAACAAGAACAGACATAATTCTCCAAATCAAATGATAAATTTTAAACTGTGGAAATGTCTGTACGAGCGAGGTCATTCACACAGAGATAGTATCTACTCCCTCCGTTCCAGCGAATAAAATATGTGAATAACTAGATGATATAATGACAAGCATGCTCATTCAGGTGAGTGACTAATTTGAAGGTGTGGGTAAGAGAATGTCCGATTCACCCTGGATCTGATTTCGGCCCATAAGTATGAACGGATGGGTACGCAAACATGTTTTTTGTGTGAAAAGAATCCTGACATTAAAAGAAACATCGAACCGTACAAAACAACTCAACAAAAACGAAATTTATAATGAGATCCTTGAGATGCCCAAACATGTTCACTTAAGGGAGTGACTAATTTGGTATGTAATTAAATTAATCTTCAGTCAAGTGAAGTCATTATCATGCATGTTGCAACTCATGACTAGCCCAAGCCCCGAAAAATGAAAGCATTGCAACGGTCTGGAGTATTTCTCTTAGTTACAAGATAGGTTGCAACTCATATCTAGCACAAATAATGAAGCAGTACAACGGTATAAGATTTGAAGATTTAAGCTAATTATCGATGGACTAAGAAGTAGCCAAGCCGTTCATTTAAGTCCATCTATATATAAGACATGTGGATTTTTCTTATGTTTAAATGGTCGAACTTCAATTACGAGAACTCACATCACTTAATGAAAACTCAAGGGGCTTCTTAGGGGAAGCCCATTGTCTAAAAAAAGAACACTCTTAAGCGACTTTTGTTTAGCAAAATTGTTTACAATAGAACAATTTTAAGCAAAACAAGTTCGTTTAGTTCAATCGAAAGAGATGATGTTCGTATTGGACTTGTCAAGAGAAAAAAATAAGCAATGCTAGTATGTAGGAAGTTAAAGTCCTATATGAAAGAGTATATTCATGTAGAAGAGAAATTAAAAAATGTTTGTACTCACGAAGGTTACTCCATATATTCATGTAAAAGTATCTAGAATTGTGATGGTCACTGTAAACAATTTCATGACTGACAGGAATAAGTAGCTTTTATTTACAAATGAATCAAAAAAAATCCGTACAATAGTGAAACAAACTTTTTTACCATGCATAATTAGGTGTACATGCATGTCGGTTTGCAACGCAAGGACCCATGCGACGAGCGCAAGGATTCACTCCATATGCCAGAGTGCTAATGTACTCCAGCTCCACTTACGCTCGGGGCAGCAGAGTGCTGCTAAATTGGAAATGACGGATGCATGGATACCTGCAGAGAGGATCGTGCTTTTGATCCTAAGCCTTTGTTTGGTTAATCCATGCACCATGTGGATTGGAGTGGATTGGAGGGGAATTTGACTTAGATAGGATTTAATCCCCCTCAATCTATGCTAATCCTGGCCATCACTCATGAAATCGAACAAGCGCTAAGGAGGGAAATATTATCGCATTGGGAGGGATACGCCTAGCTGCGAATCCATATCAACTCACTACACCGATATCTACTTCCTCTTCAAGTTGTTGGTAACGATCTAGACCTAACCTTTTACTTGTACCTTCATAAATTGATCTTAGGCATGATCGTGTAGGACGGAAAATCTGTTTTCCATACACGAATCCCTACAAACTCTTGTGAGCTCAGCTCAAAAACATAGCATCAGCAATCTCACATCATGCCTAAATCACACAGTCGTCTCAAACACCGGGCATAGGGTTTACTAATAACTTTTTCACAATGTCACCTCGTCCCCTAACTACAATCCTGACACCCATATTATTTGATCAGCTGATCACGTGCCTCCTGGAACTCCCAATGCACACAAACACGCAAGCACCCCCGCTTTATGTTGTTATTTCATAGCGAGATTCAATTTTATGTCCAACTATTATGCAGACCTGATGCAAGTTAAAATAAACCCTTGTCATCTATTTGTACTAAACATTTTTACTTTGAAATAATATCTATGTATTTTTGGTACGAAAGTCAATAGTTTATCTTAGATAGTATTATGAGAAAATTCAACCAACAATTATAATGTAATCATGCACATTAAGGTACATATTTTTCATACAGTTATACTATTTATCATTATAGAGTCATTCCCATTCCCTTTAGCTAAACTGAAACTTCATTTTATAAACAAAGAAAATATTTCTAAAATTTACTTGGCAATATTTATGGAATATTTTGTTGTGATGGATTTACTCTAAATCTAAGCATACAAAGGTATCAAGTTTCTCTAAATTTAATTTCTACCTTCAAGTATAGACATTGCATTTTATAAGCATATTTGTCATTGTTATCCTCAAATATCTAGAAAACTTGGTAGAGTATCTTAGAGTGTACAAGTCTAACAAATAATATGATTAAATTTTTAGACTATAAGTGAGAGTCAAAGATGTCGGCTAGAGAGGAGTGAATAGGTGATACATTCAATCCGGATTATCGAATTGTAGTATGCAGCTTTTTCCCCTATGAGACACGGGGTTTATCGAACCAGAAAGTATTCGCTTGGCAAGGAAATGTTATCAAGTTCAAGAAAGTTCTCTTAGTGGTATTTGTTCTACTCGACCAGACTTGTTGCTCGAGGTAACTCATGAACACCCACTGAAACCAAAATAAGACTCTCAATTGAACTATTTCTTTTTCATTGACTTTAAAAAAATTGCAACTTATTAGTAAAGAGACCAGACCGGTAGCTCCAACGGGGCGCCCATTGAGGTGCCAGACGACGAGCCGCTGGCTGAGGTGACGATCACCGTGGGCCACAGCGGCCTGCGCAGGGGTACATGCGTGCTCCAACACGTCATCTTCCGTGCCAGAAGCGGGCCGAGCTCGCCGACGAAGATGTGGTTACCGCTACGGAAGCGGTGGCGGAAGGCAAAGAAGGTGCGGAGGCCCGCCTTGAAGCCGCAAAGGAGGAGTCTGATCGATTTCGCGTGGACGGTGCGCAAGTCGATGACTCTGTACCACCTCGGCTTAGAGTAGTGAAGTCCGGCGGTGAAGAAGAAGGCGAGTTGCGTGATCGGTGAAGAAGAATACCACCGGTGAAGCACATCGAGCTCGCCTTGTATCTATTTTAGTTTAGTTTATAATGTTTGTACTTATCTGAACCTATGTGATGTGAACTATGTTTGTACTTATCTGAACCTATGTGATCTGAAATGTGTGTGATGATCTCCGGACAAATTGTAGTCGCGAACTTCTTTTTGAATTTTCAGTCTAGAGTTTGCCTATATGCTAGCGATGCTCTTAAGCATGACCGACATAGGTTATTTAGTAGCTTTAACTTACCAATTAATCGAATCTCTTTTTACTCCGCATAATTAATTGTGCATCCATGTCGGTTTGCAACACAAGGCCCACGGGACGAGGCCAAACCGGATCTCCACCGTCGATTCGCCAAGTCGGTTCAAACAATGGCCCAGATCCACGCACGCAACGGCGCAGCTCCTCCTCCTTTCCCACCCCACGCCATATAACCAGGGAACGAACCAAACCAGGCCGCCACCAAATCAGATCGATCGAGAAACCCAAACCAATCCGTCCTCTAAACCCCACCGTCCCGCCGCATCCAGCCATGGCTCCCGCGATCGCGCTCGTGGCCCTCCCGCCGCCATCATCGACACCGAGATGCCGGACGCCGCCGTCGCCAAGCCTAAAGCCGCCAAGGCATGGAACACCCCTGCCAATCCGGTAGTGCGCCACGAGTTCCCCGACTGCATCTTCTCCGACGGCTCGGTCTTCTCGCGCTCGCGGGCTGCGAGGAAGGCGCCTCCTCCATCCGGGCTCCCGCTCGCCTACGCCTCCTCGGGCCACCCATGCGTCGACTTCTTCTTCCAGGTCGTACCCGGCGCCACCGCCGACGCCGACGTGGCCTCGCTCCTCAGCGTCGCCTGGGGCCACGACGCGCGCACGGCGCTCCGCCTCGTCTGCCACCTCCGCGGCGTCCGCGGCCTCGGCAAGTCCGACCGGGACGGCTTCTACGCCGCCGCGCTCTGGATGCACGCCAACCACCCGCGCACGCTCGCCGCCAACCTCGCCGCCTTCGCCAAGTTCGGCTGCTTCAAGGACCTCCTCGAGGTCGTATACCGCGTCTTCCACGGCCGCCGCGACGAGGATGAGAGCGAGGCCGAGCCCCCCCGCGCCGGCTCCAAGCGCAAGGCGTGCGCCGAGGCGAAGCGCCGGAAGGAGGCGGAGCACGCGCAGGTGACGCTCGCCCGCTACGACTCGGACGAGAGCTTCCGCCTCCTCTACGACGGCGTCGCCGACCTCTTCGCAGGGCTGCTCAAGTCCGACCTCGAGTACCTGCGCAGCGCGGGGGATCAAGTCGCCAGGATCAGCCTCGCCGCCAAGTGGTGCCCGTCGCTCCGCTCCTCGTACGACCGCTCGACGCTCATGTGCGAGGCCATCGCGCGCCGCATCTTCCCGCGCGACTCGAGCCCGGAGTACCTCGCCATGGCCGACAAGCACTACGCGTATGACGTCCGCAACCGTCTCCGCCGCGAGGTGCTCGTGCCGCTGCGCAAGGTCCTGGAGCTCCCGGAGGCGTACATGAGCGCGCACAAGTGGGACGAGCTCCCCTACGCGCGCGTGCCGTCGCTGGCGATGCGCCAGTACAAGGAGGCGTTCCAGAAGCACGACAAGTCTGGCGTCGCCGGCTACTTCGACGAGGTGCGCGCCGGCCTGGCCAAGATCCCGGCGGACGCGGTGCTGCCGCACGAGATCGTGGCGGCCGCCCTCAAGGGCGAGCACGACGAGTCCGCGGAGCTGCAGTGGCGCCACATGGTGTCCAACCTCGCGTCCGAGGGCCGCCTCACCAACTGCATCGCCATGTGCGCCCTGTCGAGCTCGGTGGACAAGCCGCCCGCGGCCGCGGCCATCGCGCTGGGGCTCCTCGTCTCGGAGCTGAGCCAGGAGCCGTGGAAGGGGCGGGTGATCACCTTCGACACGGCCACGCACCAGCTGCACAAGGTGCGCGGCGCGTCGCTGGTGGACAAGCTCCGGCCGCTGGCCGCCGTGCGCGCCCAGAAGGGCGCCAACCTGCAGGCCGTCTTCAACAAGATCCTGAACGTGGCGGTGGCGGGCAAGCTGGAGAGGGAGATGATGGTGAAACGCGTCTTCGTGCTGAGCGACATGGAATTCGACGGCTGGGTCGGCGGCGAGGCGTGGGTGTCGCAGCACGAGGCCATCAGGAAGCAGTTCGAGGCCGAGGGCTTTGCCGTGCCGGAGGTGGTGTTCTGGAACGTGGGAACGTCCAAGGCGTCGGTGCCGGTGGTGGCGGCGCAGGCCGGCGTGGCGCTGGTGAGCGGCTACTCGAAGAACCTGGTGCGGCTGTTCCTGGAGGCGGACGGCGTGCTCACGCCCTCGGCCATCATGGCCGACGCCATCTCCGGCCCCGAGTACGACGGCCTCCAGGTGCTCGACTGAGACCCCGAGCTCGCACGACCGATCACCACCCAGCCATGATCATCATCGTTTTTTCGTTCGCTCCATTAGTTTCCTAGCTAGCTAGGTATTTTAATCTGAAGCTGAATGAACTCTGAAGGTGATGTTCTGAATGCAGTACCGCTGGTGCTTGATGGATCATGTATGTGTTTTCATCTTGGCAAATGAATCGCTTATGGGTGCTTGCATTGTGCTTGTTAGTCTTGAGCCTGAGTTGCTTGGTCATTGTTCTTCATTTAACAGTGCATGATCGATTTAGGAAGAACCTCCTCTTTCTGAATCCAACCAGAGTGCATTGTATCAGCTGTTTCAGTCATCGGCCAAATATCTGTTGATTGCAGCAGTAACTTGCTAATCCAATCATGTCTGAACTTTTTTATACCACTGAAACTGTTAATTTGCATGTCCATTATTCAGCTAGGATGCAACAGTGAGATCCAATTTTCATGCTTCTCCGGGTCAATTTTGCGTGCAAAATCAGTATCTATTTTGCATTACAGATCAAACTAGACCTGTAGACTAAAGCATATTTCAAATAAAACATGAACGAATATATTTAGCTTGCTCAAATCATGTTGTGTGGATGAAGTAATTTCTCAGTGTTTTCTTTTGCTCTTTTCCGATGAACCTAAAACTGAAGCATGGGGCGATCTTCATTTTTCTTGCGTTCCCAATAGAAACTAACCAGAGCCGATCAACGGCCTCAATTCTTGTGTATCTGGACTGAAAGAACACTCTGTACTTTACTTAACAATTAACAAGACAATCAGACAGACAGAGAGAACACTCAAGTAACGCACACTGACGCCCCAGGAAGCAACTTTTGTACAAGAATGGCCTGATGCCTGGTTCGGCACCCAGATGGTCGAGAGAGATTATTCGTTTCAGTTTCCTGCATTTTATTTGTCCAAGTTGGTGTCAGTTTACAAAAACAGAGACCCCTGGTAAATGCATTCCAGCCACTGAACTGAAACAACAGTAGCTACTGTGAAATGCATAAACAAGATACCAAGTAAAGAGAGAACCCTGATAATGCATTCAGTCACTGAAACAACACTAGAACCCAAGGGAGAGATACTAAGACCACATAGTTTTCAGTAGCAAGTGATATCCCAATATGAAACATTTTTCACCCAGGCAATGTTTTTGACTAGGAGCTGTGACCAAGTCCACTATTCCTCGCGGTGGATACAGCCGGCAGCTCGACAAGTTATCAGAAAGTGAACAGCGCGCGGGCCACCTTGGCCTAGATGCAAGACGGACCAGAGTAATCTTGGAGCAGGCGGCACAGAAGGTAGAAGCTGCAAAAGATCCCTTTTAATCCAGAGTCTAAAACAAAAGGATGCTCCTCCAGCGCTCAGATTCTGGCGCTTGCGTCAGATGGCCTCTGCGGCATCTCAACATGGTTGGTCGAGCCGGCTGCTGCGGTGCGAGGTGAGCTCGCCTCTTCTTCCCCGGCGGCGTGCTGCCGGTGCTCGAAGGAGGTGCTCTGCTTGGTGGATCCGCGTTCGCCGTGTGTGGGGTGGTTTTTCCCTCTGTTCGTGTGTGTTCGTTCGATCTGTTGTTGATTTTGTACACGAACTTCCTTCAAAAAAAAAAAAAGGATGTTACAGAAGTACGAAATAAAATGTATATATGCTCTGTTGCTTGGGACTGAACTTTGAGATAGTGTTGTTGAAAATCTAAGACTTGACAGAAGAACCACTAGTTGTCTACCAAGTGAATAGACTGATGTTGTAGGTACATCTGTAAAAAACAACTGATTTTTACAAATAAAGAAAAAAATGATATGCTACATGAATAAGTTCATGATCTCAGTGGCGCAATTGGAACTTATAATTTTACCAACAAAGAAAAAAAATGATATGCTACCTGAACAAATTTTTAGTCTGCATGGATTTGCACCCTGTTCACAAATAACTCTACATATTAAAACCAGATTTTATGAAGTTTTACTGCTTCAGAAATTTCACCTACTTCAACATATTAAAACCAGATTTTATCAAGTTTTACTGCTTCAAAAAGGAATACAGTAGAAAGTATGACACATACTTCTACATAGCAGTCAACCACACTATCCATTAACTACATTCTACTGCTTTCAGATCGCAAACAATCCACAATATATTTTAACCCCGGTGGTATATTCAGTCAACAGTGCAAACTCCAAATATTTTGTGCCAGTACGTATATTTATCCGTTTATCCCACACAAACAGATGCCAGAAATTGGCAATGGGTATCCTACAGTTTGATGTGAGAAGCTGGACAATTATCTTACAATGGCACATAATACGAGCAGCAACAAATGAGCAAAGTGACGTTTCAACTTACTTTCACAGAGTATTGCCTAGCGTCGATCGCCGAGAAAATCAAATGGCTGACAGTTACAGTATCTGAAGACTGAACACAATCTGGGACCTGAACTTGAAAAGGACCTCTTCTCCTTAACAGTACAACTTCTAATACTTCTGCTTATGTTAAAGATAGAACGACACATGAAGCATTAGTGCCATAAAATGTTTAGCAGCCAAAGTGAAATGATAGATTTTTACCCTGGGTTGATCTGATGGTGGCATACAATATTATCTCCAAGAGATAATAACACCATGGTCTTATTAATGTCCATAAGACAAATGTAAACCAGATGCAATGTAATCATGAAGAAAATTCAATTATAACATTGAGAAATTGACTTATGATGCAACCATTTCAGTTCAAGAGTATTGCTCCAACCGTCTTTTAAAAATTAGATGCAGCTTGGATCAATAAATTTGGACGGCGAACTTACTTTTGCAACTTCTGCAAATTTACTTCTTGTCACACATCAGGCCCATTGCTGTACCTGTTTGAGATATGAACAAAATGTGGTACCTCAGCCTGACCGTGGAGAACCATTTAGTGCTTATCAGTAAAAGTTTTGTTTCTTCATCTAAGTGCTTGAGATATTAGTCACAAAATTTATGTGCTTGAGATATTCATAAAAGATAGTAACAAATGATTAGAGTGCTTGTTCACAATATTGGCTTGGTGTTTGTTCCTGCTTCAGACATGAATACAATGTAGGACCTGAGCCTCAGCATGACAAACAGATTGCATCCTATGGTGCTGTTACAGCCATTATTCATTCTTGTAATTTGTACCTGTGTCACTATGTGGTACTATTACTTCCATTATTCATGATAGATCAAGGTCTCCGATTTCTGATCTTATCCAGTAATGGTCTATCAGCAGTATTCCAGAAAAAGTTGGCAGTTTGGAGCTCTTGGGGTTCCTTGACCTCTCATCCAATGAATTTTCAGGTGCCATTCCTCCCAGCATTTCATATCTGCCATCCCTTGGCGTGTTAAACCTCTCGAACAATAGCTTGTGAGGCCGCATACCCACTGTAAATCAGCTGCAGGGAATCTTGGACTATGTGTCTTCCCATTGAGCGTGTGTGAGCATAAGTTTGGCGAGGGAACCAAAGACAACAGAGATACTACTTGGATGTGTCACTGTAATTCTTGGCACTGTTTTCGGTTGTTGGCTCTGGTTTGGAGCTCTGTTTTTCTCAAGCAACGGCGATTTTCTTTTCTCCATTTTGATGATTCCTCGAGCAATGGCAATTTTCTTTTCTCCATTTTGATGATGGCTTAGGAATTATGCAGTGAGAAATAACCACAATGACAAAACTCAGTAGCTCCTTTGATAATTACTACTCCCTCCGTTTAGAAAAGGATGTCACAAAAATGGTCTATCTATAGTTCATTTTTGTGACATCTTTTTTCGAACGGAGGGAGTAGTAAAGATAATTGTGCACGTGCATTGCACGTGCATCGTTATGAAGAATTTTCCTCGTGTATCTTAGTGTTAGCATGCAATATTTAATCCAATCAACTAAATGTATAATTAGGTAAAGAAAAACGAAATGTATAATATTGTACTCCATTTCGTTTTTTTAACCAATAGTTTCTTTAAACTGAATATAACCGATGGTTTTAGTTATGGAGTGTATTATAGTTATAGAGTCCGTTAGTCTTAGTTATGAAGTTGGATTGGAGACTGACATGGAAAGAAAATGTACGTTTACAGATTGCTTATGTCTAAATATATGATATCTATGGAGCATGTTTTTACAGCTCAAAACTAACGATGGACATTTTAAGCACGCACACACATCAGGTCCAACAGATAGAGCAAATATCTCGGAAATACATTCTTGACAAGTACCAAATAATATAGTAGTTATGCAACAATCCAAGGCTACATGCTCCTCATTTTTTTCAAAGATGCATGGGATTTGGACAACGACTCTATTTGTCATGGGAGGGGATAGAATACAGTAACTAATTAACTAACTACAGTATGTAGCCGTATGCGCTACAATGGTTCCACCAGGAAGTTCCTCTCTCATGGTTGCGGCGGGTGTCATAGGAGGGGATAAAATACAGTAACTAACTAACTACTCCAGTATGTAGCCGTATGCTCTACAATGGTTCCACCAGGAAGTTCCTCTCCGTATGCTCTACAATGGTTTCACCAGGAAGTTTCTCTCTCATGGTTGCGGCGGGTCAAGTGAAGCTCGTTGGGGTGGGCAGCCTCAGCATGTTTAGGCAGAAGAATCATAGTTGCAGTGTTGAGGATGTGTAGCTGATCCGATCTGCAGCAGTCAAAAGCCTCAATTGCTCTCATCAGGTCATCATGTATAATTGCCCAAGTTTTCTTAAAAAACAGTGCGGTAAAACCATCGGGGCCAGGCACTTTGTCTGAATTACAGTCCATAATGGCACTGCGGGGTTCCTCTGCCAGTATAGGAATGTCCAGTTCCATAAGGTTGACACGGGCGATTCCAATCTTGGCCAGATCGATGGTGTGAGTTCTGGTTCTACGTAGGCCAATCAGATCACTGAAATATGCCCACAGCACCTCGTCTTTATCTTCCTGATGACTTGTATAAAATGCTCCCTCAGTTTCAACACGGTAGATATAATTTTTGTGCCGTCTTGCAGTTGCCTTGGAGTGAAAAAAGCGGGTACTGACATCTCCATCACAGAGCCAGCATACCCGGGAGCAGCTGCCTCCAGATGGATCACTACAAAGCAGCAATCCCCAGGCTGTTGATCTTGAGCGAGGCACAGAAACGCCGCTCATCTGAACTCAGAGGCCCCATGTCCATGGCCTGACCAATAAGCCTTGTGGCTTCTTCGGAAAACTGATCACCAAGATCCTGTCGAGAAGATTGGCAGCAGGGATGAATGAAATCGTCAGCCCTTGTCAAAGCGCTTTCACAGAACAAACCTATCCTCCAGGAAGCAGCCTGCCTAGTGTTGAGGTCGGTGGTCCACTGCCCAGGACCAACGAACTTCCTTCGCTTCGCCAGCCGCTCGCCGTGTGTGAAGGACATACAGATTAAAAACTTGAAGGCACCCATGATGATGGACTTAGTCCTCCAATGAGGTTTCCATGATGCAGAGTTTGGCGCTCAAAGAAGTTGTGTGAGCAGCTTCAAAAGTCTTATAACTGCACCGACAGAAGTGTGTAAACAGAATGTTAACTTTCACACAAAAAACATGTGGTTGCTACGAAATAAAATATTGAAAGACATCGATCAAGGGTTTATTTGCCATTGGGCATTAGCTTGTGCAGTTTTTCCCTAGTCACCCTCTCAAATTACCATCGTGCATCTATTCTTGACCCCCTCCTTATCAGAAACATTACTTTGTTGTCTTCCTTCATTTCTCCTGGTTACAAAATGAGCTCTACTACTACTGTATTGGATCTCAAGTTATCGGCTGCGCTGACTCAGGCAAATCCGACACACGCTTAAGCTCGGTTTACTTAAATAAAATCATTTTTAAGTTACAAGAGAGGAATTGTCACTTATTCAAATTAATCGTTTCTAGTGTCACTGAAGCAGGGGAAGCATGGTCGTAGTAACCAATTAATGGCTCAAAGCAACACCAGAAAAGCAAGATATATAGTATGCCTGTCCACATGAGGTGCGGTGCTTCCAGTGCTCTATAAGGTTACACGTCTATGCCTAAAAGAAAGTAAACCCAAATAAACTTATCCATGAGAACTTAAATTTGGTAAAAACAAACTACACTTAGCACAATGCATCAGTTTCAGCTAAAGTATAGAACAGTTTAATAAAAAAGCCTATGAATCTGGTTGCAACTCTATAATTGGAGACAAAATAGACACCCATCTAGACACTTGCTCGACAATTTGTTCGAAAATAGAAGTCGGATCAACGATCTGCCGTCCCAGTAAACCTCAGTCGCTTAACCAATTCAGTAATATATATACATCCCATGGATATGAAACCCACGAGATTAGTACTAGGGTGGGTGACCTCCTGGGAAGTCCTCGTGAAAGGTTTCATATCTAAGGGTTGTGATAGGCTTGGCGAGCCAACGTAAAAACTAGCCAGTCCTATGGGTATGAAACCCATCTGGGCGAGAGTAGTACCAGGATGGGTGACCTCCTGAGAAGTCCTCGTGAAAGGGTTTCATATCTAGCCTACCCCAACTTGTTTGAGACAAAAGACTTTGTTAAGGTGTTAAGGATATACATCTCAGAAAAAGCATATAATGTTGGCAAGGACTGTTTCTGAAACTGCCCACACAACTGTAGAAAAGGAGGTAGAAATAATTGTAGGAGGTAGAAAAGGAGTATACTGTTTCTGAAGCAGCATGTTGTTAATTCTCTAAATTGTCTGAATAAAACGCTCCATAAGAGCACAATCCTCATCAAGTTGTGCGAGCTGTTTGACCTAAATAGGACTGGAAGACTGTAAGGGGGGTAAATGAAAAAATTCATAGTGAGATAAAAAATTCAATCACATATTTAATGCTATCCTGACACTAAGGTGATGGTATGCTTAAATGTATGAGATACTATGCAAATGTTATTCTCTTGTAGTATGCAATCGATGAACATAAGTAGTAAAAGAGTTCTCGTTCTTCTCATATTATGCAGCTACACATTTAGACATGTCGATGCAAAGAAAAGCTATCAATTGAACACCAATGAATCATAGTACCTTATTCATGATTATGCCATAGAATGGCATTCCGGCACCTCATCCATAAATAACATTTCACATCCTCAGCTAAATCATCTTCCCTGGTGTCTCTAGTAACCTCCAGAAGAGCTTTCCTGATAAGGGAAGGTTATAATCAGTGAATAGGAAGTCTTTGAAAAATCCTAATGCATCTATTTAATCGGCATACTAAACTTTGGAAACTCCTTGTTTCAAATCCAAAGCTCCAAGGTCATCCAATTCCGAACCGATAGACCACATCAGAAATATACAGTAGAGTATTCTAAGCTAAATGAGATTTTACAGATAAAGGGCTAGACTGCAGGATGTCCTAAAAAACATGAGAAAAAAGATAACTTGCCGAGTGTTTCATTCAACTAATTATCTTCAACAGACATTATTTAGGTGAACATACTAAATCAGTAAAAACTTCATTTTCTAATGTCATGACTGAAGGTATACATATATATGTTATGAACAAATACCAAATTCTGAGTCTCTTTTCCACAAATGACAGAGGAAATCTATTCTCATGTAGCAATATATAAAGATCACCAGCCTACGATACCAGGACTGCCATCAAAATGCAGAAGCAGAGAGTATTGTACCAGTCTAGCCTGCCGAGAACTGCAGTTACAACCAAGGATGAAGGAAGCATTCAAGATTCTGACGGCGCCTTGCTGCTCCGGAAGTCACGCTTGAGGTCTATGTATTCTCTTGTTCTCTGTTTCCTGTTTCTTATTCCGTCCAGCAAGTTGAAGCAACAATATCTTTAGACATGTGGGAAAGAATAAAAAATGTGTGAGCGCACGAACATAACAAACAGAGATAACAGTAATTGATCCGGAGATGTAAGCAAAAATCAGAATTAAGAGAAATGCGTGCTTGTAGCTATCAAAAAATGCAATGACAAATTGGGACCAATATTGGTAATTCAACCACATATACTGCTCGTAACAATAGTTTTGGGGAATTGCTGCCTGAGTCTGCTAACTGTCTTAAAATGAGTTGGGCTATGTATGCCTAATTCTCCAGATCCATCTCAAACAGACTTCAAAAGCTAATGCAACAATCTCGTACTGAAATAAGTAGGAAAGCAAATTGCTCGATCATCGCATAGGGCCGGATAACAACAGAACATGCTGCTATGATGTCTTACGCCTACTCAACTAAAGCATGAAAATCACACTGTATTTTTAGCCTACTCAGCAGAAATTAAAGAAATAGTGAGAAGACAGGAGGTGCTAAGCAGTATAGTTCGAACCTCGGAGAGAATTTGACGGTGCGGCGGCGGCAACGTGGGCCGCGGTGCGGGAGATGCAGAGGCTTGCGGGAGGGCGTCCGAAGATGGAGCGTCAGTGGCTAGTCGGTGGTTGGGCGGCGATGCGGGAGCGACGGCGTCTCGTGGGTGGATGGGCGGCGGTGCGGGAGTGACCGTGGGTGTGCCGCGGTGCTGGATCGGCTCGTCTGTGGATGGGCGGCAGAGTTTTCCGGCGGCTTCGGCCGGCGGCGCTGGTGCGGGGAACGGCGGGCGGCGGTCTCCTGGAGGCGTCGCGAGGAAGGACGGCGGCGCGGAAGACGGGGAATCGTGGAATAGAACGGTTTCTCTCTTTTTTTTTTTGGATAGTGGGCGTTTTTCTTTTTCAAAAAATGTGCACATCATACATCATTGGGTAAATCTGGAACGTTGGTTCGGATCTTATGAATGGTTCAGGTCCTCCGGATCTGACAGACTTTGTCTTTTAATATTAGTGGATTAGCAGTAATAGCTTGTACTCCCTCCGTTCTAAATTACTTGACACACATTTATATAGAAACGAATGAATCTAGACACTAAACAAGTATAGATACATCCGCATTTGGACAAATCTAAGTCAACTAGTTTGGAACGGAGGGAGTAGTTGCTTATGCATGCTATAGGAAAGTGCAAACTAAGGGTATACCCATGTACCAGATAGAGCTATTGCACCTACGGAAGTTTCAGTCATAGAGAAAGCTGAAACCGAATTCCATTTTAAGTACAAGAAACGAACCTCTTACAGTCATTTCATACAAAACAAAGCGCGATAATTACTGAAACTAGTTGCTATCTGCATGGGAACTGCAATGCTCAGTAACGAAAATATCCATATTGGGGAACTATATATTATTATTATCGATTAGGCGGCTTAAACCTATGTGATGACCATAAATGCTGCAGCACCAATCAATACGTGACATTATTGCATATATGCAGAAAAGGAAAAATCGAGTAAGACCACTATATGCATGGTTGCATGACACCAAATTATCACCTGAAAGCTGAAACGTCTTGCACTGATCTTAGCACCACACCATTGCTTTATGTTGCTGTTGGAAAATATAAAACTCTATATGTTAGCTAAATCATCACCTATTTTTCTTGATAAATGATTGCCAGTGCGGTAGATTGTAGTAAACCTTTAGGGACAAAAGCACAAAATACTACTATATTCACTGAAACTAGCAGAGACAAGGTTGCAAGCAATCATCAATTAGAAAAGAATAAATTTGAGGCAAAGGCACGAAGGTCATCCTTTTTCACTAAAGCAAGTTACATGATACATAATATAGTAAGCTGGTCTCAGCTACTTACAATACATGCCCAATCATGAAAGAGATAACGACAACCAACCTCTGTTTTTGAGTCGCTCGACTAGTCGAGACTAGTCGACGACTAGTCGACGAGTCGCTAGAGGAAGTTCGACTCAACATGTCGACTCGACTCATCCAGTGAGTCGAACGACTCAGTCGACTAGTCTCGACTAGTCTCGACTAGTCGCTGTTGTTGAGTCGAACGACTCGCCCAGCTCGCTGTGAGGCTTTGAGCGGGAGCTCGCGGCGGGGAAAGAAAAATTGGGGCCGAATTGGAGGGAAATTGGGGCGGGATTGAGAGGGTAAAGAGAGGAGAGAGAGAGGGGAACTCACCCTGACCTAAATCGAGTGGATTGAGAGAGAGAGAGGAGCTCTCTCTTCTCCGGCGGCCAGCTCCTCCTCCGCCGGATCTCCTCCTCCTCCGGCCGATTCCTCCCTCCTCCACCGGCCAAGCTTCCGGGCATCTCCTCCCCCTGGCGCAGCCATTCCCCAGCAGGGTAACCAGGTACTGCTCCTCCTCCTTCCTCTTGGTCTCTTTTCTCTCCGGCCAAGCTCTGTTTTGTACTTCTGTTTCTGCTGGTACTGCTTCGTGCTGCTGTGCTAGTGTTGTGGTGTGCTCAACTGCTGCTGTGCTTTGTGCCTCTCATATAGAAGCTCAACTGCTTCGTGCTGCTGTGCTAGTGTTGTGGTGTGCTCAACTTTATCCTAGCTTAGTAGCTTTAGTTTAGTGGATGACTGGATGTTCCTTATTTTAATACATGGTTTGCACTTTGCAGTTATTTTTCTTGTTTCACAGCAAGCACAATGACCCAGTCCCAGCCAGAGATAGCCCAGGTTGTTCGTTCAGCTCAAGCTGCAGCAGAAGCTGATGAGCAATATGACCCATTCAAAGATCCTAAGAGGAGGCCAGCAAGGAGCAAGGATCCAGCTTGGAAATACGCATTCTGGCCAGAATTGGAGGGATCCAGGTTGTTGCTGCAATGTAATTTGTGTGGGAAGAGAGTTAGTTCTGGGCCTCTTAGGATGAAGAAGCACCTTGCTGGTGGTTATACAGTTGTGACTATGTGCCCCAAAACAACCCCTGCAATTCAGAAAGAGATGCATGCATACATGAAGTCTCACTCAATAGGTTTCAAAAATCTTGATGAAGATGAAGCTAGAGAAGAAGGTGGTGAACAAGATAAGGGTGAAGCAAGTTCAAAAGCTTCCAACGCCAACACCTCCGGGAAAAGGAAACCTGTAGTGAACACCTCCGCCAACAACGCCAACACCTCGAGTGACAAGAAGAAAGGCAAGTCCATTGCAGATCAGGTCCGAAAGACACCTGAAGAGGTGATTTCGGAGAGACATATGTCAAAGGGCGCTCAAACAACAATGAAGGATTACATCCCGAAGACAAAGGATCAAAAAGATATTGTAGATGATCATGTGGCAGACTTTTTGTATGAGAATTGCCTTCCACTAAATGTTGTCAATTCAAGGAGTTGGGAGATTCTATTAGAATCTATAGGGCAGTATGGTTCTGGTTTTATCTCACCTACTTATCATAAATTGAGGGAACCATTGCTTGAGAAGGCAAAGGTCAAGACCGACGGCTTGAGAGTGAAACATGAAGTTGCATGGAAAGAATATGGTTGCTCTCTCATGTCGGATGGTTGGACGGACATGACCGGTCGACACTTGATCAACTTCCTCGCCAATAGTCCAGAAGGTACCTTCTTCTTAGGGACAGCCAATGTTTCTTCTGAAACAGTTGATGCAACGCTGGTGGCAAGGTTGTTGAGCGAACAGATTGATGCAATTGGCCCTGAATTGGTAGTCCAAGTAGTTAGTGATAATGGGTCTAATTACAAGGCAGCCGGCAGACTTCTAATGGAGAAGTATCCTACAATGTATTGGACACCATGTGCTGCGCACTGTTTGGATCTTATGCTAGAGGACATCGGGAAGATCAAAGAGTTTAGCACTTGCATTGCTAAAGCAAAGAGAACAACCAGATTTATTTATGCCCATGGAAAGCTTCTTGATTTAATGAGAAGCTTGAATCATAAGGAAGAAATTGTGAGGCCTGGAGCAACTCGTTTTGCTACATCCTTCCTTACTTTGGCCAGCATGTGGAAGCAAAGGCAAGTATTGAAAACCATGTTTGTTAGCACGGAATGGTACGCCAACAAATTAAAGGAAAGCGAAGCAGGGAAGGCAGCTGAAGCAACTGTGATCTCCGTGACCTTTTGGAACTCGGTGGAGTGTTGCATGAGAGCTTCACAACCACTTCTTAGAGCTTTGAGGATTGCTGATGGTGACGAGATTCCGGCTATGGCTGAAATGTGGGCAGCCATGGATTATGCAAAGGAACGCATAAAAGAAGGTTTGTTACAGAAGCCAAACCTCCTAGGTCAAGTGCTAGCAATTGTTGATAGAAGGTGGGATACTCAGATGGAACAAAAGCTACATGGGGCTGCACTGTTCTTGAACCCAAATAGGTTCTTTGCCATTAGGGAGACCAACAAAAGACTAGCTACCCGTCTCCGTTCAATGTTCAATGATGTGCTATGGAGGATGGTGCCCGACGATGACCTACAAGAAACTATAAGTAAGGAAGCTGATGACTATGAGCGGTCGGAAGGTGAATGTTTCTCGAAGCCGTTGTCAGTTAAAGACCGCACAAAAAAGTCCTAGTAAGTATAAATTTTATGGCAGCTTGTGTCTTCTTTTTCAACTCAATTGTTCCACTAGTTGCTGATTATTTTGGCCCTATCTTTAACGTTGGACTTGCTGATTTTGTAGTTCTTTGGTGGAGTGCTTATGGTGGCCTTGCTTTTGACCTCCAAACTCTTGCAAAGCGAATCATTGGTCTATGTTGTTCAGCATCCGGCTGCGAGCGCAATTGGAGTGTATTTGCTCATGTAAGTACTCATTGGTTGGCTGGTTTGATAGGCTAATTCCAGCAGCTTCTCACATATTTGTGTGCATGCAGATCCACACCAAAGGGAGAAACCGACTAGAGTACAAGAGAATGAACAAGTTATCATATGTCTCCTATAACCGACAAATGGAAGCTAGGTTTCAAAATCTGCGTGAGCAAGGCTCTAAATCAAACAAATCTACTCCACTTATCCTAGAAGAATTTCAATGGGATAATGAATGGGTTGATATTAATGCTGAATTGGTCCATGAACATCAAGCTCAAGTCATGGACGGTGATACACCACTACTATGGTCTCAGGTTGATGAAGCTATGGGTGCATCGACTTCTGCAGCAGGTCGTAGCTTTCCTAGGAGAGCCCGTGGTGATCCTGGCGAGCCTATTGCACGACCCTTAGGCCCTTATCTCACCTACACTCGGAACCACTCAAGAACAAGGCTGGTTGTGCATGATGAAGAGTTGAGGGCTGAATTATCTGCGGCAGAATATGATCAAGGCATGGAGAGCAACGATGAAGACGATGATGCTGCACCAGATGGTCATGGAGTCGGGTTTCAGATTGACGACATGGAACTTGAGGCTTGATTGCTTGAAGATGTGTTGTTTCTATCTGCCATTCATGTAGTGTTGAAGTGTTGAACTTATTTACTTGCATTTGGATATGGTTGCATGTAACTTAACGTTGGAACTGTTGTATCTTAATTTCATTGTTGAACTGCTTTATTTGCTACCATATTCTTGCCGTGTTTGATATTTGATCATGGGGCTCGAGTGAGTGTTGAACTTCATTCTGTTTCCTACTTTTTATGCAAATCTGATTGCTTTTAATGTTTTGTAGGTTGCTGGTTCATGGAAAAGAGGAAGGCCTTGGACACTATGGAAATGCCCAGGTTTGTATTATAGACTATTAATAAGTATATAGTTATATACAATTATACATATAATATGGCAATTTTATAATACCTATTGCTAAACGACTCATGTCGACTAGTCTACCATGAGTCTTGACTAGTCACGACTAGTCAAGAGTCGCTACCCCTGAACGACTCGCCGACTCGTCGACTCAAAAACCATGCAACCAACTCAACATAACAGATTTAAACTAGGATATAGAACAGAAAAAAAATACTGATGCACCTCTTCAAGCGGCAAGTTCAGATTTAGAGCTTGAGCTTAGACACAACATTAGGCTAGAAACAAACGCATCGACATAAAAATTGGACTTTGGACGGAAGACAAGGCAAACTTGAAAATGGGCATCAACTACACTTGGAGCATCCATTGGAGGGCATGCCAAAAGGGCCAGGCAGAGTGTGGTCTTTGGCCTGTAACCTTCAAAGAATGGACTGGTCATACATATTGCACTACCACTGGTTGTTCTTATCCAAACTCTTCAAAACTGGTACAGATTTTGAGCTGGATTTGTTCTTATACATGAAAATACCCCAGGTTAAAGTCATGCTTCATTGTGTACTATGCTAAGTTACAATGTCAAACATACATAGCCACAAGAGATAGCAGAGGACTCCATTTAACTTCAGTAGTACACTGAAGTCAGCATGTCAAAGGTAAGTTGCCAATGCAAGTCTATAACATGCCAAAAATCACGAGATGTTCTATTGCTAAAGGACAGAAGTGAGTCTCTATTATGATTATATAATCATCATTTATCTTCTCCGTGCAAAAAAATCGTTGGTGTGACCAATTGTCTTTGCTTTCCTTGCGCCTCCTGTAAGCAATTGACATTTGAATTAGTAATCTTCTTATCTTTGGCATTTATATGTGGCGAATCTTTCATTATGCACTGGAATCAGTTGTGCTGGTACATGTGTTATTTTAAAGCTGATTGGCATGAAAATATCTTGGGTTTACTTCCTAAAAGAGTTTTAACTCATTATCAGTATCCTCTTAGATGCAAATAAGCTGTCATTTTTCTCATGCTTAAGTAAATTTCTCATTTGAAATTTGTCAGCTTTGAGCGAACGACAAGTAAAGAGACATGAGTCCACAAGCTTCTTATAAAGTAAAACGGAGTACAGTTGTTGCTAATCAAGCAAACAGGATGGAGCACAGATAGGGCGTTGATAGATAATTACAAGTTACAAACCTTGCTATTGAGGACACTTCGCCATAATCTTCATTCACATTCATTAGTTTTCCGAGGGTGAAAACTGCAAACAGTATTCAGATGAGAAATTATGGGTTGTAAAACTGGTTTATGAAATCAAGAACATGCTTAGAATGTTTATGATGAAATAACGGAAGTAATAGCGAACAATCATTTGTCTTGGATATATCAAACTTCTAAGATATAAATGAAGTAGTCAAAATTACGTACAAAAGAAGCATGCTGAGCAGTATTAGTCAATCTCAATCAGAGGTCAGAGCAAAGAAGACTCAGACCAGACATTAGCAGTACTACCGTGGAACTTATTAGGAAGAGCCAATTCTTCAAGCATACCAAAGTTATTGCAAATGTCAACCAGCAGTCCAGCACAGAGAAAAATAATTTCTACCTATCATGTTTTCATGCCACTAGGTAAACAAATAAAGTACAAACTACAGATAAGTAAGACGCCTTAACAATAGGATACGGGAGTATTTTAGGTGACAGTTGGATAAACACAATGTTGCCCTAAGGTGCATGCGAACGGCAAGTTATCGTGGTTATAACTTATAAGAGATCTTGAGAACGCAATGCAATCTGGATTTTCTGGTGCTAGCAGAAGTTGTGTCTTGATTAACCAACCATCGTATCAACCTGCATGTCATGCCCTCCTCATAACATTAATCAGTAAAAAATACAAACACTACAATGTGCACTGACAAGTTAGATATCCTTTCATGGCTTACTAATCAGTTTTCCTGGAGTAGTAGTCTGCAGATGCATGCTTACAACTTACTAGTATTTGAAATATGCATCTGCCCAGGCTTCAAAGGAATTTCAACGAAAAATCCAATCAAAACTGAACAGTCATACAGTCACACTAAATAATAACCGTGGGGAAGTACAGATGTAAGCTAAATGGAGGAAAAAATATACAATCAAAGTACTAACGCTAATATTCTTCAAATCCAACGATGTTGTCTTCATATACGAGGGTATTGCACAAGGAAAGGCAATCCACAAGAGTGTGTGGCTGCAGTGCCAAGCCATCCAAGTTGTAGCCGGCAGCAGGTGAGACACTTCTATCCGCGAGATGGTAAGCCTCGGTCTCGTCCCTCTCATCAACATCAAAGCTCAAGTAGATAGTGTCACCGCTGATGGAGCCGGAAGGAAAACCCTGGATAGGCACCGAGAGAGAGCAATACATGCCCATGAACAATGCACGTCCTCCACCAAGGCTATTGACGGCGAACAGAGTCTTGGTATCCAAATCCACCCGATACACGTCATAGCTCCTCCTGGATTCACCCCCGAATCGCAAGAACTTGCGGTGAACCAGCATCAACTCCCCGCCATTGTCCACGAGGTGCGCGCTATCCATCTCCAAGGAAATCCGCATATGCATCTTGGCAGCTAACACCAGCCGCGGTGGACCCATCTCTAGCACCACGACACCATCTACGGTGATGCAGTAGAAGCGGCCAGCGAACATGAGGGGCGCCGTCCTCAGCCGGTCCCTGAGCTTGAGCAACGTCCACGACTGGTCGCCGGGCTTGGCCACGCCTAGCAAATGTAGGGCGTAGAAGCAGAGCACGACTGTTGAATCATCATCATCGGCGATGCCGGAGCCCCACGCCGCGAAGTCCGTGCCGAAATGGTGATTATGAACCGAGAGCCTGTGGTGGTACATCGCCGGCAGCAGCGTGGTGAGCGGCGGGAGCTGCACGAGGTGGCCGGTCAGCGGGTTGAACAGGCGGACGTGGTTGCGGGCGTGGAGCAGGAGGAGGAGGCCCTCGGCGGTGGGGGCGAGCACCTCGTGGTCGCGGAGCTCGGGGATGTGCACCTGGACGCACTCGCCGGTGGAGGTGTTGAGGAAGCGGCGGCGGTTGGGGGCGGCGAGCGGTTCCCGGAGCATGGCCCACCGACGGGGATGGAACCGGCGGTCGCCGTGCGCACGAGGTGGTTCCGCGGAGCACTGCCGCCACGAACGGCACACGGCGCGGAACCGGAGGTATCCGGCGACGTCGTTGGCGAGGACGCGGTCGGCGACCAGCCCCGCCGGCCCGTCGCCGAGATCCGCCCAATTCTTCTTCCCGGCAGAAATGGAGCAGGGATCCATGGAGCGGTGCTTACACTCTCGGCCCGACGAGGAGGGATCTGTCGGCCGGGAGGAGCCCAGATGGGACCCGTCGCCGGCGGCGGCAGCAGCACGTATCCTCCTCGGTGGAGGTGGAAGTGGTAGACATTTTTCTCTGGACGGAAGGGGACGACAAGTTGTTGGACGCATAGTTTAAAAAACCGGACCGGCGATCGAACCGGTGAAGGCGTCGGTTCACGGTTCACCGGTCGAACCGCCGGCTCGTCCGGTTCACTTGCCGGTTTTTTAAAAGATAGAACAGGGAAGAATTATTAATAATCTGATGAAAGTTAATATATTTAATATGTAGGTGTACTAGTATGACACAAACAGGCAACGCACTTGGTGGCTAGTGCAGTCTGGCCCTCGTACGCGGCGCGCGAGGTCACAGGTTCGAATCCTATCCTCAACAATTAAATTTTCTCACGGGTGAGTGCTTCCTTCCTTCCGGTTGGACCGGCGGTCTGTTAGGTCAAGGTTTAACCGGCGGTCTGGTCCGGTTTTTTAAACTATGGTTGGACGTTAGAGCAAGTATAATAGTGGGCTATAAGCCCGCCTACGTAGCGTTTTTGCCTATGTGGAAGATATAGGGATGAAAAAGTGGGTGGAGTGGGCTCTAATGCAAGAGTCTAGCTCTACGCGTGCTCCTAAGTAAAAACCACAAATGAGAGGAGGGAGATAGAGAGAAGGTTATACAAAATATTAATCTTATAGCCAACCTTATAACCCACCTTACTATATGAGTGTTTTCAAATGTTGGCTATATGTGACATGGCAGCTCCATATAGCCAGCAGCCGGCTATACTATTAACCATGCTCTTAGTGCTAGATACGTCCGATTGAGCGAAATTACTATGCATAGGAGACAATACAATACTCCCTCCGTCCGAAATAAGTATCTCAAGTTTGTTTCATATATAGATACATCCATTTTTGGTCAAACTTGAGACACTTATTTTGGAACGGAGGGAGTACATGTTTACTAGTTGAAAATAATTAAAGATGATGATAATAATAATATATTTCCTCGAAATAATAATAATAATTTAACAACCGATCATAACCACATACTCCCCGTACTAGATACATCATTTGTATTCCGAAAGGGGGAGTATATCGTTTTTACCTTCATGCAAAAAAATCATAAAATTCGTAACGGTCATCCCGATTACCTTCGTGACCCGCCACGATTATTGATGACGTGGAACGCACGTTCGCTGGGAAATCCTAATAGGAAGGTATGATGTAGTCAACAGCAAAGTTTTCACTTGATTACAAAACCAATATTGTCAGATCCAGTAGGAATTGGAAGAGGTTTATCAGCGACGCCGTTACCCGATCACTGACGTGGACCTGCACACACATAATCAAAATACTTTGCTCCAACGAAACAGGAAGGTTGTCAATCTCCCCGGCTTGCTGAATACAAAGGATTAAACGTATGGTGTAGAATATGATAATGAACATAAAAGTAGCAGTAGGAAGTAACATAGAGCGTGGTGAAAACGGTGTTTGTATCAGTGTGGAATAAAGGACCGGGGTCCACAGTTCACTAGTGGTGTTTCTCCATACGAAAAATAAACATACATGTTGGGTGAACGAATTACAGCTGGACAATTGACAAATTGCAAACGCATGACAATGCAATATATGACAAGCACATGTTCATTGTTATATCTATTGGGCATTACAACAATATACATAGACCGCTTACTAGCTGCATATATGACTCATAATCCACTCACAAGATAGCTTCCGGGTCTCCCATGAATATTAAGTTGCAAACAACAGATTATAGCATTAAGCAAAGTGTGTAATGTAAACAAACGCATTAGACTTAACAGCAGTACCCTTAAGCTAAGTATCGGTTATTTTATCCCTAGTGGCAATAGCACATCTACAGACTTAGTTGTTTCTGTCTATCAAGCTCAGGCTTCTATAGGCATGAACCCACTATCTAGCATAAATACCCTCTCTTGAAGTCATTAGCATCTACTTGGCCAAAACATCTACTAACAACGGAGAGCATGCAGGAACATAGATAAAACATAATATAGATAGATGAACAAACTTGATCATAACTTCACAATTCATCGGATCCCAGCAAACATAACATGTAGCATTACATAAAGATGATCTTGATCATGTTAGGCAGCTCACAAGATCTAAACATGATAGCACAAGGTGGAGAGACTACCAACTAGCTACTGCTATGGACCCGTAGTCCCGTGAAGAACTACTCACGCATCACTCCGGAGGCAGGCATGGTGATGTAGAGCCCTCCGGTGATGATTTCCCCTCCGGCAAGGTGCCGGGAAGAACTGCAGAAACCCTCCCAAACTAGGGTTGAAGACGACGACGGTCTCGGAACTTTTCGTGAATTTTTGCTCGGGTTTCTAGGGTTTCCCGATTAGATGCAATTTATAGGCGAAAAGGCGGCGTCGGTGGCCAGCCGAGGTGGGGCGGCGGCCAAGGTATGCGGCCCCACCCTGGGCCGCGCCGTGGGCCCGCCGGCCTGCTTGGTGTGGCCCCCCGCTCCGTCCTCCTGGCAGCTGCTCCGTCTCGGTCCAGAAATAAATCAGTTAAATTAGCGTCCGATTCCGAGAATATTTCCAGATTAGATTTTCTGAAACAAAAAGACAGCAGAAAACAGGAACTGGTACTGTGGCATCTTGTTAATAGGTTAGTCCCTGAAAATGCATAAAAATGATATAAAGTGTAAGATAGACATGTGGTAATCAATATATAATAGGCATGGAATATCAAAAATTATAGATACGTTTTGGACGTATCAATCATCGCGTATGTTGCTCTCCCGACAATTCTGCCAAACACAACATTGAAGATCTCCTCCAATCCTTTTTTTTCTGGATTAACTTTGTGGGTTTCAACCTCGCTCTGGTATCACTTGTTACCATCGTAAATGCACAATTGATTTAGCAAGAACCAAACAATCACAACAGCATAATGAGTACACCGAGATTTGTTAATGAGGTTCGGCCAACTTGCCTACTCCCCGGGACATGACTATGGGCGCTCCAGAACGATCATAATGCCAAGCGACGAGTCGCCCTAAGGCAGCGTTTTGATACTGAAAAATGGGTTATTACTATGGTATGTGCAAAATTCCACCCGAGGCACAAAACTTTACTTGTTCACCGTTTTTGTTAGCTTAACTGTTCTTTTTGGTAAGTTATGCTCGAGAAATCACATGAACTTTTGCACTCTTTTTAGGAATTAAGGTAGGAGAGGCACCTACTGCTCAATATATTAAAAAGGGGAATAAAGAATAATTACATCTGAGGTAGAGGGAAACTAGAGGACTAGCCTAAGTCATTGTTGACTTAGGTGACACAGGAGGGACTAAGGAAAAAAAAAGGAAAAAAATACTTAGGTGATACATGAACTTACACTTGTCCCCATTCTTTCCCGTCGTTTTGTTTGTGAGAAGTTGAGGCCTTGTTTGATTCATTGGATTTCTAAATGCAGGAATAGAAATAGGGATAGGAATTAGATAGGATTGCAAGTGCAAAAATCTGACCATAGGAAAGTTACCCCTTGCTGCCTCGTTCCTTACAAAGGATTGGAAAAAAGAGCTCCAACTGAATTGTTTATTTCCTGTGTTTGACGTAGGGATCAACTTGCAGAGGAAAACTTCCTACAACTTTCCTTTGTTCTATTCCTGTGAATCAAACGCTGCCACAGTTAGTCCTATAGGAAAATGAATCCTACACTTTTCCTTCACAAACCCTGTGAATCAAACAAGGCCTCAGATTCCGAGAGTAAAACTAACACACCTGGAAAATCATGCCATGCTCCCTTGTGGGGCCTAAAGACGTATATCATGCCATGCTCCGTCCCATTTCTTCTCCGTCGTCTGGAAAATCATGCCATGCTCCAGGCGAGCCCTAAAGATGAATTATATCTGTGTGCTACAGTACATTCCATCGTACTAACGAAATTGCTAGTTGCACCAAAGTCACGACGTGGACATGAAAGATGAGTTAACTTAACAAAACGAACAAGAATGTCCATGCAAATAATCAACATCGGAGAAAAGTAGCGCATAGCCCCTCCCTACCTTCCACGTGGCTTGACGGCAGCATGCATGCGCACGAAACGCCCCATACGTACATGAGGCGCGCGCGCGTGTCTGCTGCGCCAAGCGAGCAAGCTACTCCGTAGCTATGTACGTGACGCACGCGCCTGTCTGATAGGTGGCCAGCTAGGAGGAGCTAGCTGAATCGATCCTGCGTCCACGTGCTGCGCGGATGAGATGCTTCGACCGTGCGTTCCAGGAGGCCGTGCTTTCCCTAGTACAGTAATTTCGAATAATAAACATACACAAAGGAAAAAAGAAAAATGAAGAAGAAAATGATACTGAGCCGGAGAAAACTAGCGCCAACTACTGGAAAAAAGAACGCTTGACACCGAGGCACCGGATGTGCGCTACAGTCTCGTCCCACGAAATCCACATAAGCTGGATGCCATGGGCGAAAGGCCCGGCGTCACAGAGCAAAACCCCGAGGAAAATGGTGTCGGGCATTGTACGCCATGTACGGCAGACCCCTGGCCTTGTTCGCTGATCCGGCTAGCCAAACCTTCTATTGCCGCCCTTTTAGCTCCACCCGCCACATCGCTGCCACGGTCGCATACGGTGGTGAAATCTACATGGCCCACAGTGACGGATCCGTATTTAGAAGGGTCGGCTCCGCGCAGCAAGGACATGAAGAGCCGATAGTAGCCGCCGCCGGCAACCCGGAACGACCAAACAGAGCCGGAGGCCGTCTTCCTGGTGGAGTCCGCTGGGGAGCTGCTGCTCGTCCTTCGCCAGCGGTGTGCCTTCAAAGTCTTCAGGGTCGACGTGGAGCGAAAGGCGCTGGAGCCGGCGACGACGAGCATCGGCGGCCGCGTGCTCTTCCTTGGCCCCAGGTGCCTGTCCGTGGCCGCGGATAAGTTCCCGACAATCGAAGGCGACTGCCTGTACTACGCCACCTCCTTGTTCGACACGCAGAGTCATGAGGTCCAGCGCATGTACAGGTTTGGTCTCGAGGAACCTGGACTTGAGCATATCTGCATACCGGCCTTTGAGAGCATTGCTAGGGTATTCCACGCCTACTGCATGAATCTTCCAGTTGTAAGGGATCAATTGAATCTTCCTCGCCTACGATAGGCTGGTTTCTCCCACAATGAACTTTTATTTGGTCAATAGCATACTTGGCAGTCTTATAAGAAGGCATCAGTGCGGGACGCGGATTTTGCGTGCTCGAGCTCGCTTGCTCCCGCACGACGTGTTGTAATGTGAGTGGATGTTTGCCCTGCCGTTGTGGGGTATATTTCTGGGTAGTTATTGCCGATGCATTGAATTCATATCGTACTGTGGAGGGAGCGGGTGAACCATTCCTCCGAAATCCGTTTTTCTTACCGCGGCTCGATGAGTGGCTGGGACAACATGTCCCGTGCGTCATGCAGCGACCCCGTCAGCGGGCCCGGGTCGAGCATTTGCTATTTCCCCTGCGGAGCCAGAGTCGAGATGTATAAAAATATGTTTTCATGATAAAAAAATTCCATATGTTCAAAAATGTATAATGGTTTCCTTTTAAGAAAATGTTCATATTTTAAAGAAAATTCACATGTTCAAACATATTGTTCATGCGGTATAAAATATATTACTGATTTAAATAATAATTCCGATGTTTGAAAAAAATGTTCATTGTTCCAAAAATATTTGCCAATAGGATTCATAAAATGTTCGAAGGTTCAAAAATTCATGCGGTTCAAAAGAAACTTGCATGGGATTCAGAAAATATTCATGCGTTAGAAAATATTTCACATCTCCAACAAAATGTTCACATGGTTCCAAAAATATGTCAAGGGTTTAACTAAATTTTTGTGGGTTTGAAAAAATGTTCATGGTTTCTAAAATATTTTTTCATGGTTCACAGAAATAGTTGCACGGGATTCATAAAATGTTTACATGTTCAAAAGGAAATTGTGAGATTTTTAAAATATTCTAGGGGATCAAAAAGAAATTGATGGGTTCAAAAACATTCGAGGAATAAAAATAGATACTTCCAGAGGATTCAAAAAATGTTCACGTGTAAAAAAATATTTTTGTTGGGTCCAGTTTTAAGTTCACTTTTAAAAGGTTCACTCGATCCAAAATATCATCGGTTCACATGGTTATATATTTTTTATGAGTTGAACAAAAATAAATATTCACGGGGTTAGAAAATATATTCACGGTTCGAAAAAAAGTTCATATTTTTTTAAAAACTTGTCATGGTACAAAACATTTTTTTTACGAAAAATGGTACAAAACATTCACGGGTTAGAAAATATTTCCACGGTACCAATAAAATTTTCACCTGTTCCTTAATATGTTAAGGGTTTAAATAAATATTCGTGGAGTTAAAAAAGGTTCATGGTTTCTAAAATATTAATTTGTTCATGGTTCACAAAAATAGTTGCACAGGATTCAGAAAACGTTCACATGTTAAAAGGAAATCATGATGTTTTTAAAATATTCTAGGGGGTCAAAAAAATGATGGGTTCAATAACATTCGTGGGCTAAAACAAACAATGTTCTGAGCCGTGCGGGAGAAGCCTCATTCCAATTTGGTCGTACAACATTAAAAACAAGGCCGCTCCACCTAACAACTCAGACTGGTACTACCTCCATTCCAAAATATAAGGCGTATTTCGTTACCTTTGACTAAGGCTTTGACCAAAAATTACGCCTTTAACATGTGACTTATGTGATATAAATCATAAGTAAAGTACTTCTGATTAGGAATACAATGATATTAATTTTGAATCGCATAAATTACATATTAACTAATTGTTGGTCAAATGCTTGGTCAAAGCAAACGAAATAAGCCTTATATTTTGGAATGGAGGTAGTACATGTATTTCATACGATCACATTGTCTCAGTACATACATGTCCTGCTATATTGCTCAATCAATGCTCTGGGTGGTTGCCGTAGTGCAAAATGGCGAGCCCGGGCTCTCCTAGGAGTTTTCGCATCACTGCGCTCCTTCTCTCTATTTTTTTAATAAGTAGTAGCAAATGCGAATTTACCATTTGATCTGGGCTTATGTGTTATAGGAAAATACAAGAAGGGGGATGGCGCCCTATGCTCATTTGTACCTTTTATAAAGCAAAAAGGCCCACTAAAATGCATTAGTAATTTTTCTAACTCAACATATAAGCATCCACATCGTCCATTCTCTTTGCAACCAATCAATTGTCCATATCATTTTCACTAATATTTATTAATCACTATATGCAAACTCACATCGTCCATTTCTTAAACCATTCAATTGTTCACATTAAGGCGGACCGCTACGAGGTACACAATCTGTATTTGAGAAAGTTGTAATTAGGTACCGATCAACTCCATGTTTCTGTGATGAATAACTTATTGACTGGGTTGTATCTGCTTTTTCTGGAATAGCTTTAGATATATAAATGCCAACCATGTATTTTGTAAGTCAATATGAGGAAATCATCCAAAAGTCTGCCACCGCACGGGAAATCATCCAATAGCTTTAGATATATAAATGCTACATTTTCAACTTGTTGTACTTGGTACCAATTGACATTCAATTTTTGCCATGTCATTTTGTATCTGCCCCCTTGAGTTTTTGTTCAAGCTCCGCCGCAACACGGGAACATGTTGTCCATAAGGATGGCAATGGGTAAGGTATGGGGCGGGTAGAGCGATACCATACCCATAACTATATAGTTAATGGGAAAACAATTCTACTCATACCCGTACCCACGGGTATGAAACTTCACCCGTACCCATACCCAACGGGTACCCATACCCATTGGTACCCAACGGGTAGATTAAAGAGTACATAAGTTTCTCATAATTTTACATTCATCGATAGCACATTTCATAAAATAAAACCAGTTATCTCAACTCAATAAGTACATGACAATTATCTCAACTGAAATTAACAATTAGTAACAATTTTAACATAGATTAAGAATCTCCGAGAATGAATGTTAAAACTCCACGGGGTAAGGTTCACATGTTAGTATAAATGGGTAGGGTATGGGTATACCCACGGGTACAAGGCTATACCCGTGCCCTACCCGCGACTTAACGTGTAGGGTACGTGTACTACCCATGGGTATAAAATTATGTCCATACCCTACCCATACAGGTACGGTACCCGCGGGTAACCGTACCCATGGGTAAAATTGTCATCCTTAGTTGTCCACTCACATGACTACTTTGTCGTCATATCCGGTGGCGGCGCTACATGTTGATTATGATGTCACACAACATCGTCGGATTTACTTCAGTTGTTTGTGTTTTACTGCTTCAAACGTAAATTTACCACATGACATGTTGTGAGCTTGTGACTCTAGTCCTAGCACCACCGGTGGTCATACCAAGCCAAGTGGACTAGGCCCCCGTTTTGAAGCATGGGAGAATTTACCTCTCGTGTAGCTTTACTCCCGGAATCTACTTGCCCCGCAAAATGGACGAATAAGAATGCTGACGTATTCGGTTCTGTGGGATTACAAGGGTGTAAGAGCATCTCTAGTAGAACTTGTATCCCGCCGGCCTGTAAACACGAGATACAGCACGCGAAAAACGTGGTTTAAGGATTGGTTTCGGCTACGCTCGAACATAATCCGCAAACCCGTGCGTTAAAACAGAATATTCCATTTTACCGCTCGGCTTTGCGGGTTCTGTCCGGCCGCAGCCGAAACCAACCCTTAAAACACATGGTAACATATGTGTCGTTGTAGGGTTGCGTAATGGTAATTTAAAAATTTCCATATAACATAATACGCAACAGCCAAGATCATCTACGAAGATACAAGAAAATAACAATTCAATGATCTAGTACGAAGTACATTAACAACACCACACCATTGAAGCGGAAAAGGTGTTGATGACGAAGTCGATTTGAAGCATGTGAAAGATTTTCTCGACTAAGCCTAGTGGAGAGAATGTTGCCGACTCCCGTGTCTAACCTTCTTGATCCGAGAGAGCGAGGGGTCAAGCGTCCTAGTGGCGGCGCTAGATGTTCAATATGATGTCACACAACATTGTTGGATTTAATTCCACCGCTTGTATTTTACTGCTTCAAACATAGTTTTACTACATCACATGTTGTGAGCCTGTGACTCCTAGTTCTAGCACCACTGGTGGTCATACCCATGAAAAAAACAGTAGTGCGCTATAGTGTTGCTAATAGCAGATGTAGCGCTTTGAGACTTGTCTCGTTAAATAATACAATGTCTAATAGCGCTATTTTGCTATAGAGGTGCTATTTTTTTTCTTGGTCATACCAAGCCAAGTGCTATAGCGCGGCTATGTCGAGCCCTATGATTTGTCTAGGATTGCATACAGGAGGAGAAATTCTCCACGACCAGCTCCCCGCGCACGCATTAGGCCTTGTTTGTTACTAGGGTATTTTACGAGATTGGCGAAGATAATCCTCTAGTGGATTGGGTGAAACCCCAAACTTCACCCAATCCCCTAGGATCAAACCACTAGGTAGGGGTAGTGTATTGGATCCCCTAGGGGATTGAGAAAAATGAACTAGAGTTTGGTGATTTGTGTGGGAAAGATGGGGATAAAACCTGTCTAATACACTAGAAACAAACGATGTTTTGAGATACTAGGTGAATGCCCGTGCGTTGCTTCGGGCCCTAAGTTTCTTTCTAATCTCCATTATCACTCCGTGTCAACTCATCAGCAATGTGCTCAAGTTTATTCCATTGCAGCCATTTTTTTACTACAAACTTCTTGTTACACGTAAAATTTCCCAGTCAACTCTAACCAACAAAATTAGCAATAAGCATTGTTACCTTCCATCTAAACCCAATCCATTGAGCAATAGAGCAACAAAATCCCAAATCTAACTCCATCGAGCTTTGTCGACTAAGCAAAATCCCAAATCTAATTCTATCAAGCTTTGTCGACTCAGCAAAATCCTCTCAGTAAGGGCACCCAAAGTGATGATGCCAAAACTTAATACATTAACATCATTAGGCAGTGATGCCCAATTCCTAAGTCATCGTATGGATGACCCTATTTAGTTACACAAATGGGTCCTACTACATCAATATATCCAAATATTTTGTTCGTGGTCCTTTCTATATCTCTGATTTTTCTCTCCTCACAACAAGGAGTGCACGAACAACGCATCTAAAAACCACAGGTCGCCTCCTCCTCCCCTAATCAAACAACCAACGCATCGGTTTATGCTCATCCTTACAACTCTTGATTTGTCATGCGTCCAAATCCCGCATCCCTGTCCATTCCATCATCTCCTCTTCCACTAATCAGAGCCGAAATAGAATTATTACATGAAGTCCCACCACCTGATTGACCAGCACAGATCTGCTTGGCCATGAACTTCCCTTGCATCTACCACATCCATCACCTGATGCACATCATTTTCCATGGGCGAGACTATTCAGTGCTGGCAGAGGAGACGGCTTTAGGTGTTCAGTAACCATGGTGACCTATGGTTCTTCTTATCTTTCTTCCATTCCGCTGCAGCTGACACTCACGTCAAGTCAAACAAGCCTCTTCTTTTATAGCCATTGCTACGACGTGTCCACAAATTAGATGACTCGTGTCACCTCTTTCCTCTACATTACAATGCATTAATCCAATCAAATTCAACCAAAAAAATTCAAAGTGAGTTCAACTATGAAGTACAATTGTTATGCTCTAGGAAAACTACATGACAACGAACCCAATAAATTAACATCTACTCCAATATATCAAGTGGTTTTATGAAGATAATGTGCCAAAACTAAACATAGTGATCCAAAGAAAAAAGCAGTTCGTTATTGCAACGACCCCTCATGAAAAAAAAAATGCAGTAAAAAATTCAATACGTACATGTTCCTACACATAATGCTACTTATATCTAATAAGGATTTTATGAAGTATATCATATGTATTTTCTATAAAGATTCTCATACTATTCTTTTATGTATTTGTCTTCCATTTAGTACAATATAATCAATTTTTAATTCAACAAATCCCGGTATCCTTCTAGTTATTTGCAAAAAAAACATATACCTCATAAATTAATTTCCTGCGACCATTAACAATTTTTTTGTTAAACACCATAAGTTAGCTATGAAACAATCAGCATATAGACGATCACAAATATTTATCCAAGAGTCCACAAAGTATATACTTCGCAAAAGTCTAACGCGACACCACCGTGATTTTCATGTAATTTTGATTTCAAAAATATTTAGATAGGTCGATAGTGCATATACTATTCATATCTTAATCTTAGGTAAAAAACATGGACTTAACAAACTCATAGTACCGTTGATACAACTAAAATAAATCATTCAACTAAAAACTTTACTATATCGATTTATGCACGTTATTTTGTCCGTGTATATACTAAACCAATTTAATTGAAGAAAATTTGAAGCACACGGGTGGAGCGTTCACAGGAAACAGCTTACATTGATGAATCTCTTGAGTCTTGACCAATGCTATCTCTATATATTTAAGAGGACAACCCTTTTTTCAAACTTAGAGGACAACCCTGTTGACATGGCATTATCTGACAAGTGACAATTTTGCAGCTTAATTCACGTGAGACATGAAACAATATCGATCGGTCAGTGCCTAATTTAATGAGTCGACCGACCCCTCAGCCTTCACCTTGGAGATCTTGACACTGGATAGGTAGATATCAGATATCTCCAGGGCTGACATGTTCGACCTCTCAACCATCCTACATGGATACACCTACACGTACAGTTTAAGTCAAATCAATCATCGTTGGCATCAAAGATTAATTCAGAGAATAGTAGTAGTTGGCACTCCATCTAAATCTTGGTGGATAGTAGAAAGTAACATAGCGGAATGAAAATTGTACCAGATGTAGTCGACAACATAGGTTCAGATGGCGTGAGCGATGCTGTCCTCGGGTCGGTCGACCCAGTGGGCGATAACGCTGCTCTGCCATGGATGGACTTGGTGCCCGAGGCAGTCGACGCAGGCTAATCGTTGATGAACACGGTCTACGTTTCACCGTCTCCACGGCGCCTTTATGAGTAGCGCGGCCGCGGCCTTGTCGGCACATATGATCATGTCTCGCCGTCCCTGCCGTGCAATGTAAAGTAGAGCGGCTGCCTCGCGTCCTCCTTGCTGAGAACCTCCGTTGGGCAGCATAACCATCTACAGATTAGAGAAGAGGGATTGCACCCCGATATATGGATCGGGAGAGATTTTGCTTCCTGGTTTTGTTTTTCTCGGAGGCGTACGTTAACAGGAGATTTACGTCCCGATTTTTCCTCGCTAGGGACGTGATTTGCGTCTCCCTTTTTTCTTGGCAACGACCTGCGGTGTGGTTTGCTTGCAAAGCTGGTACCAACGTGATGGTTAGTTGAGAAAAAATAGTAAAATTAGTTCAGATTCGATTGTTTGTTGGGTGCGGTGGCATTTGCTCGGTAAATATTGTGAAGTGTGACACCAACGATAGACTCTCCTTTAATAGTAAAATACCTGCATCCAAAAATTGATTACACGTCAATGGCCTGAAAGGTGAGGAATTAGTCGGCGCTGAATGAATCAATTAACTAATTTGATTATTGTAATTAATCAATCAACTATTTTTTGTGTATAATAAATGCCCAGCGCGCATACACACCCTTGTCAGTGGTCAGGATGGTCTCTCCATCCTTGATCTTGACCTGAATCTAAGGCTTCTCCTCCCTGTTGACAATCTTCTAGGGCACAGAAGTTTCATGTCCCTCTGCACTTCCTTGTCCTCACACCTAAAAATAAATGCAAATATATAACCTATAACACCAAAGAAGAGCAGATATCAAGGAATGAGGTATTTTCTTCCAATAAGACGTTTGTGTCAAAGATGGTCCTTTCAGGGTTGACAGCTGCGGGGTTCTTGGCACCTTCGCCGATGAGGATGAGCCTATCGTTGTCGGTGAACCTGGCCCATGAGAGTGTGATACGTTTACCCTGGCCATTGGCCATTCATGTACACACCGGCGCATGAGTAGGTCATACCGAGATCGATATCGATCACAGTCCCAACCTTCTTGGCACCGTCTTTTGCTGCAGAAAATGCAAACAGCAGTCCTGCATACACAGAGGAACGCCAATAAACAACTTTCATTCATTGATCTGGTCGCAGTGGTATTAGAATACACACATCTGCATAATGCAGAGTATATAAAATTCAGCTCGTATTAGTAAATTTCATCTCAGCTACCTTTCTACATTATTATTTACACTGAAACTGAACAATATATAACTAAGTTTGCACAAGTAAAAGTCAATTCAGCCACTTTCATGCAGTAATATAAGTTGCAGTGAAAGTGGATAATTTCCTGCAGTGCTCTTTCTAGTGCACTGCTACCCCTACTATCATGGAAAGCATTCACGACCTAACACTTCCTTTCCAAGGATACCAAGTACTCTGTCAGTCTCAACATGAACCACCATTTGCTTCATCAGTAACTGCATACACACGCAAGACTTGCACAGTCTCTACCATTTGCTTCATCAGTAGCATGCACATTCCACACAAAAAGAGCTCGGATTTATAATGCCAAACCATAGTTTTTCAGTCACACAAAATTCTATGTTATTTTCTGGTGTTCCAAATTCCAGCGGTAGTACCGCTGGGTTAAGCGGTACTACCGCTGAGAGCTACCGCCACCGCTACCGCCTCCGCTACCGCTGAAATGGCCGTCTGACGCGCTTGTCCGGTACCAACTGGTACCGCTGGCGGTACCGCCGCCGGTACCGCTGAGGTGGGAAGAGACGAACCAGCCCACCCCAGCGGTAGTACCGCTGGGTTAAGCGGTACTACCGCCGAGGTGGGATTGTTTCCGGGATTGATTCCGGGTTGGACTGCAGCCGACCTAGGGTTTGATGTTTCTATTTATTCCTCTTGTAAGCCGCCGTTTTGGGGTAAGCCACACATTGTAAACCCACGGCGTTTGTAACCTCACCCGATATAGTGAAGTATTGCTGGCTGGCGCTCGTGGTTTTTTCCTCTCCTTTGTTTGGAGAGGTTTTCCACGTTAAATCTCGTGTCCCCTTTGGTTTGATCGTTCCGCTCTTCGTCGTTTTCTTTGCTATCCGTTTTACAACAAGTGGTATCAGAGCCCTGTTTCAGATCTGTTTTCAGATTAGGGTTTTGGATGGCATCGATGAAGTTCGATCTACCGGCGCTGGACTACAAGACGAGATTCTCGTTGTGGCAGATCAAGATGCGTGCGATCCTCGCACAGTCCAATGATCTTGACGAGGCGCTGGAGAAATTCGGCGACAAGGATGCGGCTTCATGGACCGCTGATGAGAAGCGGAAAGACCGTAAGGCTTTATCGCTTATTCAACTTCATCTATCTAATGATATTCTGCAAGAAAGTACTCCAGGAGAAAACCGCAGCGGCACTGTGGGCTAAGCTGGAGTCGATCTGCATGTCCAAAGATCTCACCAGCAAGATGCATGTGAAGATGAAGTTGTTCACGCACAAGTTGCAAGAAGGTGGTTCGGTAATGAATCACTTATCGATCTTTAAGGAGATCGTTTCTGACCTAGTGTCGATGGAGGTAAAGTACGATGATGAAGATCTAGCACTTTTACTTCTATGCTCGCTGCCAAATTCCTTTGCAAATTTTCGTGATACCATACTGTTAAGCCGTGATGAACTAACCACCGCGGAAGTATATGAGGCCCTGCTTGCCAGGGAAAAGATGAAAGGTATGGTACAGAAAGAGGAGTCGTCGTCCTCCAAGGGCGATGCTTTGCAGGTCTGAGGGAGGCCTGAGCAGCGAGATAACCACTACCACAACAACAGAGACAAGAGCAAGGGTGACAGAGGTCGCTCAAAGTCTAAAGGCCGTGACAAGTTCTGCAGGTATTGTAAGAAAGCTAATCATGTCATTGATGATTGTTGGAAGTTGCAGAACAAGGAGAAAAGAACAAGGGTGACAGAGGTCGCTCAAAGTCTGATGATTCTGTTTCTTCTGATTCTGATAATGATAATGTTCAGAACTCACCCCCTGTTTTGCAGCCACAACAGTCTATTGCTGCTCGTAGGAACAGGAGGAATTGTGGTCCTCGACCACGTTTAATTGAAGAGTGTAACATTGTTGATTATGCTCTGAGTTGTGCAGAACAGGTGGAGCACGGACATGAGCCGTCCACCTATACTGAAGCTATTGGTTTCGGTGACCGCGACAAGTGGCTTGCTGCTATGCAAGAAGAATTGCAGTCACTCGATAAGAATGGCACATGGGAAGTTGTGCGCTTGCCTAAGAAAAAGAAGGCAGTTCGCTGTAAGTGGATCTTCAAGAGAAAGGAGGGTTTATCTCCTAGCGAGCCTCTGAGGTTTAAGGCAAGGTTAGTTGCAAAAGGCTTCAGTCAAATTCCAGGTGTGGATTATAATGATGTTTTCTCTCCGGTTGTTAAGCATAGTTCAATTCGTATATTTTTCGCTATTGTTGCTATGCATGATCTTGAGCTTGAGCAGTTAGATGTAAAGACTGCGTTTCTGCACGGAGAGTTGAAGGAGGAGATATACATGGACCAGCCAGAAGGGTTCATAGTGCCGGGTAAGGAGGATCTTGTGTGTAAGTTGAAAAGGTCCTTATACGGTTTGAAACAATCTCCTCGTCAGTGGTATAAAAGGTTTGATTCTTTTATGTTGTCACATGGCTTTAAGAGGTCTGAATTTGATAGCTGTGTGTACATTAAGTTTGTTAATGGATCACCTATATACCTGTTATTATATGTTGATGATATGTTGATTGCTGCCAAGAGCAAGAAAGATATCGCTGCTCTCAAGTCACAGTTGAGTAGCGAGTTTGAGATGAAGGATCTTGGTGCTACTAAGAAAATTCTAGGTATGGAGATTACCCGTGACAGAAATTCTGGTTTGTTGTTTCTTAGTCAGCAAAATTACATTAAGAAAGTTCTTCATCGTTTTAATATGCATGATGCAAAGTCTGTTAGTACTCCTATTGCTCCTCACTTTAAGTTGTCAGCTGAACAATGTTCTAGTACGGATGGGGATTTTGAGTACATGTCTAGAGTTCCATATTCTAGTGCTGTTAGTTCTTTAATGTATGCCAAGGTTTGCTCACGTCCAGATTTATCATATGCTATGAGTTTGGTTAGTAGGTATATGGCTAATCCTGGTAAAGAACATTGGAAGGCTGTTCAGTGGATTTTCAGGTACCTTCGTGGCACATCCAATGCTTGCCTCAAGTTCGGCAAGACTTATGAGGGACTCGTAGGCTATGTGGATTCAGATTTTGCTGCCGATTTGGATAAGAGGAGATCCCTCACAGGTTATGTGTTCATGCTTGGTGGTTGTGCCGTGAGTTGGAGGGCAACGTTGCAATCCGTTATTGCCCAGTCTACCACCGAAGCAGAATACATGGCTATTGCTGAAGCATGTAAAGAATCGGTTTGGCTGAAATATTTGTTTGCTGAGCTTTGTGGAGATGATACTTGCATTAACCTGTTTTGTGATAGTCAGAGTGTTATTTACCTTACCAAGGATCAGATGTTCCATGAGAGAACAAAGCACATTGACGTCAAATACCATTATGTGCGTGATGTTGTTGCAAAAGGTAAACTTAAGGTATGCAAGATAAGTACTCATGATAATCCTGCTGATATGATGACAAATCCAGTTCCTGTTACTAAGTTCGAGCTTTGCTCGGGCTTAATTGGTATCACTGTCTAGCCCAAGAGGCTATTTGGCGCCGAAGGTGTTTTTCTTTGTTGTTTCAGGATGAAGTTCTCTTTCATGCTACAAGATGGAATTTGTCTCAAAGTGGAGTGTTATTTTCTGGTGTTCCAAATTCCAGCGGTAGTACCGCTGGGTTAAGCGGTACTACCGCTGAGAGCTACCGCCACCGCTACCGCCTCCGCTACCGCTGAAATGGCCGTCTGACGCGCTTGTCCGGTACCAACTGGTACCGCTGGCGGTACCGCCGCCGGTACCACTGAGGTGGGAAGAGATGAACCAGCCCACCCCAGCGGTAGTACCGCTGGGTTAAGCGGTACTACCGCCGAGGTGGGATTGTTTCCGGGATTGATTCCGGGTTGGACTGCAGCCGACCTAGGGTTTGATGTTTCTATTTATTCCTCTTGTAAGCCGCCGTTTTGGGGTAAGCCACACATTGTAAACCCACGGCGTTTGTAACCTCACCCGATATAGTGAAGTATTGCTGGCTGGCGCTCGTGGTTTTTTCCTCTCCTTTGTTTGGAGAGGTTTTCCACGTTAAATCTCGTGTCCCCTTTGGTTTGATCGTTCCGCTCTTCGTCGTTTTCTTTGCTATCCGTTTTACAACATTCTAACCACCATGAGACCAGTAACATCCACTGATACATAAGAAAATAACCGAACTGTATGACCTCACCTCCTGGCGGAAATAGGAGTAGGCGCGAGCGCCATCTTATACTGGAGATCTCCTACGTCGGCAGCGAATTTGTGCAGCAGGAACGTCAGCGCCGACTGAGCGTCGGTGTGTCCCCCGCGGCCGTAGCCTCGATCTGTGCGGACGCGGTGGAGAAAGTAGCCTTTAGCGCGGCGTTGCCTAGTGTGTGGAACACCGGCCGCAGTTCGTCGACAAGCCCCGCGCACGGCCCCAGGCGGTGGTGGTCGAAATCACGTTGCTGCACGGGTCCCGTGGAGGACGACTCACCCACATTCGGGGCAACGGCGGCGCCGCGTCTGAGAGGAGGCAGGCGGTGTTCCTGAGGACGGGGAACGGCCGGAGGAGTTCTACGCGAGGAGCATTGCTGTGTGGGCGGCGATGGTAATGGGGTGAAGATGGAGAGGGGCACAGCCCGGCGGTCGGCAGGGAACGAAGAGGAAGTGCTGCCCGTCGCAGGGAGAGATCCTCTCGGCGAAGAGATATCGCTGATCTGTTATCCATTGATAGCTCGTACAGATCCATTCTTGTACTTCGTAGAGATTGGCATGTAAGATTCCTTCCGCAAAGATAATGGGATGCGGGAATAAAACCGCGTACATGTACATGTAATTTATTTTGGTTAAGCGTGGTAAAGAAACGGGCATGCGGGGAAAGAAAAAACAGGTAAGGGAGTTGGACGAAAGGGTGGGCAGAACGTGGAACCAAACTCTTCTTTTAGATAGGAGAGATATAGGCATTTGGGGGTTTGACCGGGATAATCCCCACCAATACCTAAAAAAAGCTCTAGAAACAAACAGATCCTTACTGGGCTAAGTTGGGCCATATCCCACGTGCGCAATCTTACTCCCATCATTTCCTTACTAGACTTGGAAGATTCTCTCGTTTCACCTGTTTTGCTTAGCAAAAAAAAAAAGTTTTGCTTATCAAGCAAGCAGCTTACTGCTACGAATAGTAGAGTAGTACTCCCTCCGTTCTATAATATAAGATGTTTTAAGTGTTACATATGTTGTCTAGATTCATAAAAAAAGAGTGGACATGTACACTAAAATATGTCTACATACATATGTGTGCATATGAATGTGACAAAATGCTAAAACATCTTATATTGTGGAACGGAGAGAGTAGATGAGAACATTTTTCCAACCGGGCTGCCCCCCTTTCCATTAATTGCTTAACGGAAATACAAAGTTTTTATGTTATAGATGCACCAAATGAGACCGGAAAAACAGGGGAAAGCGAGTTGGGGCAGTAACACTGAGACTACTCGATCTCGAGTAGCCCTGCGAGGCTAAAACCTGTTACCACCTTATTCACGCACTAACCTAACCAGTTCATAGAAGAAAGTAAACATACAGCGAACCCAACACAACACCAGGTTTCAAACCAACTGCAACATTTTTAAGAGATGAAACTTCTTCACGGGTATCAAACCCAACACCCACGCAGGGGGGTACAAAAGGCTAGGAAAGTCTCTTAACCGCCTGTGATCCGCAGAACGGCAGATGGGTCTGGAGCTAGTCCTTGCTCCGAGCTTCTCCTTGTAATCTCCATAGGTTTCCACATTAGTTGCTGAGCTCCATTCTTGATGAACTCCCTCTCTTCTTCTCCATACAGGCCTGCCCAGTATTTTAGCAGAGAACATGTAGAGAAAACTATGGTTAGCGGAGTTCTCAATCGATACTTCTCAAAAGTAACCTTATTGCGAGTTGTCCAAATAGACCAACAGATAGCTGCCATCAAGATGGAATACAATTTCTTCCCACCCGGTCAAAAAGCATAAAATCAGGCTAAACATTGCCAAATATTCCTGGGGCAAGTGCCAGTATGGAAAATCTCACCCACACACCCCGACACCACTTTAGCAACCGCACACCCAAAAAGCAAATGATCTCTGGATTCTATATTATCACAGAAGGAGCACTTGGGATTTCCCAGCCACTTCCTTTTTTCATGTTATCTCTAGTGAGAATTGCATCTTGCACCGTTTGCCACATGAAGAATTTTATTTTCAAAGGTATCTTATCTTTCCAGATCCATTTATAATAAGGACCTGAAATGGGTTTCTCCAGGTACCGATACACCGACCTGGTTGTAATTTTTTTGTTAGCATTCCACTTCCAGAAAACTACATCATCGATTTCCGACGCTGTTACCTCATTTGGCTTACTGACAATATAGGTAACCTGATCTTGCAGAAGAGGGTATAGTCTTCTTCTAAAAGGAATCACAAAACCATTTTCCTTACATTTCATAAGTAGATGAGAACATGGTTGGATGAGCACAGAAAGAAAGAAAAAGACGTCCTTTCTCCTCTCCTCTCGTTTTCTCTCATACTACTTGTACCAGCTCATCACCTGTCCTTTACGCCCACCATTCACCATGGGTCACAGTACTCAACTGTTGTTACACAGCCACGGCTACTAGGAATTTATGCTCTTTGCCAAAAAGGCATCCTCACACATTCTATTCCCATTCTTATCAACGTGTTCTTCTCGGTGATCTCTCTATTTCAAAAAACTCGAAATAATATTTTAAAGATTTTAAAAATTCCAAAAAAATTGACAGTAAGTTGACAGGTAATACATTGTATTGTTGTCTACATAAAAATCACAAAATATTGGATCTAAAAAGCAAAAAAGAACCCATTTTTTCCAAATGGAATCGCAGGAAGGTGACACTACTGAGAGCAAAGTCCCACCGGTGGTCTCACCCGTTTCCGTTCCGTTCAGCCGTCAGTCGAGTCAGGTGTGGAAAGCAGAGAGAGAGAGCCAAGATTTTATCGATCAGCTCGCCCGTCCCCCCGTCCCCCGTCTCTCTCCCCTTTCCGCTTTCCTCGAGCTCTGCACCCCGCTGCTGCCTCTGCTCTTCACTGCCGCACCCACCCCTGCCATCAATCCCCAACCAAAATCGATCTAGGGTTTCACATTCACCCCATCCCAATCCCATCCTCCGCCCCCAACATCTTCCCGGAGCTGTGTCCGCCATTGATATGGCGGCCGAGTAACCCCTCGGAGGTTCCTGACTGACATCAGGCGCCGACTGGAACCGCAACTAGGAGCATGGCGTCCTCCTCCGGGAGGCGGGCGGGCCCCGGGCAGGCCGCGTCGCCGGCGGGCCCCAGCGGCGGCGGGGGTAGGAGGCTCATGCGCACCCAGACCGCGGGGAACCTCGGCGAGTCCATCTTCGACAGTGAGGTCGTCCCCTCCTCTCTCGTCGAGATCGCACCCATCCTCCGCGTCGCCAACGAGGTCGAGCAGAGCAACCCGCGAGTCGCATACCTATGTACGTATCAACGCACGCTTCCTCTCTTGCTTCTCCCCCCTCCTCTTCCACCGCTCACTGGAGTACTTGTTAATTACTGCTTGCTTCCCACCAGCACCGTATTAGTATATTCTTCTCTACTGTCTCTACTATCTTACTGCCACTAATAATAGTTGACTGATCCGGAGTGGTGACAGTGATTCCCTAGATGCCCGACAGACTACGTACTATCTCCCTTTTTTACTGCCACTAATCATAGTTTACTAATTTGGTTGGAGTCGGCCTATATAATTCCAACTTCCTCTTAATTACTGCTTGCTTGCCACTAGCACCGTATTAGTATATTCTACTCTACTCAACCTCATCGACGACGCGCTCAACTGGGTGCTACGACTATCTTACTGCCACGAACCATACTAGTTAACGGAGTATTTCAGAGTGACAATGATTCCCTAAATGCCCTACATACTAGTACTACATTCCTTTTTTTTACTGCCACCAGTAGTTAACTAGTTTGGTTTCTTAATATATTTCCTTTGTCCAAGAAGAACTAATTTGGTTGGATTCGGCCTAATTCCCTAGCTGCACCACAGACATTACACACTACTACTAGTACTTGCTCTACTGCCTCACCCACGGATGAGTGCATCTCCTGTGCAGGCCGCTTCTACGCCTTCGAGAAAGCCCATCGCCTCGACCCCACCTCTAGCGGACGGGGTGTTCGCCAGTTCAAAACCGCGCTCCTGCAGAGGCTCGAAAGGGTACAATTATTGTAGCTTGCTTGAATTCATTTGTATCACCTGTTTTACCTTGTCTGCACGCCTGCCATATCAAATGGACACTACTATGTTTTACCATATGCTGCTTCACATTTCAACCATCTGCTTCCTTAGGAAAACGACCCCACGCTCAAGGGACGGGTGAAACAGAGCGATGCGCGCGAAATGCAGAGCTTCTACCAGCATTACTACAAGAAGTACATCCAGGCGCTTCAGAATGCCGCGGACAAAGCTGACCGGTGGGTGACTGAGCACAGCCTTTTTTTTTTCTCTCTATGTGCACACATGCTGCTGAACTGTTTCTTGCCTCACTCACTTAATTTGCTTGTCTAACTGCTCAGCGCTCAGCTCACAAAGGCGTACCAAACCGCAGCCGTCCTGTTTGAGGTCCTAAAGGCCGTCAATGTTTCGCAGAAAATCGAACTTGATCAATCGGTGAGCCCTACTTCTGTGTTGCTACTATGGTGGATTCTAGCTTGTTGAGCACTGCTGTATTTTCTTTCTTTCTGCAAATGTTATGCTTCCTTCAGAAAAAACACCTCCACCGTTATCCATAAAATTGGACTTCCCTGTTGTAATTATTGCAGATTGTGGATGCTAATAAACAAGTCGAGGAGAAGAAAAAGCTGTATCTCCCTTTCAATATCCTCCCGCTCGACCCGGACAGCGCGCATCAGGCTGTTATGCAATTTCCCGAGGTTCCCATCCCGATCTTCGTATCATACTTTGACGACATGTTGAGATGATTACAACACCACTTATGCCACGTTTGATTCTTCTATGTAGATACAAGCCGCTTTTCACGCTCTTCGCAATACAAGGGGTCTGCCATGGCCCAAGGACCATGAAAAGAAGGTTGATGCAGATCTTCTTGATTGGCTTCAAGCTTTGTTTGGCTTTCAGGTTAACCCACCACTTCCATATCAGACGTATTCATGTTGATGATCTGGTTGTGAGCTCTGGCCTCAACAAAGCTCCACCACTGCTTATACATGTTCTCTAACTTCGGCAACCACTTTTGCAGAAAGATAATGTATCCAATCAAAGAGAGCATCTCATACTCTTGCTTGCCAACGTGCATATAAGGAAGATTCCCAAACCTGATCAACAACCAAAGGTATTGCCTTCCGCAACATGCACGTGCAGTGAGGTGTGTGCACATGGATCCTTGTGTAATGATGTTGTTTACTCATTTCCTCTTGGTAATATTTTCAGCTAGATGATAATGCGTTGGATACAGTTATGAAGAAGCTTTTTAAAAACTACAAGAGGTGGTGCAAGTACCTTGGCCGCAAAAGCAGCTTATGGTATGATGTTCAATCTTCAATGTTTTTTTATAGAAATGGAGGGTGTGCCCCCAGCCTCTGCATCCAGAGGATGCACACAGCCGGTTCAATCTTCAATGTAGAATTTAGATGTTAGTCATGATTACGTGATTTAACCCAGGCCTGCAATTATAAGCTCTACATAGTCTTGTGGTTCACTAATTAGTTGACCATTATTTTTCTAGGCTGCCGACTATTCAACAAGAAGTACAACAGCGTAAGCTTCTCTACATGGGCCTTTATCTGCTCATCTGGGGCGAGGCAGCTAATTTGAGATTTATGCCAGAGTGTCTTTGCTACATCTATCATCATGTATGGCCAATTCCTTTCCTGTTTTTTAAACTAAACACGTGATATACATACTGGGCCAGCGAACTGAGTTTGTAACTCTTAAAGGAGTTCAGTGTCACAATCTATATAACGATATTGATGCAAATGATAGTAAAGCTACCTGTGTATGTTTGGATTGTTACCAAAATGCTCCCCACCAATTTTTTGATCATGACGAAAAGTTTGAATAATTTTTGGATAGTTGCCATTTTTTGCATGACATTGACCCTTTGCCCACCCAGTTTGTCTTTATACCCAACATTAGCCAACTCATGGGCATGAAAAGCCATGAATATTTTGTTAGGACAACCTCGGGCTCAAATGAAACACACTATCTTATCTGACTCTAACCTGCACAAATCTGTTGGCATCTTGTGAGGAGTCACATGCCGTTCACTTCCATTATACATGAAAGTATTTGTTGGGTGTGACTTATGTTAGGCTGTGACTTATGTTAGGCATGAGGACTTCTGTGCAAAATTTCCAATTAAAACAAGCAATCTCTCTTTCGAGTAGAACCGTAGCTTACCTACAAATTATGTCAGTAAAACATTAGGTAAAGAGTGGCTTCTACGTGCATTGCTCCACTGATTATTCAGTATCCACTAGCTAAGACTGACGATGTAAAAAGTCCTTGATAACTTGGACGCATGATGCGAGCTGTAAGCAGTGCAGCATCAAACAATGTTGTTTACATGATAGTTTATGCAGATATTAGTTCCTTCCGAGGTAATCCGGTACACACTAATCAAGAAAGTTCTCAAATAATCCCTATATTTGCCTGCTCCCGTTTCTTCTAGGTGTTCCTCTTAGTATGTTGGACCACTGTTAATGGGCGAAATGTTGAGGTTAATACATTATATTTTTGTGCTGGCAAAGTTTGCATACCATTTATGCTTTTTTTCATCGCTTCGCACTAGCTCATCTTTTTGCAATCCTGATGAGTTCATGATCATGATAGGTAAAAAATGCTAGATTATATTACGGCAGTTTACTAGTCATGGTTGATTGGCTCGGGACCTTGTTGTATGTGTGGACCTTAGATTTTGTGATGAGATCATTTGTGGCAAGTGATAGTAGTGCCTTTTCTTTTATTTTGTTGCAGATGGCTTTTGAATTATACGGTATGTTGGCTGGAAATGTGAGCCCAACAACTGGCGAAAATGTTAAACCAGCTTATGGTGGCGCAGAAGAAGCCTTCTTGAAGTTAGTTGTGACTCCAATTTACAAAATTATAGAGATGGTAATAGCTTATTTATTTCCATTCTCATGTATTAATTTCAAGCACATTCCACTTATATCCTTTGGAATTTTACATAGGAAGCTGAACGGAGCAAGACAATAAAATCAAAACACTCACATTGGAGAAATTATGATGATCTCAACGAGTACTTTTGGTAAATACAGCGTAATTTGACAATTTCGTGCAATATATCTGAGCCAGTTTTTGAGGAAACCGTGCAATTTTTTACATTGCTTATCAGGTCAAGAGATTGTTTCCGATTAGGATGGCCTATGAGAGCTGATGCTGATTTTTTCAAGACTCCAAAAGTTGCTCTTACTTCTCGTAATCAGATGGGCGGAGTAAGTCACTGATGTGGATGTAGCTTACTTACATAGAAATCAAGTACCTTTACTTTCATTCAAATAAACTACTGAGTAGTATAGCTCGGGAAACATGCATGCATTAATTGTCAGATAGAAAACAAATCATTTGGTACAATAGTTTTGTTCATGGGATGATATATATATTTTTCTGTTGTGCAGCAATGAGTATGATAGTAGATTTAAGCCACCTGCTTTATAAGCCTGTTTCATTTTTTCCAAAGTTCAAAGATTCTTGGCCTATGATAAGCTTCTGTTCCCATCCAAATGATTGTAAGTCTGAGTGCTGGGGTAGATTTTCTGTTCGCAGCAAAACTGAGATGATTTTGCTGGGTTATGTGTTTTGTAGTCTTTAAATGAATGTAGAGAAAAACTTCTGTTAGTTAAAAGTTATCTATATATTTGCCTAGCAATAAAGTCAAATAAAAAATTCAGTTTATTTCTTCATGCAGTCTCTTTTGTTATTGACATTTCTTGTTTTATTCCAGGAGAACAGACCAGCTGGTAGTGACCAGTGGATGGGAAAAGTCAACTTTGTCGAGATACGGTCATTTTGGCACATCTTCCGAAGTTTTGACCGGATGTGGAGCTTCTTAATTTTATCTTTACAGGTTTATTTGTGATTTCCCACCTTCTTCTTGGGGCTGTTCTTTCTGTTACACTTTTGGGTATTTTTTGTTTTCTTATCCGTACGTGTTTTGACATGATTTTTTTGTTTGCTGTCTCTTTTCACTCAGGCCATGGTTATAATTGCTTGGAATGGTGGCACACCAAGTGATATCTTCGATGCAGGAGTCTTCAGACAGGTTTTGAGCATCTTTATAACGGCCGCAGTAATGAAATTCGGTCAAGGTATTGTTGGCTGGATTCACATTAGTCTTTTTTTTTTTTGTAAGCTGCCTTCGTTATGTACACCTCACATTACTTATCAGATAGCAAAATCACCCATTAGCTTGAGGTTACACATGATATTAATTTTATCGTTTGAATGGTTGTCTTCGCCATTTACCTAAATCTAGCTTAAGCTCTGGACATTAGGAGCTTTCACTGATCGACAAGCAGTGGTATCGCAGCCAAAGTATTAAGTTTATGGTCTACATTCTGTACCAAAGCTTGAGGATTGCATTTCTGTTCAATTTGATTTTATTTTCCTGAACATTATTCGTAGCATGAAATCAGAGGGTAATGGTGGTTGTTCAGGATCTAATATATTGTGTACACACTAGAGATTATTTATCATTGGTTAGGTTTAATAAGTAATATTTTGATGCAGCAATTCTGGACATTGTCTTGAGCTGGAAAGCAAGAAAGAGCATGTCTCTCGCTGTTAAACTTCGGTATATCTTAAAATTACTATCAGGAGCTGCTTGGGTTGTAATTTTACCAGTAACTTACGCATACGCCTTGGAGGATCCTAATGGTTTCGCTAGAACAATCAAAAGTTGGTTCGGTGATGGGCGGAAGCAGACATCGTTATACGGCTTGGCTGTTGTGATATATTTGGCACCAAATATGCTGGCAGCCATGTTATTTCTAATTCCTGTCCTGAGGAGAGCTCTTGAGAGATCAAATCTTAAAGTCATAACGTTCATGATGTGGTGGTCACAGGTAATTTTCCTGTGGCATTTTTGTTGAAGTTATTGATTCTTGATACCCTTTTATGCTAAGTTGTAAAAACATTCTACAGCCTCGCCTATTCGTCGGCAGAGGGATGCATGAAGGCGCATTCTCCCTTTTCAAGTATGTTTGCCCATCTAAGCACTTGTTATCCTTTTTGAATTGCCATTGCACATTCTCTTTCTAAGCATTGTTACTCTTTTAGGTATTCAATGTTCTGGGTCCTTCTTTTGGCCACAAAATTGGTAGTGAGCTTCTACGTGGAGGTATTATTCGTAACTGATTTCATCAACATTTTGCTAGACATGGCATCTGAATATATTTCTGCATTCTTAAGAGTGCAATATGAGAAATGTTCTGGCAATTCCATAGACCTAACTCCTAAGGTTGATACCGTAGCACTGTCAACTAAAGGAGATCATCGTAACATAGTCTTGACATGGCACACATATATTTGCAGAGAAAATTGCATTGCAGGTCCGTGTGGGACATTTAGAACTTTCATAAGTGACGTACTTAGGTCAAAACATGCATTATTAAGTGCAACAAGTGACTCTGCATGTTTAGGTCCCTGCATGTGCATAAGTGATTCAACTCTTTACATGTTTTCGAACTATAGCTAGCCATTTCAACAGAAGTTTTTTCTGTTTAAAGTTGCTCATGTTGTCGCTTGCCCGACTTGCAGATCAGGCCACTTGTGCAACCAACAAAAGATATAATGAAGCAGCCAATAACAACATTTCAGTGGCATGAGTTTTTCCCACATGGTCTCTCTCTCTGACTTCCGAACCTGAGTGGCATCTCCACATGATATCTCCCTTGAAATGTTGTTTCTGAAATCTTTTTGACACATGTACTTATTTTTGTGTTTATCTGCAGCAAAGAACAATGTCGGTGTTGTCATTGCACTTTGGGCTCCTATCATTCTTGTATGCTTTCTGTCCTCTTCATTTTTTAGAAATTAGAACAGAAGTTGTTCTTCCTATTTTGATTGTCCTTGGTTTAATGGTTCAGGTCTATTTCATGGATACCCAAATATGGTATGCAATTTTCTCTACGTTGGTTGGTGGTATCTATGGGGCATGTCGACGTCTTGGTGAGGTTAGTAAAACCGACCAATATTCTACTTCGCTGTTCATTAGCTTTTGTCCCTTTTGGTCTAGGTCAGTATGTGAAATGTTTTTTAGTCAAACCCTGTCGAACACTTTTTTGTGAACCTTTCTTGTAACTCCTCAGTATTTCTGGATCCGATTGTGCTCCTTTGTGGATTATTGTACAAGGAACAAAGTAACTTACATGGTATGTTATTTGTTTCATGAAAACAGATACGGACCTTAGGAATGCTAAGATCTCGCTTCGAATCTTTGCCCAAGGCTTTCAACGAGCGCTTAATTCCAAATGAGTCAAAGAGGAGAGGATTCCGCTCCGCTTTCTCCAGTAAACCTTCTCAGGTATGGATTTCTTGATTTGCACATCTTACTTGAGACAACATTAGGTGTAGATCCCTGGCATGAGAAAGCAGTTATGTCTTATTTTCTTCTATGTTCTCATCTGACGTGCTCAAGTTACTTTAGAAACCTGAGGATGGCAAAGAAGAAGAGAAAATAGCTGCAAGATTTGCTCAGATTTGGAATCTAATTATCACAAGCTTCCGCGAGGAAGACTTGATAGATAACAGGTGTGGCATCTGGTATCTACCCGTACATTTTGACTGCCTTCCTTTGAACTTTTTGCTGATCTATTTATTGTCTTCTGGTTGTTAGAGTTAGCTATGTGGGAAGGTGTGTTCTTGTATGCTGCATAAGCTTTTTTACAGCTTGGAGTACATAGTGGTATATATAGGAGTGGCAGGTCGGTTTGGACCTGTTCTAGAGTTTTCTACATACAGCTTTCTATAGCTAGGTGTCTACAGCCTTCTACAACCTTCTACTACTAACCAGGATGTACAAACAGACTGCTACTCTATCTTACAGCCTAAGGCTTAGTCTAGAACATTCTAGTAGAACATTCTAGCACCTATTGGTAACTCCTAAGCAAGGATTACTCTTACAATTCTCCCCCTAAGCCTTGCTCTTCAAGCCTGACTTGATCTGGACCATCCCAATTCGAGCACGCAGCTCCTGAAACTTCACTCGCCCCAAAGATTTTGTCAAAATGTCAGCGAGCTGATCTGATGTACTGATGAAGCTGGTGCTGATGCTTCCGTCTTCCAAGCAGTCTCTGATGAAGTGATACCGAATATCGATATGTTTGCTGCGCTCGTGGAAGACTGGATTTTTGGCTAATGCTATGGCAGACTTGCTGTCCACCTTTAGCTCAACTGTCTCAGCTTTTCTTCCTTGAAGTTCACCAAGAAGTCGAGCCAGCCAAATTCCCTGATTTGCTGCAGTTGTGGCTGCTACATATTCTGCCTCACAGGAAGACTGAGCAACCACCCTCTGCTTGAGAGATTGCCAACTTACCAAGCAGTTACCGAGGAAGAATAGTGTGCCACTTGTGCTCTTCCTGGTGTCAATGTCGCCAGCGAGGTCACTGTCACTATAACCAAGTAGCCGTGCCTCCTTTGTCTTCCGCCTGTAGTGAAGACCGTAGTTGATCGTGCCAGCGACATAGCGTAGGATTCTCTTCACAGCCATCATGTGCTCCTCTGTAGGTCGTTCCATGAATCGACTGACGAACCCAACAGCAAAGGCCAGGTCTGGCCTGGTGTGGACGAGATAGCGGAGGCTGCCAACGATCCGCCGGTACTCTGTAGCGTCCACCTCTTCTGCTGTACTTTCACGGCTCAGCCTGAGCCGTTCCTCCATTGGAGTGTGTGCAGAATTGCATCCTTCCATTCCTCCCAGCTGAAGTATGCGCGAGGCATAGTGTGCTTGACATAGGCTGATGCCGTATGCGTGCTGTTGGACTTCGATCCCAAGATAGAAAGACAATAATCCAAGGTCGCTCATCTCGAATTTTGTCTTCATCTCGTCCTTGAAGCTCTCCACTGCTCCCTTGGATGAACCTGTGATGATCAGATCATCCACATATACTCCAATGAGCAGGATTACCTCGCTGGTGGTGCGCCGGTATATTGCATGCTCGTGCTCGCTCTGTTTGAAGCCCATTTCTTTGAGCGTGCAATCAAGCTTCGCGTTCCATGCTCGCGGTGCCTGTCGCAGGCCATAGAGGGCCTTGCGTAGCCGCAGCACCTTTCCTTCTTCTCCTTGGATGACGAAACCGGGTGGCTGCTTGACATAAACTTCCTCCTTCAGTTCTCCATTGAGAAAAGCTGATTTTACGTCCATGTGGTGGACGGGCCACCCCTCCTGGGCAGCAGAGCAAGTAGCAGCCGGATCGATTCCATGCGAGCCACGGGAGCAAAGACTTCATCAAAGTCACGCCGGCTTGCTGAACGAAGCCTCGAGCGACCAGCCGTGCTTTGTGCTTGATTACTCGCCAGCTTCATTTTTCTTCAACTTATAGACCCACTTGAGGCCTATTGGTTGATGCCCGTGGGGCAGATCCACGAGCTCCCATGTCTTGTTCCGCTCCACAGCTTCAATTTCCTCGCGCATGGCTGCCTGCCATGCCTTGTCGCGCTCAGCTTCCGCAAATGAGCACGGCTCCCCCGTGCTGGCCAAGTGCAGCTCAGATTCGAGGTTGCGCGGTGCGAGTCCAGGCACTGGTTCTTCTCCTCCAACCAGATCCTCGACCATGCGATAGCGGACTGGTGAGTCGCCATGTGCAGCGTCAAGTCGATCAGTATCATCTCCTGGTGGCGAAACAAATTCTGGAGTTGCTGGGGTTGTAGCACTTGTTGCTGGAGCAGATGGAGGCGATGGTTGTGGGCTGGCTGAGGCACCTTGAGCCCCATGTCTCGACGACCTAGGTCCATCTTCTCCTGAACTGGACACCTGGCTGGGCTCCCTGGGCTCCCTGATGATGTACTCTATGTCAAAGTGGCTGCCGGGGAATCCGCTGCCTTCTGCGGCCCAATCCCAGCCACGTTCTTCATCAAAGATGACGTCACGGGCTATGCGTACACGCCTTGTTGCCGGGTCCAGCAGCCTGTAAGCCTTTACTCCTTCCTCGTAGCCGATGAAGACAGCGGGAGAGCTGCGGTCATCAAGCTTGCGTAGGTTCCCCTGTTCCTTGACATACGCCAAGCACCCAAAGGTCCTAAGGTAGTGGACAGCCGGCTTGCGGCCATGCCATGCCTCATAAGGCGTCTTTCCGGTGAGGGATTTTGTGGGAGCTCGGTTCAGTAGGAAGACCGCGGTGCTCACTGCCTCCCCCCAAAATTCTGCTGGCATACTCCTCTGTTTCAGCAGAGCACGCGCCATTGCCACCACCGTCTGGTTCCGCCGCTCGACGACTCCATTCTGCTGCGGTGCGTACGGAGCAGAAAAGTGGCGCTGGATTCCTTCATCAGCGCAGTAAGCGGCAAACTCCGTCGAGGTGAACTCGCCGCCGTTGTCGGTGCGGAATACCCGCAGCTTGCGTCCGCTTTGAGCTTCTGCTGCTGCCTGAACTCTTTTTATGGCATCCGGTGCATTATTCTTGGCTGCCAGGAGCATCACCCACATGTAGCGAGTGGCATCATCCACCAACAGCAAGAAATAGCGCCGGCCTCCGGGTGTGGCAGGTGATATAGGACCACATAAGTCTCCATGGACGAGCTCAAGTAGTTCTTGTGCACGGTACCTTGCTTGCCGAGGGAATGCGCTCCGGCGATGCTTGGTGATGACGCACGTGTCGCAGAACTGCTGCACATGCTCCAGTCGTGGCAGCCCACGTGCCATGTCGAGTCGTCCCATCTTCTCCAAAGCATCAAAGTTGAGATGCCCAAATCGCTCATGCCAGCGCCAAGCAACATCATCGCGGCAGGCAGATAGACAAATTGGTCGGGCAACCTCAAGATGGAGAAGGTAGAGGCGATTCCGGCCACGCCGGACCCGAACAAGGAGTCGACCTTGCTTGTCCCATATGCGAAGCACACCTCTCCTGATCAGCACGCTTGCGTCGCTCTCGTCAAGTTGTCCAATGCTGATAATGGAGTTCTTCAGACGTGGGATGTAGTAGACGCCGCTGAGAGCCTTGTGTTCACCATTTTTTCCAGCGAAGATGATGGTGCCGATGCCCTGATTTCAACAACCGAGCCATCGCCGAATTTGACGGTGCCGGTGACCGTTTTGTCAATTTCAGCGAAGCGTCGCTGCAGCCCGTCATGTGATTTGTGGCACCAGTGTCGAGGTACCAGCCCTCAATACGCTCCTCGTCGCTGCTCGTTGCAAGGTAGGCCTTTGCCTTGGTTCGTCGATGTGAAGTGGGCCATGCTGCGGAGGTGTAGCGGTGTTGTCCTTCACCACTATGGCTGGGGCTGGAGCGACACTTTGCTGCACAACCTTGGCGGGGCTGGAGCGTCGCTTTTCTGCACCTTCATGGCTGGGGCAGGAGCTTCACAGACCTGCGCCATGAGGAGAGCAGGCTCCTCATCATCATCTTCTTCAGCTTGGGCCAAATATGCCCTGTTCCCGTTTTTCCTAGGCTGCCAGCAGTCCTTGGCCCAATGGCCGCGACGACCACAGTTGCGGCATGTGTCATCGCGCGGGCTGTCCCTAGCTGCTGCATGATCGCTGCCGCCTTCTCCACCCTTCTTACGCGGTGGTCGTCGCCGTTGCTGTGCCCTGCCGCGCGCAGGCCTGGAGGAGCTGCCTCCTTGGCGCTCCTTCATCTTTTGTCGCCACTGCTCCTCAGTGAGCAGAAGCTTTCCCTGCTCACGCAGCGGCTCCGGCGACTCGAGACGGTCCTCTGCTGCCTTCAGCCGACCGGTGACTTCCTCCAACGACATATCAGCAGTGTCAAGGAGGGTCTCGATTGCAAGGGCTATCTGTGACAGCCTAGGCGGCACAACTCGCAAGAATTTCTCGACGACTTGAGTTTCGTCGATAGGTGCTCCGAGCGTGGCGAGGCTTGTGACGAGGTTGGTGAGGCGCAGTGCGAAATCGTCAACGGACTCCCCGTCGCGGAACGAGATCATCTCAAATTCCTTCTTCAGCTGCTGCACCTTGCCCTTCCGCACGCGGTCTGAACCAACACGCATGGCTCGGATCGCCTCCCACGCCTCCTTCGCTGTCCGCTTGACAGCCAGGCCAGCCACCATCTCTGGTGGGACAGCTTGCAGGATGGCCTCCAGCGCCATTCGATCTTCCTGGAAGTCGTCGGCACCGAGCTCAATTGCATCCCAGATGCCCCGAGCCTGCAGCTTCACCTTCATGAGGAGGCTCCATTCGGTGTAGTTCGTCCGCGTCAACGTCGGGTAATTGCCGCCGCCGACTTCCTTCACGACACGCTCAACAACGACCTCGCGCCTTGCAGCCTCGCGGTGGCGCGGTCGTCTCGGTGGTGGTGAAGGAGAATGGCGCCGCTGAGACGCACTGCGGGTAACACGCTGCTGACCTTCAGCAGACATCTCTCAGGATCCTCTCCTCACTGGGCTGTTCCTTTCCTAAGTGTGGCTGAACCTCTCCTACCTCAGCTCTGATACCAAATGTTGGAGTTAGCTATGTGGGAAGGTGTTTGTTGTAAGCTGCAAAAGCTTTTTTACAGCTTGGAGTACATAGTGGTATATATAGGAGTGGCAGGTCGGTTTGGACCTGTTCTAGAGTTTTCTACATACAGCTTTCTATAGCTAGGTGTCTACAGCCTTCTACAACCTTCTACTACTAACCAGGATGTACAAACAGACTGCTACTCTATCTTACAGCCTAAGGCTTAGTCTAGAACATTCTAGTAGAACATTCTAGCACCTATTGGTAACTCCTAAGCAAGGATTACTCTTACACTGGTCAGGGAGAAGGACTTGCTACTTGTCCCATACTGCAAAGATCGTGAAATGGATATAATCCAGTGGCCACCTTTCCTGCTCGCTAGCAAGGTAACATACTCTTCAACTCCTGCTTGTTATTTTGGTGAACTATGGCATGGTTTCATTTTATTTTCTTAGCTGTATTTCAGATTCCAATAGCATTGGATATGGCGGCAGATAGTGGAGGAAAAGATAGCGATCTGATGAAAAGGATGAAGTCGGATCCATATTTTACTTATGCTATCAAGGAATGCTATGCTTCATTCAAAAACATCATATATGCTTTAGTGGTTGGTCCACGGGAAAGAGAGTATGTTCTACATTCTCATTCTTAAATGTTATTCTTGACTTTTATTCTGAACAAACTTCATGGCATATATTTCAGTGTCATAGAAAAGATTTTTAAAGTGGTGGATGATCATATAGCAGAAGACAATCTGATAAAGGAGCTGCACATGGGTAGCCTACCTACCCTGAGCAAGAAGTTTATTGAGCTGCTCGACATACTGGTATAGAATTAGTGATTATGCTTCAGCTCATGATGAATTTGTGATGAATTTGTGTGCCACCAAATTCTCATCCTTTCTGTGCAGCAAAAGAACAACAAAGAAGACCGGGGTCAGGTCATCATATTGTTCCAAGATATGCTCGAGGTGGTTACAAGGGATATAATGGATGAACAACTCAGTGGGTGAGATGCCTAATTATCATTCTACTATAGGTTACTAGCAGCATGCCTTCTTCTAGATAGAGACTATAGGCCATTACACACACAACCCAGTGAGTGAAAGACCGAAGTATCATTATACTGTAAAAATTAGCAGAATCCCCTTCTTTCCATAGAAAGAGTAAGCGTATACGAACACATGCGCAAGCAACCGGCTCATCAGAGCATATTACCCTTAGTGAGTGTTCACTTACTGTACGGGCATATTCTTTCCAGTTAATAGATTGTTCCGTACATTACTTGCAATAGTTCACTTTCTGTGCATGATTTACCAATTACCATCAGCCACATGCCAGGTTGTTGCACCGACTTCTTTGGAAATCACATACTTTAGATTCTTCGTTGTTCTGTGTGTTGTTTTTCGTTACTTATATGTATTGGTATCTCTTGATCAGGCTACTGGAAATGGTACACGGTGGAAATAACAGGAAACATGAAGGAATTACCCCACTTGATCAACAGGAACAGGAACAATTGTTCACTAAAGCTATTGAATTTCCTGTAAAGGAATCACATGCATGGAATGAAAAGGTTATGATTTTTATTGTTATTTATTTTTGTTTGAAGCAGACACATGTTTGAACACCCTATATTAAAGCCAAGCTTCCAAGATTCGTGCTCATGTTCTTGGTTTCAGATAAAAAGGCTTCATCTTCTGCTCACAGTAAAGGAATCTGCTATGGATGTTCCTACAAACCTGGATGCTAGAAGGAGGATATCTTTCTTTGCTAATTCCCTTTTTATGGAGATGCCGCACGCTCCAAAAGTGAGACACATGCTGCCCTTCTGGTAAGTTTTTGTTCTGTCTAAACTAGTAAAATTTATGATGTATTGCACTATGCTTGTTGATTCATTGTTTACTGGATCTGGATTAGCTTTTGACTTGGCGCCTATTGATGGAACAACTTGTATACTGCAGTGTCTTAACTCCTTATTACAAAGAAGATGTTCTTTTCTCTTCACAAGCACTAGAAGACCAGAACGAGGATGGGTTTCCATCCTTTTCTACCTGCAAAAAATCTACCCTGGTACATCCATGAATGTCAAAAAAAATCCCATGTCCTAGTAATCCAGTATTCTGACTATCAAACTCATTATTGTTTCTCTCTTCTTGCAGATGAATGGAAAAACTTCCTGGAAAGGGTGCAGTGCAAGAGTGAAGAGGAACTCCGTGAGACTGAACAATTGGAAGATGAGCTTCGCCTTTGGGCGTCGTATAGGGGCCAAACTTTGACGAGAACTGGTATCCCCCTTCGCCTCGTCTGTCACAGGCGCTATACTTCTCTGAAGAAACATATTTCTCTTAGAACTGTAAAAACACATATTGCGCATGATTCTTCGCATGTTATCTTGTCTGCTTTAATAATATTTGCACAATCTTACAGTTAGAGGCATGATGTACTACAGACAAGCTTTGGTGCTTCAGTCATTTCTTGATATGGCCAGAGAGGATGGTATTTCTATATGACTGAGCCTGTTTACTTATGCATTCATTCTGAAAGCAGATGTTAACTGGTTTTCCTGCTTTCCTCAGATCTTATGGAGGGCTTCAGAGCTGCAGACATATTATCTGAGGAATCACCATTATTGACTCAGTGCAAAGCTATAGCTGACATGAAGTTTACATATGTTGTATCATGCCAGCAATACGGTATCCAGAAACGTTCGGGCGATCACCGCGCACAGGATATTCTGAGACTTATGACAACGTAAGTATTGATTCAAGATTAAAGCTCTGTTGAGGGTATTGTGATAAAATTTCCTGTTAGATCATTCCATTGAGATATAATCGGTTCAATTCTTGAATTCATCCTGAATATGTTGGTTGTCCTTCAGTTCCTTTCTCTGGCAATCACAACTAGAATAAGATCTTGCAAAGTACTCCACATGAAAAAGGATTATGGTCTGTAATAAAACAGTGCAAAATTGTGTTAGGTTGCAGGATTGTCTTAGGATACACGTATTACACCTACATTTCGCAATATATATATTTTTGGGTTTTCCACGAGTGTATAAAAGAAAAACAATTTGTACACTGATATGTCCTAATCTAATTTTGACATGCGTGCACTAGTATTCCATGATACAAGTAAATATATTTCATTCTTACTTTTGTAAATATAGATCATTGCAATACATAATATGGTGGTATTCAAACTATGCACTTCATCAATGATTGAAAAGCAAACTTTATATTTTAGTTATCCATCACTTCGGGTTGCTTATATTGATGAAGTCGAAGAGCCAAGCAAAGATAGGAGCAAGAAGATAGAAAAGGTTTACTACTCAGCGTTGGTGAAGGCAGCAGTAACCAAGCCTGATGATCCTGGTCAGAAACTCGATCAGGTACCATGAAATGGCTTTTAATTCAATGTTGATTATACCTAAACACAATCGATTTGTATATGTTTCTAGCCACTTAGTTGCCTGCATAATTGTTTTCTCCGATGACAGTAAGGAATTGTCTGTTAGTCTGTAACACTCAGATACTCATTATAGAATTGCATCCAAACATTTTTTTTAATAGTTTTGGCTCATGGAGCTGAATTTTCATAGAATGTATTGTGTGAGGTATATAAATACCTATATATCTTAGGCAGCTGTTGTTCATTGAGTGGATTAACCATGGTGCGATGTTTGTAAAAAGAATATAGTATGCAGAAGAAATAATCTGAAGAAATCCAGCTATGTTACATGGTATGCGGAAGAATGTAGTAGAGGCACAATAAACTTTCCTATTTGGAATGGGTGCATTTTCTGATCTCATGGTTGCTGAATGATATCAACTTATTTACCTTGCATCATCATTTGGCGTGTAGGACATATACAGGATAAAACTTCCAGGTAATGCAATGTTAGGTGAAGGAAAACCAGAAAATCAGAACCATGCGATAATTTTTACTCGAGGGGAAGGCCTACAAACAATAGACATGAATCAGGTATGTATCATTGGTTTTTCTTATCCTCCTAGTATTTTTTGCCCATTTAGTTATGTCGTGCTTGCACAACAGGAACATTATATGGAGGAGACTTTAAAAATGAGAAATCTGCTGCAAGAGTTTTTGAAGAAACACGATGGTGTGAGGTATCCATCAATACTTGGTGTAAGAGAACACATATTTACTGGCAGGTAGATGTACTTACTGGCCCTTCACCCTTTAATTTCTGATTATTTGTGACTTGTAGTCTTGCCATTTACTTGGATAAATTACTATATAATCTCATGCTTGCTTTTGTAGTGTTTCTTCTCTTGCTTGGTTCATGTCAAACCAAGAAACGAGTTTTGTGACAATTGGACAGCGTGTACTTGCCAATCCTTTGAGGTAAATCAGCACTTTATGGATATATACTCAAATCACAATATAGTCCATTGACATTCATAATTCAATACTTCCATTTACTCCTTTTTTGTATGTTTCTTTCTACGAATTTGTAAGTGATTAATTCTGCAATTAATGAAACATCATCGAAATTTTCAATTAAGTGCTAGTTTTTGTTATTCAGTGTAGTAGGCTGCTTTGTTTTGTTTCTTTCGTCAGCATAACTATTCACTATTTACTACCAACTCGATACTTTTTTGTTTTCAAAGAAATTGTAAAAAATGCCCGTTTGTAATTTGTTTTTCTGAACATTATGTGCAGGGTTCGATTTCATTATGGTCACCCTGATATCTTTGATCGACTTTTCCACCTCACAAGGGGTGGTGTAAGCAAAGCATCTAAGATTATCAATCTTAGTGAGGACATATTTGCTGGTATGCTATCAAATCTTTACTACCTGTATGGTTCCTGGAAATATTATGCCAATAGCCTAATACCAGTTTCTCTATGACAGGATTCAATTCAACTTTGCGTGAAGGAAACGTTACACATCATGAATACATGCAAGTTGGTAAGGGAAGGGACGTTGGTCTCAATCAAATTTCACTATTTGAGGCAAAAATAGCATATGGTAATGGGGAACAAACACTGAGCCGCGACATCTACCGACTTGGACATCGTTTTGATTTCTTCAGAATGTTGTCATGCTACTATACTACCATTGGCTTTTACTTCAGCACAATGGTACTGATTTTTTCCTGGACTTTCTTATTTCGCTGAGCCATTGGTTAATTCTAACCTTACAGTTTTTCTGTTCCCTTTCCAGATTACGGTTTGGACCGTATATGTGTTCCTCTATGGGCGCCTGTATCTTGTCCTCAGTGGCCTTGATGAAGGACTAGCCACTGGAAAAAGGTTCATACACAATGATGCTCTCCAGGTCGCTCTTGCTTCACAGTCCTTTGTGCAGCTTGGATTCTTGATGGCACTCCCGATGATGATGGAAATTGGTCTAGAGAGAGGATTCAGAACTGCATTGAGTGACTTTGTGCTTATGCAGCTTCAGTTAGCATCTGTCTTCTTCACGTTTTCTCTTGGGACCAAAACTCACTACTATGGGAAGACGCTGCTCCATGGAGGAGCCGAGTATAGAGCTACTGGACGTGGATTCGTGGTGTTCCATGCAAAATTCGCCGAGAACTACCGGCTATACTCGCGGAGCCACTTTGTCAAGGGCATGGAACTGATGATCTTGCTTATCGTGTTTGAAATCTTCGGGCAGTCGTATCGAGGAGCTATCGCGTACATCTTCATCACGTTCTCCATGTGGTTTATGGTTCTCACCTGGCTCTTTGCGCCGTTCCTGTTTAACCCTTCTGGGTTCGAGTGGCAGAAGATTGTGGATGATTGGATTGATTGGAACAAGTGGATTAACAACCGTGGGGGTATCGGTGTGCCACCTGAGAAGAGCTGGGAGTCATGGTGGGAGAAGGAGCACGAGCCTCTTAGATATTCCGGAAAGCGTGGCACTGTTCTTGAGATAGTCCTTGCATCACGCTTCTTTATCTACCAGTATGGGCTTGTTTATCATCTGAACATCACCACACACACCAAGAGCGTGCTGGTAATGTTACTTGATGTCTATCTTAATAGAGCAGCTCATCAACCTATGCTCACAGTCTATTGTTGGATGCCCCTTTTCAGGTTTATTGCTTGTCATGGGTTGTCATCTTTGGAATTTTGCTGGTGTTCAAGGTAAAACACCAACCGTGTTGCACATTTTACTTCAGTCTTGAATTGTAATGCTCACGGGTAACATTTTTGTGCGCTAACTGTTGATTCTGGTTTACAGGCAGTGTCGGTCGGGAGGCGGAAATTCAGCGCGGAGTTTCAGCTGGTGTTCCGGCTGATTAAGGGGCTGATATTCATCACATTCATCTCCGTCGTGATAATCCTTATTGCCATCCCCCACATGACAGTCCAGGACATATTTGTGTGCATCCTCGCCTTCATGCCGACTGGGTGGGGCCTGCTCCTGGTAAGCGCTCCTGATATATCCTACTTTTCTGGTAACATTGAGAGGCCTTCATGCGGCTCACCCGCTGTTGCTCTGCTGCTGTGGTCTGAACGAACACATATTTGAATGAACAAACAGGTCGCGCAGGCCATCAAGCCGGCGATCATAAAGGTGGGGTTGTGGGGCTCGATCCGGGCGCTGGCGCGTGGGTACGAGATCATCATGGGGCTCCTGCTATTCACCCCGATCGCCTTCCTGGCGTGGTTCCCCTTTGTGTCGGAGTTCCAGACCCGGATGCTGTTCAACCAGGCCTTCAGCAGGGGCCTGCAGATCTCCAGGATCCTCGGCGGGCACAAGAAGGACCGCGCTGCTCGAAACAAGGAGTAGTACCGTAGTGGTGGGTAGCAGGGAGGTAAGTAGGTAGATGGATCGACTGTAGCGGTTGTGATATAGCAACCCCGGTTGTAGCGAGTTTGCGTGTATTCCTTGCCTCTACACATTGTGCGTCGATGGCTGACATTGGCCCAGTGGAGAATCCTGATTTGTGCTAGTTCATTAATTAACTGCAGGCTGCAGAGAAGTTAGTAGCCTATTCTGATTGATTAGTTGATTACAGTTACTCTCTTAGCTGAATTTGCCTTTCTTGTGTCTTCTTCTAGGTATAATACAGTCTTGTGCCTATTCAGTTAAATGCTGCAGTGGATATTATTATCAGCAAACAGAAAACCTAGGTTGGAACTCGATAGGAATTTCCAAAATCGATGGAAATGCATCAAACTTTCCTTGATGAATCCAAATCTACAACGAAAAAACAAGAGTTTGGAACACTGGACAGATGCACAATGTGAGTGGAGTGCTACAGTAGCGCGTGTGCGCGTGGCAGACTACCAGAATCGAGCAAACCGCTACGCCCTAGAGGTGTGGTTTTGGGTGTCTGCCACAGCGCTGGGGTTCCATGATCGAGGAGCCACTTAGCACAAGCGATTTGGAGGAAATGGTGGATTGCGGCCAGGGCTGTTGATCAAACCTTGCTGCACGCAACTCTGTCAGTAGTTTCACTTAGCAATACTCTGAACCTTTTAGTGTGTTTGGTTCTTTTCGACACTTTTCGGTTCAGTCATAAGTAGCTAGTGTTAGCTGTTTCCAGTTAGCTATTTCCCAGCGTTTCCGTTAGCAGGGCGAGGACGTGATTTGTACGCTCCCGTAGCCGGCGGCGCTAGAAACTAAACAATGGGTATTCATTCCAATTTTTTTTTGCTCTACACGTAGTATATGAAGGAAACAGAAAATTAAAACTTGCATTTGATCAATTAGTCCTACTATTTCACCATTATACAAACTAGTAGGAGCAAATCAAGCGAATAGCGAAGCAATCCACGAAATTGGGGGCGAGGCGGCCGTACCTTCTTCGCTGCTGCGCGGGGCGGAATAGGAGGGGCGCGGGCGGGGGGCAGGGGGGTAGGGCGCCGCGGTGGCGGGCGCGGGGGAGAAAAAGGGGGGGGGGGGGGGGGGGGGGGGGGGGCCGGCGGGGCCGTCACCTGCTCCGGGAGAGACCGTCCCTGACTGCATCGGCTCGGTCGGCGGCGGCGCTTCTCTGCGTCTCGAGGTGAGGGAAGAGGAAAAAAGGGCAGAGGTCTCTGCGTCGTTGCGAAGGAACGCGACGTGCGTGCTGACAACTGAGCGAAACTGGGCTTCCATTGCTTTTTCTGTCTTAGTGGGCTGGGCCAAATATGTACATATTTTTTTCTCGCGTCAGAATCTTGGGTATTCCCTGGAAGACAGGGAATACACGCTGGCGCCGCCTAGGTCACAGGGATTTGTGCGGGCCAATCAGACCGCCCTTGGCCAGCGGTAAGGAATACTTCATTAGTGCGAGGGAGAAATCAGATTCAGAAATGAGCAATATTTGTCTCACCAGTCAGATGAGTCCATCAGTTCAACCAAAAAAGCACAAACCGTGTTTCATAACCTGGCCTATTTTCTAGTAAGATGGAGGCATACATGTTGTGCATGCATGCATGCATCCCTCATGTGAAGAGGCCTGATCTCCGATAAGAGAAACAATGCACGGACAAATTGCATTCATGTCTGCAGTAATATACTCATGACTACATACATGGCTATGGGATGATCACGGCATTTGGCTCGTGTATATATAGTCCATCACAAAGATTTTTCTTTCTTCCGGTAAAATATGGTAGTAACTTAGCTATACAGAGCTAAAGATGACATATTTAGTCCACAGGTAGTAAGTATTCCACTAATATAACACTAGTAGGATATGAGATATTGGAGTGAAACAAATAAGCCTGATGTTTATCTATACGATCAGCGTGTAAGAGGCAATACGTCTATTGAGAGTCATTTGAATTGATGATCAGCCAGTTGGCAAACGAGAACATCCTAAACCTAAACTCGTGTGTATTTTAACGGGAGTGAGCCATTGATCAACGGGTGCATCCATCAATCTTCCATTCTTTCGACGGTAGTTACATCGCTTACCAGGCACTAGTAGGGAAACCCTTAGTGGCAATATCGTGTTTGCGACGTGAGTTCATATTCACACGTTGCCAGTATGCCTCGGCAACGCGTAAAAATAAAACGCGTTGCCAATAGTCATGTACTGGCAACGTGTACTCTGTGGCATGCGTGGCCAGTAACAATTCAGCCCGCGAGGCTCGGTAAAATGTAGTGGCAACGCGTGCCCTTAGGACACGTTGCCAGTGTCAGAGTAGTGGCAACGTGTTCTTTGGGTACGCGTTGCCAATGTGAGAGGAGTGGCAACGTGTGCTAGCACACGTTGCCAGGTTGTTTCGTCCCCCCCAAATCGACGCTCGCTGCAATTGTTTGCTCAAACACAGCAAACAGCCCGCGCCGCCCTCTGTTCCACTCGCCTCGCCGTCGCCTTCCACTCGCCTCGCCGTCGCCGGCCACTCCTCGCCGTCGGCCTCCACTCGTGTCGCCGTCGCCTTCCACGTACGCCGCTGCGCCCTGGTCCGAGAGCAAGGCCGAGATCTACGCCACGCGCGCCCTCCCCGAGCTAGCTTCCTCCAACGCCGTCGGGTCCATCTCCTGGTGACAAGGATATACATCTCGGGTACCCTACCGTGAGGGTACCTGGTGCACGTGATGACTAAAGACCCAATAGCGAAGAGATAACTTGAAGCCCAAGACGAGAGGCCCAACAAGATGGAGTACCCTCCAAGTTTAGACATAGACATAGTCGGTTTATACTTTCCTTATGTGTAAACTAGGTCGGTTACAAACTCCCGAGACCCAGCCTATTTAAAGGCTGGGAGGGATGCCGATCTAGGACCAAGCCATACTCGAACCACCAAAGCTCTAGCGAGATCGATACCTCGCCAGAGCTCCCCTGTAATCGCATAATTCACAATCAATACAGACAAGCAGGAAGTAGGGTCTTTACCTCCACCCGAGGGGCCTGAACCTGGGTAAATCTTTGCCTCTGCTTGTCAGCCGACGAAACTACCAGTACTACCACGTTCTCTCCCCATAATCTCAACCCTAGGTCCTTAACCATGGGATTTGATGAGGGTACACCTCGTCAATTGGCGCCGTCTGTGGGAAAGAATAGTGCTGGACTCACGGTTTCTTCGGTTCCATCGAAAACGGCGACTCGCCGATCGGATCTACAAACGGCAACTCGCCGGCTGCATCGACAAACCAGAACTCGCCGACTCAGGCGGCACACGGCAACTCGCCGGCTCACTCGACAAACGGCAACACGCCAGCTTCACCCGCAAAAAGCGCATCGGATCCTCTGATGGATTTCGAGCCACACTCGCCAGGATTCCAGGAGGCCTTCTCCGATCTCGAGTCAGGTTTGGGTTTAACCGTTGGTTCGTTCAATTTTTTCGTCAACAAGCTTGGTGTGCAGGACTTGACGGATCCACGCCAACTCGCGACTTCCGCACCCGAGGCTCCATCGGTTGCGGTTCCTTCGACTGCGGATCCCTCAACTGCGTCCATACCATCGTCGATCCTCCAAGCTTGCTCGTCTCGACAACCATGTCCACACGAGAGATGCACGAGCTCATTGAAGAACTTCAGGGGAGGAGGCCGAATCAGCATACCGCACAAACGATCCCGAGCTCGATCTCTCACTCGAGGATAGTTTCGACTGCGGGATCTCCTTCAGCGACTTCGACGAACTCGAAACTCATATCGACAACCACGTCGACTCCGAGATCTGCACCAACAACAACAACCTCGACTCTGAGATTCATAACAACTTCGTCGACGCCGAGATGAGCATAGGCGATGAAGGCATCAACAGCGAGATCCGTCCAGACGGACCACTCGATGGGCATATCGACTCCGACATGAGCCTTGATGACGATATCGAGTCCATGACAGGACTCGAAGACACACATACATATCGGGTGATACCCCAGCAGGTCTACGTCGCCATCGCCGCAGAATCATCAGATGCTGCGGCCAGCCGCAGGCCTACAGAATTCCCGTGCACAGTTACTATGCCGGACGGAGTCACAACTCTCACAATCACTGCTGAGATGGCAGCAAAAGCAGATAAAGTCATCAAGGAGTGCACAATGATGCCAGCAGACGCAACACAAGAGGAGATGTTAACCTTCCAGTACTTCAACTGGCAGGAATCACTTCGACTGCGGCAGGTCAGAGCAACACTCGAAGAACGCAAAAAGCAAGCTAGCTTGTCGAGTGCGCGAAGAAGACAGCTCTCCCTGAGCTCCACCGGGCGAGCAGACACAAGACCCAGATCAAGGTTGTCACACCTCTCGCCAGACGAAAGGGCGCACTCACCCGCAACTTAGGCAACTCTTTCATGACATACGACGAAGAGGGAGTGCCAGTACCCAAAACAGCTGCGGGTGCCCTCTTCACCGCTGCAGCATACCTAGAAGCAATCAAGCCTCCAGCTGATGACCCCAATGCAAAACTGCATCGCCAGCAAATCAAATCACTCGCCTTAGCGGCGAAGGCCATACGCCAAACTCCAAGAACTCCAGGTGGGAGTCGAGACCGTGCCCTAGTCGACGCACGTCAGGAAGAGCATAATCACAGTGGTCACGCCACCACTCGAGGGAAAGAAGCGGCTCGCGCAGGCGCAGGTCCAGGAGCAGATCACGCAGATCCTACAGTAGCGACTCATACTCTGATCGAGAGCCTGAGCCACATGGAGCTCTGTGCTTCACTCGACGCGTCCGCGAGACACGGATGCCCAAAGGGTTCAAACTCACATCTGAACAGCCCAAGTACACGGGTCGACAGGAACCTTCTGGGTGGCTGGAAGACTACAGGCTGGCTGTCGCGTGCCAGCGAGGTACAAACACCACGGCCATGCAATACATACGACTCATGCTCGAAGGCACAGCCCGCGACTGGCTCAAGGCCCTACCTCCATCAAAGTACGACTCGTGGGATCACTTCCGCGATGACTTCATCAAAAACTTCGAGCCTCTATGTGAGCGCCCAAAAACGTTCGAGGAGCTGCGGGCCTGCGTGCAACGTTCAGACGAAACGCTGAGGTCATACATCAGACGATGGACTGAGATACGCAACTCAGTCGGAGTAATTTCAGAAGATATGGCCATGGATGCTTTCATAATGGGACTCGCCAGGCGGGACCTCAAAGAAGCACTCGGTCGCAAAAAGCCAACCTCTGTGGCTAGCCTCTTGATGACCGCGACTGAGTGGGCAGACGGAGAGACATGGCGCGCACCACACGCGGGTCCTCACCCCGTGACAATCATGAAAGCGGCAGTCGAAGCCGCAGAGACTCGTACAGAGACGACCGAAGGCGCAAACGTTCAAAACGTCACTACGACGATGACAGACCCGAATTCATGGCGGCTGGGTTCTCCACACCCCGCAATGACCAGGACAGAAGCGACCGACGGTCGGAAGATCGGCGAGACAGTCGAGATGATCGTCGGGACAGTCGAGACCGCGGCCAACGCAGTGATAGCTACAAGAGGAAGGACTGGCGCAAGTCACGGGCACAATCTGAGCGATCATTCGAAGAAAAGATGGATGCTGATTGCAGATTCCACCTGTACAAGGGGGACGACGGAAAACTGCGCTCCAATCACTCGATGAGAAACTGCAGGGAGTTCGACCAAATGGCGACTGATTACGTAAATCTCAGAAAGGCAGCAGCCACACAAGCACCTGCACCCGTGCCTCAGCCAAACAATGTGCCTGTTCTGATGGCACCACCCCCCCACCACAGCCTGCTGCAGGCGGAAACCTCGCGGGTGCCATACAGCACATACCTCGGGTGGACGAGCCACAGTACCCTCCGCCCCAAGGGCAGATGTACATGATACAGAAAGGTCGACCTTCCAACAGGGAGCAAAAACTTCGCACTCGACAAGTAAACATGGCGGTCATGTCACCTCCCGCTGTAACTGAATTCTTGAAGGGTTCTGAAACCACAATAAGCTTCAGCAGAGAGGACCACCCTCCGTCGGTTGTTCGTCCAGGGCACTCTGCTCTGGTACTCGACGCGCAAATTGGAGGCTACGCCATGTCCAAGGTATTCATGGATGGTGGCAGCGGCATAAACATCATCTTCGCAGATACGCTCCGCAAAATGAACAGGTCAGTCGAAAACCTGCCAAGGTCCTCAAATACCTTTCACGGTATCGTCCCAGGCAAAGCAATAAGCCCAGAAGGCACCATACAACTCGACGTAACGTTTGGGACAAGAACCACTTCAGGACAGAATCGATTGAGTTCGAAGTTGTCGACTGGAAGTCACAATACCATGCTATACTTGGACGCCCGACGTTCGCTCGATTCATGGCGGTGCCACATTACGCATACCTCCAGCTGAAGATGCCTGGACCAAAAGGAGTAATCACAGTCAAGGGAACTTCCAAAAGTCTGACTCTTGCGACCGAGAATTCAGCAAAATCTCTGAGATGTTTGGCATGGAAGCAACACTCGCTGATCTAGCGGTCTCCAACGATCGAACACTTATGCCAGAACAAAAAAGGTGGCAGTCGACAGAGCATTCAATGCCACCAATGACACAAGATCGCATCAGGTGCACCCGACTGACCCGACCAAGACAGTCAATGTCTCGTCGAGTCTGCCTATCGCATAGGAAAGCGCGCTCGTCGAATTCCTCCGTGAGAACTGGGATATATTTGCATGGTGTCCAGCCGACATGCCAGGTATTCCCAGGGAATTCGCCGAGCACTCTCTCCAGTTATTTCCAGATGCTAAACCAGTCAAGCAAACAATGCGCCGCATATCCGGCCCAAAAAGAACTGCAGTCGAAGCCGAAGTCGACAGGCTACTCGCAGCAGGATTCATCAGAGAGATCAAGAAATCACAATGGGTGGCCAACCCCGTACTCGTAGAGAAGAAGCACACAGATATCCTTCGGATGTGCGTAGATTTTACAGCACTCAATAAGTGTTGTCCAAAGGATCACTTTCCACTACCTCGAATCGACCAGATCGTCGACTCCACCGCCGGGTGCGCTCGCTTGTCCTTCCTGGATGCCTACTCGGGTTACCACCAGATAAGGATGAAGGAAGAGGATGAAGAGAAAACGGCGTTCATAACCCCACTCGGGGTCTACTGCTACACCACAATGCCTTTCGGGCTCAAGAACGCAGGCGCAACCTACCAGCGCATGATGCAAGATTGCCTCAAGAAGCAAATTGGGCGAAACGTCCAGGTCTATGTAGATGACATCGTCATCACCACAAGAGAGGAAAACACACTACTCGATGACTTGCGAGAGACATTCGCAAACCTCAAACGCTTCCACATCAAGCTCAACCCGAAGAAGTGCACGTTCGGCGTGCCAGCCGGGCAACTCCTCGGGTATCTAGTCTCAGCTCGAGGAATCGAGGCAGACCCGGAGAAAATACAGGCCATCTTGACGATGCAAAGGCCTTCAAAGCTCCATGACGTGCAAAAATTAGCGGGTCGAGTGGCAGCGCTCAGTCGATTCATCAGCAAGCTAGGCGAAAAAGCACTCCCGTTCTATCGACTGATGAAGAAAGCAGATAAATTCGAGTGGACGCCAGAAGCTGAAGCAGCCTTTACGGATCTCAAGCGAGTCCTCACAAGCCCTCCAATCCTCGTCGCACCAAGGGAACGCGAGCCATTGTACCTATATGTCTCTGCAACTAACAGGGTGGTAAGCACCGTACTGGTAGTCGAACGAAGGGAGGAGGGACACGCCCAAAGCATACAACGTCCAGTCTATTACTTGAGTGAAGTGCTCTCCACATCAAAGCAGCGGTACCCGCACTATCAGAAGCTGGCTACGCCGTGTTCATGTCCTCAAGGAAGCTGACGCATTACTTCTCCGAGCACCCGATCACTGTAATCAGCACCTCAGGGATCGGGGACATCCTCACAAACCCCAACGCAACTGGGCGAGTAGCAAAATGGCTCATCGAGCTAGCACCAAGAGACATCAAGTATGATTACCCGAAGGCCATCAAAGCACAAGTTTTACCTGACTTCCACACCGAGTGGATTGAAGCTCAGCTCCCAGGAGCACCAGATGTGTCCAACTCATGGACTATGTACTTCGACGGCTCAAAGAAAAACGAAGGCGCAGGCGCAGGTGTCATCCTCATATCACCAAAAGGCGACAAGCTCCGCTACATCCTACAAATGGGGTTCGAGTTCCCGTCCAATAACGAAGCAGAATATGAGGCTCTGATCCATGGCATGAGGATGGCCAAAGCCCTCGGGTGCACTCGACTGATGATCTACGGTGACTCGAATCTTGTGGTACAGCAAACAATGAAGGCCTGTGACGCAATCGCAGATAACATGATCGCCTACCGTGACCTGTACAACATCATGGAGGGCAGCTTCGAAGGCTGCGAGTTGCGGCACATAGGGCGTGAGAGCAATGAAGAAGCAGATAAGTTAGCCAACATTGGTGCGACCAAAGCACCAGTGCCACCTGGTGTCTTCTTCGAGCGCATCGAGCACAGATCCATCAAAAAGAAGCGAGCAACTCCTACATCAGCCGCACCAGCCAAGAGCAAAGCACCTAGCACAGAGGACCCACCAGTCGAGGTACTCCTCATCGAGCCAACTTGGACTCAACCTTTCCTCGCATACATACTCCGCGGCGAGGTACCCGAAGACATAACAGAGTCAAGACGCGTCACTCGACGATCTAAAGCATACACTGTCATCAACGGTGAACTTTACAAACGCAGCATATCAGGTATGTTCCAACGTTGCATAGCATTTGAAGATGGCCAAGCCATCCTTCGTGATATTCATGCAGGTACCTGCGGGCATCACGCCAGCAGTCGATCACTCGTAGCCAAAGCCTTTCGCGCAGGCTTCTACTGGCCCACAGCACTCAAAGACGCGGAGGACATAGTCAAAAGGTGCATCGGCTGTCAAAAATTCGCCACAAAGCCGCACGCACCCGCATCGGCGTTGAAGACAATACCATTGGCCTGGCCCTTCGCCCAGTGGGGGCTCGATATGGTTGGGCCACTCAAAAAATCCTCCCATGGAGGGCATACTCACCTTCTGGTGGCGGTCGACAAGTTCACCAAGTGGATTGAAGCAGTACCTATCACAAGTTCGACTGCCACTACAGCAGTCAATTTCATAAAATCCATCATATACCGCTTTGGTGTGCCAAGTAGCATCATCACTGACAACGGTACAAATTTCACGGCTGAGAATTCAAATCCTTCTGCAAAGAGCAAGATATCACGCTCAATTATGCATCTGTGGCGCACCCGCAGTCAAATGGCCAAGTCGAAAAAGCCAATGGACTTGTGACGAGTGGAATCAAGAAACGCCTCCTGGTGCCACTCAAAAGGGCTGCGGGTGCTTGGGTAGAAGAGCTCCCATCTGTGCTATGGAGCCTACGCACAACACCCAATGCCTCAACACAATTCACTCCATTCTTCATGGTGTACGGTGCAGAGGCAATCCTGCCATCTGATGTAAGATTCAATGCACCAAGAGTCGAAGCATACAACGAAGAAGATGCAGACGAGGCACTCAAAGACGCAGTCGACTTGCTAGAAGAAGCACGTAACACGGCGCTCGCACGCACAGCTGTTTATCAGCAGGACCTCCGCAACTACCAAAGCCGTCGACTGCGTACCAGGTCCTTCGAGGTTGGTGACCTGGTACTTCGACTGAAGCAAAAGAAGGTGCACAAACCCGCTTCTCCATGGGAAGGACCCTTCATCATCACTGAGGTCATAGGTGGTGGAGCATACAGACTGAAGCACGCAAAGACAGGAGAACTCTCGCATAATCCTTGGAACGTTGCGCAGCTGCGCCGTTTCTATGCTTAGATTGCTTAGTTGTACAATGTAATAGGCACATATGTCGGATGGCTGCAGGTATCAGACGCGCTCTTTTCCTTACCAGGGTACCTAAGGGGACTGGAAGGTTTTTAATGAGGCAGCCTGCAACTTAACATTCAAAAATGGAATATAATCAATGATCCTCATATTTCTCCCTGCTTACTACTCGCATAACTTGTTCTCACAAAATTAGCCTCACCCGAGCACTCGGGGGCTGCGCTATCTCAAAAAGCATGAGCTTCCGCTTGTTCACAACATAATACCCCAGCCGCACTCGAATACTCGGGGGCTGGGTCATAAAAATCATACATAAACACAAAAGTTGCTCAACCCCACTCAATTATTCGGGAGTTGAGCCTAGAAGCATCAAGTGAAGCTTCAAGTACTGCAAAAATTCACAGCCGCACACATAAACAGCAAAGGATTCAACATCACACATGCATAACATATCAACTGAGATATAGTATCAACTGTTACCTCTGGTAGAGGGTTGCTGGTTTCATAAGGAGGTACATGCGAGTTCATCTCGCAGGGATCTTTATCAGTCAATTTGGTAAGGCTTTGATACGTCTCCAACGTATCCATAATTTCTGCTGTTCCATGCTTATATTATACCATTTGCTACATGTTTTATGTACACTTCGTATCACTTTTATGCATTTTCTGGGACTAACCTATTAACAAGATGCCACAGTGCCAGTTCCCTATTTTCTGCTATTTTTGGTATCAGAAAGTTACTTCTGGAAATATTCTTGGAATTGCACGAAACAAAAGGCCAGGTCCCTATTTTTCCAGCACGTACACGGAGTCCGAAGGAGAGACGAAGGAGAGCCACGAGGTGGCCAAACCACCTGGCGGCGCGGCCCCACCTCCAGCCGCGCCTGCCTGTGGTTTGGGCCCCTCGGGGGTCCGCCGACATCGCCCCTTCGCCTATTTATTCCCCGAGACGCGAAAACCCTAAAACACCGAGCCTTTCATCCAGAACATATTCGCTGCCACCGTCGTCGTCAACCCTAACTCGGGGGTTTCTGAAGCTCTTCCCGGCACCCTGCCGGAGAGGGGAATCATCACCGGAGGGCTCTACATCGCCATGCCCGCCTCCGGAGTGATGCGTGAGTAGTTCATCCTTGGACTATGGGTCCATAGCAGTAGCTAGATGGTTGTCTTCTCCACTTGTGCCATCATGTTTAGATCTTGTGAGCTGCCTATCATGATCAAGATCATCTTATTGTAATGCTACATGTTGTGTTTGCTGGGATCTGACTTATATTGATACCTATGTGGAGCTGAATATTATATTATCATGTCTATGTCATTTGTGATCTTGCATGCTCTCCGTTAGTTGTTGAAGCCTTGGCCAAGTGAATACTTGTGACTCCAAGAGGGGGTATTTATGCATGATAGTTGGGTTCAACCTCTATTTAACCTGGGATAGTGACAGCAAGTTCTAAGGTTGTAGATGTGTTGTTGCCACTAGGGGTAAAACAGCAATGCTTTATTCAAGGATGAATGTATTGTTTACTTTACGCACATTACTTAATGCAATTGTCTGTTGCTTGCAACTTAATAATGGAAGGGGTACGGATGTTAACCGGAAAGTGGACTATTTAGGCATAGATGCATGCTGGATAGTGGTCTATGTACTTTGTCGTAATGCCCAAATGAATCTCATAGTAGACACCACAGCTCACACATGCATGTTATATGCACTTATCAATTGTCAATTGCCCAGCTGTAATTTGTTTACCCAGCATGTTAGTTATCTTATTGGAGAGACACCACTAGTGAACTGTGGACCCCGGTCCATTCTTTTACATATGAAATATAATCTACTGCAATCATTGTTCTCTACTGTTTTATGCAAACAAACATCATTTTCCATTCGATACGTTTAACCCTTTGTTTTCAGCAAGCCGGTGAGATTGACAACCTCACTGTTAAGTTGGGGCAAAGTAATTTGGTTGTGTTGTGCAGGTTCCACGTTGGCACCGGAATCCCTGGTGTTGCGCCGCACTACACTCCTCCACCAACACCTTCGAAGCAAACCTCGTTTTCCTACTGGTCCGATTAAACCTTGGTTTCATACTGAGGGAAAACTTACTGCTGCACTCATCATACCTTCCTCTTGGGGTTCCCAACTGACGTGTGACGTACAAGCATTGTTTCTGGCACTATTGACCTAGAGCCACCAGGCTTCTTACCAACTTCTCCGCCTCCGCATCAGAAAGCTCTACTGCGCGTGAGCGGGTTGGATCAGAAGCACCACTGTATCCCCACATAGCATGTGCTTGGGCTCGAAGGGGTTGCACTCGCCTCTTGGCCATAATGCCTAGCAGATGGATGCCCGTGACCTCTCGACCAACAGTGGTCTGAAGCTTCAGCACCTTCTCCATCAGAATATCAACCTCTTCGGCTTCGACTCCGGTCGGCTGGGCAATCCAGGATGGCCTCTTCTTCACCAGGGCGTCTGCGTCAAAGGCAGGCAACCCGAAGGTTTGGGCGCCTATGGTCACATCCTTGATGTAGAACCACTTCTGGCGCCATCCTTGCACAGACTCCAGGAAGTTGATCTTGAAGTACTCGACATCAGGTCAAACCTGTACTCCAAAATCACTAGGTCCTTTGGCGCTGTGCTGGCGCTTCACGTTGAAGATGCGGCGGAACAGACCAAAGTGGGGTGCGACGCCCAAGAATCACTCGCAAAGGACGAAGAAACACGCAATGTGCAGAAGCCCATTGGGCGTAAAATCGTGCAATTGCACTCCATACACGTGCATCAGTGCACGAAGAAAGTTGTGAACAGGGAAGGAGAATCCCCTGTTCACAAAATCAACAAAGCAGACCCGCTCATTGGGGCCTGGGCGCGGGATTACCTCGGCGCCGGGGATGCGAACTTGCGAGGTGTCCTCAGGGATCAGCCCGTCGTTCCGCAGGCCGGTGAGCATCCTCTTGCTGCAGGTGGACTTGGTCCAAGCGCCCTTGTCCCTCTTCAAACCGTTGGCAGCGGCTCTAGCGGCGCTGTCCGCCGATGCATTCGCAGCACTCCTGCCCTTTCGGGTGGTAGGCTTCGTCATCGCAGAGGTGGTTGCAAAACCTTCGCTAGGAAGATATGGCGATGCGCGAGGAGGAAGAAGAAGCAGCGGCGGCGGAGAGCAAATGGCAAGTAAAAAAATACTATTTACTCCGCCGCACCCTTTTAACCTCAACGCAAAAGAATCTGCACCGTGGATGCGAGAACGTGGGCAAAGAAGCAAATCCAACCATACACGTGGCAGCCACGGAGGGCAACCGTCGCCGGCCACTCCGCCCATTACGCACGGGAATCTAGGAACTACCATCATGGCCCCGGAGAAATCGTGCATGAACGGTCAAATCCAGTCCAAACGGCTGCACAATGGGCCCACAAGACGTGTCACGTCCCATCTATCGCAGCATAGCGCACGCCACCGCGTGTCAGGTGACGCAGTCGCCATAAAACGTCATCCCTGATGTCATTGCAGTAGATTTGTTCAGAAAAGATTTCGGGTTCGCCCAAAGCATATTAATCACTCGATTGTTTTCGAGTGTATGGTCACTCGACTGTCTCTTCGATCAAAGACATATTACTCCCATCGGGAGCGTATCAAAAATTTCTTCGACTAAAGATGCTCAAGACCAAGTGATTCTGAGATTATCCTCCATTACAGGTAATAAAGCACAATCTCGGGGGCTACTCCCATCGGAGCGCTGCCGCGCACCCGATAGAATTATGGCAAAAGATTTTGTTTGACTAACATATGTAGGGTAAGAAGATTCTGAGATTATCCTCCATTGCAAGCAATAAAGCACAATCTCGGGGGCTACTCCCATCGGGAGCGCTGTCGCGCACCTGATAAAATAGTGTCAAAGGGTCAGTCGATGAATATATCGACTACGTTCATATGCAAAATCATACTCAAAACATTCCCGAGTGGCGTCCGTCGCAAATACCTCGGATGCTGCACGCATAGTGCAAAGGTAAAACCCGCCGAACTTTCGAGCTGGGCAAAGGACCGTTCCAGCAACGTCAATCCTTATACTTTCCGTGTCAGCAGACATGATGAAAAATCCCGATGGACGCGTTGGGTAAAATTCAAAGTTATACTGCAGATCGACTCAGTAAGACCTTAGCGGCCTAGTCGAATCTGACTAGTTTGTTCCAGATTCGAGTCCGGGGACTCGAGTTTGATTTATAGCTAGTAAGGTTTTAACCAAATGTGTAGTTAACCAGTCCCGATCCGTCGACTGAACTGGGCCTGCTAAGCTATTATCCCTTGATCATCATAAGCAAAAACCACAGTCGATGAAATACTCGACATAGGCAACATGTGCTATTCATACAGGAATTCCAATTATAATATACATAATACAAAGCATATGACGTGCACTTACGAACGAGTCCATGCCCGATTCTTCGAGTCAGACAAGTACTCGGGGGCTACTGACAAGGATATACATCTCGGGTACCCTACCGTGAGGGTACCTGGTGCACGTGATGACTAAAGGCCCAATAGCGAAGAGATAACTCGAAGCCCAAGACGAGAGGCCCAACAAGATGGAGTACCCTCCAAGTTTAGACATAGACATAGTCGGTTTATACTTTCCTTATGTGTAAACTAGGTCGGTTACAAACTCCCGAGACCCAGCCTATTTAAAGGCTGAGAGGGGTGCCGATCTAGGACCAAGCCATACTCGAACCACCATAATCTCTAGCGAGATCGATACCTCGCCAGAGCTCCCCTGTAATCGCATAATTCACAATCAATACCAGACAAGCAGGAAGTAGGGTCTTTACCTCCACCCAAGGGGCCTGAACCTAGGTAAATCTTTGCCTCTGCTTGTCAGCCGACGAAACTACCAATACTACCACGTTCTCTCCCCATAATCTCAACCCTAGGTCTTCAACTATGGGATTTGATGAGGGTACACCTCGTCACCTGGTGAGCATTTCCCTCCCTCTCTGCCGCCGTCGACCGGCTTGGATGCCCGTGCTCGCCGCCGGCCTCTCTCTGCCTGTGCTCGTAGTAGCTAGTATGCTCCGCCTGCGTAGAAGGTGTTTGATGAAATGGCCAGCAGGATTTTTGTGTATGTGTTCTGCCATTTTGGTGTATCCGTGGTGCCATGTTTGGTGCATAAAAGAAAAGGAATATGTTGGATTGTGTATGTTTGGTGCCATTATAGATGCAAATGAGAAGTGTGCCATTGTGGTGTCATTTTTGGTATGTTTGCAGGTAATGAGGCCATTGAGATTGCTGAAATGTTGATTAACTTTCGTTCCGACAAATTTGGGCACTCCATATGTCCTATTTTTAGCAAAGGTCATGCCGAATTTTTTCTTGAATTTTGGCATATGAATATACTTGCTACAAATAAGACATATTTGAGTGTCCGAAATGTTAGTTGTAGAATTTTAGGTTTATAGGATCAATATATACTTGCATATTCGTCATATATTTGCCTAATTCTAGTTGCTTACTATGAGACTTCTAATTGTAGGATTCAGAAGATGGCCGACAACGATGAGGCCGGGTGTTCAGGTAAGTCATTTTTTGATGTCCCGGAAGAAGAGCTTGCATTTTCGCAAGAGTACTGGGACTTTATGATGCGCGGCGACCCCCACCAAGAAGATGACATTCAGCCCGGCGTCGGCGCCGAGACCACGGATTACGGCGATAACACGTCAAGCGCCGAGACAACTGATGGAGCCGGACATTGCACATATGGTAGTGACATGGATATACATCTCGGGTACCCTACCATGAGGGTACCTGGTGCACGTAACGACTGAGGCCCAAACACGAAGAGCCTGCTCGAAGCCCAAGACAGGAGGCCCAAAGAAGATGGAGAACCCTCCAAGATTTAGACATATGCATAGTCGGTTAGGACTTTCCTTACATGTAAACCTGGTCGGTGACGAACTCCCGAGACCCGAGACTCCTTATATCCATTATATACCGCTTTGGTGTGCCAAGCAGCATCATTACTGATAACGGTACAAATTTCACGGCTGAAGAATTTCGAACTTTCTGCAAAGAGCAAGATATCACGCTCAATTATGCATCCGTGGCACACCCGCAGTCCAATGGCCAAGTCGAAAAAGCCAATGGACTTGTGACAAGTGGAATCAAGAAATGCCTCCTGGTGCCACTCAAAAGGGTCGCGGGTGCTTGGGTCGAAGAACTCCCATCTGTGCTATGGAGCCTATGCACAACTCCCAATGATTCAACACAATTCACCCCATTTTTCATGGTCTACGGCGCAGAGGCAATCCTGCCATCAGATGTAAAATAAATGCACCAAGAGTCGAAGCATACAACGAAGAAGACGCATATGAAGCACTCGAAGATTCAGTCGACTTGCTCGAAAAAGCACGCAACACAGCGCTAGCACGCACAGCTGTCTATCAGCAAGACCTCCACAACTATCACAGCCATCGACTACGTACCAGGTCCTTCGAGGTTGGCGACCTGGTACTTCGACTGAAGCAAAAGAAGGTGCACAAACTTGCTTCTCCGTGGGAAGGACCCTTCATCATCACCGAGGTCATTGGTGGTGGAGCATACAGACTGAAGCACGCGAAGACAGACGAACTCTCGCACAATCCTTGGAACGTTGCGCAGCTGCGCCGTTTCTATGCTTAGATTGCTCAGTCGAACAATGTAATAGGCACATATATTGGATGGCTACAGGTTTTAGACGCGCTCTTTTCCTTACCAGGGTACCTAAGGGGACTGGAAGGTTTTTAATGAGGCGGCCTGCAGCCTAACATTCAAAAATGGAATATAGTCAATGATTTCTCATATTTCTCCCTGCTTACTACTCGCATAACTTATTCGCATAGCCTTAGCCTCACTCGAATACTCGGGGGCTGCGCTATCTCAAAGTCTGAGCTTTCGCTCCTTCTTCAAACATAATACTCCAGCCGCACTCGAATAATCGGGGGCTGGGTCATAAGAATCGTACATAAACGAAAAAGTTGCTCAAAATCGTGAGTTGAAGCTTCAAACATCGCAAAAATTCAAAGGCTCACTCGAACACTCGGGGGCTGTACAGTTCATGTTCCATACTCTAAGTGTTTTTCATAAACCCCACTCGATATGCTCGGGGGCTGTGTACGTACACATAAACAAATATACACTACGTACGAGAGACAAATTTACACATGGGGGCTGTGCACATACATAAATATACACTACGTATAAGTGGCAAATTTACACTCGGGGGCTGTCCTCTATACAGAAATACCCTAATCTTTCGGTTCGTCCTTAACGGGTAGCACAGGGCCCGTAAGTTGAGCGTGATAACACTCAACCAATACCCGCGCATATTCGACTGTATCGTCAAGTTGCGACTGTGACAAAGTCGATCTAGGCACGGGTGGACGTAGCTGATATGTGGACGCTTACTCCAGATATACGCCATCGTTGCGGTGGCTCCATCCACAAGCTTCTGGGTAATAAAATCTCGAATAGGACCTGCACTCCGGAAAAGCCCGAGCAATGCAAGGATTCCTTGAGGTTGCGGCCCCGTCGGGAAAAGAGTCTGATTGATTCGACTAAAGGCCGGCCTGCATAACTCGAGCAGCATAGTGTTCCGTCACACTCGATCCTGTAGAGTTGCGAGTATGCGTGCTCGGTTTTTATCCAAGCGAAAATGCTGACGGCCCGTCTTTGGTTCGTCCGTCGCATTGCTCAACTGCTCGTCAACACGAGCCTGCTCCGCCTGGAAGTCTGGAACAAAACCTGCAACAAGACACGTTGGATCAACAAAAAGGACAGACTATGAACTCTTGAGATTAAGCCAGTCATGCTTACACTCGAGTTGTCTGTTCACGATCTCCATCTCGCCATGCACATAGTCTTCTCGCTGAGTGGGTAAAGCAGGCCTCGCCCTCATCCTATCCAGCTCGTTCTGGGCACTCTTCAACTCTAGCTCCAGTTTTACGACTCGAGCCTTCATATAACGCATTATTGCGGCATCATTTGCCACCTGAGCCCGAGATCGAGTGGGAGCATGATGTCGCGACGAGCCAGAGGAAGTAGCGGCTGCCCGCTTCTGTTCCAAACATTATAAAAATCTCATGTCAGATATGAGAAACTCATCATAAAGGTTGGACGAGTAATAGCACATAGCCTTACAGGCAGAAACACAACAAGGACCCAAATCCATACAAGTGTGGCAAAAGCATACGCATACTTGCGATATCATAAAAGCATAATTACAGTCCATAAAAAAGGGAAGATGGCCCTAAAAGTGTATGATGCAGACTCCGACCTAGCCCTATGCGCGCGATTGGCGACCTCCGCTGACCGGCGCTCCATGGTAGTCATAAAAATTTCAGCCAGCCGCGCGGCTGGCTCGTTCACATGCTTCAGAGACACCAGGTTCCCGCCTGGCTTTCGAGGGAAATCAGACAGAGCGGCCTCGAAATCACCCTCTATCCCATGACCTAAAAGGAGCTTGAGGGTGGTCTCTGAGCCACGTACCGTCAAAGTGCGAGCAAAATTCGCCATAGTCAAGGTTCCCGGGCCAAGGACGTCGGCGAATCCATCCACAGTCGACGGAGGTTGGCCAGACGGGAACACACCCTTGTATACGTCGCCGAGTGTGCTCGTAGACTTGGCGAGTGCATCCTTCGCTTGGGCAGAGATGGCGTCAAGGTCGCAAATAGCACGGTCGAGGGATAAATCGCCACTCGCCTGGTCTACAGGGGCCGGTGCGCCAACAGCTCGTTCAAAAATCAGAAAGAACAGAAACTCTTACACATCATCCAAGAGGCAGCAGAAGTAAACAAAAGTGGCAAATTTCACTAACCGCTCACATCTCGGGTGAGGCTAGCCAGCCGCTCAGCATACTCTTTCTCGCGCAAGGCAGCGGAGTTCTTGGCATCATCCAAAGCCTTCTTCGACTCAGCACGCTGCTTGGCGAGTGCGTCTTCTAGCTCCTTCACCCGGGACTCAGCCGATGCCTTGTCATCTGCATTTGATGGCAAGAAGTAATTCAAATGCTCAACTCAGCAAAGACAGTGCAAAATGGAACTTCGGGTTAAGAATCAAAATACACTTACGAGTGAGTTGCTCCAAACTGGTGCGCAGACTGTCCCTCTCTTGCTCCAGTTGGACAAAAACCTTGCCCGATTCTACCAGGTTGAGGTAGTAAGGCTGCAAGCACACGAAACCAGCATAAGTTATACATAACCAGTCCCATATGCGGACTCAACAAAAAGACACTTACGTGTTCTGTCCAAGGTGCGGGCTTCGCGGATGATGTCCCGACCTCCGGAGTTGCGGCACTCATAGCCTTGGCCGTCTCAATAGCAGTAGTCATGGCTGCTGATTGAACGACCTCCGGAGCCACGTGAGAGACTTCCGGGTGCTCAGGGGTCGCGATCTCCTCAGTTGGAGGAGTCGGTGGACGCATAGTCTCAGCATTGCGAGTGACAGAAGAAATACAGCATAAGCACAAAAATTAACAAAACAAAAACTTTCGAACAAAAAGGTCAGGAGCATACCTGTGCTCTTCTTCCTCCTCACTATCAAGGTTGTCAAAATTGGGACCTCAAAAAAGCAGCTCCTCACCCGATGGAGGAGGAGGAGCTGAGCTCAATGGGCTCACGTTCAAAGGAGCAGCTGTGGCAGCAGGAGACGAGCCCGAGTCTCCGTCATCTTTCACATCTTATTCCTTTGCGGGTGAACTCGTGGAAGAAGACACAACTCGGGCCACCCGACGACGCTTGCGAGTGGCGGGCTCCTTGTCCTGTACTTCCTCTACTCCTTCCTCTTCGACCTCTTCCATAGGAGATGTGGTAGCCGAAGGTAGAGACGATTCATCCCTCCCTTCGTTTCTACTGTTTGCACCTCCGTTTCGTGAGTCGGGCCATCTTCGAGAAGAGGAGGAAGGGTTGATGCAGTTGAATGGCCCTGCATACCAAATACAACAGTCGAAAGTTACAAAGATGCACAACAAAATAGCAAAAGCAGGAGATCATAAACATGATTGTTCACTAACCTCCTCCAAAGGCCTATCAGGACCATAAGGAGTGACAGGGCAGTCGACGTTGCAGGGCTCGCTGGATTTTATGCTGGTGATGGACCGCACATGTGACACCAGCTCGCTCTTCGACAGTTCTTCCTTGCTCATTCGGGTGGCGTCGAGCGCACCCTTGTACTCCCACATGGGGTGGGCCCGAGCGCGGAGCGGCCACACCCGCATCTTCACAAAGGTGGCAATCAAACGCACACCAGTTACGCTGCTTAGCAGCTCTCCAATCTTTGACAGCAGAGGCGCCGCTTCTGCCTTTTCTTCAGCCAAAAGCGGGTGGTCCCAAGCGTTCGTCCTCGCGAGTATGCCAGCAGTCGAAAATGCTGGGACTCCTTCCTGGTCGACGTGCACATAGAACCACCTCTTCCTCTGCTCTTGCGCCGAGTCGACTGGCTTCAGAGCGAAGTACCGGGTGTCACTGCGCACCTGGATCTCGAAGCCGCCAACAGGGTAGGTGCGGCCGCCTCGGTTGTTGGGCCAGACCATGAAGATTGACTTCCAGAGAACCCAGCTGGGAGACACTCCTAAGAAGCACTCGCACAAAACCATAAAATAGGCAATGTGCATAATGCCATTCGGGGTGAAATCATGGATTTGCACCCCGTATGCATACATCAATCCACGAACAAAGTCGTGGAAGGGAAGCGAAAAACCCCTAGGCAGAAACTCCGCAAAACAAACGCGCTCGTTAGCGCGAGGCTCGGGGAGTACCTCCTTGGGCGACGGCGCGCGGACGAACAGCTGATCCACGGGTGGCAGCATTCCCTCCTCGCAAAGCTTGTCCAGATGCGCTTCCTTGATGGTGGATTTCATCCAATCGCGTCGGTCGGGACGCAGATGCGCCAGCCGCAGTCTTCTTCCCCTTCAGAGCGGCCGCGTCGGTCGCGGGCGCGTCGGCAGCTGCAGCCTTTCTCTTTGGCGCCATGGCAGTGGTGGCTAAGGGGAACAGCGGAAGCTCGGGCGCAAGAACAATGGGGAAGCGAGAGGAAGAAGATGGAGTAGGGGCGGCGTGCAGAGCAAATGGCAGGTAAAAATAATGCCAGCGCCATCCCCCTTATTTACCACAAATCAAAACAGATCATAACCGCCTAGATCATAATCGTGCGCTCCGCACGCCATCCCGCCGTACACGTGGTAAGCACGGAGGGCAACCGTCGCCGTCCACTCCGCCCACTACGCACACAAAAAGAGGAGCCATCATCACGCCTCCATAAAAAGTGGGCCAGAGTGGTCAAATCAAGTCCAAACGGCACCGTCGTTCGGTCAGCGCTGCACAATGGGCCCACCTATGGGTCACGTCCCATCCATCACAGCATAACGCACGCCACCGCGTGTCAGGAAGCGCAGTCGCCAAAAACGTCATCCCTGATGTCATCGCAAGCGTTCGGGTCAGAAATACATTCGAGTCCACCCAATGCATATCAGTCACTCGACTGACTTGTTTGGTTCGGGTGTGAAAAATCCATGTTAAGGCAAAATTAGTCACTCGACCGTTCCTTCGGCTGAGGCATATTACTCCCATCGGGAGCATATCAAAAAGTCTTCGAGTGAAGATGACTCAAGATAAAGTGATTTTGAGATTATCCTCCATTACAAGCAATACAGCATAATCTCGGGGGCTACTCCCATCGGGAGCACTGTCGTGCACCCGATATAATTAAGGCAAAAATTTCTTCTATTAACATATGCATGGTAAGAAGATCTGAGATTATCCTCCATTGCATGCAATAAAGTACAATCTCGGGGGCTACTCCCATCGGGAGCACTGTCGTGCACCCGATAGAATAACGACAAAGTGTCAGTCGACAAAAGGATCGACTCAGTTCATATACAAAATCATACTCGAAACATTCCCGAGTTGCGTCCGCCGCAAATACCTCGGATGCTGCACGCATAGTGCAAAGGTAAGACCCGCCGAAATTTCGAGCCGGGCTAAGGACCGTTCCAGCAACGTCAATCTTTATACTTTCCGTGTCAGCAGACATGATGAAAAATCCTGACGGACGCGTTGGGTAAAATTCAAATCTATACTGCAGATCGACTCAGTAAGACCTCCGCGTCCTAGTCGAATCTGACCAGTTTGTTCCAGATTCGAGTCCGGTGACTCGAGTTTGATTGAAAGCTAGTAAGGTTTTACCCGAATGTGTAGTTAACCAGTCCCGATCCGTCGAGTGTACTGGGCCTGCTAAGCTATTATCACTTGATCATCATAAGCAAAAACCACAGTCGATGAGATACTCGACATAGCCAACATGTGCTATTCATACATGAATTCCAATTATAATGTACAAAACACAAAGCATATGACGTGCACTTACGAAAGAGTCCATGCCCGATTCTTCGAGTCAGACAAGTACTCGGGGGCTACTGACATGGATATACATCTCGGGTACCCTACCATGAAGGTACCTGGTGCACGTAACGACTGAGGCCCAAACACGAAGAGCCTGCTCGAAGCCCAAGACAGGAGGCCCAAAGAAGATGGAGAACCCTCCAAGATTTAGACATAGGCATAGTCGGTTAGGACTTTCCTTACATGTAAACCTGGTCGGTTACGAACTCCCGAGACCCAGCCTATTTAAAGGCTGGGAGGGGTGCCGATCTGGGACAAGCCATACTCGAACCACCAAAAGCCCTAGCGAGATCGACATCTCGTCGGAACTCCCCTGTAATCGCATACTCTCACACAATCAATACCAGACAAGCAGGAAGTAGGGTCGTTACCTCCACTCGAGGGGCATGAACCTGGGTAAATCTTTGCCTCTGCTTGTCAGCCGACGAAACTACCAGTACTACCACGTTCTCTCCCCATAATCTCAACCCTAGGTCCTAACCATGGGATTTGATGAGTTAACCCCTCATCAGGTAGCAAATCCAGCGGAAAGCGAAAGAGGAAGCCAAATTCGGTCAGCACCCTGACGACTGAGGTCACTTAAGTCGACCCGGGCACCGGTTTGCCTGTACTTCCTCGTAAGGCTAAAAGAAGCTATGGTAACTCCATAGGAACCATCCTCCGAGAGACCATATCCATCAACGAAACAAACATCCAGGATCCCCGCAAAAAAAAAAAACCTTTGCGCGACCTCCTCCTTCAGAGGTTGCACAATGTGTACAAGTTCCCGGGAGGTGATCCTGAAGAAGAGCCTCCCAATGACAAGAACTTCCAACTAGTTAACGAAAAAGCCATGGTCAAGTTCAGCAAGGCCTTAGACCATGCTAATCAATACCTCTTTACTGGCGCCAATGACCTTGTGGGTGGTCAGCAAGATGATTCACCCTACCGTGATCCCGATAATGAAATGTGTGAGGTCCTCCCGGAGGAACAACGGCGTGAGTGTAAGAAGTCTCTGGAGTTCGTTGATTCTCAAGAAACTCAAGAAACGGCTCCAGCTGCCTTCACCCAACCGTGGCCCACCACCTTGATTAGCCCGGGTACATTGACTAAGACGCTAAATGCGTCTATATCTGGTAAGGCGCCCGCGCCCACCCAGAAGGAGGCGTCCATGCCCACCCAGAAGGAGGCGCCCGTGCCCAAGGAGAAAAAGGTGCGGAAGAAGTATAACAAGACCAAAACTGACACCTCTAAGTCCCACAGCCAACCAGCTCCGCACACTGACGAGGTGTGGACTCAGCAAATCCCTAGGTTGTGTACCCCGGGTTGATTGAGGGGGAGAGAGATGAGCGCTGGTGATCACGACGGCTGACAAGCAAGGCATTTACCCAGGTTCAGGCTCCCGGAGGATAACACCCTACTTCCTGCTTGTCTGGTTATTGATGGTGAGCTGTGGCTACAATGGCGAGATGGCAATCTCGCTAGGGTTTGTGTGGCGGCTATGAGCGTACCCTAGACGAAGGACCCTCCTAGCCTTTATATGGTAGGCTAGGTCTCAGGTGAACGGTGCCGATGGCGCTTACAAGCATGGCGGGGTCACATGACCTAGCGTCGACTATCTTGGGCCGCACGTCGTCCTCCTTGGGCCCTCGTCATAAGGCTGATGGGCTTGGCGTGACCCAGGTATCCCCACCGTGGGGTAGTCAAAGAGTGACCCCACGACAGGAGCCCCCGAGTGCTTAGTCGAATCGTAGAGTCGGGTAAAGGACTCCTTCCTCCTGGGCACACCGTCGGGTTCCTGAAAGAGATGAGTAAAATTGGTCGACTCCGGCCGTTCAGGGCTTATGGAGGATTCCTTAGTCGAACTGTCACTTCCAGGGTAAAATACCGTGAGTACAGCCTTAGTCGGTGATTTTCGACTGCTATTGTTCTGAGTCACTCGGGAGCACGAACAGCGCTCCCGATGGGAGTAGCCCCCGAGATTAAGCTGAATTGCTTGCAATTGAGGTTAAACTCAATTTTTCTTCAGTCGAAAAGCCCGCTCCCGATGGGAGTAAAGAAGGAACTCGACATGTTGGAGTCGCGACTGGCTTTGCGTGACTTACTATGTATTCGGCCTGTTTAGCTTACTGCACAAGTTTCTTCAGCTCTTGGAGCTTACTGTATCTTCTTGCACTCGAATGAGCTGTTCGAGTTTATTCGGCTCTTAGAGCTTACTGAACATTTTTGCACTCGAATGAGCTGTTCGAGTTCTCGATCAGCCCATTGGCGTACTTGCTATGCCTGCGCAGTTGACGTCAGTGCTGACGTTTTCTGGCTCACTCTGTGTCCGACGGGACGTGACAGTGCGGCCCCAAGTAGAGGTGGGCCAGTAGAATCCGGCTCATAAAGCTTTGGCCACTAAGGCTCGACTGCTGGCGTGGTGCCCGCAGATGCCAGCGTGGATCTCGAGTAAGATGGCTTGACCGTCGACTGGGTCGACGCACCTTTGGAGTACTCCTGAGATGCTTCGCTTGTATAGCTCCCCCTTGATGATGGTGAAGCCTTTCGAACGGCGAATAATGCGCTTGGCTTCGACTGAGTTGACTGGCAGTCTCTGGTGCAGCATGTACGCCAGATATGGGCTCGTCCAGGTGGGCTCGATGAGCAGAACCTCCATTGGCTCCTTCTCTTTGCCTAGCGGGTCGGCGGTGCTCGTTGATGGTGTGGAGGATCTGGGCGTGGGTCGAAGTTTGACAGACCGCTGCGTGATGCGCTCAAGGAAAACGCCGGGTGGCACCTGCGCCTTGTCTAAGCCCAGGTTGGCGAGGGCGTCGGCTTCCTCGTTTCTTTCGCGGCCGATGTGCCGCAACTCGTAGCCGTCGAAGGTGCCCTCCAGCTGGTTGTACATGTCTCTGTAGGCGATCATGTTGTCGGCGATGGCGTCACAGGCTTTCATGGTTTGCTGCATGACGAGGTAGGAGTCGCCGTAGATCATGAGGTGCGTGGCGCCGTAGTTCTTGGCCATTCGCATGCCATGGATTAGGGCTTCGTACTCAGCCTCGTTGTTAGAGGGTGTTGGAAAGTCCATCTGTAGCACGTACTTCAGCTTGTCGCCTTTGGGGGAGATGAGGATGACTCCTGCCCCGGCTGATCTGAACTTTTTGGAGCCGTCGAAGTACATTGTCCATGCGTTGGACAGGTCGGGGACATCTGGCAGCTGGGCTTCTATCCACTCGGTGGTGAATTCTGGGAGCACTTGGGCCTTGATTGACTTCGGGTGAGCGTATTTCAGCCCCCAGGGTCCTAGCTCGACGACCCATTTAGCGACTCGTCCTGTCGCATTGGTTGGTCTTGATCGGGTGCTCGGAGAAGTAATGGATTACTTTCCTTGAAGTCATGAAAACTCCGTAGGCCAGCTTCTGGTAGTGCGGGTAGCGCTGCTTGGACAGGGTCAACACCTCGCTAAGGTAGTAGACGGGTCGCTGAACAGGGTGACTGTGTCCTTCTTCTTCTCGTTCGACTACGAGTACCGTGCTGACCACCCTGTTTGTGGCTGACACGTAGAGGTATAGCGGCTCGTTCTCCAGTGGAGCCACCAGTACTGGGGAAGTCGTGAGTGTTTTCTTGAGTTGGTCGAACGCGACTTGCGCTTCTTCTGTCCACTCGAACTTGTCTGTCTTTTTCATCAGTTGGTAGAAAGGCAGGGCCTTTTCTCCCAACTTACTTATGAACCGGCTGAGAGCTGCGACTCGGCCGGCTAGGCGTTGCACCTCGTGAAGCTTGGTCGGTGCTGGCATTGCGAGTATGTTTTGCACCTTCTCAGGGTTGGCTTCGATTCCTCTTGCAGAGACGAGGTACCCAAGCAGTTCTCCGGCTGGCACGCCGAAGACACACTTGTCTGGGTTCAGCTTGATCTGATACTCGTCGAGGGCGGCGAAGACCTTGCGGAGGTCGGCGATGAGGGTGTCCTCCTTGCGGGTGGTGACGACGATGTCGTCGACGTAGACTTGGACGATCTGCCCGATGAGCCCTTTGAGGCATGCTTGCATTGTGCGCTGGTACGTGGCACCAGCGTTCTTCAACCCGAAGGGCATCGTCTGGTAGCAGAAAACGCCGTCGGGTGTGATGAATGCTGTTTTCCTCATCGTCGACGTTCAGTCTGATCTGCTGGTAACCTGAGTAGGCGTCCAGGAAGGACAGGCGTTCGCAGCCTGCAGTCGAGTCGATGATCTGATCTATCCGCGGGAGCGGGAAATGGTCCTTGGGGCAGCATTTGTTGATGGCGGTGAAGTCGACGCACATGCGGAGTTTCTTCGTCTTCTTCTTCTCCACCAGGACCGGGTTGGCGACCCAGTCCGAGTCCTTGATCTCTCGGATGAACTTGGCATTCAGCAGTCGATCGATTTCTCTGCTGATTTCGTCTCGCTTGGGCCCGGAAAAGCGTCGCATGGCCTGTTTGACGGGTCTGGCGTCCTTGTGGACCTTTAAGGAGTGCTCGGCGAGGTTCCTGGGTATTCCTGGCATGTCAGAGGGTTGCCATGCGAAGATTCTCCAGTTCTCACGTAGAAACTCGACGAGCGCGCCTTCCTATGCGGGAGTCAGACTCGACGATACTTTGACCGTCTTGCTGGCGTCAGTCGGGTGGACCTGATGGGTCGTTGTGTCGTCAGCCGCGTTGAAGGCAGCGTCCTTGGCTGGTTTCTTGCGGGCTGGGAAGATGGTCTTGTCGTTGTCGACTGCCATTGCCTCGAAGTGCTCTTCGACTCCGAAGAATTCGGAGATCTTGCTGAACTCGCGGTCGCAGCTGTTGGAGCGGTCGAAGTCGCCGTGCACCGTGATGACGCCCTTGGGTCCAGGCATCTTGAGCATGAGGTAGGCGTAGTGAGGTATCGCCATGAATCTGGCGAAGGTTGGGCGCCCGAGTATCGCGTGGTACTGCGACTTCCAGTCGACTACCTCGAAGTCGATCGACTCCCTCTTGAAGTTTTCGGGTGTGCCGAAGATGACATCGAGTGTGATCGTTCCCATGGGCGTGACTGCTTGCCCTGGTACTATGCCATGGAAGGTAGTCTCTGATGCTGCCAAGTCCGTCGTTGGCCTGTTTATCCTTCTGAGGGTGTCGGCAAAGATGATGTTAATGCCACTGCCTCCGTCCATGAACACCTTTTTCAGGGTGTAATCTCCGATCAGAGCTTCGACTACCAGAGCGGCGTGCCCGGGTCGTGGTACTGCAGGCGGGTGATCTGCTCTGGAGAAGTGATTGGTGTTCTGACCCTCTCAGGTAGTCTGGTACCACGGGTGGACAGTGATGGCTTGGAAGACTTGGCGAGTGATGAGCTTCTGAGTCCTGTTTGAGGGGCGCCCTTCTGTATCATGTTGAGTTGTCCGCGTGCCGCTGGATATGCGTCCTGGATCACCGGTGGGGCATCTTGCGGCTGCTGCTGCTGCTGCAGAAAGGCTCCCGCCGCCTGTGCTGGATTGGCGACTGCGGGTGCTGCCTGGATGGCTAGCTGCGCGGCTGGCTGCGCTGCGGGTGCTGGAGTGACTATCTTCTGCATGGCTTCGTATATTTTGCGTGCCTTTCGACAGTCCTTCAACAGGTGGTTGGATCCCCACTTGCCCGTTTCCGGGTTCCTGAACATGTGGTGCCTGCAGGGTTGTTCCAGCTCTTCTGCTGGGCTTAGAGTGTGTTTCTGCCACTCGCGTTTATGGCCTCCGTCGCTGCGGTAGCTGCTGCCGCCGCTTCGGTTGTACTGCCCCTGGCTGTATTGGCGACTCTGGTCACCGCCGCTTCGACTGTACTGTGCATGGCTGTATTGGCGACTGCTGTCGCGCGCTTCATCCTCACGGGGGGTTTGGAATCCCGCCGCTACTAGCTCGATTGAGTCGTTGCCGTTGTAACGTGGCTTCTTCTTGTGGCGCCCTTCTCGCCAGTTGCTTGGTCCGGCTTCGTCCTTCGGGGAGTAGTGTGACTATTGCGGACCGAGTCCTCTCCGTCTGCCCACTGGTTTGCTATCTTCATGACCTCGATCATGTTTTTCGGCCGGAGCCTACCAAACTCCTCGCGGAGGTCGCGGCGGGAGACGCCGTGCATGAAGGCATCCATCACTCGGTCCTCCGAGGCGGTCTCCATGGTGTTGCGGAGCAGGTCCAACGCTGGATGTATGACCGGAGCGGCTCGTCTCGTCCTTGCTTGCATGCTTGTAGTTCGACGAACGTCGTCGGTCTCGAGTACGTCCCCAGGAAGGATTTAACGAAGGCCTCCGCGAACTCGTCCCACGTCCTGAAGGCGTTCTTGGGTTGAGTGTTGAGCCACCCGCGTGCGGAGCCCGTGAGCATCAGCTGGATGTACTGCATGGCCGTAGTCGAAGTACCGCCCTGGCAGCTGCAGGCTATGAGGTAGTCTTCTAGCCAGAGTCTCGGGTCCTGCTTCCCGTCGTACTTGACTGCTTCTGCCGTGAGCTTGAAGCCCTTGGGCATTCTTGTGTCGCGTATGTTGAAGCTGAAGCATGCGGCGCCGCACGGCTCGTAGTCGCCGTCGTTGCGGTCGTAGTCGAGGTTGGACGTGCTGGTCGGCCGTTGGATGCGGCTGCGGTCTACCGTCCTTTGTGTGATGACGTTGCGGAGGTCTTCGCCTGGCTGTGGCTGTCGCAGTTGTCTTGCGCCGGGGCTGCGAGTGCTGCGGGCTCGCGGTCGCGGCGATCTCGATCTTCTCGCGCTTTTTCTGTTGGCGCCTTGTTTATCAGTGCGTCTTCGAGTGCCTTGATAGACATGATCTGCTGCTTGTGGAGGAGAGCGCGCGAGTCGCCCTCAGGCGGCTGTGTCAGCCGCAGGTATGTTTCGACTGCCATGAGTGCGGCTCCGGGTGTTTGGGGATGGGTATCCGTCTGCGTCTTCTATGTATGATGACTCGAGGTTGCGGTGACTCTAGCGCGGTCGGCCTCCGTCATCAGGGCACGCGGGCTCTGTGGCGCCTTGCTCCTTGTGAGACCTCTGTTGAGGCAGTGAACGAGTAAGCGGCCCTCCTGGCGCTCGACGCGTCGGCCTCCTCCTTGCGTCGAGGAGCTCGGCCTTCTCTGCGGAGTCGTTCGCCTTCCTTCCGTAGCAGGTACTGGACCGCCATAAGGTCCTCCCGGGGTGCGTCCGGTGGGGGTACGTGCCTTCCTCGACGTGCTTCAGGGCTTTGATTGCCATGTCGCGGGTGATGGTGAGTCGCGTCACCTGGTCCGGCATGACCACCTCCAGTGGGTATGCGGGTTCGTCGTCGTTGCCCTGCGGCCTCTGGTCGATCATGAAGACTTGCGCGGGGTAGATCTGGGCAGTGGGATGGACGCTGCCACTGCTGCTTCCTTCGTCCGAGCCGTGCTCGGAGTCGAAAATGGGCGCAACGTGGTGGTACCACAGTCGCCGCCGAGGCTCCTTCCCTGGAGTTTCGCGATCTTCGCCGCGGTCGTGAGGAGTGATGTCGCTGTTGTCGACGTGGGCGCGATTGGCTTGTTGACGATCTTGTAAGTCGATGGAGACGCGAGTGGCGCGGTATAGAGTGACGCGACCTCCGTTGCGCGCGAGGGTGTGGTCGACGTAGTCGAAGTTGACGTAGATCTTGGCCTTGCCAGCGACGCGATCGAGGTAGTCGAAGTAGACTCGATCCGCGCGGTGGTCGACGAGGTGGTCGACGTAGTCGTAGCAGATGCGATCCCGTGGTAGCCGGAGACGCTGATGGCGCGGCCGCGTTGGGCGCGATCTCTGCCGCAGCGGAGGCGGTCGGAGTAGTCGAGGCGGACGCGATCTTCTCAGCAGTCGAAGATGTTGCCGCCGCAGTCGCAGCAGATGCGATCTCCGCAGCAGGTGGGGGCGTGGTTGGCGCAGCCGCGGCAGATGCGGGTGCCACCACCGCGGGCGGTGCGATCGCCGTGGATCTGAGTACTCCACAGCTGTCTACGAAGTAGTGCATGGTACCGAAGGTGAGGCACATACCTACGTGCAGATCGGCGTACACCGAGCGGTGGGCCGGCGGGTGGAAGGTGTACTCGAAGGAGCCGAAGCAGATTGGCTCCTTGGTGATGCAGACGTCGGTCTTCAAAGTTGATGGAGCCGGTGCGACCATGATTCCAGCGCTCGTTCTTTCCCACAGACGGCGCCAATTGACGAGGTGTGGACTCGGCAAATCCCTGGGTTGTGTACCCCGGGTTGATTGAGGGGGAGAGAGATGAGCGCTGGTGATCACGACGGCTGACAAGCAAGGCGTTTACCCAGGTTCAGGCTCCCGGAGGATAACACCCTACTTCCTGCTTGTCTGGTTATTGATGGTGAGCTGTGGCTACAATGGCGAGATGGCAATCTCGCTAGGGTTTGTGTGGCGGCTATGAGCGTACCCTAGACGAAGGACCCTCCTAGCCTTTATATGGTAGGCTAGGTCTCAGGTGAACGGTGCCGATGGCGCTTACAAGCATGGCGGGGTCGCATGACCTAGCGTCGACTATCTTGGGCCGCACGTCGTCCTCCTTGGGCCTTCCTTGGGCCCTCGTCATAAGGCTGATGGGCTTGGCGTGACCCAGGTATCCCCACCGTGGGGTAGTCGAAGAGTGACCCCACGACACACATGGAACGGATCTATGATAGGATGGCCAGGCCGAAAGTGCGATACTATCATATCGGGGGCCAACCAATGCTACCTCCCGGTATGCTGTCAACAATGGTTGGGGATGCAAAACACCTACATGAACGAGTTCTGTCCTATGAGACCCATCTTCTTACCCAACCCAATACAGATAGACGCCCGCTTTTCGTGGCTAAGGTCCCACAGGGCTTCTTCTTTGTCGATACATTCCCCACGGATCTAATCTTGCTGAGATTTGAGGATATCTTCGGCCTGTTTCATTTGCATCGCCTTGATTCGTCCTTGATCCGCTATCATGCGCTTCACCGAGCATACATGATCTCAAAAGAGAGTAACTCAAAGATCACGATAGCGGACCCCTATCACTTGTATGAGAACATGTTGACAAGCACACAAGGAACTGAATTGTTGCTGGAATACATCGTCGACACGTTCATGCAACAAAATAGGCAAAATGAAATCATGCTCCTTCCTTTCTCTCTCAAGTAAGTCATTTTCTGCTTTCGCAAATTTCCATCATTTCTTTGCACGTATGAAGGTGTATTTGAGGATGATGGTTGATTTCAATTCCTTTGGGCAGCGACCGCCACATCCTCATCATTCTGTGGAATGTATCGCAAGCTTTGTATTTGGACTCGTACGCAAAGGCAAAAAAGGAGGACTACGAGCGAATCGAGAAGCTTCTGAATTCTTGTATCGCCAGGTTCATCATGCGTGGAAACGTGCTTAAAGTCAAAAAGCGTAAGTCAGGCAGCTTAGCATTCATCCACCATACCAATTTCCCATGCCTCAAGCAAGCTGAGAACACTAAGCTTGATGCCTTCTACGTCATGCTTCAAATACAAGAGTTTGTAAGGGATCAAGAAAAGCTTCGCATGCCATGTCACAAAGACCAATCTCATATCCGCAAATGGTACAATGACATGGCAAAGGCTTCGCCTAAAGTGGTCAGGAATAATCTGTGTCGCATCCAACAGGCGCTTGCGTCGAACATCTACACGGATGTCGTTCTACCCAACGGAATGTTCCACGCCAAGGAATTAACGAAGACGGAGGTACAAGAACGCTTAGAGGGACAGGACGACATGATGCCATTTGCCCCATTAGGTGACATTCTTCCGGAGCGGCCGCCAAAGATATCAAACTAAAGTGCGAACTTTTTTTGCTTTACAACATGAAATTCTTACGTTATGAATCAAGCATGCTTTTAAATATGTTTCATACTTTCCCTGACTATTCGTTATGACACATCTTTGTCACCCGCAGGTGCACAAGTTCCGGAGCAACATTCACAAGTCGTTCATAACCAAGCTACTTGGAGTCCTTAGCTAGAGGGAGGTGGTCATTTTGTTGAAGAACTTCATTACGTTGTCTTGCTACTAGTCATTCTGTTTCTGTTGTATCTCATCATGGTTTAGATGATGAGCGAACTACTTGTACCTTAGGATGAAAACTCTTGATGTTTGGTGACCTTGTAAGCACATGGATGACTCAATTATGTACCTATGTGTGACTTTTGATGCCTAACTACTTATCTGTATCGTTGTATGTTATTAATGCTATTTTCGTATACTTTATATGCTTCTGTTAATTTACTGTGCAAATGCAGGAATTAAATAAATTATTTACAAATTATATATATTCAAAAAATAAGTAGCAAGTGTAACTCCTGAACGCGTTGCCGCTATGTGGATAGTGGCAACGCGCTCTGTAAGCACGCGTTGATAACGTTATGGACCCTGGCAACGTGCCACACTACACGTTGCCAGTAAAAATAGCAACAGCGTGACGCCGAGAACGTGTGCCCACACATTGCTATGCGCAAAAGTCGCACGTTGCCAATTAACTTTTCTGTACTAGCGAGGACATCATCGACCCTGACCTGCTCCGCACCGTCGTCCTTGACCGAGCAGCTTTTGGTCTCTATAACGGCAATCAAGACACAATCTCTTCATGGTAGAATACATTGTCTTGTGTCTTGTTCTGTTAAATGCTGCAGTAAATTTATTATCAAACAAACAGACCTAGGTTCATTGTAGGATTGCCATGGAGCATATCCACTACTGGAATCGCCCACCTCGCCGTGTGTCAAAAAGACACGGCAAACACTTTGCGAGTATGACACTCGGCACAATTTGCCTCGGTAAAAAGGTTTGCGAGTGTCTTTTGTCGGGTAAGTCGGCAAACTATTTGCTGAGTATTTTTTACGTGTACTCGGGACAATAAAATGGAGCATGGACGTTGATAAATGGCCGTCAGCTCTTTGTTGAGTGATGTGCCGGACCACTCGGCAAACATGAGACACACGAGACGGCGCATATGTCCATCCACTTTGTTGAGTGTCGCCCTCCGCGCGCCGAGAAAGATCTTTGCCGAGTGTGCCGGCCACACGCGGCGGCCAACCTCTTTGCCGAGTGCCGGCATTTGGCAAACAATCATCCAGGGGACGGCTGGCGGCCTGCCACATGCCCAGCCTTTGCGAGTGTGTGAGCCGGCACTCGGCAAAGGCTTTTACAAAGTTGGTAGCACAATCCAACAAAACAAGGTTCTACAAAGTTCACAAGCCATCATAGATGAGTGTTCAAGTAGGAAAACGGCGTCATCGATGCAATCCTATAATCCTAGGAGAGCGGCATATGGCACTTCAAGACTACGCTGTACACACCCTAGAGTGTTTTAGTGGCGGAACCAGGTGAAAATCGTGGAGCGCGCCGGTCTAAGCAACTGCTACCAGTGCCGCCCCACGCCGATGGATCGCATCATCTTCAACATGGCAAGGTGGAGCATGTGCGGATGTCAACGCCACCAAGTACCGGTGTGTGATTGATAGCCTGCGCTATCTGGTCAACACGTGGCCAGACATTGCTCGTCTCCTCAGCGTCATGAGCCGACACATGGAGGCGCCCAACAAGGAGCACTACATGCATAGGATGCTGGACTACGGCTGCCCGTACAAGGCCGGAGGAGCCGCACACTTGGTTAGCTACAACAACAACAACACCGACCACACTGGGGCGACAACACGACATGAAGAGCACAAGCGGCATCACATTCTTCATTACAAGCTCATTTTAGAGACTTCGCAAAATCATGGCGTGGTAACCATTTCATCTTGCGAGACGAAGTACGTGGGAGTGGCGTGCCAGGGAGTCTGGCTGAAGTGGCACATGAGCAACAAGCATCCCAAGTTCGAAGACGGGCATGATGTACTTTCGAGATTCACTTTGCCCACCAATAAACATGTGTTTTCTGTTACAAATTGTATCTCTCAATTCATATTCAAAAAGTATATATATGTTTGACATGTCTTCAGTTTTCTGTACTATAATTGACCAAATTTATGGTATACACTAAATCACGCAAAACAAGCACGCCCTGTAAATAAGGAAGTCTAGTTCACCCGAATTTGTTTATCTCCATGCCCGGCAACTCAAAGCCTACCTAGACAGTTAGGGACAAGAAGCCCGGCCCCTCATGTCATGGACGCGTCGGGTGGCGCATATCATTTCCATCGGAGATAATGATCAATGAGCTCGTTAATCGCTCCAAGAAATTGGGATAAGCCTGATCTATTCAACGGGATGATCAGTTATCCATTATCCAACCTCAGCTATATATTCGCACCCTTCCGCATCCACCCCATTCCCATCGCCACCATCATCCTCCTTTTCACTCACCCGTAGCAGTACGATCTCATCTTCACAATGGTGCAGCGCTCCTCCACCGCCGAGGTGATGTCGATGGATCTTTCCCCTAAGATGCCGACCAAGGCGTACGGCAGCGACGGCGGGTCCTACTACGAATGGTCACCCGCCGAACTCCCCATGCTGGGCGCGGCCTCCATCGGCGCCGCCAAGCTCCACCTTTCCGCCGGCGGCATCTCCCTCCCCAGCTACTCCGACTCCGCCAAGGTCGCCTACGTGCTCCAGGGCGCCGGCATCTGCGGCCTCGTCCTCCCGGAGGCGGCCAAGGAGAAGGTGATCCCCGTCAAGACCGGCGACGCCCTGGCGCTCCCCTTCGGCGCCGTCACCTGGTGGCACAACGCCGAGGGCTCTTCTACCGAGCTCGTGGTGCTCTTCCTGGGCGACACCTCCAAGGGCCACGTCAACGGCAAGTTCACAAACTTCCAGCTCACCGGCGCCACCGGCATCTTCCGGGCTTCTCCACCGAGTTCGTCGGCCGCGCCTGGGACCTCGACCAGGACTCCGCCGCCAAGCTCGTCTGCACCCAGCCCGGATCCGGCATCGTCAAGCTCGCCACCGCCCACAAGATGCCTGAGCCGTGCGCTGAGGACAGGGATGGCATGGTGCTCAACTGCCTCGAGGCGCCGCTGGACGTGGACATCCCCGGAGGTGGCCGCGTGGTGGTTTTCAACACGGTGAACCTCCCGCTGGTCAAGGAGGTCGGGCTCGGCGCCGACCTGGTCAGGATCGACGGCCACTCCATGTGCTCGCCGGGCTTCTCCTGCGACTCTGCGTACCAGGTCACCTACATCGTGCGTGGCAGCGGCCGCGTGCAGGTCGTCGGCATCGAAGGCACCCGCGTGCTCGAGACCCGTGCCGAGGGTGGGTGCCTCTTCATCGTGCCCAGGTTCTTCGTTGTGTCCAAGATCGCCGATGAGACCGGCATGAAGTGGTTCTCCATCATCACCGCCCCAAAGTACGTATATACATTATTTTCTTGATCAAGTTCGCACTATCATCAACATGGTTAATTAATGTTTGTGTTATTTAATATCAATGCAGCCCGATCTTCAGCCACATGGCAGGGAGGACGTCCGTGTGGAAGGCGATATCGCCGGCGGTGCTGGAGGCGTCCTTCAACACCACGCCGGAGATGGAGAAGATGTTCCGCTCCAAGAGGCTCGACTCCGAGATCTTCTTCGCTCCCAGCTAGACCAGCCAGCGAGCCATCCACCCCGGCAACAGCCAGCCACCACCAGATTAAATCTAGTCTCCTTTATTAGGTCGTTGATCGCGGGTCAATAAAATTTAGTTTGTCTCCTTAATCAAAGTACTCCATGTACGAGGAGTAGTTCTATGCTTTTCTTGCAGTTTTTTGTTTTAAGAAAAATGAAATCAAACATTGTGCGTGGAATCATGTGGGCGTTTGTGTTGACCTGCAAAGCATACGTATGGTTTGTCCTCTTTGTTCTAATGATTTCTGAATCATGTGCTGTTGCAGCCCCAACCATGTCTTGATTTCTGAATCATGTGTTTCACCACGTTAGTAGTTACTAGGTATAGTTTCTTTCACTGAACACTCTCAAAAGACAAATCATAACATTCCACCCAATTTCTTACAAAAGTTTTAGCAAAATAACATACAGTGGACTTACCTATGTATCATTAGTGCATAATGCCATGAGATGGACTTTCGTAATATAGCCCCTACCAAAAGGAAAAAAAAAGGAAAGAGAAGTCCAGAAATGCTCATGGCCAAAAATACCTTGTTTGTGAATCCGGTCTGTAACTCGCATGTCACATCCGGTTCACCCTACAATTTAATACTTACCAAACATTGACTTGCGCTCCTCAGAATAATCAGAGATTTCTCCTCCTTCAAGACTAGGAATAACATTGGCGATGTACTTTAAGCACCAGATTAATTCAGTTCATTTCTTTCTAGAGACTTGAGAGTTATTATTGTCTTGTGCTTCCTGTGAATATCCACTATATTTGCCTCCAAATTACATATGCTTCTTTGAAATTTATATAATATGCCTAGATTTTTATGAAGGATTTCAAGATTGCATGCATATATCCTTACCTTTTCTTCAGAACATACTTTACGTTGTTCATGGCATTGTGGTGAGTTAATCTAATTAGGTATCTTTTTCCTATTACTCAGGTTTTGCAGCTAATGTCAGCTTGTCATATATATTTGTATTTTTATCAAGTGTTTGACAAGTTCTATGTTTTTCTAGGCTCTATGGTTATGATACATACACACCCATAATTTTGTAAGATTTTTTTTGTACTTTTGGGTGCATGTGGAGGTTATGAACTGCGAAGATGGTAAATGTGGTACATCTCGTGTAACTTTACTTGTGTGTTCATCAGATGACATGCTGCCAGGAAGGAAATAGGAAATAAATGCTGCTCCTCTTTGAGAACCAAGAACCACGAAGCGGTTCAAAAGAGCTTATGCTTCTTTGATTTGGTGGATACTATATTCAATGTACATGGTTTATTAGAATTGTAGAAAATAAATTATCGTGTTGTACTGTAAGCTTCATATTTTTGTTAGCCGAGAATGTATGCAGCACACAGCAAATAAAGCTAAATTTGTCGGAAAGTTGGAGTTATTCATGAAGAAGTGAACATGCTTCTTGGAGATAAATACTAAAACTTATATTTGTCTAATATTTATTAATGATTTAGAAATTATTTGACTGCTAGAATTCATCGATTTGTTTTTAGTTAAATGATATAGTTGAATTGTTGCATTTATCTCTTGGGCGCCGATTTTTCTAGTTAAATGATATCCTAGGTTATTGTCCTCTAGTAGTCGATCTAATCGCCATGGGATTCACATCACCCGTATCCTCGTGGACAACGGCAACAACATGAAATTGATTTACATTTGGACTCTAAACGAGATGAGGGTCCTCCGATCTCTCATCAAGCTTGGTGCTGGCAATTTCCATGACATCGTCCCAAGCAAGGACACTCAGCCGATCGGGCGCACACTTGACATTACCATTGGCGACAAGGCGAACCCTCGTCGAGAAGGATTGTCCTTTGAAGTCGTAACCTTCAAAGGGGCCTACCATGTACAACTCGCACGACCCTTCTCCGCTCAGCAAAATGAAATTCATGCTCATCAACCCATCCCACGTGACTAGGGCCTGGGATATCTCGGACGTCCGCCCTCTTCCTCTTAGGGCCGGCAGGGCTCTTCAGCGCCGCTGGCCCAGGGCGAACTCTCCGACCGGGCTGGGACTACCACATGGGTGTGAGAGATGGAGTGATCAAATCACTCCCCCAAGCAAGAAGAAGTTTCAGCATAACTATGATAAGAGTTTAGGGGAAATGTGGTCACCCCTCTTCTAAAACATAACTAGTGGCGTGGAGAATACATGCACGCCACTTGAAAGTTGTCCCAGGCTTGCATTCGGGGCATGTTTGCAAGTGGCGTGCTCTATCTAGGCCATGCCACTAGTATACCCATTACTAGTGGCGTGGACACGAAAAGAACACACGACTTGTATTTTGGCCAAATAGCAGTGGTGTGGTGCTTTTGGCCCAGACCTCTAGTAACATTGGCCGACCTGCTTCAACACATGGTATCTCTCTCCCACTTCTCTCGGCTCTCTTACTCAATCCACAACCCTCCCGCCCCTTCGTCGGTGCCTCCTCCTCCTCTCCCCGTCACCGCCACTTCATTTACCCGACACCGCCTTCTCCTTGCCCCATCACCGCGGTCCACCACCGCCTCCTCGACCCGACGCCACTGCCTCGACTCGACACCACCGGTGAGCCTCCACCTCCTTCTTTTGGTTTTAGTTAATTTAGTGTTAGAAATTGAGTTAGGCTTTAGTTGATTTAGAAGTTAGAAATTGATTTAGGTTTTAGTTGATTTAGATGTTAGAAAATGGATTTAGGTCTTTGTTGTTCGTCTATTTCAACTATTTTGCCAACGCTGCGGCAAGCCAGCAGTGGAGTACACCACAAACAACTTTCAGAAGAGAAGGTGAGCTCCACACGATTGTCGGTGCCTTTGCAAATGCTGGGGACGAGGACGACCCAGACCCAAAGGGCCGGGAAGAAATCCAAGTCCAAAGTCCAAAGTAATAGGCCCACTTTGTGACGAATGGTCTTTCCTTCTTCTTCCCCATATATACAGCCCGACGTACGCCCGCTTCCTGAGTACGTAAACCTCTTCATCGAGATCGGGAGCGGCAGATCCCGTCGCCCCTCAGCCACAGCTCATCACCGGCCCGGTGTAGCGCCCAAACGCCGGCTGGTCGGCCGACCCCCCTGCCACCCAGAGAAGACCGCCCACCACACAACTGACGGGAGATATCAGGTATATCTATATATCCCTTCATTAGTCTATGCCCTAATTTTTCCATGAGAGATCATTGGTTGATTCATTATCGATCGATAATGATTAAAAAATGTTATGACTGTATCTTCATTGATGCAGCATGCATGGACATGGATAAAATCGATAGATTGGATATTTGGATATTGCTTAGGGTTGTAACATATTATTTGGGATTTTGGAGCTTGCGGATCAGATCATCGCAGTCAGATTTTATTCAGTTGATGTAGTATCTTCTGGATCTTAGTGCTTGATTACTAAGGCCATCTATCACGCTGGCGCTAACGATCAGGTGCCAGGATCGGCTTCCTGTTAGGCCTGAGATCCTAGGATTCGTCGATGCCCAACTAGTCGAAGCGCTAGGCAGGACTCTTTTCTTTCTCCACAAGAACCGCTTGACCTGCGGCGGGCGCTATGCAGGACGCTAGAATCTATTTTCCGCGAGGCTTCGTTCAACTAACTCAATAGGATCAATCCGAATATTTGGCGGAGGGCACAACTAACTCTGTTGCATAGAAATTTCCAATGCACACATGATCAAACTGAGACTAGTGAATCATAGCCTCCACAAAATAATTTGGGATTTCTGAGCTCAACGGAAGATTTTATTCAGGTGATCTAGTATCTTCTGTATTTTACAGCTTGTTTTCGATTAATAATAGGAAATTATTTGATATGTATATTGATTTTGTAAAGTGTTTATTGAAAACATTTCAATATTATTTCAATCCTTATATTGAGGGTCTCAAGTTCAACTTTCGCAGTTTCTCTCCGGGGGACCAAAATTCTCAGGACCGAACCTGTATACAGTTACACATGCGCTGTCACCCTGGTGTATATGAAGGTACATCTTATATTGCGGCTGTAAAAAAAATAGTTTTCATTGTGTATACGCTCTTTTATCTAATATACTACTATGCCTCTTTCATCAGATTACTGGTAGTTTTCTGTTAAGGAACCGTTTATGCACCTGCACTGACAACAAAACACTGAAGAAGTGGTTTTTCATTGATAAGACCGTGGGTTAGATCTAGTTGAAATAAGCCCATTCCACCTATTTTTTATCCCTAAGAACACCGTTTTGCATTTATCCAAAACAATTTATTTCTCTTCAATAAAAAGCAATATCAATAGCAATAGTTTGCAATCTTGCATGCCATGTTTGATCCTGTGGGCAAAGGCGAGACAGTGTTGGCATTGCCTTCAAGTATGATGCCATCGCCGGTCACATCCTTGAGTGGAACACATATTAGTAGACGTAAACTTGTCGAAGTCGTCGATGGACTGCTTGGTGTGATGACGCTGTCGTCAACCAGCACAAAAGCGTACGTACATTGCGGCTCTGAAAAAGTTGCTGCTGACAATGCTTGGCAGGTTAGATCAATGTCCCGTTTGGATTTTAGTTATATAGAGTGTCTTGTGCAAAGGATTCTACAATTTTGCTATTCCTTGCAGGAAAAATGCCCTTCTGCTTTAGCTTCCCTGGACAAAATCTTAGCCAACTTGCAGGGCAAGAAGATCGCGTTGTTTCTGGACTACGATGGAACACTTTCTCCCATCGTCAATGATCCAGAGAAGGCGTTCATGTCACCAGAGGTAACTAACATGTCAGATAAACATTGTTACTACCAGAACATTGCTTGAATTATGTATAACTTGCTTGCTCAACCTGAAAAACTTCCTTCAGATGCGTGCTGCAGTGAAGAACGTTGCACAGTTCTACCCTACCGCAATTGTTAGCGGGAGGTCCCGCGACAAGGTCTGAAAAATTCTGGGGCATGCTTAGTCCTCCCATCATTATCAGTTGGTTCGAGTTAGTAGTATTCTCATTATTATCTAGTACTCTCTTATCATCTTAATATTATTTATTAAATAAGGTTAGAGCAATCTGTTTTTCTTTAGATTCGAGGGTAAGCGAGAAGAATGCCTTGTATCTATGGAAGTTCGACTTGTATGGAAATCATGTACTCCTTCTTCACGTTCAGGTGTTTGAATTTGTAAAGCTGAAGGAGCTCTATTACGCTGGAAGTCATGGAATGGACATACTGGTATCATCTGCAGATTCTCAAATTGAAACAGAGAATGTGAGTACTTCTTTTGTAACTTTCAGTTTTAAATTCCAAATTTATTTCTACGATTTTTTTCCTTCGGGTCATTTATTTCTTCATTTTCTATCCTTTATTGTAGGACAAAGAAACCAAACTGTTCCAGCCCGCAAGTGAGTTTTTACCCATGATCAGTGAGGTATAAGTTTAAAATATTTCTAGTAGTTGTAATTAGCATGTTCAATAACTAGTTCTATCTGTACATGCAAATTATAACATACTATCCCTTTGCACAACAGGTTTACAATTCCCTCGTGGAGGTCACTCGATCGATCGAGGGTGCAAATGTTGAGAACAACAAGTTTTGTGTGTCTGTACACTACCGTAACGTCGACAATAAGGTAGAGTTGGACATCAAGTTTATCCGATCCTGCCTTCCTTGCTGCAACAATTACACGTATACATTCCTCTGAATGTTTTATATCTCCAGGACTGGAAGTTAGTTGCGGAGATTGTCGACGATGTATTGAAATATTTTCCTCGACTCAAACTAACAACTGGACGAAAGGTACAAAGATTCCAATTGTTCCTTCACCTAAGTATTAATGGTAGTCTTGTATCACTGACATAATATGCATATCCTCACCCAAGTGCAATTATGCAGGTTTTAGAGGTTCGTCCAGTGATCGACTGGGACAAAGGAAAGGCAGTGGAGTTTCTACTTGGATCGCTCGGGTTAGATGACCCGGAAAGCGTTCTTCCCATCTACATTGGAGACGATCGAACAGACGAAGACGCGTTCAAGGTTTTACCTTTTCTTCAGAAAAGAGACAAGCACACTTCACCCACAAATTCACTGAACATGTACATTGTTTCTTCTGTTATTTGCCACGATGATCAGGTGCTTCGTGAGCGGAACTGCGGGTACGGAATTCTGGTTTCACAAGTGCCCAAGAAGACCGAAGCCGTGTACTCACTGGCATGCCCAACTGAAGTAAAGAAACACTTTTCTGTTCTCATGCTTGATTTTTTGCATTCCTATTCATTTGTTCAGTCAACTGACTTGCCCGTTACATGTGCCAAATTGTCATGCAGGTGATGGAATTCCTCAATTCCTTGGTGAGATGGAAGGAACAATCACCATGAGTGCACGCATGATCAAGAATCATAGATCGGTTTAGGCTGGCAGAAATGACGGTAGCAGTTTAGTATTTCCTTCCGGGGAGACTTTTTTTCACAGCACTGGAGATGGATAATCTAGGTAGTTGACGACGTACTAAGACGACATTTCTTTATCATTTTCCTTTTTATTTATGCTTGGAAAAGTTGGAAAAAAAAACCCATGCCCGTGAAACTCTGCTGAAATCCAGAATGTTCTAGAAGCGTCGCTACGCATCAAGTTTATTATTTTTATCGTACAGTTGCCTTTGTCGTACAATTGCCTCACCGCCGACCATGAGAGCATTGGCGGACGCAGTGGGCGGGTGCCCACCCTGAATTTTGAGAGAAAAATGGACCCCCCCCCCCCCCAGATATTAAGCAGATTAGGCCCAATTTGGACTCCTGGCCCATTTTTTTTCCCAGCGTTAGCCTGCTCTTCTCTATCTGGACGAGAACTGATTCGCGAATCGATCCAGAGGAAGGAGCTCGAGGAAAGAAGGCCATGGCGACGACCTAGCCCCTGCGGCCCTGCCCCGCCCCCGGCCGCCGCCGCCCTGCCCCCACTCTTCCGTCTCCGCCGCCGGCCGACTCCCCGACACGCCCGCCGCCGCCCGTCCCTGCCCGGCCGCCCCGGGGCCCCCGCCCGCCGGCCGCCAGCTCGAGCTCGACAAGGGCCACCCGCCCGCCGCCACAAAGCCGCGCCGCCGTCGCCCGTCGCCCAAGCCCCAACCCCCAAGGTATAATTTGTAGTAGGTTTCGTTGATGGCTTGATGCATTAGTTTGTAGTAGCCAGTAGGTTAATCATTTTTACTAATGGATTTTCATTTGCCCAAACCGAATAAGAATAAGCCCCAATTTGCTATGCATTGTGTAAATTTCTTGTCTCCAACTAGCAACCAATTGACAATTTTTCTTCTAATTGTAGAATTCATTATGAAGAGAAATAGCCAGATTGTCAATCGGTTTGATGAGGTCAATACGGAGTTGCTTATTTGCATGTCGGCCTTGAATCTATCGAATTCATTTGCTTCTTATGATGCACAAAAGGTAATGCGACTTGCTCAATTCTACCCCAATGACATATCAAGTGTGGATTTGATAAGGCTTGAGTTCCAACTTGAAAACTTTATTGATGACATGAGAAAATATGAGAGGTTCAAATGTGTAAATCATCTTGGTGAGCTCTCTACTTTGCTTGTTGAAACAAAAAAGCACCTTGTTTATGACTTGGTCTACTTGCTTCTCAAATTGATATTGATCTTATCGGTGGCGACGGCGAATGTTGAAAGAGTCTTTTCTGCAATGAGTCTAGTGAAAAATAAGTTGAGAAATAGCATGGGTGATGAGCTCTTGAACCATTGCTTAGTGACATTTATTGAACGAGAATTGTTCTTGAAAGTAAGTGAAGATGTGATAGTGGAAGCTTTCATGGCAATGAGAGAAACGTAGAGTTAAAAAGAAGTCATAGTGATGTAATTTTCTATTTATGCTATATTTTATCATGTCAGACTTTATTTATGTGTTTGAATTATTTGGTGAGATATAATATTGTGAGACTTCAACTTATTTATATAGTCCTTTCAGTGCAATTATGGATTACATGTGTTGTAAAAAAAAAATCGCCGGTGGCACCCTTTGATAATTTCCTAGCCCACCCTCCATTTTTTTCCTGCGTCCGCCACTGCATGAGAGTATATGTAGTGCAAATTATCATGAAAAAATCTAGTAGCTTGTGTATGGCATGATATACTATTCTGCACATTTGAACCAAAAAGGGCCATACATCAATAGAAAAAAGGACAAATTTAAGTGAACGGCGTCGCTCCTTTTCCTTTTGGATATATTTTTCAGTATTTTCGATTCTCATTGTATAGAATCAATTTGATATAAAATTTTATGACATAGTTGACTGAATGCGTTAATGCGTGTAAATGCTATGGAAAAAATCTAGAGTTTTTTATGATCATCTGCACTAGCTATTTAGGTTGGTATCAGTGTATCATTTGAAGGTTCGTATCATCAGATATGTCGTTCTCCGAGCACGTTCTCTGCTGGCTCTGGCTGTCGGCCATGTTACCAAGTTCTATGCCATCAAACTGAAAATCCGAAGTAGCCATTTATACTGAAATTGCAAACAGATCACACATGCACGAACGATCTGTAACTTATCCCATTGATTTGCATAAAGATTTTTCTTTGTCAAATTCTAAAATGGAATAACATAGCAATTTAGTTTTAAATTCATTTTTACTTATAAAATCCATAGAAAATCACCTAATGTTTTATAGCACCAATAATTCATATTAGCTACAAACTGTTGAGGATGCAGATTATGAAATCCCGTTATTTAAAATATGATAATTTAGATATAAAAATGGTCAAGCAATTCGTATAAAATATTCCAAAGCGCTCAGGAAGAGCCCTACACCGGCAGCCACAGCCATTCCAATGGCGATGAACAAGAAAGACCTTCCCCGATAGCCCTTCGTGTATCTTTGATGATGAGACGTCATGTGATATGTGCATTTTCAAGACCGCCAGCCATGCATGGTCAGATTCAGATGCGATGGGCGAGAGCAAGAGCGATAGCGAGCATCGTCGTCGATTCATCCTGGCCGCCTCATAGTACCTAACCAATTTTTTAATCTAGTGTTACATATGCATGTGCCACGTTCAGTTTTGACATGAGACAAAACAGTACGTGGAAATATCAGGCCATTTCTTTCGCTTGTTATCACAGATCCCAGATGAACTAGTCGAGGAGAATTTAGAAACCATAGGATTTGATTCGGTTGTACATGAGTTGGACGGGTCGGAGAATAGAGCATCTAAGTAAATTTCTGAATAGAGCAAAACGCAAAGACAGGCCTGTGACCGCAGCCATGTCTACAAAATGTTGATAGGCCTTCGCTTCTGCTACATTGACTATTCTAACCTTGAATAGCCTTGAAGAGAAGTTGGATTGGAGCTACATGCTGTTTTAAGTTCGATTGAACCATGATAGAAACCTGAAGGTTTAGGAATGCCTTGGGAGGCGAGCATGCAAGGTGGACGATAGGGAGGCGGGATCTGCGCAGACAAACTTTGGAGCACACACAAATTGGAACTACCAACGATACATAGAAAAGTGATTCCATCCAACTGACCAAAAGCAATATAGTATATGAAATAACCAGGCAGTAAACGAAAAGAAATAGGGAATAGGTACATATGCATCCAGTACGAACTATCTGCCTAACCGCGAAAAAGAGTAGTTATGTACATGAGAGCGAAGTTAAGTCTTACTAACAAAGAATGTCTCGTGTGATATATATAATGATACCCTTTATATATTGTAAGATGATAGGGACAATCTCCTGATTGGCAGCACGTCATCGTAGCAAGGTCGGTAGGTGAATGAACCATTGATACAATGAGCCATTTGCACGGGATCTATCCTGAGCTCGCCCTCGTCGCCTAGATATTGCATCCTCGACGTATCGAGATGGTATACTACCACCGCAAAGCGAATTATGAGGATTAGTGCGTTCCTATGAGGGTGGAATCCCACGATATTGCAGTTGACACCCCATGTTGGTCGGCCAAGGAGTGCAGCTTCTTTACCTAGGTTGATGAAGTTGTCCTCTTCTGGGTTCCAGGAACCATAGCTATATCCATGTGAGTTCCAAGAAACATAGTAATCTTCAACCCCATCGTCGTCCTCCTCCTCCTCCTCCTCCTCCTCCTCCTCCTCCTCGTCACCGTCATCATTGTCGTCGTCGTCATCATCATCATCATCATCCTTGGTCAACTTGACTAATATTCCTCCGCTTTCAACAACACCCCATGTTACCATCGATTGTAGTGTAGCAGGCTGAATCATATGACCGTGCGGATTTAGGTTAACGTCATGTGCCAATGTCCACCTTAGCTGACCATGTGTTGATTCCCTTATCATCCATACTCGAAGCTGCAAAGCTTTAATCTGTACGTAGTGTATCCCTCTCTCATAGCTTGCTAATACGGATTTCCGAGGTAGCCAGAACGAGCTCTTTGAACTAGCGGGTTCTCCGGGGAGAAGGACCATATCATAAGTCCCAAACGAGGGGCGTAGAACCATTAGGATGTTGTTGTGGCAGTGCATGTAGAGCGACCCGTTCCAGTAGTCGGATGACCACACAGTGTCATCCTGGTGATCAGTGGTTGCCATGGCGTCGTAGAGGTACCCTGGAGCACATCGCCCAGGCACGAATTCTCGGTTCTCCCACCGCCTGCTTGTGCAGGATGAATAGAGTAACAACGGAACGACCCTTTCCTTAGGAACATCGCCTTGCTTCGGTCTAGCTAGGGTCTCTTCCAGGAGGAGGTACACATTGTAGTCGAGTGACACGGCCGGGTCGAAGGCGAGTGTCATAGTGCCGCAACGCCATGGCTTCAGGCGCGGCAGGCGAGCGGACCGTGCCGTTGCTGGGTTGAGGACGTAGTGGTCATCCCAATCCTCGAGGAGGAGGAGGCCGTTGCATGACTGACGCACAGTAGCGCCGTCCAGATAGAAGATGCGCCTGGAGCCCGGCGGGGCGAAGAAGGAAGTTTTAGAATCGAACCCGACCTTGGTGAAGAAGATGCCTGCAAATTCACGCCGGGGAAAGCACCACGGGAGGTTCCGGACGAGGCTATGGGCTTTGATGATGGCACGCCACGCGCGGCAGACACACCGTGACCTTGCCCGGGAGCGCTCAGGGAGGAGGCGGAGGATTTCGACGAACACGTCGTTGGGGAGGCGGCAGATCCCATTGCCAGTGTCGTCGCCGGCGTTCATCATGACGACAGACTCGCGAAGTGACCCTCGTGCACGTGCAGGAGGTGAAAGATCCAATGCGGGGGACTCGATTTTCCTCCCTGTTTGGAACCGTATATATGCAAGCGCTCCCATCGGGGTAGGTCTTTCTTTCTTACCGGGCCAACTTAACTGCCACGGCATCTCAGAAAAAACCTTAACCTCCACAGATTCTTGTTTTTCACCACGTACGGCATATTTTTCACCGACGTTTGCACACCAGAAACCACCACATGTTGTGTTGTACCAGAACATAGCGTTTCCAATTTTCCATTCATCTCCAAGGCAAGCACGTGGTGTACATATATACACAGCGATCTGTACAAACGTCTCGTGAAAATAATACCGTGGCCGTTAAGTTTGCAGGGTTGTTAATTTTGTTATCAATTAATTCCCATGCAATTTTTTTTGCGCCCGCTATCTTTCTTGGCTAACGTTGCTCAGCTCAGCTCAGGACGTCAGAAATATATTGTTTTAAAGATTCAGCAATCTTTCATTCAGGAGCATGATATGTAAACTACATATGTTAAATACATCGTTGATTTGTACTATATTACATCTTGAGCGATTCTTGTTTAGCACAGCACGTCCTGGAGTTTTCGAAGAAAAAAATCACGTTATCCACTCAGATAATTACATATTTTTTACGCTATAAATATCAAATAATATTTTGTATGTGTATGTCTTACAGATCGTATAGTTAATCTGGTGGTTAATAACTAAACTACCTACTTTGTTTCAAAAAAACTATGTACATATTTATGTGTACACACTTTTTTTTTGCGCAAGTAGGTACTGAAACGATGGGTGAATAGCTCCTATGCGACGTCTTTGTAGCGAATTGGCTGCAAAGCGATATCGTTCGCAATAATAGCTGTGGTGCGACATCTCTCTACGCAGAAATAGCCCAGGCACGACATGGCCGTTAATTCATTATCCCCAAGCGGTAAACCCCGTTTGACCGTTACATGAATTAGTTTATTACGAGTGGGACCTCACGCGTGCTCTGTAGCGGTGGTAATAGCTCCTATGCGACATTTGCCACTGTTCGTGGGGGAACAATCTCTGCCACGCGCCGGCGTCCCTTGGAGCTCACTCCTATCCTGTCGTCTCGGCTTCTCCGGGCTGGAGGAAATCATCCTTGCGACGGCGGTAGATGGAGCGGGCGAGTCGAGCGGCGGCGCGAGAAGAGAAGTGGCAATCAGAGTCGAGCACGCGGGCGGTGACGCAAGGCTTGCGGTCGCAATCGCAGGTAAGGGCGACGAGGGAGGGTGGAGGATGGGGTGGTGCGGGTACGCAGTCACAGAGGAGTCCGGCGGCCCGATTCGTGATTCGGACAACGGCGAGGGATTCAACCTATTGTCTTTGCAAGTGATACCGGATTTCGGTGAAGCAGGTGTTGAAGCTGGCGTGGCTGCGTCACGGCTACGGCGGCAGGGGTTTTCCACTTTGCCGTCATTCGCCGCCGAGGCCGAGACAGAGGCTTGCCTCGATGCGCAACATTGCTGCGGACGACCAAAGCAGCTCGGGCCGGAGCTCATCGAGCAGGATTTCAACCCCGAGCCTGGACTTCGAAGTAGCGGTGAGCCTAGAGGATTTCAATCTAGTTGCCGGGCTGGCGGAGGACAGATGGGTGTGCTCAGAAATTCTCTGCGAGATGAAGTTGAGCTAGAGGAAACAGTTACAGAGCCAGCTGCAACAACAGAGTCAGCTCCAGGGCCAGCGCTGGGAGCGTGTGGGGGAGTACTTTTGTGAACTGGCCATGTAATCACCATGTCGAACACCTTGGGGGCGTGCTCTGGACATGCCGATGTTGGTATTCGCACGTTCTTGCGTTCACCATGTCCAACACTTTTGTGAAACCTTGTCAACTAGGTAGAGGGTTATAAAAGATGTCATCTATCGACAATGATTTACTTCTTTATTTACCAAGTGGTAAATAAAGTGCCATTTGTCACTATAAAAGATGTCATCTATTGAAACATTTTTTGTTTGAATATATCTATACCTTGTTTATCAATTGGAGTTGTTAGTATATGACAAAGTAAGAACATGTGCACTGGTTTTTTTATTTTTTGATTGTTTTTGAATTTTTTATGCTTATTTTAAAATCGGTCAAACCCAAGTTTGACCAACATTTAAACAAGTTTGACTCATTTGAAAGTGTGCACATGAAATAAGTTTAAGACATGATCATGAACAATTTTAATACATGAACATGAAATATATTTTGAATGTTTTTGAATTAGTTATGCTAAACCGCAAGTGCACAAGTTTTTTTTAGTTTTGTTTTTTGAATATGTCAAACACGCATTGGCCACGGCCCAAATGGTGTTTTTTTTCTATTCTCACCGCCTCGCCACGGCCGAACGGCACGGCCCAACCAACTAAGGCCCAAACACCTCGCCACGGCCCAATACCACGGCCCAATGCCACGCGTTCTTATCCGTCCATTTTTCCCCACTCACTCGCCGCTCCCACTGTCGCCGCCGCTCCCACTTGCTCGCCGCCGACGACCAATCCACCTCCAGCTACAGATCCAGCACCGCGTAGCCACAATGTTTAGGAGGGGGGGGTTCAAACTCGGGCCGCGGTAGCCATTCTGGTGGCGGCAACCGCTCCGACGAGGACGATGAAGAGTTCGTCCTTGCGGACGATTTGCCGCCGATTCCGCCGGGCGGGTGCCACGTCACGCGCGGTGGCCGCTCCGGCACCTGCAGCTTCTGCGTCCTCCTCGACGTCGTGTTGCCAGCATGGAAGAGGGTGGACGACGCCGACGTCGAGCTGGCCGCTGCGGAGGAGGCATTCAAGGCCGGCGAGGAGGGCGCCGGCAGCGCTTTCGTGTGGCGGTGGACGCGCGGGAGGTCGCCGTGGCCGTCCTCCGCATCGTAGAGCAGGAGGACCTCGGCGTCAATCCGTAGATTGATGACACCGCCGCCGCACCATCGTCGGCAACCCAAGGGCATTTTTTTTAGTTTTTATATTTTGTTATTATTAGAAGTACTATTTAAAATGGCCGTTTGTGGCCCACCCCCTAAATATGAATGAAAATGGCGCTTGTCCATTAAAAAACATTCACCAAAATGTTGTTCAAACTTGTGCACTTGTTTAAAAGATGATGCATAAGAATTTGCACGAAAAATCCTTCACAAACTATGAATCATAAAATATTCAAAAAACATTCAAAAAACTTGTGCACTTGTTCAAAAAACATTCACCAACCGAAAGATCCAGGCTTACTTTTTCATTTTCATGTTTTAAACTTGTTTAAATCTTGGTCAAATTTAGGTTTGACCGAATTCAAATAATCATAAAATATACAAAAAACAGCAAAAAAATAAAAAACCAGTGCACATGTTCTTAGTTTGTCATATACTAATAACTCCAATTGATAAACAAGGGCTAGATACATTCAAACAAAATATGCTTGAATGTGGTGTGAAATCTCAAATCTCAAACTTGAACTCTCATGTGTGAAGAGATGTGGTTTTGGATTTGCAACATCAAATTTTCCAAAAACTCACCAAAGATTCATTTTGGAGTGACTAAGAAGGATCCAAGTTTAGTTTTTCATTTTCATGTTTTAAACTTGTTTAAATCTTGGTCAAACTTAGGTTTGACCGAATTCAAAATAATCATAAAATATTCAAAAAACATCAAAAAAATGAAAAATCAGTGCACATGTTCTTAGTTTGTCATATACTAATAACTCCAATTGATAAACAAGGTCTAGATACATTCAAACAAAATATGATTGAATGTGGTGTGAAATCTCAAATCTCAAACTATGAACTCTCATGTGTGAAGAGATGTGGTTTTGGATTTGCAACATGAAATTTTCCAAAAACTCACCAAAGATTCATTTTGGAGTTACTAAGAAGGATCCAGGCTTAGTTTTTCATTTTCATGTTTTAAACTTGTTTAAATCTTGGTCAAACTTAGATTTGACCGAATTCAAAATAATCATAAAATATTCAAAAAACATAAAAAAAATGGAAAACCAGTGCACATGTTCTTAGTTTGTCATATACTAACAACTCCAATTAATAAACAAGGTTTAGATACATTCAAACAAAATATGCTTGAATGTGATGTGAAATCTCAAATCTCAAACTATGAACTCTCATGTGTGAAGAGATGTGGTTTTGGATTTGCAACATGAAATTTTCTAAAAACTTACCAAACCTTTATTTTGGAGTGACTAAGAAGGATCCAGGCTTAGTTTTTTTTTTCATGTTTTAAACTTGTTTAAATCTTGGTCAAACTTAGATTTGACCGAATTCAAAACAATCATAAAATATTCAAAAAAATCAAAAAAATGAAAAAACCAGCCAACGTAGTCTTCTTATATACATAATAGATTTGTAGAACAGTTATTTGGCTGATTTAGACAAGGTCGAAAATAGCTTGCTTAGAAATGAGGTCGTTTACCCTACCTTTGGATCTCCTTTTTAGCACTTTTTTCATGAAGGCTCGGATTGACGACCAAGTTAGAACAAACAAGTTTATAGTTTGGAAATCATTGCAAATTGTGTTCTATCTATATAGTGTCATTCCCCATGCTCACAATTTGGGGTGTATCTTTGTTAGATGGAGGGTTGTAACTATTACTTCCTAATGGTGGTAGATTTGTCGCAAACATGGGCATAGCCTAGTGGCAAGGGTTGATGCCTCCCTTTGCCCACCCAAGTTCGAATCCCCATGCTCACAATTTGGGTGTTGCATTTCCTGTTCTAGTCCAGTAGCTCAGTGGGTCGGGCATCTCACTATTATAGAAAATCTATAATAGTGAGTTGTCCCATCCATCGAGATATTGCACTGGGACAAATTTTTTGAATTTTTTTTATATCTTGATTTTTTGTCTTCTCAAAATTCAATTGGGCTCTAAAGGTAGGGTAAACAGCTCCATTCCTAAGCAAGTGTTTTTTCACCTTGTCTTAATCAGCCAAAACAAACTCCTAGACTTGTTTTCTATCTATATAGTGTCATTCTGAAGTCTCACTATTTTTTTGAATTAATCTTCATCTAATTTATTTTCTTTTGAATAATAATGGTTTATTTGCAAATCAAAAAAAAACTCAAGTTTAAAAATGAAAATGAAACACTAAACTCAAGTTTAAAAATGAAAATGAATAATAATGGTTTATTTGCAAATCAAAAAAGTCTTCATGTTTTTTTTGAATTTTTTATGCTTATTTTAAATTCGGTCAAACCTAAGTTTGACCAACATTATTAAAAATGTACAAAGTGCTTACTAGTGTTATCTACACAAGCATGTAACTTTTAATATAGGCATCCTAAAAATATGAAGTAAAATTCAAGTGAAATTCTAGATCTAGGTATTTTATTTCGAATTAAACTGATAAATAACAAAACCTAGGAAAAAAACGCTAACTGTGCCAGATATAGCACTTTTCTAGGCCCAGTAGCAGTATTCGGCCCGCTAATATTTTTTCGCTGATTTAATTCACGGGACGCCTTTTAACTTTGGGTTGGCCACGGCCCACGTACTAATCCCTTTCTCAGGCACGGCCAATCCCATTTTTTCCCACCGCGTCGCGTTCCCCTCTCCTATTTATCCACACAAGTGTGTCGTACCCTAGCTATTCTCACCCACTCCAGATCTGCGCCACTCTCACCGCCGGCGACCAAAACCATGCAATCCAGCCCCGCCGCCGCAGAACAAGCCCCGCCGTGCGACGATGATGAGGCGCGGAGGTTCCAGCTCGCGCGGCGGCCATTCCGGCGGCGGATCTGACGAGGAGCGGAAGCGGAATGGGCGGAAGCGGCCGGCGCACGCCTCTGACCCCGAACGGGCGCGTCGGGTTGCTTCCGACGGCGGTCGGAAGCGCGGCGCCCGCAACTACACCAACTACGGGATCGCGGCGCCGCCTGCGTACGCCCGGCGCGCCGTCGACGAGTACGACCGCCAGATGGAGATGGAGGCGGCGGCGCGAGGCAGCCGCTACGAGCCGGGCGGAAGCTCCTCCGGCGCGGGGAGCTCCGCCATTGCACGAGCACCGCTGCCGCCGCCGAAGAGGGAGGAGGAGGAGCAGCAGGGCTTGGCACCGCGCGCCGGGCGCGTCGGCCTTCTTCCGGGAGACTACGTCGACGACGGCGACCTCGACGGGTCACCGCCGAGCTGATGGAGTGTACCAAGGACGAGCAGCAGCAGCTCGTCGCCCGCCGGCAGATGGAAGAGGAGCTCAACGAGTTCCGCTTCCGCCATGCAATCGAGGAGTCCCTGGCCGACATGCTGTGGGGCGCCTCTGACTCCGACTGAGCGGCGCCGCCGCCTCGTCGCCGCCGCACCCCTTGGGCTCACTCAAGTGAGCCCAATTTTGGATGGATCGAACTAGGGGTAGGAGCTGCGGTGACGTCCTACTCCGTGCCCTGTAATAGCCTAGATATGAACTAATCTGTGCCCGTGTGGCTTTTGCTCCGACGAGCCCTGCCATTAGAACTACTCCGTGTGTAATAGTATACTTATATGCTATGTTTGTGTGCAGTTTTAATTCTGTCTGTCTGTTGTTTGAATTCTTGTCTGAATCGGAGCTTCCCAATATTATCTGTTATGCTTGTCTGAATCGGAGCTCGCCGGCGTTGCCGTGCTTCGTCGCCGGAGAAGAAGAAGACAGGCAGGGGAGGATGCGCGCGCAGGGGAGGAGGATATAACGGTCGTCGTTGCTGTGTGGGTCCCATCTTATGCAAGCTGACGTGGATAAGTTGTGGGTCCCACCCGCCGGCTCCCCATAATCCTAATCCTAACTAACAGACTGCGCTTAAGTGCCAAATTGCAGCAGAGCAATTTGTTTAAACAGCGATGTCACAGCAGAGTTATTCCTGCCAACGACGTCGCTGCCCATCAATTGACGATGAAAAACGTCGCATAGGAGCTATTTGCCCCTCAAACGATACAAAGTTTCATAAAATTTGCATCAAGCAATTTCACATCTAACCGTACTAGTTAACAGCTTTGTTCTATTAGAATGTTGGCGTTTTGAACGGTTTATGCGAGGATCTCGATGAGTTTTGATTTTCCTTTTCTATACCTACGTCTACACACCGGATCTCATGAGACATGCTTTCCTTGCAAACGCCGAGTAGGTAGCGAGTTATATACGGACACGAGGTGAAACAGCAAAATTGAATCAATCGAAACTACCTACAAGCAACAGCATACGACCACTTAACCAAAGCTTTTTTTTTTTAACAAAAGAGATATGCATCAGTTCACACAGGAACTTACGTAAGCAATAGAGCGTACACAAGATCACTGATGTTTAATTCGAAGGGGTATATCAGAACGTGTCTATCTTTCTACGTTGCACGAGACATTTCCGTGCCGGCAACACATCCTCGTAGCAAGGTCTGTAAGGAAACGAACCACATACAGACCTATTTTGTCGGGTCTCATAGTCTTTCGCGATCCCGTAGTAGTCACCTAGATACTGCATCCTCGATGTGTCGAGATGATACACCACCACGTTATCATGTGTATGGAGGATGAGCGCAGGCTTGTGCGGATGGAATCCCATGATTTCACAATATCCCACCGGACCAAAGTGGGTGTCAACTCTAGCCATAAAGTTGTCCTCGTCGGAGTTCCAGGAATTTTCAGTCACTTCTGCTGCTTAGTTCCTTGGCTTCTCCTTCATCCTCTTCCTCCCCATCATCACAGCTTTCATCATCGGACATGTCATCCTCACAATTTTCGCTCCTTAGTTCTTTGGCTTCTCCATCGTCCTCTTCCTCCCCATCATCATAGCTTTTATCATCAGACATGTCATCCTCACAATTTTCGCTCCTTAGTTCTTTGGCTTCTACATCGTCCTCTTCCTCCCCATCATCATAGCTTTCATCATCGGATATGTCATCCTCACAATTTTCCTCACTGCATATGATTTCTCCACGGTTACTATCTTTGAATAGACTGACTAGATCGTCGTAGTTGCTTTCAAGACGAACCCCCCATGTCACCCTCGGTTGTATTGCAAGCTTAGGGAAAATCATATGACAATGTGGATTGAGGTTGACCTCGTGTCCCAGCGTCCACCCTAGTTGACCTTCTACCGATTCTTTTAGCATCCATACTCGGAGCTGCCACTCCGTGATCGCCACGTAGTGGATCCCTCGCTGGTAGCTTGCCAGAACTGCATGTGTCGGTAGTGAGTACGAGCTCCCATTAGGGCCAGATTCCTCCGGCAGCTCGACCGTGTCATATGTCCCGTTTGAGGGTCGTAGGATCATGAGGACGTTGTTGTGGCAATGAATGTAGAGAGACCCACGCCAGTACTCAGATGACCACACCGTTTCTTCGTAGGGGGAGGCAAAGTGCTCACCACGTCGTAGAGGTGCCCTGGGGCACAGCGTCCAAGCGTGAACTGCCGGTTATCCCATTGTCCGGTGTGCGACGAGTACACATTGAAAGACACCAACTTTTCCTTTAGTTCCTCCTTGGGCCATTCCTGGCCTTGCTCGGGTCTCGCTGGTAACGAATCCTCAAATTGCATATCTGAAGATGACGAAGACTCGAGTGATTTCTCTTCCAACTCATCTACCTTGCTTGGGGAACCAAACTCAGCCGTCTCTTCTCCAAACAATCTAGATAAAAAATATATTTCATTATCTTCTTCAATGGATTCATCATCTTCTTCAACGGATTCATCTTGCTCCTGAAAGACGAATACCTCTGTGTGGAAGAGCGGTAGGCTCGCCAAGCTGCACCCGAAAGGCGCCAACATCGGGCAGCTGGCCAAGGAGACCGTGGCGCGCCGTCTCGGCTCGCTGCCTGAGGAGGCCCACCCCTCGGGGCGCCGGCGAGATGACTTCTTGGCCTTGTTAGATGTCTCGGACCAGCCCTTCTCGGACCAGGCGGTGGCGGCCATCGACGACCTCGTCCTCGCCGTGAAGAAAACCAAGAAGAAGAAGACGACGTCAAGGAACAGGATGGAGCGGCAGATGCCGCCGGGGGGTGGCTAGCAGGGACGGAGCTAGCAGGGGGCGAGCTGGGGCCATGGCTCCCCCCATGCTACGAAAAATTGTGAAAGCTCTCTTCTAATCTGTGGATTTTATCTCCAAATTAATCTATGTGGCCCCCTCTATGTTCAAGAATGATGAATTGGCCCCCCTCGTATGAAGTTCCTGGCTCCGTCCCTGGTGGCTAGATGATGAAGCTTATGTTGACTGGGCACTCCTCCTTGCAAGTGTTGGGAGGAGGTGCCTTTTGTGTCTGTGGGGTCACGTTTGCGTCACCGAGATGGGGTGTCGAGCTGTTGCTAGGAAGGGCGATATGCGCGTTGCTGATCGATGCTGATTGTTGTCATGGCGAGCACTTGTGGGTTTTTCACACGAGGCTAGGAGAACGGATGGTGAGACCATCATTCACTCGATGTGGCGGACAGGGAAGAAGAGGAACCGGTGGACCTTCTGCAATGTGGCAATCTTACCTTCGGAGGTGGCGGCTTTGGCGTTGGAGGAGTTGGCGATGCGGGCTTTCGCCCACACGCAAGATCCTGGAGACTAATTTTGTTGTTTTTGCTTGTAGAGGGATTTTTCCCTAGCTCAAAATTCTGTACATAACACTCTATTCTATCTAATCGAACGGCGGATTCGACCCCTCAAAAAAAAAAGACGAATACCTCGTAGTCCAGTGAGACAGCCGGGTCGAAGGCGAGGAACCAGGCGCCGTCACGATGTATGGACGACATTGGAGGGTATGGCAGGGGAGCAATCCGTACCGTTGCCGGGTTGCACACGTAGTAGCCTCCTCCGTACTCCCCCTGGAGGAGGAGGAGGCCGTTGCAAGAGTGATGCACAGTGGCCTAGCCGTGCCGGAAGACAGGGCGTCGGAAGACAGGCCGGCCGGCGTCCGCACACTGCCGGTGGCCCCTCTGATCGACCAGCGGCGCGAAGAAGGCTGAGTTGGAATCGCACCCGGTCTTGGTGATGAAGAAGATGCCGGGGAAGGCGCGCCTGGGGAAGTAGCGCTCCATGGAGAGGTCGTGGGCATCGATGATGGACCGCCAGGCGTGGCAGACACACTCGCACGCTGTGACGGCGCCTCCGGGGAGTCGGCGGAAGATGTCGAGGAGCACGTCGTATGGGAAGCAGAAGCCGTTGCCGTCGCAGTCGGCCATCGTGACGTACGATTGCTGAGCGGCCGATTGATTTCCTCGGTCCTCCTCGGAGAAGCCCCCGGTTTTATCTTGGTTTGAACGGTATACGAGAGGGACTCGATATGAATTTGCTTTTCCTTTCTTACGGTATACGAGAGGGACTCGATATGAACTCGATTTTTCCTTGTCGACGACACCTTCAACCTGTATGTTGCATGCATGATCCAGGCTTGCGAAGCCCCAACCATCCGTCCAGTGCTGAGATGTGCACGACATAGCACCGGCGTGCTCGATCCCCTGGCTCGGTTACCTGTGCCGCCGTCTGCTGAATCCCACCATAAAAGCCAATATGTTGATATGCTATTGTTGGCATAAGTGCATATATAAGAATCACGTGTTCTAGCTCAGTTGCTCCATTAAAAGCTACAGTGAGATCCCCGGTATGTTTGAGCCGCCCTGGAGAGGAATGGAAAATTGGATAGGCTATGTCCAAAGCTTGTTCACAATATGTGAGAAATATTCTTTTAAATTTGATGATCTCTCATTCCAAGGCATGCATGATATTCGGGCATGGGCCATCTAATATGGCCCACTCTGTGTGAAAGTTAAAGTGGTGTCATTTTACAAAATATTCTTTGCACTTACTTCCAAAAAACTCATTTTACCATTTCAAAATAGAATTTTTTTTTTGTACAAAAAGGTGAAAACTAACATTGACAATATCTTTTGTAATGTCAAGATGCGTCTTTGTGCAAAACATGGAAAAATTATTCTGAACTATTCCTTGGATATGGCCATAAGATTGGGCATTTGGCTTGAACCCCACGAATATTACATGATAGTATTTTTTGAAGACTTTTTTTTTTCAAAAGTTGTTGACGGGGACATATTTCTCGGGTACCCTACCATGAGGGTACCTGTTGCACGTATCGATTAAGACCCAACTATCAAGAGCCTACATGAAGCCCATAACAGAAGGCCCAAGAAGATGGAGTATCCTCCAAGATTAGGCATAGACATAGTCGGTTCAGACTTTCCTTACATGTAATCTGAGTCGGTTGCGAACTCCCGAGACCCAGCCTATTATATAAAGGCTAGGAGGGCCGCCAATTCAGGACACACAATACTCGAACCACCAAAACCCTAGCGAGATCGACATCTCTGCTTTGAGGTCACGAACAAAACCTGCAAAATATAAGTCAGGTCAGCAAAGGGAGTAAGCAAAAGACCTGTAAACAGGGCAAGGACTGTACTCACACTCGAGTTGTCTATTCACAAGGTCCATCTCGCCAAGCACATAATCCTCTCGTTGGGTGGCTGGCGCTGGTCTCATTTTCAGCATATCCAGCTCGCTCTGGACACTCTTTAATTCTTGCTCCAGTTTCCTAATTCGAGTTCTCATATGACCAATTACTTTGGTATCATTTGCCACTTGAGCTTGAGATCGGATGAAAGCACGAGGTCGCGACAAACCAGCTGACGTAGCGGGTTCTCGTGGCTGTTCAAAGCATCACACAAATCTCATGTCAGAAATGAGAAACAAAGCACATAATTCAGGCGAGTTACAGCACATAGTCTTTCAGGTGAAAACGCAAAAGGCATTAAAGATGACATCCATACAAAGTGTAGCAAAAGTACACACATACTCGCGTGATCATAAAGTATAATTACAGGGCATAAATAAAGGTTCGGCTACCCTATGTCTACGACATAGACTCCGACCTAGCCCTACTCTCACGAATGGCGATCTCTGCTGCCCGACGCTCCAAAGTGGCTATAAATATGTTAGCCAGTCTCGTGGCTGGCTCACTAACATGTTTCAGAGACACCAGCTTCCCGTTCGGCTTCCGAGGGAACTTAGACATAGCCGCCTCGAAGTTACCCTCTATCGCATGACCTAATATGAGCTTGAGGGTAGACTCCGAGCCGTGTACCGTGAGGGCGCGAGCAAAGCTCGCCATAGTCAAAGTCCCTGGGCCCAGAACGTCGGCGAAGCCATCCACAGTCACCGGTACCTCGCCACTTGGGAGCACATTCTTGTACATGGCGCCGAGGGTGCTGGTGGACTTGGCAAGAGCGTCCTTCGCGTGGACGAACATGGCGCCAAGGTCCCCTATAACATGGTCAAGTGACAATTCATCACTAACAACGTCCGCAGGTGCTGGCGCGCCAACTATTCCTTCAACAAAAGAGCAGAAATTATTACACAACACTCAGCGGTTACACGAAAGCGTAAAAAGGGGAAAGTTCCTTACCTCTCACATCACGAGCAAGGCCAGCCAGTCGCTCAGCATATCCTCTCTCGCGCGCAGCAGCAGAGTCCTTGGCGGCATCCGAAGCTTTCTTCGACTCGGCAAGCTGGGCTGCAAGTGCCTCTTCTAGCTCCTTCACCCGGGACTCAGCCGATTCCTTGTCACCTAAATTAGATGGCAAGGCACGGTTCAAAATTGACAACATGAAGCAATGCAAAAGAATTTCGATTGCAAAGGCAAGCAAGCTTACGACTAAGTTGCTCCAGGTTAGCACGCAGGTTATCCCTCTCCTGTTCCACCTGGACATAGGCCTTGCCTGATTCCGTCAGGTTAAGGTAGAAGGGCTGCAAACGAATAATACCAGCATACGTTACACACAAACAGTCCTAGGTGTGCGGACTTGACAAACAGACACTTACGTGGTCCATCCAAGACACAGGCTTCACGGCAGACGTCCCAGCCTCCAGAGTCGCGGTACTTGCCACCTGGGCTGCTTCTATACCAGTGGCCGTGGCTACTGGTCGAACGACCTCCGGTGCAACAGGAGAAGCATCCGGGTGATCTGGAGTCGAGATCTTATCAGTTGGAGGAGACGAAGGACGCTCCGTCTCAGCGCTACGAAGAAGCAAATTCAGCACAAAAGTCAAACAGCAAAAACTTCCACACAAAAAGCACATGAACAAACTCGTGCTCTTCATCTTCCTCACTGTCGGGGTCGTCAAAAGTTGGGCCACCAAAAAGTAGCGCCTCACCCGACAGGGGAGGAGGAGCTGAGCTCAACGGGCACACAGCCAAAGGAGCGGCTTTGGCAAAAGGTGAGGAGCCCGAGTCTCCATCATCCCTCACATCTGACTCCTTCGCGGGTGAATTCATGGAGGAGGATACCCCTTTGACCACGCGACGACGCTTGGGAGGGGGGTTATCAGACTGCATCTCGTCTTTTCCCTCTTCTTCGACTCCTTCCAGAGGAGAAGTGGTGGCCGAAGGTAGAGGCGATTCATCCCCTCCCTTTGCTTCTACCTCTTGCACCTCCGTTTCATGAGTTGGGCCGTTCTCTGGAAGGGGAGGAAGAGTTGACGCAGTCGAATGACCCTGCATATCATAAATAACAATCAAAAGTTAGGAATGCAGAAACAACGAGTGGTAACGCCATATGACAAACACCACATACGGTGCACTAACCTCTAGAAAAGGCTTGTCCGTCCCATATGGAGTGACAGGGCAGTCGACGTTGCAGGGGTCTCTTGATTTGATGCTGGTGATGGATCGCACATACGTCACCAGCTCGTTCTTCGACAATTCCTCCTTGCTCATTCGACTGGAGTCGAGCACACCCTCATACTGCCACATGGGGTGAGCTCGGGCGCGGATTGGCCACACCCGCATCTTCACAAAGGTGGCAATCAGATGCGCACCTGTGACATTGCTCAGCAGATCTCCAATCTTCGACAAAAGAGGCGCTACCTCCGCCTGTTCTTCAGTCAACAGCTGATGGTCCTAGGCATTGGTTCTCGCAATGGGACTGGCAGTCGAGAACACTCGGATTCCTTCCAGGTCGACGCAAACGTAGAACCACTTTTTTCTCCACCCTTGCGCCGAGTCAACTGGCTTCAGGGCGAAGTAGTGCGTGTCACTGCGCACCTGGATCCCGCAGCCGCCCAAGGGATAGGCGCGACCGCCTCTCTTGTTCGGCCGGACGAGGAAGATGGACTTCCATAACGCCCAGCTAGGGGAAACTCCCAGGAAGCATTCGCACCATAAAGCATGCAATGTGCAGTATGCCATTAGGGGTGAAATCATGGATTTGCACCCCATAGGCATACATCAAACCACGTACGAATTCGTGGATGGGGAATGCAAACCCCCTGGTCAAAAAATCAGCAAAACACACGCGCTCATTGCCGCGAGGTTCGGGGAGTACCTCCTTGAGCGATGACGCGCGGACGAACAGCTGATCCGCGGGAGGCAGCAGGCCATCCTCACGGAACTTGTCGAGGTGGGTCTCCTTGATTGAAGACTTCACCCAGTCCCCGTCGCCCTTCTTCAGGCCGGCGGCAGATGCAGACGCGCTAGCCGCAACCTTCTTCCCCTTCACAGCGGCCGCGTCGGTCGCGGCAGCTCGCTTAGAGCCAGCTCCTTTCTTCATCGTCAAGGATGGATTGGTGGAGTGCAGAGAGCTTGGGAGCAGGAGCAATGGAGGAGGCGCGAGGAAGAAGATGGAACAGGGGCGGCGCAAGAAGCAAATGGCAAGTAAAAAATTCCGCCAGCACCGCCCTCTCTATTTACCACAAATCAAAATCAACCACAATCGTTAATCCACAATCGTGCGTTCCACGGGGAATCCTGCCGTACACGTGGCGGGCATGGAGAGCAACCGTCGACGGCCACTCCGTCCACTACGCACGGGAATCTAGGAACCATCATCACGCCCCGTGAAAATCGTGTCAGAACGGTCAAATCCAGTTCAAACGGCCCTCGATCAGCACTGCATACTGGGCCCACATGCATGTCATGTCCCATCAGCCATATCAAGCACGCCACCGCTTGTCAGAAATTGCAGTCGAGAAATGCGTCATTGCTGACGTCACATCAACTCACATGCCTGGTAGGCAGGTCGAGTCATTCAACATTCCCGACAAAGGACAGTCCTTCGACTGATTAGCACAAGACATAAAGGCAGTCGATAGTTTCTTCGACTGAAACATATTACTCCCATCGGAAGCGTATCAAAAAATTCTTCGACTGACAATGTACGGGATAAACAGATTTGAGATTATCCTCCATTGCAAGAATAAAGCACAATCTCGGGGGCTACTCCCATCGAGAGCGCTGTCGCGCACCCGATAGAATAATGACAAAGAATCAATCGACAAAAGACTCGACTCATCAGATAAGCGAAATTTAATACAAAATCATACGCGATAAATTCCCGAGTTGCGTCCGCCGCAAATAACTCAGATGCTGCATGCATAGTGCAAAGGTAAGACCCGCCGAACTTTCGAGCTGGGCTAAGAACCGTTCCAGCAACGTTAATCCTTAAAATTTTCCATGTCAGCAGACATGATGAAAAATCCTGACGGACGCGTTGGGTAATCTCAAAGTTATACTGCAGAACGATTCTGTAAGACCTCCGTGGCCTGAGTCGAGTCTGACCAGTTTGTTCCAGATTCGAGTCCGGGGACTCGAATTTGATTGAAAGGTAGTAAGGTTTTGCCCGAATGTGCAGTTAACCGGTCCCGATCTGCCGAGTGTACCGGGCCTGCTAAGTTATTTTCCCTTGATTATCATAAGCAAAAACCAAAGTTGATGAAATACTCGACATAGCCAACATGTGCTATTCATACAGGAATTCCAATTATAAATACAAGTACAAAAGAATATGACGTGCACTAATGAATGAGTCCATGTCCGATTCTTCGAGTCAGACAAGTATTCGGGGGCTACTGATGGGGACATATCTCTCGGGTACCCTATCATGAGGGTACCTGGTGCACGTATCGACTAAGACCCAACTATCAAGAGTCTACATGAAGCCCATAACAGAAGGCCCAAGAAGATGGAGTATCCTCCAAGATTAGGTATAGGCATAATCGGTTTAGACTTTCCTTACATGTAATCTGAGTCGGTTATAAATTCCTGAGACCCAGCCTATTATATAAAGGCTAGGAGGGCCGCCGATTCAGGACACGCAATACTCGAACCACCAAAACCCTAGCGAGATCGACATCTCGCCGGGACTCCATTGTAACTCGCATATACCCTCATATCAATACCAGACAAGTAGGAAGCAGGGTGTTACTCTCCGGAGGCCTGAACCTGGGTAAAATCCCTGCTTTTGCTTGTCAGCCGACGAAACTACCAGCTCTACCATGTTCTCTCCCCCATAATCTCAACCCTAGATTCTTAACCATGGGATTTGATGAGTTAACCCCTCGTCAGTTGTCATATTTCAAATTTGGTATTTTTATTTTCTAACAAGTGTATATTAGAAGACTCCATACGGAAAGATTGCATTTTATTTTTCTTCATTTTATTGGTGTTTTCAAAAGGGGGTCAAAGGCTGGCACAGATACTCATAGCAAAAGGTTAAATCTTTAATTTTATTTGTGGCTACTGCATAAAATCGTACTTGGATATCTAAAAGTTATTTTGACAAATTTTGGGGCCAAACTCGTGTCGCCCCTCCTAGATGGCTTCGGGGAACACCCTAGCACTAACACCCTGACCGACCCCATGCTTTACCCTTGCCGCTGCTCTATGTCATGTTAGCGGCAGGCCCCCATGCCGAAGATGTTTCACGATATCATCTACTGCGTGACAAAGCATGGCTCGCTGGCCCAAATGTCGGGGCCCTCTGATCTCAGGTCCTACAAGCAGATTGGGACCCAGGTAGCGCATTGTGGTGACTAACTCAGGGCGTCGTGTTGGTGATGGTGCTAGGCTTCTCCTATGGGCAGCAGATGCCCATGACAAATGGTTGTCATACGATATCGGGATAAGGGTTGGAGACCCTAGTTCATCGACGGCAGTAGTTGGTCGTGGTCATGTGGATGACGCGGCCCCCTAGTTCTCACGATTGTGATGGCCATTGACTTCATGTTGCTATGCATTCACGTGAAAATGTATTAAATACTTTAGTATTTTATTTTTATAATAAAATTAATGTCAAAAGTTATTTATATGTGTATGTACGTGGTACACATGGTCTAGTTTGTCAAAATTAATCTCGTGATTAATAATAAAATATATTATTGTGTATTAAGAAAATATGTCATATTCATGTGTACACACTTCTCGCAAATTTCACATCATTTCTGCAAGTACTCAAAGGATATGAAATTTTACATCACTTGCATCAATTTATTTCACATCTAACTAATTTCAAATCTAACTGGTACTACTAGTTAACATCTTTCTTCTATTATTACAATTACAATGCCGGTGTTTTGAACGGTTTATGTGAGGACCTCGATCGATTTTAATTTTCCTTTTGTATTGCAGCTAATTTAACCCCATGGAGTCGATCTAAGCATTACTTTCACCTACGTTTACGTACCGGAATCCACAACGTTCTCAGATGAGCCAAAAAGCTAGTGAGTTATGTACAAGCAGTGCCGGATCCAGAATCCGACCAAACCCCAGGCGAAGTTCAAATTTTAGTTTCGTAATTAGGCTATGCGATCAAATCACGAATTGACTAAAATATATAAGGTAGAAAATATTTTGCACCCCGGGCCATGGCCCCTGTTGCACGGGGTGTGGATCCACCCCACAAGAGTTGAAATAACAAGACGGACTAAAAGCAACAGCATACGACCACTTAACCAACCCTTTTCTTGTAAAAAAATGATATCAGTTCACCTAGCAACTTATGTAAACCAAGCAGGAGAGCGTACAAATGGACTGATGACTAAGTTGAAGGGCAGCATATAAAAGAACCTCTATCCACTACAGGAAAACGATAATGTATGCCTACAGCTTCTGCCGTAGGCATTTCTTTCGTATAGCTGTCGGCATATCTCACCCAGAATGCACAGGATACTAACACGTGGAATGTTTGCCTACAGCTTTTGCCGTCGGCATACCGTTCGACGCCGTTAGACGGACGTCAGGCGTTTTGGTTTGCCGACGGCCGATTGTTGCCGACAGCCCACATAGACCGTCGGCATACACGGTATATGCCGACAGCAATTGTATGCCGACGGCTTTTCCTTTGTATGCCGAGTGAGCAAAAGACGACGGCAAAGGCCGTCGGCATACATTTGTGCCGTCGGCATACATGTATGCCGACGGCATTTATGCCTACGCCGATGGCCTTTGGCCTTAGGCAAATTATCGTTTTCCTGTAGTGATCCTTCTAAGTTGACACAGATGATTTCTGTATCGGCAGCAAATCCACGTAGCAAGGTCGGTAAGGGAATGAACCATAGACAGCAGAAGCTTGCTGCTCGTGGTCTTTGATGAGCTCTTCGTATTCGTCTAGATACTGCATCCTCGACGTGTCGAGGTGATACGCTACCACCACAGTGTACAGTACAAGGATGAGCACTTGCTTAAATGGATGGAATCCCATGATTTTGCAGTACTCACCCCACATCGGGGGACCAAGGTGGGCGTTTCCTCTGGCCGCATCGATGAAATTGTCCTCGTCGGAGTTCCAGGAACATTCAGAGCCACTTCTGCTCCTCAGCTCTTCTGCTTCGTCCTCGTCCATCTCCCCCTCCTCCTTGGGTATGTCACTCTGACAATTTTCTTCGTTGTATATGTTTTCTTCATAATTACTACCTCTGAAAGAGCTGACTAGCTTGTTATCGCTGCTTTCAACCACACCCCATGTCACCCTCGGTTGTATTGAAAGAGGGTGAATCATATGACCATATGGGTTGAGGCAGGCGTTGTGTGCTAGTGCCCACCCTAGTTGACCATCTTCTGACTCGGTTAGCATCCATACTCGGAGCTGCAATTGTTTGATCGCCACGTAGTGAATCCCTCTCTCGTAGCTTGCTAAAATAGAATTGTTTGGCAGTGAATACGTAGCCTTTGTAGTGCAGGGCTCCCCGGGGAGCTCGACCATATCGTAAGTCCCCTTTAGGAGTCGAAAGATCATGAGGATTCTGTTGCGGCAATGCATGTAGAGCGACCCGCGCCAGTACTCGGATGACCACTCCGTTTCATAGTAGGGACGAGGAGATGTGGTCACTTCGTCGTAGAGGTGTCCTGGGGCACAACGTCCAGGCATGAACTCCCGGTTCTCCCACTGCCCCGTGCGCGATGAGTACACACTGAAAGGCACCACTTTTTCCTCCTCCTCGATCCCCTCCTCGCCTTGCTCCAGCCTCGCTGTTAACGATTCCTCGAGTAGCATATCTGAAGATGACGATGACTTGAGTGATTTCTCTTCCAACTCATCTGTCTCTTCTTCAAACAATCCCGATGAATCGATTTCATTATCTTCTTCAAAGGAATTGGGTAAGCACGCTGGCTCCATATCAACGACGTCATCTTGCTCCTCTTCTTCAGACAAGTGCTCCTCCCCAAACAATGTGGACAAGTATGGTTGCTCAAGGTCGACCCACGTCGGCAGTTCTGGCACGTGCTTTTCAATTAGGTCCACCCGCGTCGGTGGTGGTTCCGGGACGAAGCGCGGAAAGTCCTCCTCCTGAAAGGCGAACACCTCGTAGTGCAGCGACACAGCCGGGTCGAATGCGAGGAACATGCCGCGGGCACGGCGTGTGGGAGGCATCGACGGGCATGGTAGGCGAGCGCTGCACCGTAGCGTCGCCGGGTTGCACACGTAGTAGCTTCTCAAGTCCTCGAAGAGGAGGAGACCGTTACAGGAGTGACGCACTTTGGCCCAGCCGTGCCGGAAGACGGGGCGTCGGAAGACAGGCCCGTGGGCGGCACACCGTCGGTCCTGCTCGACCATCGGGGCAAAGAAGGCAGAACAGGACTTGCACCCTATCTTGGTGACGAAGATGCCAGGGAAGGCGTGGCAGGGGAAGTAGTGCGGGAGCAGGAGGTCGTGGGCGTCGACGATGTTGTAATAAACCCAGCGCAGTGCAGGTGTTAGGTGTCATTTAGTTTCAGTTTCGTCAGTTAGGACTTGGTCGTTTTTCCGATAAGTTCAGCTCCAGCTCGATAGGATCTGGAGCGAGTCTCGCGTGTGCATGATTCGTTCGTGGGATGGCACGAACAATACGGATCGTGGATGCGTTCTTTCCGTTGTAACTCGAATAAATAGCAATGAGATAAACAGAAAAGTCGCAAGTTGTGCGCGACGCAAACTCTCGTGTACTCGAGTCTCTCTGTCCACTGGTGTTCATCCTCAACTCCGGCTAGTTTAGGGACGACATTTGGTATCAGAGCCTAGTTTTGCCACAACCATGTCCAGCGGTGGCGAGGGCGCACTTCCCACCGACAAGAGCTCCTCGTCCGGCAAGTCCAAGACTCCTCCGCCCGCATCGCGACGGCGCTCGCAAAGCCGGGGACGGAGTCTGTCACGCCGCGGCGGCGGCGGTGGCGGCGGCGAGATCGTGGTGCAGCAGGTGGTGCGCGAGTCCGGCGGCGGCGGCGGCACCAGCCTCTCCTTCCCGATGTTGAAGCGCGGTGACTACACCAACTGGGCGATGGTGATGGAAGTCAATCTCCAGGCTGCGTCGCTGTGGGATGCGATCGAGGACGACACCGTCTCCCGGCGGGAGGACAAGCAGGCGCTGGCGGCGCTGCTCCGCTCCACCCCGAGTGAGATGCACTGCATGCTCATCGGCAAGGGGAGCGCCAAGGCGGCGTGGGAGGCCATCCGGGTACAGCACCAGGGCAACGATCGCGTGCGCGACACGCGCGTGCGGCGGTTCCGCACCGAGTTCGAGACCATCGGCTTCAAGGACGGCGAGCGGATTGACGATTTCGGGATGCGGATTTCAAATCTCGCGTCTGCTCTGCGCTCCCTCGGAGATCCGTGCGACGAAGAGAAAGTGGTGAGAAAGTTTCTTTCCGTCGTACCTGGCCGGTTTGTGCAGATCGCATTCTCCATGGAGACCATGATGGATCCAGCCACGCTCACCGTCGAGGAAGTCGTTGGGCACCTGCGCGCCGTCGAGGAGCGTCTGGACGGCGACCAGGGCAACTCCGGTGGGCAACTCCTCCTTACTGAGAAGCAGTGGGAGGAAAGGAAGAAGCAAAGCCGTGGCGGCGGCTCTGGCGGAAGCGGCAGTGACAACCGCGAGCGCCGCGACGGCAACGGCGGGCACAAGGGTGGACAGGCGCCACCTAAGCCCGCGACGTCGCCCGGTACCGGCAACGATGCCGAGCGGGAGAAGTGCCGCTATTGCGGCAAGAAAGGGCATTGGGCCCGTGAGTGCCGCAAGAAGCAGCGCGACATAGCCGCGGCAGCCGCGAACCTCACGCTGGCTGAGGAAGGAGATCCCAGCCTGCACCTGGTCACCGTCGTCGAGATGGAACAGCAGGCGACAACCGAGCACCTCGTCGCACACGGCATGGTGGCCCTGTTCTGCGACGCGGCGGTGTCAAGCACGGTGGAGCAAGTATTCCTCAATGAGGAGCGTGCGCGCGTGCAGTTCAGGCGCTCGCCGAGCGACACTGACGCGGCATGGTACCTCGACACCGGGGCGTCCAACCACATGACCGGCGACGTCTCCGTCTTCTCCGAGCTGAACAAGGGCGTCTCCGGCAAGGTGCGCTTCGGCGACAACTCCGCGGTCGACATCCACGGGCGCGGCACCGTCCTGTTCGCCATCGACAACGACCGGCACTGCGTGCTGACGAACGTGTACTGGATTCCCCGCTTGAAGTCCAACATCGTCAGTATTGGGCAGCTAGATGAGATCGGCTACCCCACGCATGTCGAGCACGGTTTCATGACGATCCGTGACGCCGATCGAAACCTGATTGCCAAGGTGTCTCGGTCGGAGAACCGACTGTACTCTGCTCACCTTGAGATTGTGCAGCCGGTATGCCTGTCGGCACAGGTGAAGGACGAAGCGTGGCGCTGGCACGCACGCTTTGCTCACCAAGGTTTCGAGGGGCTGGAGAAGCTGTCCAAGAAGGGGATGGTGCGTGGCCTCCCTGCCATGACCCACGCCGAGCAGTTGTGCGAGGCGTGCCTCGCCGGCAAACAACGCCGGGCACCGTTCCCTGCGGTGGCCAAGTACCGAGCGACAGAGCCCATGGAGCTTGTACACGGTGATCTCTGTGGGCCCATCACGCCAGCGACTCACGGCGGCAAGCGGTACTTTCTTCTTCTCGTCGACGACTACAGTCGTTACATGTGGTTGACCCTGCTAAAGACGAAGGACGAGGCGGCCACCGCCATTCGCCGTTTCAAGGCCGAGGCCGAGCTGGAGTCGCGGCGATCACTACGAGTTCTCCGCACCGATCGAGGTGGAGAATTCACCGCGAACGAGTTCGCGGACTGGTGTGCAGAGCGTGGACTCAAGCGTCATCTCACCGCCCCCTACTCGCCGCAGCAAAACGGCGTGGTCGAGAGAAGAAACCAGACGGTTGTCGGCGCTGTCAGATGTATGCTCAAGGCGACGAGCATGCCATCCCAATTCTGGGGAGAAGCGGCACACACGGCCGTTCATGTTCTGAATCGGTCGTACACGAGAAGCTTGGAGGGGAAGACACCACACGAGGCTTGGCATGGTGTCAAGCCGAGCGTGCACTACTTCCGTGTGTTTGGCTGCAGAGCGTACGCGAAGGAGACGAAGCCGAACCTGAAGAAGCTAGATGATCGTAGCAAGCCTATGGTCATGCTGGGATACGAGTCCGGCGGCAAAGCCTATCGCCTCTTCGATCCGGTGAGCCAGCGGGTTCACGTGTCGCGAGACGTCGTCTTCGACGAAGGAAAGAGCTGGGATTGGGGGGAGTCTACTGGCAGCACCCTCATCGTCGACAACTGGGTTATGCCACAGCCCCTTCCCGCCGCCGCGGCGGTCGCTGCTGCGTCTCCTACGACACAAGCTACTGAATCTTCAGTTTCACTCTCCCCATCTGCAGCAAACACATCTCCTTTGGCAGCCTCACCAATGGCGGCAGCCCCAACGCCTTCAACTCCCTCGACACCAGATGCTTCTGCGACTACGCAACCGGCGCAGTTCGTGTCGCCTCCGTCCAATGCGGACCCTGGTCTCGACGTTGACGATGACCCGGACGTGGAGCACCGGTACCGGCGTGTACTGGACCTGTACTCACCCGACGAGGTGAATCCAGGGAGGGCTGAGCGTCTGCTCCTTACGCCATCAGGCGAGCCAGCCACTCTCGCCGAGGCCGAGGGGGATGAAGCATGGCGACTAGCCATGATCGACGAGCTCGCGTCGATTGAAGAGAACCAAACCTGGTCATTCTCTGATCTGCCACCAGGACATAAACCGATCGGCCTCAAGTGGGTTTACAAGCTAAAACGCGACGCCGACGGCAACGTCCTCAAGCACAAGGCCAGGCTCGTCGCAAAGGGGTATGTCCAGCGGCCGGGGATCGACTTCGATGAGGTCTTTGCACCTGTTGCTCGCCTGGACTCTGTACGACTTCTCCTCGCCGTTGCTGCTCAATTCAAGTGGCAGGTACACCACATGGACGTGAAGACTGCGTTCTTGAACGGTGAGCTCGGCGAGGAGGTCTACGTGAGCCAGCCGCCGGGGTTCGTCGACGGCAGCAACTCCAGCAAGGTCATGCGCCTCCACAAGGCGCTCTATGGGCTGCGTCAAGCACCACGCGCATGGAACACCAAACTGAACGCTGTTCTGGTGTCACTCGGCTTCACCCAGAGCGCGTCCGAGCATGCGGTGTACACGCGCGGCGAGGCTGACTCGCGACTGCTCCTAGGGGTCTACGTCGACGACCTCATCGTCACGGGAGCCTGCATCAACGCGATCACCTCGTTCAAGCAGGAGATGTGCCAACGCTTCAAGATGAGCGACATGGGCCTGCTCACTCTGTACCTCGGCATTGAGGTGAGCCAGGCGCCCGGGGTGATCACTCTGAAGCAGAGCGCATTCGCCACCAAACTGCTGGAGAAGGCGGGCATGGCGGAGTGCAATCGTGTCCATGTGCCGATGGAGCCTCGCCTCAAGCTGTCAAAGGAGAGCCCCAATCCGCCGGCCGACGTCACGCTGTATAGGAGCATCGTGGGAAGCTTGCGTTACCTGGTGCACACTCGCCTAGATATCAGCTTCAGCGTCGGCATGGTGAGTCGATTCATGCAGGCGCCCACCACGGAGCACATGAGTGCTGTGAAGCACCTGCTCCGTTACATCGCCGGTACGATCAACCACGGCTGCTCCTACACCTCAACCTCTGAAGGTGCGCACCTGGTTGGCTACAGTGATGCAGACATGGCCGGCGACGTTGATGACAGGAAAAGCACATCCGGAACCCTGTACTTCTTTGGAGACTGTCCTGTTTCATGGCAGTGCCAGAAGCAAAAGGTTGTCTCGCTCTCCTCCTGCGAATCAGAGTACATCGCCGCCGCCACCACAGCATGCCAAGGCGTCTGGCTTGGGCGTCTCCTTGGCGATCTGCTCGGGACTAATCCTCTCGTCGCCGAGCTGCACGTGGATAACAAATCCGCGATTCAACTATGCAAGAACCCTGTGTTCCACGACCGAAGCAAACACATCGAGGTGCGGTATCATTTCATTAGAGGCTGCATTGAGGATGGGTCTGTCTCGGTTCAGTTCATCGGCACCGAAGAACAACTCGCTGACATTCTGACTAAGGCGCTCGGGCGTGTTCGGCTTCAGAAGCTCCGCGAGAAGATCAAGGTTGTCGAAATAAAGTAGACACTGCATCTGGTTTAGGGGGAGAATGTTGTAATAAACCCAGCGCAGTGCAGGTGTTAGGTGTCATTTAGTTTCAGTTTCGTCAGTTAGGACTTGGTCGTTTTTCCGATAAGTTCAGCTCCAGCTCGATAGGATCTGGAGCGAGTCTCGCGTGTGCATGATTCGTTCGTGGGATGGCACGAACAATACGGATCGTGGATGCGTTCTTTCCGTTGTAACTCGAATAAATAGCAATGAGATAAACAGAAAAGTCGCAAGTTGTGCGCGACGCAAACTCTCGTGTACTCGAGTCTCTCTGTCCACTGGTGTTCATCCTCAACTCCGGCTAGTTTAGGGACGACAGACGATTGCACGCCACGCGCGGCAGACGCGTCGGGAGCCGGCGAGGGCCTGCGTAGGTAGGCGGCAGAGGATGTGGAGGAGCACGTCGTAAGGGAAGCAGATGCCGTTGCCGTCGCAGTCGGCCATGGTGACGATGGATGGGTTGATTGATTCCTCTGCTCTCGGAGGAGAACCCGGCAGCTTAGTTTATCTTGCTTAGAAGTTCTTGTTTCGGGTACTGAAAGATTGAGCATGACCCACTCCAATCTCTACCTGAAGTAAGTAATATGTATTGGATAGCTCTGAGTGCAAGATATGCGACCCTACCTCCTCCGCCACAAACACCCGCCGCAGTCACAGATCCATACCTCGCCGCAGTCATCAGAAACTCCATCCATGTTGCCACTGGTCATCATAGTCACCCGTGTCAACCCAAAGAAGTTGTTGTGTTCTGCTCGCACAACCACGGACGACACTCTAAAGCACATCTTTACCAGGCGCCTCTATCCGATGCTAGAATTGACGGATTGATTCGATCAATTCGACCAGGTGCCACCAAGCAATGGAAAGACCAAGAAAACAATCGATCGATTTTAAATGTTGATTTTACGAAGTTTAAACACACATGTCTTCGTATCCACACAAACTGAAGCGGGAGTATATTAAAGAGAAACAACAATGGAGACACAACAAAGTCGAGCGGCGAGGAGAAGTAAGAAGCAGGGGATGCATCATTCTAGCGGAGATTTTTTTTGGCCTTGTCGCATGCAATCCGATATACCATTGTCGGGTTGTAGAAGTAGTACTTTCCACAGTCCTAGCGGAGGAGAATGTTGTTGCAGGAGTGATGGTCTATTGCCCAGTCGTCCGGAAAGACGAGGCACATGAAGTCAGGCATGTTGTCGATGACGACGAGTTGCACCAGCAGGCTGAGTATGGTGGAATCGGATTCGAATCCAACTCGGTTACAAGACATTGATGAATGAGCTTTGGAAAAATTAGTGCGTGGGAAGGAGGTTGTGGGCATGGATGATGGCCCGCCATGCACGGAACATCAATGCCACGTCTCAAAAGGCGCCAGAGGATGTTGACGAGAACATTATAGGGGAAAGATGCCACAAATGTTTTTTGTGTGGTAGAGCAAACACACCAATCACAGGATTCGATCCCGGTAGGGCGGGGAACTGTTAGTAAACACTTTTCGGTCAAATACAGCCGATGGATTAGATCTGATACCTTAGTGAATTTGACCTCAGTTCTCTCTGTGAGGGTTCCTAGGTCGTCCAATTAGACGGTTTTTTACTTTTATCAACATTCGAAGTATATTCATGCCATTTGTTTCGCTCGTTATTATAGCATCCCAGATCATGTAGTTGCGGAGGTGCGCGTGGACATAGAGAGTGACATACAATACTTTGTTGCACCCACCAATAATATATTTCAAAATTCAGTCAATCCAACTGACCAAAAGAATTATATGAAATACAACATAACCTTGCAGATTTTCTTAGCTAAAAGAAATACAAAACATACAAAGCACTCGTCCACTGAAAAACTAGCCAGGTTACCGCTATGGAGAGTACTATACATATAAATATCAGAGTAAAGTTAAGTCACGTGAACATGCCGGGGACAATTTTCGACTGGTAGCGTGTCCTCGTAACAAGGTCGGTAGGTGAACGAATGGTCGACACAACAAGCTTGTTTCACATGATCTCTAATGAGCTCGTAGTCATCACCTAGATATTGCATCCTCGACGTGTCGAGATGGTACACTACCACCGCATCGTGAATTATTAGGATGAGTGCGTTCTTATGTGGATGGAATCCCATGATCCTGCAGTAGACACCGAATCTCGGCGTCCCAAGGAGTGTGGCGCCTTCGTCTACGTTGATGAAGTTATCTTCATCCGAGTTCCAATTATATCCATAGCCAACCGATGCATAATCCAGGGCTGAAAAAACAGGCTAAAGCCCGTCCTACCTTCGGAAAAAATGCTAATGCATATTAGAACAAAATGTTCTTGACTATTAAGAAAATATTCTACCTATCTCGTAATAATATTCTTGTATATTTTCTATAAAATAATGTACAAAGAAAAGAAAATGGAAATAGCAAACGAGAACAATTGATTTTTTTTAGCTCCCTCGCTTTGCTGTTATATGTAGAATGTACAATTCGTATCCTGTAACCAGCAATTTTCTTTTTTTAGTGTGCTTACACATATCGGTGTAAATCAAGTGCATGACCCTTTTTGTGGAGAAGTGGCATTGTCAGAATATAGAATGTTCGTTCGAATTCTGACCAGATCCACTTGATATGAGATATTCCTCCGTTTCTAGCCTTGTTGTGTTTCCGGAGAAACTATTTCAGACCAGACACCAGAGCATTGGGTATTAAATTCTGATAGAGATATTGCTAGCATAAGAGGTGGGTGCAAATAACATAGATAATGTTTCATCATTCGCTGTTTAGAAGTGATTTTATGTTAAAAATTACAGCTATACTTTGCGGTTTAATTTGGCTCACATGAACCATTTACTGTTTTAAAAAAAGTTCCAATTATGTTGGCACAAAGCGGTTGCCATGTCACGTTCAAACAAAACACCAATACACATCTATTGGCCACTCCATGCAAAAAACGTCAGGCAGACGGCGCGGCAAAGCGCGCTGACCCGTCTTGGCGTCTAGTATATATCTCTAAGAGAACTAAGCTCCCTAGGATTGGTATCCTCTCATGCTCCCACATATCCACATCATGATGGAGCCCATTTAATCATAAAACTAATCTCATTTAATTTTATAAAACTAACCTCCCTAGGATTTGTGTCCTCTAATTCTCCCACATGTCCACATCATGATGGATCCCATTTAATTATATTTATTTATATTAAACAGTTTTAAATACATAAATAAATTCTATTGGATATATACATATGTTTGTAATTATATGCTAAAAAATTTGTGAAATAGAAAAGGGATTCCCATCTATAAAAAAAAGAAAATTGTAGCTGTAAAAAAAGAAAAATAGCTCCATTGCCCTTCAAAATTACTCTTTTTGTGTAGACCAAAATACAATAAAATCTTGTAGAGTGCGTACAACATATTTGTAGTTGTACGTTTAGTTTCAAAAAATTGAACCGTAAACTTTTCCCTCAAAATTACTCTTTTGTGTAGACCAAAATACAAAAAGAACTTTTAGAGTGCGTACAACATACACGTAGTTGTACGTTTTATTTCAAAAAATTGAACCGTAAATAGTTATTTCATTTTTTTAAGGAGATGTGGTGAATTTGGAGCTACCGGCTCTATCTGAGAACTCTCTCTCTTATCTCTGCCGCCAGCGTCCACCATAGCATTACGAAGCCTGTGTCACGCGACACCATTTCTCTCCCTCCACCTCCCTCCTCGAGATGTATTCTGCACATACCTCTAGCTCCGTCAATAACATGGGTCTACAGGGCACATCCATCTCAGATGTCGTGCCTCAAGTCCGTTGTTAACTTGCACGCCACCTGCGCTCCCCTCTGGTGGCCACCCAACGCCAGTGAGCTGAAAGACTTACTACAACCCTCGCAGTAGTTGCACATGAACACCTATGTCGCCTCTGGCATCGTCTGTGTTGTCACCGTTGCTGTTAGTCGCTCGACTCGACGGTGGTGGCAGCTGCGGTTGAAACCGTGAACGACAAATCAATCTTGAATGCGGGTGAAATGATGAGTTATACGCCTTGTTGGATGCCACCTATTACTAATGAAAAATGATTTGGCTATTTATCTGTGAACTTTTTTCTACGGTATATTTACTTATATCTTACTTGTCTTCAGACAACGAGCCAGATTATGTAAAAAATGCATGTGTATATTTTGCACATGGTTGAATACATACACTAAAAAGATCTATGTTTGCGTAGCCTCAGTTGCAATTATTAGAGTGTAGAAAAGTCATGACCACGAGTACATAATTTAAGTTTCATGACATTTCATAATTATCGTTGTATCCTGATCGTCTAACTGAGTGTAACCTATTTTTAAGTGGGGTCATACTCTTTCTTTTGAGTGGTGTATTCTTAACCTTACTACAATTAAATAATTGTGCTGCTTATCTACTTCTCTATGTTTATGTGAGGACGTCTGATTAATTCTGTTGTAAAATAGTGAGTCAGTGGTAATATTTTCTCCATTATTGATATTTTTCTATATATGTTTCGCTAATTTTTTTTATTATTTTATCTATCGTTGTTCCCATTAGGACAGACGCAGCAACGCGCGTCTTTTTCTTCTAGTGTACATGAAAGCGAATGTTGAGTCTCAAGGCCGAAAGAGCGTTTGAAGTGCTATAGTAAAACATAACCATTATTTACCTCTGGGATGACGATTTTCCTACCGGCAACACGTCCTTGTAGCAAGGTCGATATGTAAAGGCATCATCTACACAGCAAGCTTGTTGCTCATGATCGTTCATGAGCTCGCGCTCGTCGGCTAGATATCCTCGACGTGTCAAGATGGTACACTACCACTGCAAAGTAAATTACGAGTATGATATCTCCGGCAACGACTCCTCGGTCAGGATAAACCTCTGAAAAAGGAATACATGATAATGCAGCGACACGGCCGGATCAAAAGCAAGGGACATTAAGTCCATGGGCCACGACGACAATTACATTTAATATTATGTCTCGGAGATATTTTCTAACAATTCTTCTATTTTTCACAAGTAAATGTAGAAAACAAGAACAATTGATTAATTAAAACTGAAAAAATAAACATAAAACATGACAATGATGTGTGAAAACTAGAACGAAAAGAAGGAAAAAAACATCACAACGAGAAAATTGTCGTAATAGCATTTGTGCTGCAATTGGTAGCATATACAAATACAGTGTTTGTTGTTCATTACTTAGTCGTACAAAAATATCCCTTTTTTAAAACAAAAAATGTCTCATAAATCACAAGATCTGTTCCAATAGCTAACGGTGATATGACTTTGGTCCAGTGAAAATGTTTCGTCATCCATGGAAAATGTTTATTTATCTCAAAACTGTACTTGTTGAGCAAAAACGTTTCACTTTTTTTAAAACAAATATACTACAACAGAGCGTAGAAAAATGTTTGGTGGATAGTACAAACATCACTCATGGCTCGGAAAAATAATAGTTGGCAGAACAAAAATAGTACTCATAGAAAACAAAACAATAGGAACAACTTGGCCAATTTTTCGCTAGGGACGAGACCCATCCCCTCACGTTTACCGCCGAGCATCTTTGATGTTGGCACCTATGATGTCTCGTCCATATGTTGGAATCATCGCATTTGGAGACTTGGCTTGGAGGAGCACATTAGTCATATGCATCGTTGCTCTAGTGTTTGCCGCTGTTGCGTGTTGAACTTTAGGGGCGCCATGTACGCCTTTGTTGGTGCGTTTAAGATGATGCCTTTCTCGAGCTAGTCTGAGTCCGCAACCCACTAGCCAACCCTTTCAGCCACTCAAGGGTGGATGGTGCGTCGATAAGGAAAGCTCGGTGGAAGATGGTGGTCTTCAAAGGTGTCCGGCATTGGCAGAGACGCGTCTTTGTTGTCAGGTTTTGGGTGAAGCCCTCTTTACATCATGTTTATAGTGTGTGTGGCAGCAAGTCTTCGGACTAGCATTGTAAGCACAACTGCATTGTATCGGCTATCGACCTCTTCTTCTAGGTGTCATACATCTTCAAGACATATCCTTAAACAAGACAAAAACTGAGATAATATATCAGAATGTTAGTGGCATGAAAAATACAAAAAAAAATCAGCATGTGTGAAAACAAATATGGGCCCATGGCCGCCACGGCTCCAGCCGTGATGGCCAGCGCTACCGCCGCGGCCTTGCCACTGACTCGTCCCCGAGCCCGCCGCCCAGCCCAAGAGGTGGACCTCCGCACCGTCGCCACCCGCTTGACCGTCCAAGATCAAGCTCGCTGTCCTCTGTGCTCCCGACGCCCTCAGACGACCGCGCGCGCACTGAGAGCGGGCCACCTGGGTTCACCGCGTCGCCTATGCCACTTACTCCACTGCTACAGATTGAAGAGGCCAATGCTACCACTCCTTCAACGGTTCCCGCCACGCCAACTTCGGCTGCTTCATCGACCCGTGCCTCTGATGCCAACAGCGCCGAGCCGATCTTCATGTCCAAGATGAAAGCCCTGCTCTCGACGCCGCCATCTTCTCCACCAAGGGCCCCTGCTGCTAGGCGCAAGACGATCGTCGGTTGCTCATACCGCCGATCAAGCATCCGGCTGAACCTCAAGGGCCGCCGTGTGCCGGTGGCCAGGATGGCTGAGGAGCTAATCTGCCGCCGCATGGGAATTGTGCAAGATGGGGAGCCGGTCACGGAGCAGGCCGTGGCGGAGTTCATTCGCCTCTTCCAGGGGCAGCTCCCGAGCACCATCCTCACTGCGCTGCGGGCCCTGTTCCGCCTGGACTGCGCTGGAGCCAACGCCGGCGAGGATGCCCTTCTAAACCATGGTGGTGGAGGTGTTCTCGACCTTGCCGATGTTGCCGAAGATGAGGCCGCGATTGAAGCCTGATGATGACTACTCGAGCCTGCGACTACTCTAGAGAGTTCCTACGTGTTCCATGTTAGATCGATCTATGTTTTTGGTTCTGTTGCTCTTACCTCTGCTTGAGTACCCGGCGCATGTGCTGGATCCTGTTTGTGCTGATCACCCAGGCTACTGGCTACAGCTCCTGTTAGATGTTTGCTCCTATTTTAATGGACGATCTTACGAAACTGCTTTGTTTCCTCTGCTGGAACGTGAGAGGCTTAAATGACCCAGATAGACAAACTGTTGTTCATGACCTCGTCGCTGCTTCTTCTTGTCACATAGTTTGCCTCCAGGAGACGAAGCTTCAGAGCGTGGACCATTTCACTGCTTGTTACCTGGGAGGTGGTAGGCTGCGTGGCTTTGCCCAGCGCCCTGCCATTGGGACCAGAGGAGGAATCCTCCTTTTATGGGATGAAGATGTGATCACTATCTCCGATGTCCAGGCCACAGAGTTTTGCCTCTCGGCTAGGTTAACCTCGATGCACTCCGATACTAGCTTCAAGATCACAACGGTCTACGGTCCTACTCTTGCCTTGCGAAAGGAAGACTTCTTTGCCGAGCTCTTGGTGTCAAAACCTACCGCGGGCACAATGTGGTTGGTCCTCGGCGATTTCAATCAAATCTTTAGAGCGAGAGACAAAAACAACACCAACATCACTAGGCGGCGAATGAACAAGTTTAAAGCGACACTCGACAATTGTGACCTCAAGGCTATACACTTGCAAAACCGGCGCTTCACGTAGTCAAATGAGCAAGCAAACCCCACCATGTCTAGGATCGACGGCGCATTTTGCAATCCGGAATGGGATCTTAGCTTCGGAAACCACATCCTCCACGGCCTATCCTCCTCGCTATCCGATCATTGCCCCCTCTTGCTTGCCGATGACTCCGGGCCACGCCGTCCACGCTCTTTTCGCTTTGAAAGCTTTTGGACGTGTCTCCCCGGTTTTAAGGACATTGTCATGGAGGCTTGGACCATGCATACGCCACACCAAGAGCCATGCCAAATTCTCTTCCACAAGCTTAGGAAAACGGGGATCAAGTTAAAACGATGGAGCCAAAGCTTCTTCTCAAACACCAAGGTTCAATCGCACATGGCTCTCCTCATTATCCTCCGACTTGATGAAGCCCAAGACTTTCGGCCTCTATCCCCGGAAGAAAGAGACCTCCGTGCACGCCTCAAGCGGAAAGTTTTAAGCCTTGCGGTGGTCGAGCGCTCAAGGAAGAAGCAATGTTCACGTGATACTAACGTTCGGGAGGGAGATGCAAACACCAAATGTTTCCATATACGTGTCAATGCAAGAAGGAGGAAAAACCACATTCACCAGCTAAGACGTAATCATGGATGGGTCACGTCACATGAGGAAAAAGAAGAAGTTGTGCACGATTACTTCCATGCGGCAATGAGAAGAGGCCCACCCCGCGAGCTAGACTTCAATTGGGAAACATTTGTCCACCCAAATGTTGATCTAGGAGAGATGGATGCACCATTTATGGAGGAGGAGCTGCTCCGTGCCATCAAGCAAATGCCGGCGGACAAGGCTCCGGGTCCGGACGGTTTCACCGGTGCCTTCTTTAAAGCAACTTGGGACATAATCAAGGCGGATGTCATGCGGATCATCCACCTCTTTGGCAACCTTCACTCCGACAACTTCCATTGGCTAAACTCGGCGAATATGGTCCTCATACCGAAAAAAGAGGGGGCCGAATGCATCTTGAACTTCCGCCCCATTAGCTTGATACACGTCATCTCCAAAATCATTGCCAAAGTCTTGGCTACCCGGCTAGCACCTCACATGAACACATTGATCTCTCCCGCTCAAACCGCATTCATAAAGAATAGAAGCATCCACGATAACTTCATGTTTGTGAGAAACTTTGCTAGAAGACTACACCGCAACAAGACTCTGGCGCTCCTCTTCAAGTTGGATATCCGCAAAGCTTTCGATGCCGTCCGGTGGGACTACCTTATTGATCGCCTAAGACGTCTTGGCTTCCCGAGTCGTTTTTGCGATTGGATCTCCGCCATTCTCCGCACTTCCACTTCGAGGATCCTCCTAAATGGGGTGCCTACCTCTGAAAGGACATTTTGTGATCTCTTAGTTTTGTGTGTTAGTTAACAACACTTTGGATGTTTTAATCTGGTGCTAAGTGATGCAGGTTTTATTGTATACAACATATGCACCAACACCAAAAAGAGAAAAGAGTTTCTGGAGCATTTCAGGCCGGAGTTTCCGGCCTCCAAGGCGGAGTTTCCGGTCCTTGGTCTTGTCCTCGAAGAAACAGCAAGCTGCTGATTTGCTGCTCAGCCCCTGGTGTGGGGCGGAGTTTCCGGCCCTCAGGACCGGAGTTTCCGCCCCTGGCCGAACATTCCGGCCCCAGGGCACCGGAGTCTTTGCCCAAGCCTCTGCTGCGAAGTTGCTGCTCAGCCCCTGGTGTGGGGCGGAGTTTCCGGCCCCCTAGGCCGGAGTTTCCGCCCCTGGCCAAACATTCCGGCCCCAGTGCACCGGAGTTTTGGCCCGAGTCTCAGCTATGAAGAAGTTGCTCAGCTCCTGGTGTGGGGCGGAGTTTCCGGCCCTGTAGGCCGGAGTTTCCGCCCCAGGCCGGAGTTTCCGGTCACTAGGACCGGAGTCTCCGGTGTGATTCTTTCTGCAACGGCTATTTTTCTGGGAGGGGTATATATACCCCTCCATCTACCTCCAGCCAGCTAGCTCGCCCAGAATACAAGATCCCCATTGTTGCAAGCTCAAGAATCACTAGATCTCCCAATCCCTCCACCCAAACTTGTTGATCTTTGGAGGATTGAAGGAGAAGGCCCCGATCTACATCTTCACCGAGCCGTTTGTCATTTCCCCCTCATTCACTTGAGGGACCATTTGCTAGGGTTTCCACTAGGAAAACCTAGCCCCCTATTGTACTCACTTGATTGTCTTTGTGACAGATTGTAGCTGTTTGGGAGCCCCCAATCCTTTGTGGGTTGTGCCCCAAATCGTTGTTGTAAAGGCTCCGGACTCCGCCTTGAAGGTTTCCGATAGTTGAAGTGAACCAAACCTTTGTGGTGCGGTTCACCGGAGAAGAGGGTGAGGCCTTTGTGGCCGTTGAACCATTGTGTTGGTTCACACCTCTCCAACGAGACGTACTCCCCTAAAAAGGAGGAACTCGGGATTACATCCGTGTCTCCGCGTGCTTTGACTTCGGTTACCTCTATCCTTGTTTACCGCCTTATTATATCGTGCTTAGTTGCTAGCTTGTCATATAGGTAAATTCACCGTAGTTGCATATCTAGAGAATTTACCTTTTGTGTCAAGCCTAAATTGAAAAAGACTAAAATTGGAGTAGCACCTATTCACCCCCCCCCTCTAGGTGTCATACCGATCCTTTCAATTGGTATCAGAGCAAGGCTCTCTTGTTTTGGGTTTAACCGCCTAAGAGAAGTATGACACAAAGTGAGGATGAGGCCGATCTTGCCAAGGCCAAGGAGACCATGGCATCCATGGCCGATATCAAATCGTTGGAAACAACATTGACATCGTCCATGAATGACATGAATGTCAAATTTGATGAGTTGCGTGACATGCTCATGAAACTCACAAATGCCAAGGTTTCGGAACCATCCCACTAGAGGGTATCTCTAACTCCGATGAAGGTGATTCCGAGGAGGGTAAAAAGAAAAATGAGAAGGGGTTGGAAACCATCTCCGGATCTAAACCATCTCCTCCTCCTCCTACCAAGCATGAAGATGGGAAGGAAGAGTACCATAACGTTCCGGGATGGTACCCTATCGACCCACCTATCACCACCCGCATAAACCCCATTGGTCCTCCACCTAAGCTTAATGCATTAGCCTTTGCTAGTTGGCAACGCTCAATGAAATCTCATATTAACAGTGCCTCTATCGAGCTTTGGAGGATCATTGAAGAAGGGTACAAGGTTGCGGATCCAAGCAATGTGACAAGAAGAGAATTTGCCGAAAAGCAACTCAATGCCTCCGCACTCCATATGATTGAACTTTCAGTGGGTGAAAGTGACAAGCATTATGTTCTCAATGCCTCCACCGCCAAAGAAGCTTGGAATTGTCTTGAGGTTGCATTTCTTGGGAATGAAAGCATGAAGAGAAACCGATATGAGTCTTTGAGCAATGATGCCGAAGGATTCTACATGTTTGACAATGAGACTCATGAAGACATGTATGGAAGACTCAAGACTCTTGCAAAGGCCTTCTTTGATGTGGGGGCAACCTATGTGGATGATGCTTATGTCAAGAGGAAGTATGTGAATGCTCTCTTGCCTTCCGAGCCCATCGAGGTGAAGGCCATTCAAGGAAGACACAACTACAACGAAATGACATCCAATGAAGTTATGCAAGAAGTGCAAGCCTCCAAGGTTGCCACCAAGAATGCCGAAGATAGCCGTGCTAGGGCCATGGGGATGAAACAAGGCCCCTCACTTGCTTTGAAGGCCAAGGTGGTATGTCTTGATGAGGTTGAAGCGTGCCCAAGCAACATTGCTCCAAATGATCTTGAACCGGCTCTAAATGGTCATATAGCTCTTGCCACAAGAGAGTTTTGGCAAGACCCGGCAAAAGCTAAAGCCAAGGTTGATAAAGAGAACAACTCAAGTGGGAAGAAAGAGCTAGCCTCAAAGTGGAAGACGTGCTACAATTGTCATGACAAGAACCACTACATAAGAGAGTGTCCTTATGAGAACCGAGAGCAAAATGGTGGGAAGCTCATCCCCAAGGACCATTCAAAGTTGATCCAAAAGAAGCCCGCAAGACCAAGGAAGCCTTTCTTCAAGAAGGCACCAAGAATTGTGTTGGTGGCACAAGAAGAATATGCCACAAGTGATTCCGAAGATGAAGATGCACCTACTAAAGAGGTAGCCGCATTGGCTATTGTATCAACTTCATCATCTTCTCTCTTTGAATCCCCCAATGAGAACTTCTCCACCAACAATGCTCGTTGCCTCATGGCTAATGTCACCGAGGTATCATCTCCTTCTCCCAAGACTATGCATGAAATGAGTGATCAATCTAGTCTTGTGATTAAGAAAGAACTTGTTGCTTTCGATACTTCATGACTAACTTGCAAGGTGAAGCTAAGGAACATGTTGAGTCTCTCATGAGACAACTATGTGCGGCCGAAGAACTTCTTCAAGAAAAGAGTAAGATTGAGAGAGAGGATTCTCTCACCATTGCCTCTTTGAATGCTTCCGTAGCATCCTTGAATGCCTCTCTTGATGAAGAGAGTGAAGAAAGATGTTCTCTTGAGGAAAGACTTGAGTCTCTTGATGCTAAAAATGATGATATCATTAATAAAATCATTAAGGATAGAGATCATGTTGTTGCTAAATATAAAGTGCTTAAAAAGGAGAAAGTTGAACTTGGGGTTGCTAATGCTAGACTTCTTGAGGGTATGGAGAAGCTTGACAAGGCTCACAAGGCCTTGGAAACAACTCACTCCCTTTTAGTCAAGTCTCATGAGCAACTTCAAACTCAACTTTCTAAATCTAGCTCAACTAGCATATCTATTCTTCCTCGTGTTCATGAAAATGTTATTGAAGAAAATGTTAGTGCCAAGACCTCTATTCCCAAAGTAAAGATAAGGGTATTGCTTACTTATTTGAGCAAAAACCACACAAAGGGAAGGAGGGTCTTGGTTATGTAGCCGAGCCCAAGAAGAAAGTGGGCAACAACAAGAAGATCAAGACCAAGCCCGCACAAGCCGAGACTTCCATTGCGGGTGGTAGTGCCACAAGGGGCAAGACCACTCGTAGTGACTTTGCGGGGCATAACAACCCCAACTATATTCTTTATGTTGATTATTATGGGGATGTTTATGCTCAATATGTTGGTCCATATGATGGTTACATTGATTACTCTATTTGGGTTCCTAAGACCCTTGTTGCTAACCAAAGAGGACCCATTGAGAAATGGGTACCTAAATCCAAGCAATGATTTCTTGTAGGACTATGCTTCCGGTGGATCGAAATGGGTGGTTGATAGTGGATGCACTAGTCATATGACCGGAAGCAAGGAGATTATGACGGACTTGAGACCAAATCTAGATTATACAATAACCGTCTCTTATGGTGATAATTCAAAAGCTGAGGTAAAGAGTCTCGGCAAGGTGGTAGTTGCAAGGATATCACCCTTGTAAATGTCATGCTTGTTGAGTCTCTAGGTTACAATCTTATGTCCGTTCGTGCTCTTAATAAGATGAACTTTGATGTCCATTTTACTATTGATATGGTGGTACTCTTGAGGAGCAAGACTCTAAAGGTCATGTTCGTTGGGTATGTTGAAAATGAGTTGTTTGTGGTAGACTTTTCGGGGTCTACCAACACTCAAGCAATATGCCTATTCGGAAAGGCCGACGTGGGGTGGTTGTGGCATCGCCGCTTGTCCCATGTCAACATGAGAACTTTGCAAAGTCTTCACAAGGGTGGCCACATTCTTGGACTAAAAGACAATGTTTCTTTTTCTAGAGATCGTCTTTGTAGGGCTTGTGTTGAAGGAAAGATGCATGATTCTCCCCATCCGGGCAAGACCATTATTTCATCAACAGGATTTTGGAACTTCTTCATGTTGATCTCTTTGGTGCCGTGCCTCAACCTAGTCTTGGTGGGAAGAAATATTGTTTGGTGATTGTTGATGACTATTCAAGATTTACTTGGGTTTATTTCTTCAAGACGAAGGATGAAACCCAACAAACCATCATCGACTTTTCCAATATTGTTCAACGCCAATACAATGTCCCTATTTTGGTCATTAGGAGTGATAATGGCTCCGAGTTCAAGAACTACACCTTAAATGAGTTTCTTAGTGAAGAGGGGATTCGTCATCAATATTCCGCTGCATATACCCCTCAACAAAATGGTGTAGCCGAAAGGAAGAACCGGACTCTCATGGATATGGCAAGGTCTATGTTGGCGGAGTTTAAGTCTCCGCTATTCTTATGGGCCGAGGCTATCTCCACGGCGTGTCACTCATCTAACCGGTTATTCTTTCGTGTTGGCAAGAAGTTTACATCTTATGAGATGCTCACCGGCAACAAGCCCAATGTCTCCTACTACCGAGTTTTTGGTTGTAAGTGTTTCTATAAGAACAAAAGTGTTCGTTTGTCTAAATTTGAATCTAAAGCTTTAGAGGGTGTTTTTGTTGGTTACGGTGCCGAATCTCACACCTATAGAGTCTATGACAAGACCGTTGGGAAAGTCATAGAATCTTGTGATGTGAGGTTCGATGAGAATGACGGCTCCCAAGTGGCGCAATTTCATGTTTGTGATGTAGATAATGAGGAACCTCAAGAAGCAATAAGAAGAATGGGGGTTGGTTTCCATCGCCCCATTGAAATCCATCATGAGCCTCCTCAAGCAAGTCCTAGCTCCACTCATGTGGAGAATCCATCATCACAAGTTGAAGTTGCACCTTCTATGGAAGCAAATGATGCACCTATCCAAGAACAAGTTCAAGGCCCTCCTCAAGTTGACCAAGAGGCTATTCAAGAACCAAGTTCTCCTATTGTCAACACTAGCCAAGGTCAAGACCAAGATCAACCCTCTCCTTCTTTGTTGAAGATGAGCTTCAAGATGATCAAGGTCAACACACCGGTCAAGACGGGGACTCAAATGATCAAGATGATCAAGCCGAAATTCCTCGCATCAATGAGGATATCGAAACCCGTCGTATAGCAAGAGTCAAAAAGGATTGGAGAAGAAAGAGTCTTCATCTAGAGAATATCATTGTTAATGTCAAGAACAAGGTCACCACAAGAAAACAATTGGCAAATTTCAATGAACATCAAGCTCACATCTCTATGGTGGAACCAAAGAAAGTCTTTGAAGCTCTTGAAGATCCGGATTGGTTGGAAGCCATGCATGAAGAACTCAATAACTTCAAGCGCAACAAAGTGTGGAATCTAGTGGAGAAGCCAAAAGATTGCCTCAATGTTATAGGCACCAAGTGGATATTCAAGAATAAGCAAGATGAGCATGGAATGGTTGTGAGGAACAAGGCAAGATTGGTAGCACAAGGGTTCTCTCAAGTTGAAGGCATTGATTTTGGAGAGACCTATGCTCCCGTGGCTCGCCTTGAGTCCATCCCTTATGACCGATAGGTTCGAGATGTCCATGATGGGAGAGTTGAAGTACTTCCTTGGTTTTGAGATCAAGCAATTGAGTGGAGGGACCTTCATCTCTCAAGCCAAATATACCCAAGACATGCTCAAGAGGTTCAAGATGCAAAATGCTAAAGAGAAGAAATTTCCTATGGACACCAAGTGTCATCTTGAACTTAATCCAAAGGGTAAAGATAAGGATGTTGATCAAAAGCTCTATCGTTCTATGATTGGTTCTTTGCTTTATCTTTGTGCATCTAGACCCGATATTGTGTTGAGTGTAGGAGTGTGTGCAAGGTACCAAGCGGCTCCCAAAGAAAGCCACCAAATGGCGGTTCTTCGAATCTTTCGATATTTGGTTCATACCCCAAGGTTTGGTTTGTGGTATCCTAAAGGCTCAACTCTCTCTCTTGCCGGTTACACGGACTCGGATTGGGCCGGTTGCAAGGATGATAGGAAATCAACTTCCGGGGCTTGCCAAAGTGCCTCTTTTAAAGGAATACGGTGTCCATTGTGACAAAGTGCCTCTTTTATGTGACAATGAAAGTGCTATCAAGATTGGCCACAACCCGGTGGAGCACTCAAGAACGAAGCATATTGAGATTCGCTATCACTTCATCCGTGATCACATCATCCGGGGTGATATTGAGCTTGGTTATATTCCCACGAAGATCCAACTTGCCGATATGTTCACGAAGCCACTTGATGAAGCAAGGTTCACTTATTTGAGGCATGAGCTAAATATCATCGATTCGGGGAGCGTCGCTTGAGTATCTTGAATACACACCTATCTTAGCTATTTGTTTGGTTTAGGTGTAGGCATGGACATAGGGGGAGTGCGGTCCTAATCCATTGGACTATCCCTCCCCCCATTATGCCGATAGAAAGAACTCATTTTGTCTCTATATTGTTCATTTTATGAATTGTGAGCTTAAATGACGAGTAGTGGCGGTGAACCCAAGATATATCTTCGCGGTGTCACACCACATACAATCATACATGGTGGCTTAGGCCACCGCCATCTTCTTTGTGAAGATTTGATCTTGTTGGAGCTTTATGGCCTTTTTGCCTATCCGTTGGTTTTTATGGAAAACACACTCAAATGATGCTTCTTAATGTTTTCTGTGTGCCTCTTACCAAGTTTGAGTGTGAAGTACCATTTCCAGTGACTTTGTGTCCCTTCCCAGGCCTCTCCCTTCTGAAAACTTGCTCCTCTTGCATCTTGCATGTTCTACAACAAAATCTGGCATTTTTGAGTTGGTGGGGCCGGAAACTCCGGTCCTTTGGGCCGGAATATCCGGTCTGACTGAAGTTTCCGCCCTAAACCCGGAAACTCTGGCTTAGGCCGGAGACTCCGGTGTTTAGACCGGAAACTCCGGTCTGGGCAGTTTCGCAGGGGTCCAAAAGGGGATCGGGGTGGGAGTTGACTTCACAACTCCCACACACCCCCGACCCCCAACCTCTCCCCTGCAGCCGCCGCCGCCTCGAAGTGCTTCTCCGGCTGCTCCCCGCCGCCGGAATCCGCCGTGCCTCCGGCCTACTCCTCCTCACCAACGCGGGAGACCTTCCTCTCCTTCGTTTGGGCTGCACCATGGACAAAAAGGGTACCTCCTCTCTCTCCTTAGGTTTTTCACATCGATCTAAGTTTGGAGAGTAGTTCCCCTAGTTTTTCCTGGTGTAGAATCTTCTAGATGGCAAGGTGTATCCTAGATTTAACCCTGGAACTCTCAGCACAAAGTTTCTTGAACTAAATCGAAGTTCCCCATCTCAGGGCCGGAGACTCCGGTCTTCCAGGCCGGAAACTCCGGTGTAGATCAGACACTTTGTGCCCAGAATTCTTTGGTTACTTCTTCTTTTGGTTCCTGGACATGCAAGCTTATCCCCGTGCTTTTATCCTATTCTGTTATTTCACAGGTGGGCAGAGGACAAAGGCTTCCATGAAACATCCTGAAAAATCACCAAGAAAAGTCATCCGTGCTCAAACAAGGGACAAGCTTCTTTTTGACAGCAGTGCTGGCCGTCTGAGACAGCAAGGTACCATAGATGAAGAAGCCACAAGACATGCTGCCCTAGGTGGTTTTGATAATGAAGAAGAGGCCGAGAGAGCTCATTTTGACTCCTTGACCACTGTTTTGGGTATGGGGAAGCTCGAGTTTCGTCGGATGAGATCTCAGCAGTTCTATGACTTGCCATCCAACACCGATGATCCTAGGTTTCCAAGGAGAGAGCAGCAGCTGATCATGAATGAGATTTATGCCCGCATTGAGAAGCATATGGTGTGTGAGCAAAAAGTGTTGAGCCTTGAGAGCTTGGACAAGAAGCCTTATTTTCAAGAGGCCGTGTGGATTGCTCGGAAGCTTGGACTTGAGAGGCTCATCTCTCATGTTCATGAAGATTATGATATTCAGCTTGTGCATCAGTTCTTTGCCACAGTGGTGTTTGATAATGATGAAGATATCACCATGACTTGGATGACCGGTTCTCAAAAGTGCACCTCTAACTTTGTGGAGTTTGGAAGATGTTTGGGATACAAGTTCAAGGGTGCCACTACTTGTGTTGGGAAGAGGATGCATGTGGAAGGGGTAGCCTACAACAAACGCCGCTTGCGCCCGTTATATTCAGTTGCAAAATCCGTTGGCACCAATCAAGACCTCCTCCCCACCTTCAACATTTTCCTCCGCATGGTTCGGCTCAATCTTGCTCCTCAAGCCGGAAATGTGGATGCCATTCGAGGAGGGCTTGTCAACCTCTTATACCATGCTTACAAGGTGCTTCAAGCCGGTCCGGATTGTGACGGCCAAGAAGTTGATGTCATGGATTTCATCAAGTGTGAATTGCTTTGGGCCATTTTTGAGCACAAGAACCCTCTCTATGCACCTTATGTGATGAAGCTCATCCTCTCCAAGGTCTCCAACATCGATACCTCTCGCCTCACCAAGCATGCCAAGGGGACTCTCCACCAACTTAGCAAGCACACCAAGCAACCGTCTTCCTCTCGTGCACCTCCTCCGCAATCTAGTAGTGAGGAAGCGGAGACCGAGGCCCCAATGCCTAGAAGGAGAAGCAAGAATGCCGACCCTCCCTCCTATCTTCAAGGAAGGGCTCAAGTGAACTCGGAAGTGAGTAAACTCTCTTGGTGGAAGAGAAAGTTGCTTTGCATGGATGTTGCACTTCACAAGGAGAACCATGCCTCATATGTGAGAGAGAAGCATATCATTGACAACCAACAAATCATGATCAAGGAGTTGCGCAAGCTCAACAATGGTAGTATCACTCCTCCTCCGGAAGAAGATGAAGATGGCAATCCTATTATCTCCTCCTCGTCGGCCGAGACTATTCCTCTTGAGAAATGGAACGAAGACGTCTTTCCTTGGTCGGATTATGCGGATGTGACTTCATTGCCCTCCTCTTCTCGCAACACCGGCAAGGCTCCCATGAACCTTTCCGATGAGGACTACAATCAAGAAAGGGAAGGTGATGATGACATGGAAGAAAGCTCCGGATGATCTCCATGGGTATCGTGTAGTTATGCTCTTTTCCCTTTTTGGCGTCTCGATGCCAAAGGGGGAGAAGTAGTTCTATTAGGTTCTCTCCGGGATTTGCATGGGTTGGACACAAGCATGTGCTTCTATCATTTTATTGCGCTTGTGTCCATTTTATGTTATTTGGAACTTATTTGCATCTTGTGTTGTGAACTATGTGAGTGTAAGACATTTGGATTTCTATTATGTATGGTTGAACCTATATTGTTGTGCTATGGTTATATAGATGTTTATCTACATTTATATGCACAAGGTATGGTTTTTATCTCTAGGCTCAACCTACTTTGTGATATGTCTTGTTTGTGCTTTGTATCGTTTACATATCATGTCACCTTATTGTGGAACTTGTTTCTCTATATGTGTGCATTTGCATTCCAAAGCAAATAAGTTATATGCACACATCTAGGGGGAGCATTTTCCTTTTTGTTAAACATGATAGTATGGTGAACTATATTGCAAATCCGTGTGTTGTCATCTAACACCAAAAAGGGGGAGATTGAAAGGACATTTTGTGATCTCTTAGTTTTGTGTGTTAGTTAACAACACTTTGGATGTTTTAATCTGGTGCTAAGTGATGCAGGTTTTATTGTATACAACATATGCACCAACACCAAAAAGAGAAAAGAGTTTCTGGAGCATTTCAGGCCGGAGTTTCCGGCCTCCAAGGCCGGAGTTTCCGGTCCTTGGTCTTGTCCTCGAAGAAACAGCAAGCTGCTGATTTGCTGCTCAGCCCCTGGTGTGGGGCGGAGTTTCCGGCCCTCAGGACCGGAGTTTCCGCCCCTGGCCGAACATTCCGGCCCCAGGGCACCGGAGTCTTTGCCCAAGCCTCTGCTGCGAAGTTGCTGCTCAGCCCCTGGTGTGGGGCGGAGTTTCCGGCCCCCTAGGCCGGAGTTTCCGCCCCTGGCCAAACATTCCGGCCCCAGTGCACCGGAGTTTTGGCCCGAGTCTCAGCTGTGAAGAAGTTGCTCAGCTCCTGGTGTGGGGCGGAGTTTCCGGCCCTTGTAGGCCGGAGTTTCCGCCCCAGGCCGGAGTTTCCGGTCACTAGGACCGGAGTCTCCGGTGTGATTCTTTCTGCAACGGCTATTTTTCTGGGAGGGGTATATATACCCCTCCATCTACCTCCAGCCAGCTAGCTCGCCCAGAATACAAGATCCCCATTGTTGCAAGCTCAAGAATCACTACATCTCCCAATCCCTCCACCCAAACTTGTTGATCTTTGGAGGATTGAAGGAGAAGACCCCGATCTACATCTTCACCGAGCCGTTTGTCATTTCCCCCTCATTCACTTGAGGGACCATTTGCTAGGGTTTCCACTAGGAAAACCTAGCCCCCTATTGTACTCACTTGATTGTCTTTGTGACAGATTGTAGCTGTTTGGGAGCCCCCAATCCTTTGTGGGTTGTGCCCCAAATCGTTGTTGTAAAGGCTCCGGACTCCGCCTTGAAGGTTTCCGATAGTTGAAGTGAACCAAACCTTTGTGGTGCGGTTCACCGGAGAAGAGGGTGAGGCCTTTGTGGCCGTTGAACCATTGTGTTGGTTCACACCTCTCCAACGAGACGTACTCCCCTAAAAAGGAGGAACTCGGGATTACATCCGTGTCTCCGCGTGCTTTGACTTCGGTTACCTCTATCCTTGTTTACCGCCTTATTATATCGTGCTTAGTTGCTAGCTTGTCATATAGGTAAATTCACCGTAGTTGCATATCTAGAGAATTTACCTTTTGTGTCAAGCCTAAATTGAAAAAGACTAAAATTGGAGTAGCACCTATTCACCCCCCCCCCCCTCTAGGTGTCATACCGATCCTTTCAACCTCCCCCATAAGGCACGGGCGAGGACTTAGACAAGGCGACCCACTCTCTCCACTACTATTCGACATAGCGATCGATCCACTTCAACAAGTTCTTGAGCTTGCCACGGCTAGAGGAGACATCTCTCGCCTTCGGGGACGCGGTGCCTTCTTTAGGATCTCTCTCTATGCGGATGACGCCGCCATTTTTATGGCCCCAATCAAGGAGGAAATTACCAAGCTCGCGCACATCCTCACTTCTTTCGGCGCTGTTACGGGGTTGTGCACAAACATGCAAAAGACATCCGTTGTCCCCATCCGGTGTGCCCCCATTGACTTGGATGATGTTCTACAAGCTTTCCCGGCTTCTAGGACCGGTTTCCCTATGCGCTATCTTGGCCTCCCGCTCTCCGTTTGGCAACTCAAGAGGGTAGACCTCCAACACCTTGAAGACAAGATTGCTGGCAAGGTTCCCATGTGGGTGGGCAAATACATCAACTCGGCAGGGAGAAGAGAGTTGGTTAGGTCGGTCATGGCCTCCCAAGGCATTTTCCACCAAACCTCTCTCAAGTTGCCTCCCGGTTTCATCACCAATGTCAAGAAAATCGAACGCTCTTTCCTTTGGGCGGCCTCCGACAAGGTTTCCGGTGGCAAGTGCAAGGTTAATTGGAAAAAGGTGTGTCGTCCAACCGAGCTTGGTGGTTTGGGGATACTAGACACGGAAAGATTTGGGACGGCCCTTCGACTAAGGTGGCTTTGGCTTGAGTGGACGGACACCTCAAAGCTATGGATCGGCATGGGCAACCCATGCACAAGTGAAGACTACGACCTCTTCTATGCTTGCACCACAATCACTATTGGTAACGGTCACAAGGCGCCATTTTGGGACTCCCTTGGTTGGATGGACGAAGGCCACGTGACGTCGCTCCCCTCATCTACTTGATCTCGAAGCGGAAAAAATGGTGTGTGCAAAAGGCCATGCAAGATGATGCATGGATAAATCAAATAAACACCTCCGACGGGGTCACTCTAGCCCACATACAACAATTCATTGCCCTATGGACCTCTCTACAACATGTGCACCTTCATGAAGACGTCCCCGACACCATCACATGGAACATGTCCTCCACGGGAACCTACACGACAAGTTCGGCCTACCACGCGCAATTCATAGGCACCACCTCAACCAACATGAAGACGCTAGTGTGGAAGGTGTGGGCGCCTCCCAAATGCAAATTCTTTGCTTGGCTCATCATTCAAAATCGGGTTTGGATGGCGGACCGACTACGCCGGAGGGGTTGGCCAAATTGTGATATTTGCCCACTTTGCAAGCAAGCGAGAGAGACGGCCGCTCACCTTTTGTTCCAATGCCGGTTTGCTAGGCGCATTTGGTGCATGGTGAAGAATTGGCTCCAATTATTATGGTTGGACGTAAACTCTTGGGACAACTTCAATTGTGTCCAAGATTGGTGGACTCATATGACCATGAATAACTCCGCTAGGAGAAAGGCAATAGCATCTCTCACAATGCTTATCTCTTGGGAATTATGGACCGAGCGCAACGCGAGAGTTTTCCGGCACAAGTCCACCCTCCCTTTGATCATCTTAGGGAGGATAAAGGAGGAGGCACAAACTTGGGTCAAAGCGGGTGCTAAGCATTTGGAGTTTATTCTACCGGGAGATTAATCCCCTATCTAGTCTTTTTGGTTTGGACCTTATGGTCGGTGATGTAAACAATGTTTAAGCCTCTAACTCCTTCTTAATTAATATATAGGGGCAAATCTTTTGCCTCATAAATTCAAAATAAATAAATAACCAATGTAGATCAAAATAGAATAGGAATGTTAAAAAAAGTAAAGAAAGGAGAAACAGAAAGAAATATATGGGGGTAAGAAAAGAAGAACGAAGAGGGGGCAACCAAAAAAATGAAGAGTTGAAAGAGGTAGCTAGGCAGTGGGTTGTTATTATCGTAGTATTGTGGAATATTGTCGACATTTGGACAACAACCCGATAATCTGGTAAAGATATGCTAATATCCAACCTATCGTACATATTTGTGTATGGACATGGCATGTTCGACTCTGACATATACTACATCGTATATGCATTCGAATACTATGCATGGCGTTTCTGGATGTACACGCTAGCCAACTTATTAAAAGATGTAGTACACGCTAGCACATTGAACTGTTAAAAGGTGTACACGCTATCTCGTTGTGTAAATGCAAGAGTGAACAAGCACAATTCGTTGCTTGTAAATGCTTGACCACATGGCATATGTGGTTAGCCACCTATTTATAAAAAATATCAGAAAAAAAATCGTTGCTTGAAATCACGGCATGAAAAAAAAGAACGTACTTCAGGAACAACTTTGTGGTGGGCAAAACTTTGTAACGAAGGAGCACGCACGTACACGGAGTTTAATCCAGCAGTGATATACTCCCTCCGATCTGGATTGAGTGTCGCGAGAAAATACCTGCTCACGTACAACTGCCCAGTACTAGTTACGACAATCTTTTTGGATCGGAGGTAATATCACATATAGCATACTTGAGTCTATCCGAATGACCGAAAGCAATATATTATTTAAAAGACATAGACAAGCATTTTTTTTCTAACATAAAGAAAAGCCATAAGTACCCGTCCATGAATGAACTATGTACATAAGCGTGAACGAGAGCATTAATGATATACATGAGAACGAATGTAGGGTCTCAAGGGCGGAAAAACCATTTGAAATGCTATAGTATAATATAACCATTTATGTGTTCTGAGACGGCGATTTCCCGAGTGGGAGCACATCCTCGTAGCAAGGTCGATATGTGAAGACATCATCTACACAGCAAGCTTGTAGCTCATGATCATTCGTGAGCTCGTTGTCGTTGCCTAGATATTGCATCCTCGATGTGTCAAGATGGTACACTACGACAGCAGAGTGGATTATGAGTATGATGGCATTTTTGTGAGGATGGAATCCCACGATTATGCCATAGACACCCCATGCAGGCGGGCCGAGGTGTGCATCGTCTCCGACTACATCGATGAAGTTGTCCTCGTCCGAGTTCCAAGAATATTCAGAGCCATCTAGGTCCTCCTCCACATCATCATCGGAGTAACAATCCTCCGTCAGACTGACCTGTCCACCACTGCTTCCTACAATCTCCCATGTCACCTTCGGTGTTATTGCAAGAGGGTGAATCATATGACCGTGCGGTTTGAGGTCGGCTTCATATGCCAATGTCCACCCTAGCTGACCATCTATTGATTCGATTAGCAACCATACTTGGAGCTGCAAATCGTCGATTCCCACATAGTGTATTCCTCTCTCGTAACTCGCCAATAGGGAATTCCTGCGTAGCGAGGTCGGGCTCTTTTGACCGCAGTTTTCTCGGGGGAGCGAGATCATATCGTAAGTCCCCTTCAAAGGACGCAAGATCATGAGGATGTTGTTGTGGCAATGCACATAGAGGGACCTGCGCCAGTACTCAGATGACCAGAATGTGTTCTCTTGGTCAACAGGTGGACTGGCTACCAGGTCGTAGAGGTGCCCTGGAGCACAGCGCCCAGGCGTGAACACTCGGTTCTCCCATTGCCCCGTGCATGACGAGTACACTAACAAAGGCACCACCTTCTTCTTTGGATCCTTGGCCCCCTCCTCTTGCACTTGCTTCGGCGGTGGAAACTCGTCTTCCTCTGGTATCTCCGGCAACGACTCCTCGATCAGGATAAACTTCGGAAAAAGGAACACATGATAATGCAGCGACACGGCCGGGTCGAAAGCGAGGGACATGAAGTCCATACGCCACGACGCCCAGCTCGGCAGGAGAGCGTGTCGGGATGTCGCTGGGTTGAGCACGCCGTACCCTCCCCAGTCCGCGAGGAGGAGAAGCCCGTTGCAGGACTGCTGCAACTCGGTCTTGCGTAGATAGTAGAGACGTCGGTGGCGAGACGGGCCGAAGAAGTTGCAATCGGACCGGCATCCAACTTTGCTAACGAACATGCCGGGGAAGGCGCGCCGGGGAAAGTAGCGCTCGAGGGAGAGGTCGTGGGCGTCGACGATGGCCCGCCAGGCGCGGCAGACACACTTGCACGCGGCGATGGCACCTCCGGGCAGACGGCGTAGGATGTCAAGGAGCACGTCGTATGGGAAGCAGAAGCCGTTGCCGTCGCCGGGGTCCATCGTGAAGTCGATCGATTTTTCTTGTTTCAAACGGTGACATGGGGTGAGGAGCTAGGTTTGGTTTTTGCTTTTCTATACGAGACCAACTTGACCGCCACGTCTCTAAAAGAATATACTTGACTGCTACGTTTCACTACGTTTATACACATCGATGAAAGCCTGTCGTGTAGTGTAGTATATACACCGGAATCCACCACGTTCTGAGCTGGCCTTGTATATATACGTACACGGCAAATCGAGCTCACCACGATACGTATACGAGGGCGGCCGTGGAATCAATCGTCACGAACTCACCACGATGGACGCCGCCGGCGACGGCATCTGCTTCCCCTACAACGTGCTCCTCGACATCCTCCGCCGCCTCCCCACCTCGCCGGATCCCGGTACGTGTGCCGCGCGTGGCGCGCCATCGTCGACACCCACGACCTCCTCCTCTTCCCGCGTTACTTTCCGCAGGGCCCCTTCCCCGGCATCTTGGTCAGCAAGATCGGGTGCTACTCCGACTCGGCCTTCTTCGCCCCGCCAGACCGACATCGTCGCGCCGGCGCGGGCGCCGAGGCCGACGGGCTGGTCTTCCCGAACAGCTGCGCGAGAATACACCACTCCTGCAACGGCCTCCTCCTGGTCCAGGACTGGGGAGACCACTATGTGTGCAACCCGGCGACGGCACGGCGCAGTGCGCCCCTGCCGCAGCCACCGATGCCACCAACGCGCCGCCCCGGCGCCATGTTCCTCGCCTTCGACCCGGCCGAGTCATTGCACTACCAAGTGTTCTTCTTTCAGGAGGAGGTGCCGCCGGGCGACCCAGAACCACCGACGTGGGTGGACCTAGAGCAGACTTACATAACCAGGTTGTTTGGAGAAGAGCAATTGTCTGAATAAGAAGAACAACAACAACAACAAATTGAAGGTGATGAGCCGGATGACAAGACAGAGACAGAGAAAGAACAGTTTGGTTTTCCAAGCCAATCGGATGAGGTTGAAGACAAATCACTCATGTCGCCGTCAACTTCACACATACTATTTGAGGAATCGTTACCTTCGAGATCGAAGCACAACGAGGTTTCACCACTCGAGCAATTGCAACAAGAGGGGTTCGAGGAACCAAAAGAAAACCTGGTGACGTTTATGGTGTACTCTTCGTGCACGGGGAACTGGGAGAACCGGGAGTTCACGCCTGGACGTTGTGCCCCACGACACCTCTATGACCTGGTGACCACTTCGCCTGGCGGCTACAAAGATACGGTATGGTCATCCGAGTATTGGCGCGGGTCGCTCTACATGCATTGCCATAACAGTATCCTCGTGATCCTACAACCCTTAAATGGAACATACAATATGGTCGAGCTCCCTGGGGAACCCTGCGGTGAAAAGGGCTGGTTCTCGTTTCCGGCTAATTCTGTCTTAGCAAGTTATGAGAGAGGGATTCACTACGTGGCGATCGACGAGTTGCAGCTCCGAGTTTGGATGGTAACCCAATCGACAGATGGCCAGCTAGGGTGGACGCTATCACACGAGGTCAACCTTTACCCACATTGTCATTCGGTTGATCCGCTTACAATACAACCGAGGGTGCCATGGGAGGTGGTTCAAAGCAGCGAGGACGGAGAAAGCATATACGGTGACGAGAATTATGAGAATGGTATGACTGAGGACGAGAACACTGATGGTGTGGAGGAGGAGGATGGAGAGAAAGCACAAGAAATGAGAAGCACATGTGGCTCTGAACATTCCTGGAATTCCAATGAAGACAACTTCATCGATGTTATCGAAGACACATCCCACCTCTCTCCACCGAGATGGCCCGGCTGCCAAATCATGGGATTTCATCCACACAAGCGTGCCCTCGTCCTCCAACTTATGTGTGCCGTGATGGTATATCATCTCAACACGTCGAGATTGCAGTATCTAGGCGACCACTACGAGCTCATCAAAGACAGCGTGCAGCCCGCTTGTTACGCCTATGGTTCGTTCCCTTACCGACCTTGCTATGCAGATGTGCCGTCAGCATCATCTTATCCGGGTAGACGGGTTTTGCTATCTATTGTGCTTCTCGACTTAAATATCATTTGATCTTGTGTACTCTCTCCTTTGTTCATGTAAGTTCCCAGATGAAGTGGTGCATACCCTTCTTGTTATAGAAAAAACAGAAATGGAATGGAGTAGGTTGGTGCTATTAGTCAGTTGGATTTAGTGAATTTTGCTATTGTTGGATTGGTTACATGGTCATGGTCGTATGTTGTTGCTTTTAGTCCGTTGGGTTTAGTGAAGTTTGCTATTGTTCAAGTCTTGTGTGTAGCTCGCAGAAAATGGTCGATTCTGGAGTGTAAACGTAGGTGAAGCACAGATAACACGGATAGATAGCGAGCATACTATATAACCAGGACCCGATCAGTAGTTGAACCGGAATTGCACAGAAGGTCATCCTAGCTTGTAACGAATTGACTGAAGAAAACATTACTATCATCGGTCAATCATCTTTGCAAGCACTGAAAAATGATACTCCCTCCGATCCATATTAATGGTCTCAACATTGTCTAGATACGGATGCATCTAGTCTAAACACTTAACTAGATACATCCGTATCTAGATAAAGTTGAGTCCATTAATATGGATCGGAGATAGTACCAACGATATATCTGGAGCATGCTGGAAATTATCTGAGTTCAATGCTTTTGGAATTCCATAACAAAGCATCCTACCTTGCAAATAAGTCACCGAAGAAATCACAGTTGGTCGGTTGATCACGTTTTAAAATCGATGAACAGTGATACATACGCAAGAATGACGACATACACGCTATCTTCACAACTCACAAGCATCTCAGGTTGCATAGCGACGCCCGAACCCAGCCCGCTTCAGCTAAAAATAGCCTACGCTAGTTATAATAATCGTGTCAAGATTTTCAGCATTTTTAACTAATTCCTGCTTATGCAGGCCGCCGCCTGACACCTTCACAAGCATCAAACAATTCATGAAACATGTGGGACTCTGAACACAACAAGATGAAGGGGCTAGTGTCAACAAAAAAAAACAAGATGAAGGGGCAGACCACCGGCACACTGCACTGCCTGGAAGGGACAACATCAGCCAGCAAACTGCACTGTCCGACACCGGCCTCCAGCCACGAGCCAAGGGAGACGACAGGCCAGACCAAAAAGCCCAACGGGAATCTCAAAAAAAAAAAAAAAACGGGTGGGTCTCTGAAACGAGCATATGTTCACGCTTTATAAACTGGGTAATTAAATCAACTTCACCAACCAACAAAGGCAGATCAAGTACTGAAAAGGCTCAATTCAAATGTGACAGAATATTCAGATTCGTACAGGAGAGCAACAGCTTCATGAATTCAGAAGTACTTTCACTACGAGTATCAATCAACACAGAAGTCGGCATCACAGAGCGTAATCTCAGGGTACAAATTCCAGGAACTTCACCACAGCATGCTAAGCCAGCTGATCCAACGGAAGCTCTCATCGTTCGCCTGGAGCTCACAGCAACACACAGGCACAGGCAATCGATAGTGATAGTCAAGAGTAAAGAAGTTTTACCTGCCAGGAGCACATGTCACGAGTTCTACTTGCGCGGCCTGGGAGAAGGCGAGCTGCTGCTCCCGCTATTGCTGGAGATGCTCCTTCCTCTAGGACCCCTGAGAGAAGTGGCAATTTAGTTTTAGAAATAAAATAATTGTCTGTTTTAGGATGTGGAGGTTGCTATATTATTTTATATATCTGGACATAATACAAGACACCAGAGTCAAACTACCTTCTAGGACTGCGACTCCTTGATACCCTTCTTGGTCCCTAACAGAAGTGTTTGAAATTAACCAGTTAGCTTTGGATAGCATGACCAACAAAACGCAAGCAAACAAGCTTAGCCATGATGAACAGGCTACCAAAACCACAACTCATGTTGCACTCACCTTTCTTGGAGGACTGGGTGATGCAGAGTAGGACGAATCTGACCTTCCACGCCTCAATGGAGGTCCTCGGCCCCTGTTGCCACAAGAGGGATAGGGATATGGTTTGAGAAGTTGCACAAAAGAGACAAGGTCCATCGGAAGATTCAGATGGCAGAGAGGCAAAAACTACCTCATTACCTACGAGGAGAAATTGATCTAGAGCGAGAGTGAAGAGGGCGGCGAGGAGGAGGTGAACGGCTAAGACGACGTGGAGGAGGTGGTGGTGGCCTTCTCGGAGGACTCCTCATCCTCCTTGGGGGTGGTGACCTGCATATAAAAAGCAAGATGAGTTAACACAGTTAATATAGATAAAAATGAGGAAAATGGAGATCTAGCAGAAGCTGCAGAACTTTCTGACACAATTTATGTGTTGCCTCAGTAGTCAGAAACACACGAAAAAACATAAATGAAGTGAAAGAATTGGTAAACTATTTTATAAACCAAGTACATGGTACTGGACTTGTTCATCCAATTGTCCAAGTTTAGCAATCAGCTCTAAAACAATAATAACATAATTGTGATAGGAATGGTGCAATAAAGTATAAACATGGGAAGGCAATGCCTGCCATAAATAAAGGCAGTGCCTGATACTATACAGACGTCTCAAATAATGTATGATATATTCTATTCCCGGATGAGGTACGCACATTGTACATAATGATCGACAGAAAAAGCTCAAAGTGACTTACCGCCTTCTAGGAGGCCCAGGTGAGCGTCTAAGAGGCCCAGGGGAGCGTCTGCGTGGTGATGGGCTGCCACGACCACCCCTCCTAGTTGACAGTTGCAAGACTAGTGTCAGCAATTTATGTTACAATGCCCTAGATATAAGAATGAAAGTTAGACAGCTCACCGCATTGGTGACCTATGCCTTCTAGGTGGTGAAGGAGAACGTCTTCTAATGGGAGATCCTGGTCTTCTGTCACCCCGCCTAACAGGGGATTGGTCTGGACGACGACGAATTGGAGAATCAACCCTTCGATTTGGAGACCTCTTTCGCGGGGGTGAAGGTGGCTTTCTTCGTGGAGATGCTGCTAACATGGAATGTAACACAAATGTGTCATTCTATGGCTATAATATGCACCTACATATCTAAATGGGAGCAAAAGCAACACAGGAATGCCATTTAAAGAATCAGAACACCAAGCCGGGGTATATAGCTTCAGAAACTTACGTTCCCTAGGCCGCTGCTGAGCATTCTTTTCAACACTAGTAGCACCTTTATCATTCTGAGGAGCATCTCTTTTTGGAGGAGGGGGCAGTGGCTTCATAGGTGAAGAAGCCTTTTGGCGTGGTGGCAGTGTGAACCTCAACTTCACAACATTTCCATCAATTTGAGCCTGAGATATATGAAATTGTTAAGTCATTTGCTCATAAGAACATAAATAAGAGTATAGGGCAGGAGGCATACACCATCCATGTAAAGAAGAGCCTTCTCAGCATCAGCCCTCATCTTGTACTCAATGTATCCATACCCACGAGGAAGATTAACCTATATTAAAAACAAATAAGTTAGACCAGGTGCCAAGAGGAACATCCACAGATAATGTCAACGCAACAGATCTACTTACAACTCTGTCTATTGATAGCTCCACATTCACCACTTCGCCAAAAGTTCCTGCAAAAAAGGGAGAGTTCTCATAAGGTTGTGTATTTTGCTTAGTTCAACACCGTTAACATGCAGAATACTTTAATACCAGAGCATTTTTCTGACTCCTGTGCAAACCCTCAAACTGGTATCATGATGTATACAACAAAATATAGTAACCAATTTTATGTCTGCATTAATCTTAATGTGACTCCTACGGCAAGGACATCCACAATGTTGACCAACTTCGTTTCAAACTCGATGTCTCCAAGCCTACCGTTCTGTTAGAATTGATGAACGTAAATATTACTTCTAGGAAGTAGCAGCATTCCTCAAGACTTGTCCAAACAAAGTTCGGACCAATCATTTAATGCCAAATCTGTGGTAACATTTTGCATGATTTATGTATTTGATGATAAAATGGAAACATCGTCCCATAAAATTACCAAACGACACAGAATTATGCATAAAATGGCATGAAACAAGGAGACAAACTCACCAAATATCTCTTTCAAATGAGCCTCATTAACATTCCTGGATAGATGATCAACATGTAGAACAACCGACTCAGGAGCAGGAGATGATTTCCTATAACAGATATCATCAATTTAATATTACATCCACAACAAGAGAGCATAAGACATGATAAGTACATGTTGTCTCTTTATACGAAATGGAAAATCACGTTGGAATAGATAACGAAATGTGTGTAACTCCTAGTATCGTAAACAAGAGGAAAAACAAATGCTCGACAGCTTTTATATATGTGAGACCGAGACCTTCTACAAAAAAACAGGGAAAACATGGTAAAAAAACTAAAAGCTCAAATTGAATAAGTATCATGGACTAGCTTTGTATGTCATCTCACAAATTGCATCCATAAACTTCTGTTCCCGAGTAACTACTTTGTACAAGACGAATGATAATAAGTTCAAACAACATGAGTACATATACAAGCATCAATGCGGCACCAGCAGAATAAAAAATCCAGATCCTCTGCTAGCTTATACCTAGGAGGTGAAGCTTTTTTAGGTGGGGGCGATGGTGAGCGGCCTTTCCTTGACGGCGAACCTTTTTTAGGAGGTGGTGAACCTTTCCGTGCTCCAGGTGAACTGGACAGATAACAATTGCCATAAATAAATGTGCAACATGTGAAGTGGAACATAAAAACTCAGAAAAATATGAACTATCTTAGTAAATGCCGCAAGCACAACGAGTAATCAGGCGAATTTGAATATGAGCAAATGCAGTGCACTTTTTACATTCAATGTAATTACCGCAACATCGATGACAAGTGAAAGCAGTAATTTTATAGGTAAAAGAGAGAAGGAAATCATGCACCAAGCAGCTAAGACAACCAACAACATTAAAAGTTAAAACTAAATTGTGAAGCTTAGTCAGTAGCATTTAACTTATCGCAAGCATCATTCAAAATATTTTCTTAACAACACAGTTACAAGTTATTTACAACAACGACTTGTTTTAACAGATACTGATAATGAGCTAGAACTACACATCAGAATCAACCACTCTAACCCTAACACTACTGCATATACTCCTTACGAATTGGTTCTACTAAGAGTCACGTTTCTGCTGAAACTACAGATTTTCTATGAACAAAACAGGAACGTCAGCCATTGCAGCCTCAGTACAGTATATAAATGCAACGGCACATGCGGAAGCTCTATCATTTGTACTAATTCTAACGAAACGTTGCTCAAGTCGGTAAATCTGACGACAGAATCTTCCAACATTACATAGGTGAAAGCAATGCTAAGCATAAACATATAAGACCTACATGTTCCTAGACAGGCCACTGTTGTAAACATTTTCAGACCAACTGTTCCAAACTCGCTGTACTGGTGATACGCAACAATTTCCCGGGTACCTCCTCAGTAGCCCCAATCTACCGCGGTAACCAGCACCGGCCTAGGGCCCAAAGGCTAAACATCCCCCAAGGCAATAGGGCAGTTTTCTCAGCACAAATCCAGTGAAGGAACGAACTACCACCAGCCTAGAATCGAAACCCTAGAACCCACCAACGCGATTCGTTGGCGCGCACCCGAAATCCACAACGCACAACTTCGCCGAAACCCCGGCCCCTTCCGAGGAAACAGCGCCAGGAGATTCGAGTCTAGGACCGCAAACCGCATGGATCCGGGGCGTGCGTGGGGAGAGGAGATAGGTCTGGTGGTTCTCACCTGTGCTTGGCGGCTCGTGGAAGCCCCAGGCACAAGTTGATAAACAAGCTCCTGCAGCAAACTCCAGATTAGCTGTTCCAGAGTTTACTGTACCCTACTGGATAGGGCAGTTTTCTCGGCGTCTAATCTACTCGGGAGCACAAATCCAGAAGGGACTACCACATGCCTAGTAGAATCGAAACCCTAGAAACCACCAATGCGATTTGGCTGGCGGCGCGCACTCGAAATCCACAACGAACAACTTCGCCCACATTCCGAGGAACCAGCGCCAGGAGATCCCGACTTCCCGAGTATAGGACCGCAGACCTTGTGGATCCGGGGCGTGCGTGGGGAGAGGAGAGAGGGCTGGTGGTCGTTCGTTCTCACCTGCGCTTGGCGGCGGGAGGTGAGCGGCTCCGGGAGGAGGAGGAGAGGGAGCGGGAGCGGGAGCGCGAGCGGGACGAGCCGGAGCCGGAGGACGCGGAGCGGGAGGAGGAGCCCGAGGAGGACCGCGAGCCGGAGCGGCCCCGGCGCGGCTTCGCCATCGTCGGTGGCGGCGGCGGCGAGCGAGCGGGCGGGGGAGTGTGCGTCTGGGTCTGGGTCTAGGGTTTTGCTCGTGGGGGAAGGAAGGAGAGAGGGGGATATGGTATGGTGGAGGGTGGACGGGACGTTTGGTCTGAGATTTCTCGCCGGGCCCACATGCAGCCTCTGGGAGAGCAATCCGACGTTTTCTCTTGCCTACCTCTCGTTCCGACTTTAATGGAGGAGGAAGAGTTTTAAATTTAAGAAAAATACTATGTAGAATTTAGAATTTGGCAAGTCTATATTTATTCTGAGTAAAAGCAATTGTGTTTCAAAACAGTTTCTCCCTCCGATTGGAAATGATCAACACACATTTGTCAAAATACGGACGTATCTACACATCTGTATTTTGACAAATCTATGTCAACCATTTTCGATCGGAGTGAGTACTAGTACCTATGTTTGATTTTGCAGTCTTTCAGGAAAAGTTCACGCGGCGTGAGTATCGTCGATAAATGTACAAGAGTAAAACATAGTACAATTGATCATGGGTATTTCTGATCTATCTAAAAAATAGGCGAGGAGGGCGAGAAGATTGTTTATTATATCCGTGTCGATAAACGACAACAATTATGACAATTCATCAGCCGAGCAGATATTCACGGGGGATTTCAGTTCAGAAGTGGAATCAAATTTCGCTCTTTCTTTCGAATATTTACAGTGCTAACAACAAAAATATGGTACACCGTGGTATTATATACACAAACGTCCCAGAAGGATTCAGCGAGAGGCTACGCCCCCTTGCCTTCAGTCTCAGTCAAGCACTCAAGCTAGCATCTTTCGAACATCTTGTACAGTTTATCCAGAGAAGCAACCTACATAGTTGGAAGAAAAAACATGGAATGAACGTAAGTCGGACAATCTAAATGAGTAAATGACCACATGTAATGAACACGGCAGCTTAATAAAAAAAGGAAACCTACATCGGTTCCTATAGTCAAGCGATCCATATCACAGGTGTAGTGAATAGTGATCAAGTATAAGAGGAAGTCTGATCAGGAAGCAGCCTTGATCAATGTGAATAGATAATTACTCATTAATCATCTCAGCTACATGAATCAGAAGATTGAGCCATAAGAATCAAGAAACAGAAACAACATGCAGATGGACAAAAAGAAAACTATGTCTATTCCATCACCTAAAAGATCAATAAAGACTCAAGGAATTAAGAAAACTTACTTCTGCAGTTTCTAGTTTCTCCTTCTCATTTAAATCGTTTGTTGATTCGTCGTCTTGCAGTGCCAATGCAGAAAATCGCGATGGGGTGCTGGTTCATTGAGTTTCCCGAATGGCACAAAGCTTGTTGGTACATGAGTTCTTCGCTGCATCACAAGTGAAATCATCAATATCGCACAAACAGAGTACCATAAATTGTTTAGTACAAAAAAAACTTTGAAATATTCGGAAGAGGTGGTAGTAGTTGCGGGCTTTTCAACTGGATATTGAGATGAAAGGATAGCAGATTGATGATGGTGTGTGTCAGGAGTATCGAATGTGTACTCGAACATTAGCAAATGTGTACAGGGAACTGGGGTATCGGTCACCTTCAATGTACCATGCCAGATATTAGAAATTTCTTGCTTACATAAGAAATAGAAGTTACAGAAGAGTAACACTAGTTATCAATCTATAGGGTTTACCTAACATTTACCACATTCACAAGGTATAAGCGGGTATTGTGCTGTATCAAAGGGAAAACCTATCAGCGACTCCAACATATGTGTAACTACTAACTAGTAACAATATCCAGAAGGCCTAGCAATGCATATATCATCAGTCTACAAAAAATGGTGGCATGTTCAGGCATACAGATTAAGATAATCTCACTAAGTTAGAATCCATTTATGTAGGAATCTCATGACGACTGGACAAATCACCAGACATCTTTTGGATTATTTCTTGATCTTAGAACATTTCTTGGGGAACCATAAAAAATACTAGAAGAAAAAATCAGCCATCATAAAATGATCAGTGAATCATCCTACTCCCTTCTTCAAATACAATTTCCGAATTAGCAACAATGTAGAAAAAGGTCCAGCACACACAACTAAACTAGAGTTATAGCATATAAACAGGATTAATTATTAAATTCTCACATGAGGAAAGGCGAACAACAGGTACTTAGTGCAAAATTTGATGGGCATACAGAAAATATTCAGCTAGCACAAACCGATGATCAAATCAATCGACATAAAAAATAAAAAAAGTGGTGATCGCTGTTAGCTTGCTGATGAAGATCATACCTTATGGAAACAAGGTCAGATTTCTTATTTCATGATTTGAAGAATGTCAATGCCAATAGGTGTGCAACCTTCCTGATGGATCGCTTGGATCTGTTCTGGACATTTGGCTCACAGGAATTGGGGTTCTTGAACAGCTGGCGATTCCAGACATTATACTGGTCATTACCAGTAATCACCACAGGAACATGAGCCATCTCTGAAGTGATGGAACCGAATCGCATCTCTCAAGATGATCTCTCTACTTTCACTCTTGGATATCAACTTCATAGTCAAGTGGCAGTCACGGCAGACTCTTAAGTTCTTCATTACTCGTATAGGTGCTGACGGTGGTAAATGAATCATTCCTAACGCCACAGCTAGTTTCTCACTGTGGCAATTTATCGAATTCTGCTCTCTTCCGGTGATTTCATCTGACTCTATGCTGAGAGTACTATTGGCTATAAACTTATCAATCTTGGAAAGCATCTCTGCAAGTTTTGTGTATACCGCGTTGCTGTCTGGATGTGACTGATCACCAGCAACAAAAGAGTGAACTCCAGACCTTAGTTCAATCCAACTAAGACCAGGTTCTTTCTTCACGCCTCGCTCTTTCATCAGATCTCTAATTTTTGAAGCTAAGGAGAGCTCCCCAGCATCCAGGTACATGTTGTAGAGATTTACATAGGATGCCGAGGAAGCGGGTTCTAGTTCCATTATCCTATCCGCAACAAGTTGACCTCTCTCCATGTCTCGATGGATACGACATGACGCTAGCAAAGACCGCCAGATGATAGGTTCGTCATGGAATACTGAATCCTTTATAAAAGCCTCAGCCTCAGCTAATCTCCCAGCTCGCCCAAGGAGATCAACAACACATGTGCAATGCTTTGTGGTTGGGCTCAACCCATATTCCCTTTTCATGATTTCATAATACCTGCATGAGACAACGGAAGGAGATGGATCAATGAGAACAAGTAGAACTCTAATGTAAGACAGTAAGATGCACTCCAGCAACAGAAAAACCTCAAGAGTTACGTGCATAGGTTTTTTTTCTGATAAAGATGCTTGTATCAATAAATGATTGAATGATCGGAGAAAATATGAAGGCTTACCTGAGTCCCTCATCAACCCATCCTCCATGGCTACATGCAGTAAGGACAGCGAGAAAAGTGATCTCATTTGGCACCACTTTTGCATTCACCATTTCATTGAAAAGCTGTAAAGCCTCCCTTGCAGAGCCATGCTGTGCGTGGCTTGATATTACTGCAGACCATGAGACAATATCGTGTGACTCCATTTCCTGAAACGTCTGAACTGCAGCATCAACGTCCCCTGACCTAGCATACATATGTATGCAGGAGTTCCCCATGGCAGTGAAACGACCAAAACCAGATTTTGTAGCAAAGCACTGAATCTGCTCACCAGTCCTTGCAATAGCCAAACTGGCACATGCATTCATCACGCTCGATATAGTGAAGGGGTCAGGTTTCAATCCGGCACCTAATAATTCATGGAACAAGCACAGTGCCCTCTCGAAAAGCTCATTTTTGACACACCCTGAAATCATCGCTGTCCAGGTGACAACATCTTGCTTGGGAACAGATCTGAAACACCTGAATCCATCTTCCATACATCCGGAGTTGAAATACAAGTCAATGAGTGCACTCCCAATGAAGTCATCTCCCTGAAAACAGTGCTTCAGCACTTGCCCGTGTATTTGTTTTCCGAATTCAAGGTCACCTGCCAAGTTACAAGCTCGTACGACGCTGGAGAACGTGAACTCAGTAGGCTCCATTCCTCGACTCTGTACCTCTGAATACAGACTTAACGCTTCCGTCACGACTTCCTTACCAACTGCAGCCTCATCACGACACAGCCCTGCAATCATGGCATTGAAAACAACCACATTGGGATCAAGGACCAACTTAAAGAGCGCGACAGCTTCACCCAACGCGCCCTTCTTGGCATACATGTCAACCATCGCGCTCGCAAGAAACACGTCGGAGTCCAACCCGGCCTTGACCACGCACCCATGAACCGCCGCCGCGATATCCCTCACAGAGTCACCGCTGCTGCCAGAGCAACACTTGACAACGCTGCCGAGAGCGAAAGAATTCAACCCCAACCCGCAGCGGCGCATCAGAGCAAACACCTTGAGCATCTCCTCGCGCGCACCGGCGCGCATGTACCCGGAGACGAGCGCGTTCCACGACACGTCGTCCCGCTCCTCGGCGGCGTCAAACACCCGCCTGGCCTCTCCCATGTCGCCACACCTGGCGTACATGCTGAGGAGCGAGTTGGAGACGAATACGCCCCCAGCGAGGCCCTCGAGGACGGCCAGCGCGTGCACCGCCCTGCCCTCCCTCAGGCACCCCGCACGCGAGCACGCGGCAAGCGTGGCCGCGTACGTGAACCTGTCCACGGCGGCGCTGCGCGCCCGCGCGAAGGTCGACAGGGAGGCGCCGTGCTGGCCGGCGCGGGAGTAGGCGTCGATGAGGAGGTTGAAGGAGACGGCGGTGTGCCGGGGCATTTCGTCGAGCAGGCGGCGCGCGGGGAGCGGGCCGAGAAGGCGGCAGTAGGCGTGGAGGAGGGTGTTGCGGAGGAAGAGCGACGGGGAAGGGTGCGCGCGGGCGATGTGGCCGTGCACGGCGGCTGCGTGGAGCGGCGTCGGGCTGGAGCGGAGGAGGTGGAGGTAGTACGCGTCCTTGGACGGGAACGGCGGCGGCGCAGGACCGGAGGTGGCAGGCGTCGAGGGTGGCTGCGATGGCCTGGTGGACGACGCGGACATGGCGTACAGGCCGCGACGGCGGGGAACGGCCGGGCGGAAGGAGGCCGTGGGGACGATCCGGGCAATGTAGCGTGGGACATGGCGGCGGTTGTCGGGTTGCCGGAGGAAACCCAGCATGTGTTTGATGAAATCCACGGTAGCGGCGGAGGAGGCTGGGACCGTCCGGCGGGAGACGGAGGGGGGTCAGATGGTCGAGCAGCGGCGGCGGCGGCGGCGGCGGCGAGTAGTGAAACCGTCCCGGTAGAGGACGGCGGCGCCGGCTCAAGAGCTTTGCTTGCGTGCTCAAATATTTCGTTAGACAAATGGGCCAGTAGTTGGGTTGGGCTCGAGCTACATATAGCTCTTCTTTTTCAAAATTCAGAATCGGCATTTTTAAGTGTTCAAATATTTGAAACAAAAATCCGACATGCAGATAATCTCGAGATCTATCAGTGTGCAGAGTTTCAATCCAAAAGTCGTGTTATGATTGGCCACACAAAAAGACAAAGCTGGCCAAATTTCAAATTTTTGAAACTATGTACTATTCACCACCCAGATCCACCCATTTGTCATTTTTGTCCAGCCTAAAATACAACAAATTTCGAGTTAAAATTTGTACACTTGTAGATCATATTACTATCTACATCTGTGATTTTTTGCAGAATTTTTTGAAACTTAAGAATGCAATTTTTTAATTTTTGGAAAAACGAGCTTTGCTCGGGCTAAAAAACACCACTCTCTCAGGGACGTTTCTATCTGCGATTTTCGATTATAGTTACATACTTTTCATCGTCATCTTAAAAAATCTTTTTCATCTAATTTTTCTTTTCTCCGATTTCATTCTAAGTTGATTTTTACATTTCTTTTGTGGGGTTTCTATCGTGATCTAGCAGCATTCCACCGATAAGGTTTGATTGAGCTTGCAACAGAACCAAGTAATTATCTGTATTTTTTATTTCTCTATACTTTTTACTTATCCGATCCATGTATCTATATTTTTATCTTTCAGACCACTAAATTTTCTGTTCGCTAAACCCTACAAACTGTAAACCCTAACAAGCCTTATTAATAGCTATGTTTAGCAATACAGAGTTAATTGCAGAAAACTTTCTCATGCAGCAAACGAGCCTGTAAAGCTACGGTCATATCTCTGATCTTACCAGGGGATGGTGGAGAGAAGATCAGAAGAGTGTTTGCTTACATTTCAGTGCATGGCAGAGACAAAATATTCACAGATTAGCTACTATTTCAATTCAGAAGTGGAGTCAAATTTTCTACTTCTTCAAATATTTACAATGCTACCAAAAACATATGGTACGGCACGACCCTTACTTCGTTCTTTTTTTTTCTTTTTTGGCAACTACTTCCATCAATCTTGTGACGATGACTTGTGTCAAGCTTAGCATCTTTCGAAAATCTTGTAAAGTTTCTCTAGAGAAGCAACCTGCATTGTAGGTTCACAGATAAACAACTCAATTTTAGCGATCATAAATCCAATATTGTCGATATAAAAAAGGTAATTTGCACAATCTGTAGTAGTGGATACATTAAATTATTTTACGCCTAGTCGCCTAGGTTACTACTTTAGTACAGTAATTTTACGATTTTATAGGTAACTTTTTAAAAAGCGAAATGTCCATGCTTGTGTGAGGAAAGAGTAACGGACAGATAACTTCGACCACCGTGACAGGCTATAATGCCATTTAGAATAAAATTTTCTTCATTTTTGTAAGTCCAGAGCATAAGGCTGAAGCACCAAACACGCAGCAAAACTGAACCGGACTTAGGGCTAGGAGAGAACCTGCACAAACGTTCCGTCTGTTGCCATCGACTTCGGGGGCTTGAGGAAAAGCCGCATGGACGGAAACAGGACGTGCTGAATGGTCCACTCGCGTTGAGCCCACGCCGCCTCTGCTTCCGCAAGCAGTTCTTGGTCAGTGCCATCTTCATCTGTAGTGCAATATATAATTAGCTCAGTAGCAAGTAACTCTCTGAACGAGGAATGCATGCACGTACAGTTAACACTGCAGTTTGCTCTAGTTGGCTAGTTGCAGAATCATATATCACAGGTATTTCTTTAGTATATCAATTTCAGTGTCATGTTATCTGGGTGAAGGAAGAGTAGTAAAACTGGGAAGAACTATGGATTCAGTTACCAACTAGGGTGTTTACAATAAGCATATCTGCTCTTTGTGCACTTTAATAAATGGGTGTAGAATACGGTTACCAACAATCTCACCTGTATTTGCTAAATCATTATCACATTCACCAATTGTCATGCGATCTTTACTTTTCTTGTACAACTGAATGCCATTGCCAGATGGATTTGGAAGGATGGGAGGATGCAGTGCATAGAAGTTCCCAATAGCAGCTGCTGCCGTTCTGAAGCAGTCTCTCTCAACGTCCCAGGTAACCTAATGCAAGATGGTAATCACTAAACATGAGAATTGCCAGTTTGGAGAACTACTGTATAATCTAAAACAAAATGTCATCAAACGACATCTCTTGAGACTGAAATTACGAAAATGACTTAAAACAACAAATGGAAGTTACTTCCGGATACCTAGCTGACATATCTACATGAAACACCAAAACTAAAATCTGAATACATAGTATCAGCCTGCAAATTTACTTGTCATTTCCTCAGCAGGTAGTGGACCCTAATCAAATATCATGCCAAAATTTAATTACCATATACTATGAACGTGCAGCTTAATAAAAGGAAACCTACATCGTTTGCCAGAGCCAGCACAAACTCTGGAAGGCGATCCATATCAGGCATGTACTGATCAAGTACAACAGGAAGTCTGGTCAAGTTCCCGCTTTGGTCAATGTGAATAGAGAAGTACTCATTAATCATCTCAGCATTTTCTTTCAGTATCTCACTGTTCACCTGCAGACAGGTACTATCTTCATCAATGGAGTGATGCTACAAGAGTCAGAGGATTAAGCTGTAATAAAAGAAGCAAGAAACAGAAACAGCATAAAGGTGGATAAATAAAAAGTGGCATCTGTTCCATCACCTACAAGATTAACAAAGACTCGACCAACTAAGAAAGCAACTTACTTCAGCAATTTCCAGTTTCGCCTTGTCATTTTCATCACTCATTGATTCGTCATCTTTCAGTGCCATCATCAGCAACTCCCGAAGCGGAGCTGGTTCACTGAGTTGTATAGCATTGAAGTTTCCAAAACGGCACAAAGCTTGTTGGTACATGAGTTCTTTACTGCATCACAAGTTGAATCATCAACATATCATACACAAAAATAGCATATAATGGTTTAGGATAGAAAATATCAATGAAATATTTGGAAACGATGGTAGTAATTGCAGGCTTTCAACTGGATACAAATGCATGGACGGCAGTTTGATGATGGTGTGTGCGAGCAATATTATCTATCTACACATGCATGCATTTACAAGTGTGAAAAGAGAATAGAGTTTCGGTTACTTTCACATTCAATTCATATCAGATATTTGAAATTTCTAGCAAACATATATAAGGCATAGAACAGTAAGTATGAAGAGTAATGCCAGTCATCAATGTATAATGTTTACCTAACATTTACCACATTCACAAGGTATAAGCGGGTATTGTGCTGTATCAAAGCGAAAACTTCATCCGCAACTCCAACATATGTGCAATTCTTAACAATATCCAGAAGTCCTAAAGCAATACATAAATAATCAGTCTACAAAAATGGAGACTGATTCGAGCATCACAGGTTAAGATGGCTCACCAGGATGTAAGTTTGAATCTATTTCTGTAAGAAGCTCATGACGACTGGACAAATCACCAGAATCTTTTGGGTTTCTTCTTGATCTTACAACATTTCTTCGAGAACCATAAAAAAATTGAAGGATTAATCAGTCCCAGTAAATAGAAGAAATATCAGTGAAATACCCTACTCCCTTCCTCAAATAGAATTTATGAATTAGCCACCGGTGTAGAAAAAGGTCCAGAATCATAGCATGCAAACAGTATGAATCATTAAATCCTCACATGAGGAAAGGCGCAGGCACTTGGTACAGAATTTGAAGGGCAGAGAAAATACAGAAAGTGGTGAACGCTGTCAGCTAGCTAGTGACAAGTTCAGGACCACACCTTACGGAAACGAGGTCGGATTTCTTTTCAAGATTTGAAGATTGCCCGTGCCAATAAGTGTGCAATCTTCCAGATGGATCACGTGGATCTGTTCTGACCATTTGGCTCGGAATCCTTTGAGATTTTGCTCCTACAAGAATAATAATATGATTATAGTAAGAATATTTACTGGGTCAGGAGTTGGCAGTTTCACGCACTATTTCCTACTCCCTCCGTTTTTAATTATAAGATGTTTTAGATATTTCAATGTGGACTATGTACGAACTGAAATGCGTGAACATACACACCAAAGCGCGTCTAAATACATGTGAATCTGGAAAAAGCTAAAACATCTTATATTTAGGAGTAGATAACTAATGTGCTGAAGCACTATAATGTATACTTTGAAACTTTTTAGCTTGAAAAGGTATTCAAATCGAAACTGAAGCATATTTATGGGATATCTGCTACATACCAGTAGGCGTGCTGACTTGAGTACCTTTCTCCTTTTGCGTGTTAGGTTGAGTAAGTGCTGAAGTGTCTACTGCCTGCAATGCACAACGAAAAGCATCACCGATGTGCACAAAAATACATATGCACATAATTTTTGCAATCCGGATAGCTAAAGTATATCCATAAGTTTGCAGTAGGTTGGACCGTTTATTACAAAAGTACATTGCACAGGAGATAAGTAGCTTCTGCAAACAGGCACGTTTAAAAGTTAGGTTGCAGCACTAGCATCAAGTATTAAACTATGGTGCTTGCCTAAATGTAGAACCCCAGGTGAAGTTCTTCAATATACTGTATTTCTAAGTGTAGCAAATAGCCAGAGATTATAACAATCTGCTTTGAAAGGAGTATATAAACAGCCTTGACCATAGACGTACAATTGTACTACTACAAGGTGAGGCTTGACTCAAGGTCTACGTCAAGGATCATGGAGTGATAAGTCTATTTTCCATGAGAGCGGTTTTTAAAGAAAATTTCAATGTACGAATTTGTGCATAACTTTCTGCAAGTATTACACATATTTGAAAACTGAGGCACTTATGCAACTGGTAATAGCTTAGGAACAGATACAGTCTCCAAAGATGGTGACGAGTTATGCAGTCAAGAGTAACCAAAAAGTTTTGTCAGAGAAGTAACCACATTTACAGCATAGAATACAAGGCCAAGTATAAATGGATTTATGTAAGCATAAACAATGGATAACCTGAGTTTGGAATATCCTTGTGGTATTACAATTCATCAACTTTTCCTCGATAGCATCTTTAATCATTTCAATAATGCGCTCTTGATTCAAGAGGCTAACCTGCAAGTCAAAATAATCATTAAACCATTTGTTCGAATCGGAAATTTGCAGAAATACTTGTGCATCAAACACCGGATTTTATCACAGTATACCTCTTTTTTGGTTGGATGTATATTGACATCCACGTGTTCTGGTGGAAGATTGATGGACATGTATATGAATGGTTTAGATGCTTGAGGCAATATTGCAGAGTACACAAATTCAATAGCTCTTTTCAAAGAAGTGCAGTCTACAAGCCTATCTGGGGAGTAAAATGGAGACAGTTATGCACGGACATGATAACAGAAGAACTATACACAAATTCGATGGGTGCATAATTTGAAACTTTGTTGGTCTTAGAAAAGCATTCCTTATAAGATAACCCTGTGTCCATCAAAGTACACATCAATTAAATGGCCAAATACCAAAAAATTTCTTTTAACTGAAAAGTATACCTCTACTATAACCAGACTACGACTCTACTTTAGATATTCAGTTAATTGGCCAAATTGCAAAACTCTGGTAAGAGTTACATAGCATGTATTATCTAGACTTTTTGTGCATAAAACAACAACATAATCTATTTATGGAGGAAACTCTCTACAAACATCACTACTGCCATGTGTGATTTGCATATTTCATTGAGCTGCAGCTATCTTCTGTACCATTTATGAAAAGAATCATAGTAGTCTTCTTTGCCACGTAGTTAGCATTTGAGATGAAACCATCCATCTTGAATATTTCATCTTTAACATTCTCATCTGAAACCTCTATTTCCATCAGATCACGGACGACAGAAGCCCCATAGACATTCCTGATAGCATCTAGCCTTGAAGATGTGCTCGCACTATGGACATCTGCTCTATTGGCTCCATGCTGTGACAAGAGAGGATGTGAATGTCACCCTCTTAAAAAAGTGATGAGTTCACAAAGACCGCAATATTCACCTTTCTACAAGAGAAGTTCACGTTGATATGATGGACTGCAAACCGACTGATGAAGTCTACTATCTTGGGATAGTCATCGTTGGAGTTCTGCAATGTTTTCCTCCGAGCTACCATATTGTAAAATAAATTTTCAACCTGCATAAAGAGATTTTTGTCTCGTAAAAATCATGATATGCATCCAATACAGCAATAGTACTACACGCAGAGTTGCAAACCTACCATGACTTGAGTTCCTTTAACTGCAGCACAGGGCTTCGGGTCATTCTCCATTACTCCATCTCTATATGACACTCTGAGGGGAAAACGTGGTAATGGTCATTAACAAACTGTTTTCTGGGGGGAAATTAACAAACTACTTCAGAGTCAAACAGAAAGATCTGAAGTTGCACATGGACTGACCTGTAGCCGTGCAGTTGGCCTTCAGTTATTGTTGTCACGGTAACATGGCCAACATAAGTCATACTGGCCAAAGCCTCTCCTCTGAACCCCATGGATGTAATTGTCTGTAGATCCTCATATGTAGACAACTTTGAGGTAGTATGCCTCTCACACAATATCGTCAGGTCCTCAAACTGTGGAACAAATCAAAAAAGTTAGCTGACAAAGGCGTCGGTGATCAGCAATGCTTGCACAAATGCTTGGTGTATGTGCTGCTTAAGCAAAATTTGAACATGCCCAACTTCTCATATGCACAATATCAACATTGCAATCCTGCAGAGTAGGCTGCTGGTGACTATGCTCCCTTGATAGCGCGCCACGAGCCCAATATATGATACATGGTAGCGCGGCAAACAACTAAATGCTGCCTAGAGGCAACTGGCGCTGACAATGTTGAGTTGCCTCTTATTAATGGAACCCCATAGGTCGCTTCATATGCAATTTTTATAGCTAAAAGTGGAGGAAAACAGATTCAGTGTAGGAGATGGCAAGATCAAAATTCCAACAAGTTCGCCCAAATGCTAGGCCATTAGTCGATTCCACCACATGACCTGACCCCCAGCATCTGCAGGATTAGGCGTCAAACACGATTAACAGATCACAGACCCCAGCATTTGCAGGAATTTGACACTAGAGGGCACGAGTAGCAGCACTGAGGATGGGGATTGGATTTGGGGGTTTAGGGTTTACGTACCCGGATGCCGTGGCCGTCGTCGGAGACCTGGATGAGCTTGAGGCCGCCATCCTTGACGGTGACGGAGACGGTGGAGGCGCCGGCGTCGATGCTGTTCTCGACGAGCTCCTTGACCGCCGAGGACGGGCGCTGGATGACCTCCCCCGCGGCGATGCGGTTCACCACCGACTCCTCCAGCCGCCGGATGCGGGGCGGTTCCCCGCCGCCGCCGACGCCTCGCGGCATCGGGTCGTCGACGTCCATGCTCCCCGCCGTTGCGCGCGCAGACCGGACCGGAAATGTGGGAATGGGGAGGAGGAGGTTAGGTCATCTCCAACGCGCCGGCGTAAACGGAGTATTTTAACGACGTAAATGGCCGTTCGGCAAAACTATTTTCAAATATGGCCGCTCGGCTCGGCACCAAAGACAACGGCGCCGACGTTGTGCAGTTCGGCGCCAGGCCAAATCGTCGCCGAAGCCGGGTCGGCGCCAATGGCAATGGCGCCGACCTCTTTGGCCGGTCTAGTGCCAGTTTTGGTTGCCGCCGAGTTGCACAACGTCGGCGCCATTGCCATTGGCGCCGAACTCAGCGGCCATATTTGGAAATAGTTTTGTCCAGGGGCCAGATTCGCCATTAGTTCTACCGAGAGGCCATTTTTGGCAAAAAAAAATACGCAAACGGACCAGCCCAGTCCTTTTTTGTCCGAACGGATATGGGAGGTGCTCCAACGGGTTGGCGCAAAGGGACATGTGTCCGGGCGGACACATGATTTCGCCCCAAACGCGGTCCAGCTTTGGGGCGAGACGTACACGCGCTCGGTCCGCTCCTTGTCCTCCCTTGTCCGCGTCGGGCCCAGTGGCCAGCCACACAAACCACTCCCCACCATTTCTTCCACAAACCCTTCCAGCCTCGCCGCCCGCCCTAGCCGTCGCCGCTGTCCTAGCCGCCTCCGCCGCCCTCGATGGAGGACGGTCTGTCGAAGTCGACGTCCACTGCCGGCGCCACCCAGTTGAAGGTGAAGAAGGAGAGGAAGCCGGAGTCGGGCAAGCGCCAATTCCGGAGGGAGAGGACACGGGAGCGCGCGGCCAAGGCGAAGGCGGCCCAGGAGGCGGCGGCGGAGAAGGAGAGGCTAGCCGTCCTCGCGGCCCAGGCCAACGCGAACTTCATCGCCACCCAGGCCGCCGCTCGACTTGTGCTACTCCTCAAGGGGGAGGTTTTTGAAGGTACGTTTGGCGTGGCCGACGCGACCACCCGACTGTGGTCGCGTCAGCCGGTAGCTCTGTCTCCTCCGGCATAGGGAAGCCGCCAAGATCCGCGTCCCCTGGCCTCTCGACGCACTCGCTGGCCGCCCTCCAGCCGCACCGTCGAGGCTTGGGTCGCGTGAGGCCTCGCCGGAGATTTCTTCGGTCCCGGCGGCCCCAAGACCTCTCGACCTCAACTTGACGCCTAGTACCGGCGACGGGCGGCTCCCTTGCAAGGCGAGGTCCATGTCGGGCAGGGTGACCATGCCCGAGGCCCGTGCCCTCATGTTCAACGATATGCCACCGCCAACGATGCCAACGTCGAGCAATCCGGCCTATTTCGAGACCGAAGGTGTCATGCAGGACATGATCTGCGAGGGCACCGCCTACGATCCTGCCGATGCCGAGACCCAAGACCCAACAGGGGGCAGGTTCGACCCTGTCGACGCCGAGACCCAAGACCCAACAGGGGCATGTTCGACGACGAGATGGCAGGGGAGATGGAGGCCGACGCAATTGACAACGATGATGAACCACTCGATGTCGATGAGGAGCACGCTCGCATTGCGGCTAGCATCCGAAGGAAGAACCAACGAACCACGAACTACACCGACAAGGAGGACCAAGTTCTTTGTGAATCGTGGATGACATGTGGGCAAAACTCAACATGGGGTGCTCAACAAAAGGGCTCCGCGTTTTGGTTGAGGGTGTGGAAGCATTTCCATGAACAAAGGAAATTGCCTCCATACAAGATAGAGAGCGATCGCAATGACGGCTCTCTCACCAAGAGATGGCAACACATTTCGGTCGCTTGTAGCAAGTTCCAAGCGGCCTATGAGCATGTCAAGAACCGTCCGGTGAGTGGCACCGGAGTGGAGGACAAGCTGCTCCAAACAATGGAGTATCACAAGAAAGTGTTCAAGTGCAAGTTCAACTTGCCCCATTGTTGGGACATGCTCAAAGGATGCCCTAAATGGATGAGCTGTACAACTCCTTGAAGAAAGATGGATCAAAGAAAAGTTCCAATGAAGACGATGTCGGTGATGTCCAGCCCGGCCAAAGCTCCGACGGCCGGGTTGTGCAGCCAAGGGGACACAAGTCCAACAAGCAAGACGCCAAGCGTGAGGCCGCGGCGGCACAATTGGAGGACACCTTGAAGTCATTGATCGCCGGCAAGGAAGAGTCCACCGCCACAAGGTACATGGAGAAATACAAGGACAAGGGGGAAGCAATGACATGCTACTTGGAGATGCAGAAGAAGAAGCTCGAGATCGAGCAAGAGAGGATCAAGGTCGAGGAGAACCGCGTGAAGCTCGCCCTTCTTGCAGAGGAGAACCGGATCAAGGCAGAGGAGAACCGCGTCAAGCTCGCTCTCCTAGCTGAGGAGAACCGGATCATGATGGCTGACTTAACCATCATGGATCCGGAGCAACGAGCTTGGATCCTCAAGAAGCAGAAGATAATTTAGGAGTGTGAGGATGTGTGATGTCCTCTATTCTATTTATCATGTGTCATTTTGTATTTTAAATTATGTGTCATGTTGAACATGTAGGTGTCTTGTTGAACTACATATTTTCCAAATTATTTGTCCATTTATTGTCATGCCTTTTAATTATTATTCGCCCTTTTAATTGAACAAATATGGGCAATCCCATTTTTGTTCACAATTTATGCGCCAACCCGTTGGGGACACCCCTACCCCAAACGGACTGAGACCCAAATTGTGTCCACGGTCCGCCCCCAAATGGACCAAACCGGACACATTTCGGTGTCCGTTTGCGTCGGCCTGTTGGAGATGCCCTTAGCCGAATTGGTGGTGGCGCGGTACATTCATTTTTGTTCCCTTACTTTTTTTTGCGGGGCACATGAGTGATACGTCTCAAACGTATCTATAATTTCTGATGTTCCATGTTGATATTATACCAATTGTTACAAGTTTTACATACACTTCATAGCATTTTTATGCATTTTCTGGGCCAAACCTATTAACAAGATGTCACAGTGCCAGTTCCTGTTTTCTGCTGTTTTTGTATTTCAGAAAAGCTGTTCTGGAAATATTCTCGGAATTAGACGAAACCTGGACAGGACCTCCTATTTTTCCAACACGTACACGAAGTCCGAAGGAGAGACGGAGGCGACCGAGGAGGGCGCCACATCCTAGGGTGACGCGGCCCCCCTACAACCGCGCCGTGGTGGGGTGTGGGCCCCTCGGGTCGCTCCAGCCGCCGCCCTTTCGCTTATTTATTCATCTCCACGGGAAAACCCTAGACACAGGAGCCTCCATCCACCAAAAGTTCCGTAACCGCCGCCGTCGTCAACCCTAGCTCGGGAGGGTCTGAAGCTCTTCCCGGCACCCTGCCGGAGAGGGAAATCATCACCGGAGGGCTCTACATCACCATGCCTGCCTCCGGAGTGATGCGTGAGTAGTTCATCTTTAGACTACGAGTTCATAGCAGTAGCTAGATGGTTGTCTCTCCACTTTATGCTATCATGTTTAGATCTTGTGAGCTGCATATCATGATCAAGATCATCTTATTGTAATGCTACATGTTATGTTTGCTGGGATCCGATGAATATTGAATATTATGTCAAGTTGATTATCAATCTATCTTATATGTTATTTATGATCTTGCATGCTTTCCGTTACTAGTAGATGCTTTGGCCAAGTAGATGCTTGTAACTCCAAGAGTTAGTATTTATGCTAGATAGTGGGTTCATGTCTCCGGTAATCTGGGAGAGTGACAGCAACTTCTAAGATTGTGGATGTGCTGTTGCCACTAGGGATAAAATAACTGATGCTTAGCTTAAGGGTGCGCCGTTAGGTCTAATACATTTGTTTACATTACGCACATTACTTAATGCGATTATCCGTTGCTTGCAACTTAATACCAACGGGGAACTCGGTATGACAACCTGGAGGTGGATTATTAGTCATAAACGCTGTTGGATAACGGTCTATGTATTTTGTCATAATGCCTATATGAATATCATAGTAATCATCATGTCATATATATGCATTGTCATGCGCTCAATATTTTGTCAATTGCCCAGCTGTAATTTGTTCACCCAGCATGTTAGTTATCTTTTATGGAGAGACACCACTAGTGAACTGTGGACCCCGGTCCATTCTTTTACACTGATAATACAACCAACTGCAATCATTTTTCCTTTTCGTTCTCTGCAATTAAACACTATTTTCCACACCATACGTTTAATACTTTGTTTTCAGCAAGCCAGGAAGATTGACACCCTTCCTGCTTCGTTGGGGCAAAGTAGTTTGATTGTGTTGTGTGCAGGTTCCACGTCAACAGCCGAACTCCCTTCCACACGCAAGTACTTTTATGGCACCGTTGACAACCTTCAGAAGTGCTTCTTGCTCCTACTGGATCTGATAACCTTGGTATCTTACTGAGGGAAACTTGATGTTGCACTGCTTCATACCTTCCTCTTGGGGTCTCCCAACGAACGTGTGTCCCACGTCATCAAGCATTTTTCTGGCGCCGTTGCCGGGAGCAAGAGGATTTTTGCAAGGGGAGTTTCACGCTTTCAATCTCTTTACTTTGTTATTGTCTTGCTTAGTTTATTTTTATCTAGTCTTGTTTGCTTTATTTATCAAAAACACAAAAAAATAGTTGCTTAATTCGAATTGTTTTTTTTCTGTTTTGTTTTAATTTTGCCAAAATGAGTACCCCTGAGAACACTAAGTTGTGTGATTTCACTAGCACGAACAACAATGATTTCATTAGTACACCTATTGCTCCACCTGCTTCTAAAGCAGAATTCTATGAAATTAAACCTGCACTTTTAAATCTTGTTATGAAAGAGCAATTCTCTGGTGTTAGTACTGATGATGATGCTGCTCACCTTAATAATTTTGTTGAACTTTATGAGATGCAAAAGTATAAGGAAGTAGATGGTGATATTATTAAATTGAAACCTTTTCCTTTCTCTTTGAGAGGACGTGCTAAAGAATGGTTGCTATCTTTGCCTAGAAATAGTATTGATTCATGGACTAAATGCAAAGATGCTTTCATAGGAAAATATTATCCTCCTGCTAAGATCATATCTTTGAGAAGTAGCATTATGAATTTCAAACAATTTGATAATAAGCATGTTGCTCAAGCTTGGGAGAGAATGAAATCATTGGTAAAGTATTGTCCCACCCATGGACTGACTGCTTGGATGATCATCCAAACCTTTTATGCAGGATTAAATTTTTCTTCAAGAAACCTATTGGATTCGGCCTCTGGAGGTACCTTTATATCCATCACTTTGGGTGCTGCAACAAAACTTCTTGATGATATGATGATAAATTATTCTGAATGGCACACCGAAAGAGCTCCACAAGGTAAGAAGGTAAATTCTGTTGAAGAAACCTCTTCCTTGAGTGATAAGATTGATACTATTATGTCTATGCTTACAAATGGAAAAATGCATGTTGATGTGAACTTCATTAAAAACAATAACTTCAACAAGAATGCTTATAGAAATAATTTTGGTAATAACAATTATAAGCCCTATCTTTCTAGTAGTGGCAATGGTTATGTTAATTCTTATGGTAATTCCTACAACAACAATAAGAGTGTACCCTCTGATCTTGAAGTCATGCTTAAGGATTTTATTAGTACACAAACTGCTTTTAATAAAACTGTTGAGGAAAAATTTGGGAAAATTGATGTTCTTGCCTCTAAAGTTGATAGTCTTGCTCTTGATGTTGATTTGATAAAAATTAAGAATATGCCTCATGATGTTAAAGAGAGCAAAACTCTCAATGCCATTCAAGTTAAAATTGACAACAATGTTAGGATGCTAGCTGAGTTGCATGCTTGGTGGGAAAGAGAGGATGAAATTGCTAAAAAGAATAATATTGCTAGAGTTTACACTATTACTACCACTAGCAATGCTGAAGTTTCAAATGTTAACAAACCTCCTACTCTTAATGGTAAAGTAATTGGTGTTGGCAATGTCTCTACTTCTATTGCAAAACGTTTAAAATTGCCTGACAACACTGAAACTGTTCTTGATAAAAGTACTGAAATTTTTCAAAACATGGGAGACAATGGTCCCATTACCTTTGATAATAATGATTTTGATTTTGATGGTTGCAATATTTCTGAAGTAATTAAGTTCTTGCAAAAGCTAGCTAGAAGTCCTAATGCTAGTGCTATAAACATGGCTTTTACTAAACACATTACTAATGCTCTCATGCAAGTTAGGGAAGAGAAATTAAAACATGAAGCTTCTATCCCTAGGAAGTTAGAAGATGGTTGGGAGCCCATCATTAAAATGAAGGTGAATGATTTTGATTGCAATGCTTTATGTGATCTTGGTGCTAGTATTTCTGTTATGCCTAAGAAACTTTATGATATGCTTGATTTAGCACCTTTGGAACACTGTTATTTGGATGTTCACCTTGCTGATAATACTATAAAGAAACCTTTGGGGAGAGTTGATGATGTTTTTATAATGGTTAACAACAACCTTGTCCCCGTTGATTTTGTTGTTTTGGATATTGAATGCAATGCTTCTTGTCCTATTGTTTTGGGAAGACCTTTCTTAGAACTGTTGGTGCTATTATTGATATGAGAGAGGGGAATATTAAATATCAATTCCCACTCAAGAAAGGTATGGAACACTTCCCTAGAAAGAAGATGAAGTTACCTTTTGATTCTATTGTTAGAGCAAATTATTCTGTTGATGCTTCTTCACTTGGAAACACTTGATTCTTACTTTCTGCGCCTAGCTGAAAGGCGTTAAAAAAAGCGCTTATGGGAGACAACCCATTATTTTATTTCTGCAATTTTTCTTTTCTTTTTGAGTCAAGGAGTTGTTTACTTCTGTAACAATTCCTTTGTATCTTTATTTTATCGCATTGTTGTGCCAAGTGGAGCCTCTAATAGGAAGATGATGCTAGATTTGGATTTCTGCGCAGGAACAGATTTCTTCTGTTCACCGTTTTACTTCTGTAAAATCACAGAAAAATTATTTAAATCTGCAAATTTTTGTGCGTGATCCTCAGATATGTACGCATCTTTCGTTAGTTTTGAGTTTTTCGATCTGAGCAACGTAAGTGCCTCGAAAAAATTCGTCTTTACAGACTGTTCTGTTTAGACAGATTCTGTCTTTTATTTTTCGCATTCTCTCTTTTACTAGTGTTGAGTGGAATTCTTTTTTAGGGTGAAGAGCTTCACATAACATCAGTGGCAGTAGTTAATTTAAAAGTAACGGTCATGTTTGTGTCCTTATAGAACATGTGAGTTTTTGATTGTGCACTAACCCTCTAATGAGAATTACTCTGAGTTTGGTGTGGCGGAAGTTTTCAAGGGTCAAGAGAGAAGGATGATATAATGTGATCAAGAAGAGTGAAGAGCTTAAGCTTGGGGATGCTCCCATGGATCACCCCAGCATATTTCAAGAAGACTCAAGCGTCTAAGCTTGGGGATGCCCAAGGCATCCCCTTCTTCATCAGCAACTTATCAGGTCATCTCTAGTGAAACTATATTTTAATTCTTTCACATCATATGTGCTTTACTTGGAGCGTCTGTGTGCTTTTATTTTCAGTATTTTATTTTTCTTATGGTCAACTTGATTGGACCCTAGCATTCTTGATTGGGAGAGAGACACGCTCCGCTTTTTCATATGAATACTCCTATTCTTCACTTATACTTGTTGAGTATTCTTATCTAGCTATTGCTATGCTTTTAGCTCCTGTTTTGCATGCATCTCTTATTCAGAGCTGTTAGTTCTTTTAAAAAAGTACTCTCTTGCTTCACTTATAATTGTTTGGAGAGTTTATGTTGAAATAATTGATTGGTGTTTGGTTGGAACAGAAAATGTTGCATGTGGTAGATGGTATAATGGAAAAAGCTTACATATTCTTGTAGATCACTGTATTGGATAATTTGATACTTGTCAATTGTTTTGAGTTATCAAGTAGTTCATGTTTAAGCTTTTGTATCATGTAGTTAAAACCTATTAATGAAGAACTACCGTAAAGCTCGTTGAAATTTGGTTTGCATGATTGGTATCTCTAAGGTCTAGATATTTTCTAGTAAAAGGGTTTGGTTAACAAGGAAGACAGTGTAGAGTCTTATAATGCTTGCAATATGTTTTCATATAAGTCTTGCTGTGTCGGTTGATATCCTGTGTTTGCTTCAAATAACCTTGCTAGCCTAAACTCTGTACTGAGAGGGAATGCTTCTCGTGCATCCAAAACCTTGAGCCAAAATCCATGCCATCTGTGTCCACCATAACTACCTATATGTGGTATTTCCTTGCCATTCCAAGTAAATTTTTCATGTGCTACCTTTAAACTATTAAAAATTATTACTCCTTTTTGTGTCAATGTTTACCAAGCTCATGAGGACGGGTGGATGTCTTTATGTCAACTGTCAAACAGACTTTACCACCGGACTAGCGGCATATACATCCGCTTATCCATTAATTTTGCAAAAAGAGCTGGCAAATGGGGTGCCCAGTCCCAATTAATTACAACTTTAACCGCTTAATTCTCTTCACATTTTTCCTGATTTATCAGTCAAGCAATGACAAACAGTGAAATATCTGCATGTGTAAACAAAAGAGAAGAGGGATGATCTGCCTTGCTGGTAGAAATAACGTCCTTCATGGGAGCCGCTCTTAAAAGTCTGGTTGGCAGGGGTCATATTGTACTTTCCATTTTCTGATTCGTTGACAATTAACAAACACCTCCCAAAACTTATTTTTACTCTCTTTATGATTTCAAAAACTTAAAAAGCTCTAGCACATGATTTAATCCCTGCTTCCCTCTGCGAAGGGACTTTCTTTTACTTTTATGTTTCAGTTTTACTACTTCTTTCTATCTCAGAAGCAAACACTAGTGTCAACTTTGGTGCAACAATTTTTATATGCTTGTATATTGCACTCATTATATTGCTTTGTGTTGACAAATATCCATGAGATATATATGTTGAAAGTTGAAAGCAATTGCTGAACTTAAATCTTCCTTTGTGTTGGTTAAATACCTTTTACTTAGAATCTATTGCTTTATGAGTTAACTCTTATGCAAAACTCTTTGATGCTTGTCTCGAAAGTACTATTCATGAAAAGTTTTTGCTTATATGATTCAGTTGTTTGCTCATTATCTACTTGCTAGCAAACTATAGACCATTGACCTGGATCACTTCATTCATAACATGTGCTTTACAATACTATTTGATCAAGATTATGATTGTAGCATGTCACCTCAGAAATTATTTTGTTTTTATCGTTTTACCTACTCGAGGACGAGTAGAACTAAGCTTGGGGATGCTTGATACGTCTCAAACGTATCTATAATTTCTGATGTTCCATGTTGATATTATACCAATTGTTACATGTTTTACATACACTTCATAGCATTTTTATGCATTTTCTGGGACTAACCTATTAACAAGATGCCACAGTGCCAGTTCCTGTTTTCTGCTGTTTTTGTATTTCAGAAAAGCTGTTCTGGAAATATTCTCGGAATTGGACGAAACCTGGACAGGACCTCCTATTTTTCCAACACGTACACGAAGTCCGAAGGAGAGACAGAGGCGACAGAGGAGGGCGCCACACCCTAGGGCGGCGCGACCCCCCCTCCAACCACGCCGTGGTGGGGTGTGGGCCCCTCGGGTCGCTCCAGCCGCCGCACTTTCGCCTATTTATTCATCTTCACGGGAAAACTCTAGACTCCCAAGCCTCCATCCACGAAAAGTTCCGTAGCCGCCGCCGTCGTCAACCCTAGCTCGGGAGGGTTCTGAAGCTCATCCTGGCACCCTGCCGGAGAGGGGAATCATCACCGGAGGGCTCCACATCACCATGCCTGCCTCCGGAGTGATGCGTGAGTAGTTCATCTTTGGACTACGGGTCCATAGCAGTAGCTAGATGGTTGTCTCTCCACTTTATGCTATCGTGTTTAGATCTTGTGAGCTGCCTATCATGATCAAGATCATGTTATTGTAATGCTACATGTTGTGTTTGTTGGGATCCGATGAATATTGAATACTATGTCAAGTTGATTATCAATCTATCTTATATGTTATTTATGATCTTGCATGCTTTCGTTACTAGTAGATGATTTGGCCAAGTGGATGCTTGTAACTCCAAGAGTTAGTATTTATGCTAGATAGTGGGTTCATGGCTCCGGTAATCTGAGAGAGTGACAACAACTTCTAAGATTGTGGATGTGCTGTTGCCACTAGGGATAAAAGAACCGATGCTTAGCTTAAGCGTGCGCCGTTAGGTCTAATGCAATGCATTTGTTTACATTACGCACATTACTTAATACGATTATCCGTTGTTTGCAAATTAATACCAACGGAGAACTCGGTATGACAACCTGGAGGTGGATTATTAGTCATAGACGCCGTTGGATAACGGTCTATGTATTTTGTCGTAATGCCTACATGAATATCATAGTAATCATCATGTCATATATATGCATTGTCATGCGCTCAATATTTTGTCAATTGCACACCTGTAATTTGTTCACCCAGTATGTTAGTTATCTTTTATGGAGAGACACCACTAGTGAACTGTGGATCCCGGTCCATTCTTTTACACTGATAATACAACCAACTGCAATCATTGTTCCTTTTCATTCTCTGCAATTAAACACTATTTTTCACATCATACGTTTAATCCTTTGTTTTCAGCAAGCCAGGAAGATTGACACCCTTCCTGCTTTGTTGGGGCAAAGTAGTTTGATTGTGTTGTGTGCAGGTTCCACGTCAACAGCCGAACTCCCTTCCACACGCAAGTACTTTTCTGGCACCGTTGACAACATTCAGAAGTGCTTCTTACTCCTACTGGATCTGATAACCTTAGTATCTTACTGAGGGAAATTTGTTGCTGCACTGCTTCATACCTTTCTCTTGGTGTCTCCCAGCGAACGTGTGTCCCACGTCATCAATGAGGCGCGGCGTACGTGACACTGAATCAAATCAGGGAGGAAATTGCACATTCCACCATGCTCGTGCCATCTCGTTGCGAAAACCACCAGCTTTTCAGGATTTTTGCACTCTCCACCAGGTCTATTTCTAATCCGTTGCAACCTAGTCTAAACACACTATTGACAGTCAAATCTAACACTAACCACCTATCAAAAATATTACAATCTACATCACATTCTAATCTGTTGCAGTTTTTTTTATAGATATGGGAGCATAGCCCCAGCATATGATGCACATGATGCAGCTATATAAGATTAAAAAGAGGCAATATTTTTTAGACGAGGCAATATACTTGTCATTTCTATTAATTAAGATTAAAAAGAGTTGGTTAGTTAATTAGCATGAAACGGCCAAAAACGGAGCGAACACACAGCCGACCGTCGAGACGGCACATAGATCTGAGCGAGCCCGCCGAAATCCGTCAAATGCCAAGACCGTACCAAGCATAGATGAAATCCGTCGTCGGCTTACCCATGTTGGACCCGGCCATCAGTTGGCTGTCAACGGTCATACATGGGGCATTTAGACTGTATTGCAACGAATTAGACGTGAACGTGGTGGAGAGTGCAAAAGTTCTGAAAAGCTGGTGGTTTCCGCAACAAGATGGCATGAGCATGATGGAATCTACAATTTCCTCCAAATCAGGTTGTGTACGTGCGTGCCAGGCCGGGGATACACACGCCGTGTACGTGTCGTTATACGTATATCGCAAGTATAATGACCCTTCCTTATTTTTCTTGAACATTTGGCAAGTATAAATGACAGAGAGCGTCTCCAATCGGCGCGGTAAAATGCCGCGCTAAAAACGTTTTTGGACGCCGGTTTTGCTCTTTTAGCACGGGCGGCAGGAGATAGCAAATTCAAGCACGGTAAAATGTTGTGCGCGCTGTAAGCAGCGCTTCACCGGGAGCTGTAAAGTGCAGCGTCGTAAACACTTTTTTATACACATTTATATTAAATAGAGATCAAATAGAGCAAATAAAACAAAATCGAAATAAAATATATTACATAGTTCGTAGTACGACGAACACAATTAGTAGACTAAAAGTAAAACGGTGCATAAATATAATCTTAAACTACACTTCGTCCTCATCCGAGGTAGTACACGAAACCAACCGTCTTTTGGTTAAAACAAATATGGACACCAATTTCAACTCAAGAAACTATAGGGGGCAACAAAATTTACAATGAATGGCTATAATCAATATCACAATGATGATCAAGTTTCAACTAACGCAATCAAGGAATGTCCAGCAAGTGACAATCATGCGGTGTTCATTACTCATTTGCCAGAAGCAATTGCAATCGAAATTGTAAACTGCTACTACCAACGCAATCGCTACAAGACTTGCACATACTTGGCCCTAACAACTGAAACTAGCTAACACATCAAAATGCTGCCCAAAAGAACCCTGAAGAAATCATTTTGCAAGCTTGCAATACATTCAGTCAGTGCCACTTACAGAGATGTCTCTCATAATCTCAGTTCAGTCCAGTTCGTACAAGTTTCTAAATTTTAAACAGAAGTGCAGCACCTTGATGTGTCCTCAGTCCAGTCTAATACCAAGAATGGTAATGCAACAATTAATTCGAGCGCGACCACAAGCATCCATATGCTAAATAAGCAACAGCGAACCGTTAGGGTATGGCACGAGGTTGTCTTCAATATGATAAGGGGCAAGAGATATAACCGAATGGTGTTTTGTCTTAAATCAGCAACAAGGTTCAGTTATGAACATATGATCCTAATTAGCAGGACAATCAACATGCATGCAAAACCAGCTATGCTTCCCTAAGCAGCATCACCACCAAAACTGAACCTCACAACATAACCAAACTACTTCTAGTGGAACGCTACCAAGTAATTCAAGTAATGTTGTCATCGCCTCTCAGTTTACCAACAAAAAGAAAGTACAATTTCGACCATCAACCATAGATCACCTAGAGTATGATAAGACAAAACCAGAGCAAGTCCATTGCTTAAAAGAAGCTAATCATTATATCCATAACCCACGAAAGCCAGTAGCCATACACATTTCAGAGGTATGTATTCAGCCACTCGACAAATGGTTCACTTTGTTTGTAAAATTGGTAGACAAAGTTAGTACCATATAACTATCATGTGTTCACACAAGCGACTCGGACTCGCGGCGGTAACACGGAAACTTGTTTCTCGAGATATAGCCGCCTCCACTGCCAAGGGAAACACGAGAACAAAGCTCATATCCCGAATCGGAACCCTACCATAAGCAACCTAAATACACAGTTTTCTCTAGTCCCATAAAGGTAGAGAAATAACACCACAAATTAAATATCAAACTATTAAATATTACTCACTTTACATAATTACTAGTAGTAAGATTTATCCCATGTCATCAAAACAACATATGGATCATGATCAGATGTGATTTATGAATTAATAGAAATCTGGTCATAACAAGGATTCGCTGATAAAGCTCTACAACATCAATTACAACAGGTAATCAACACCCAATAAGTAATCCCAATGATAGGCACAAGTCATGAATCGAGAGTGGACAGCGGGATGGCTTGGAGATGGTCGTCACGATGGTGCTAATGGTTGTGTTGATAAAGATGATGATCCCGATGATGCCTTGTGATATGTCCAAAACGTATCTACTTTTCCGAACACTTTTGCTATTGTTTTTCCTTTAATTTGTGTGATTTGAATGCAACTAACACGGACTAACGCTGTTTTCAGCAGAATTGCCTTGGTGTCTCGTTTTTGTGCAGAAAGTCAAAGTTTTAGGAAAATTCCAGAAAAATTCCAGAAATTCTATTTTTCCAGAAGACCCACGGAGCCAGAAGACGAAGCGAGGAGGGTGCACAGGGGCACCACACGCACCCAGGGCGCGGGTGGGCCCTTGCCGCGCCCAGGGGTGGTGTGGCCACCCTGTGTGGCCCCCGACGCTCCCCTTTGGACTACTTAAAGCCTCTGACCTAAAAAATTCGGGGGAATCGACGCTTTTTCCAGAAAACTTCCAGAGCTCCGCCGCCATCGAAAACCCTATTTTGGGGATCAGAAACTCCGTTCTGGCACCCTGCCGGGACGGGTGACGAGGTGTACCCTCATCAAATCCCATGGTTAAGGACCTAGGGTTGAGATTATGGGGAGAGAACGTGATAGTACTGGTAGTTTCGTCGGCTGACAAGCAGAGGCAAAGATTTACCCAGGTTCAGGCCCCTCGGGTGGAGGTAAAGACCCTACTTCCTCTTGTTTGGTATTGATTGAGGACTATGCGATTACAGGGGAGCTCCGGCGAGTTGATGATCTCGCAAGAGCTTTGGTGGTTCGTGTATGGCTTGGTCCCAGATCGGTACCCCTCCCAGCCTTTAAATAGGCTGGGTCTCGGGAGTTTGTAACCGACCTAGTTTACACTTAAGGAAAGCCTAAACCGACTATGCCTATGTCTAGTCTTGGAGGGTACTCCATCTTCTTGGGCCTCTTATCTTGGGCTTCGAGTAGGCTCTTTGATATTGGGCCTTAGTCGTCACGTGCACCAGGTACCCTCATGATAGGGCACCCGATATGTATACCCATGTCAACGGGGAATTGGAGGAGATCATCGCCATCATCATCACCGCCACTTCTCCATCGACCATCCATGACTCCCCCATCCATGTGTGAGTAATTCCCCGCTGTAGGCTGAGGGGATGGTAGGGATTGGATGAGATCATGTAATAGTTGTGAGATTTGTTAGGGCTTGGTGCCTAGTATCCATCGGTAGTGCTTATTGTCATTGTTGCAACTTATTATGCTTAATGCTTGTCACTTAGGGCCCGAGTGCCATGATCTCAGATCTGAACATGTTATTGAATCATGATGATAATTATTGTTTTGGATCATATCTATAAGTTGTATACACACGTCACTGTCCGGAACCCGAGGCCCCAAAGTGACAGAAATTGGGATAACCGGAGGGGATGGTTGCGACGTGAGGATCACATGTGTTCACGGAGTGTTAATGCTTTGCTCCGGTGCTTTATTAAAAGGAGCACCTTAATTACCAGTAGTTTCCCTTGAGGCCCCGCTGCAAACGGGCTGGTAGGACAAAAGATGTTGTGCAAGTTTCTCATTGCGAGCACGTACGACTAAATACGGAACACATGCCTATGATTGATTATTACTTGGATACCTTATTATTTATCTGCAATTGCCCTATGTATGACTATTTCATGAATTATCTTATCCATGCAACGCCCGTTCATCCATCCCTATGCCTACAGTATTTTAATCCTGCTGTCTACTGCAATTATTACTGCTGTCTTTATTTTACTGCTGCTATTATTTCACTACTGCTACTGTCATAAAACTGTTGCTACTGATAAACTGTGTCGAGCAAGTCTACTTCCAGGTGCAGCTGAACTGACAAATCATCTGTCAAGGCTTATAAATATTCTTTGGCTCCCCTTGTGTCGAATCAATAAATTTGGGTTTTACTTCCCTCGAAGACTGTTGCGATCCCCTATACTTGTGGGTCATCAAGACTATTTTCTGGCGCCGTTGCCGGGGAGCATAGCTCTATTTATAAGCTCACCAGGGAGTCATACTGCTCGCTGCAATTCATTCACATGGGTAAACCTCGTGATGATAAGGTTCGCATATTGCCATCCACTACAAGGAGAGGTACAACTCTGAACACTTCTGCTGCTCTTGATTCACCGTCTGTTATAAGTCAACTTGTCACACCACCACATGCACATGCTTCACGTGCTGCTACTTCTGCTGAATCTGAGAATGTTTCTGATGAATTTGATGATGCTTCTACTGTGCTTGATGAAAGAGGTTCACTAGGTCCTTTTCTAGATGCTACAATTGCTAAATCTAAACAACTTGAAAATACTGAAACACCTAATGAAACTCCTGTTACACCTGCTTATTCACCTGAAACGAGAGAAACTACTAGTGATGATCTTGAGGAAACTTATGTTGAACTTGATGATGACTTTATTGATGAATGCATGAATTGTGATACCTCTAAAGATGTTAATGCTATTAAAAATCTTCTTCAAAGACGTGCTGTCAACTATAAACTTTCTCCTGATGCTAAATTCGCTACATCTCCCATAAATATAAAAGATAAAGATTATGATTTCTCTGTGGACTTGTCTTTTATAACTATTGCTGAGAAAGAACCTTTTCGAGGAACTGAAAATGAAAGTGCTGTAGAACATATGAACACTCTCTCTACTCTGAGTAGTTTGTTTTCTGATGATATTAAGAAACGCAGTTACTTTGTTACTAAAATTTTCCCTTTCTCATTGAAAGATGAAGCTAAAACTTGGTTTAATGATTTATCTCCTGGATCTATTGAGAGCCCGATGGGTTTAGTCAATGCTTTCTTTCAGAAATATTTTCCTGCTAGTGCTCAACATGCTGCTTTACAGAAAATCTTTAACTTTAAGCAAAATGAGGGAGAGAAAATGCCTGAATCTTGGGCAAGGTTTTGTTCTTTACTTAGAGCTCGGCCTGGACATCAACTAGCTAAAAATGAACTTCTTGATATATTTTATAATGGACTAACTGTTGAATCTAGGACATACCTGGATAGTTGTGCTGGTTGTGTTTTCAGGAAAAGAACTCCAGATGAAGCCGAGGAATTATTGGCTAAGATAAGCCAAAATCATGATGATTGGACCCTGCCTGAACCAACTCCGGTACCTACGCCGAGGAAAAGAGGAGTAATTGAATTGAATGATGAAGAAATGAGAGAAGCCAAGAAATCTCTTAAGGAGAAAGGTATTAAATCTGAAGATGTGAAAAATCTTCCACCTATAGAAGAATTGTGTAAGCCAATTCCTCACTCATCTACAGTTGAGGTACACTCTCTCCAACGCTTTGATGATAGAGATATCCCTTATTCTAAACCTCCTGATCAATGCTTAGATGAGTTTGATAATTTCATTGTTAAGCAAAACAATTTCAATTGGAGAATAGAAAATAGCTTCATAAAGAATTCTCATGTCATTAATCATTTGCATGATGTTTTGGAAAGAACTTCTAATGATGTTAAAATACTCATTAAACATTTTCGTATGGTTCAAACTCAAATTGAGCAATTGACTAAAGTGCAAAAAGATTTGCTAGTAATGCTTCTAGAGAAAATGATAAACATGCTTTTGGTATAGCAACTAGAGGTGGTGCTTCCACTCAGGATCCTTTATATCCTGAGGGACATCCTAAAAGAATTGAGCAAGATTCTCAACTAGTTAATGAAACTACTACTCCTTCTAAGAAAAAGAAGAAGAAGAAACATAAACATGTTGAGGAATCTCCTGAACCTATTAAAGACAATGAGCATGTTAATAATCCAAATAGTATATCTATCTCTGATGCTGAAACTGAGAGTGGTAATGAACATGCTAATGATAAAGATAAGAATGATGCTTCTGATAAAGAGGAAAGTGAAGAGGAACCTGAAAAGCATTCTAAAAACAAAAAGTACACTAAAGAAGATTTTCTTGCTAAGAAACATGGTAATGAAAGAGAACCTTGGGTGCAAAAACAAATGCCTTTTCCTACTAAGAAACTCAAATCTAAGGAAGAAGAACATTATAACAAATTTTGTGAATGGATGAAACCTTTGTTTTTGCAAATTCCTTTGACTGATGCTATTAAGTTACCTCCCTATTCAAAGTACATGAAAGATATTGTCTCTAACAAGAGAAAGATTCCTAATGAAGAGATTTCTACCATGCTTGCTAATTATTCTTTCAATGGTAAGGTTCCAAAGAAGCTTGGAGATCCAGGTATACCAACTATTCCTTGCTCAATCAAAAATAACTATGTTAGAACTGCCTTATGTGATTTAGGTGCAGGGGTGAGTGTTATGCCTTTTTCTCTTTACAAGAGACTTTACTTGGAAAAATTGATACCAACTGATATATCTTTGCAAATGGCTGATAAATCTACTGCTGTTCCTGTTGGTATATGTGAAGATGTTCCTGTTCAAGTGGCTAATAATTGCTTGATATTAACTGATTTTGTTGTGCTTGAAATGCCTGAAGATGATAATATGTCTATTATTCTTGGAAGACCTTTTCTTAACACTGCAGGGGCTGTTATTGATTGCAACAAAGGAAAAGTAACTTTCCATGTTAATGACAAAGAGCATACTGTTTATTTTCCCAAGAAGCTGGACAAGATATTTGGAGTTAATACAATTACCAATATTAAAAGTATCAAAGTGGGAAGTATTGATTGCCCTATATATGAACCTCATGAAGAACTTCAATATCTTATGATTGGATCTATAGCTATACCATTTAAGGTAACATAATTGTTCAATGTGGTTTAATTCTTTTATGTCATATAAAATGTATTTGGTGGCAAGACTTGATCAACCTTGTTAACAAATATGTTTTACATGCATAAAATTGCTAAACAACATTTTTCTTTCTCACCTTTGTTTTACCTACTGTTTTGCTACTGTAATTTGCAAAGTTAAGTAATGCTTGGTCTTTACATAAATTCATTTTGTCTAGTTTTCATTGTTTAAAGCACCCAGAAAATGTCAGAAATAAAAGTTTTCAAAAAATTCTGAAAAAATTCTACAAGTCCTAGTTTTTAAAGAGGAACGTGGGAGTACCAGAGGATGACCAGGGGGACCCACCAGGCCACCACACGCCCCACGGCGCGGTGGAGGGCAGGCCGCGCCCTGCCCTGGTGTGGGGTCCACCTGGCCCTCCACTCACTCATCTCTCTCCCACTCCTTTCTCTCTCCCGACCAAACACACCACCATTGCTCAAACTCGTGTTCTTGCTGCTCTTGCTCGAGATTTTTCGATCTACTTGCTCAGCCCATCTTTGCTGCTGAAATTTGGATCAATTGCTCTCCGGTATGTGACTCCTCCGATTATCCAAATAGAATTTTGTTTAGTTGCTTATATCTTTGGCATTTTGGTACTGTAGGTGACATGTTATTAGAGCTTGCATGCTTGTTCTTGTTTAGATTAACTAGTTTTGATGCATGTTTAGTCCTCTAGCAAGTCTCCCTAGTGTTTCCCTTGAATTAATCACTCTAAAATCATTTTTTATGAGGTTTGTTTAAAATTTCAGAAAAGGAAGATGGATGGAAACCAACTTAATTATGAAGAATTGGAAGTATCAGAGGTCATGGGAGTCAACCGTGAAGACTCTGTGTTTCCCTCTATTTATCCATGCCATGAGTTTATGAATGCTGCAGAGATCTTGCAAGATTTCAACACTCTAATCTCTAATGCAGGGTTGGAATACTTTGTTGCTGATGAACCACATCAATATGTAAAGCTGACTATGTCGGTGGTTCAAAGTTTTAGTTTAGTTGGAATTTGCCTACTCCCATGGTTCATTATAATATCTACAATAAAGCTGTAGATTTGTCTCTTCATGATTTTTGTGCAGCTATTAAGGTACCACATTGGGGTCTCATGAGAGGATTAGAGGTCAACCAAAGTATTTACAAGACCTCTACTCAGAGATTTGCCAAGGGAGAGATTTTACAGCCGAGGATGGTAAAATTCGAAACATCCAACTCCCATCTATTCGATATTTTGCCTACTACATTAGCAAATGTGTTCTAGCTAGGAAGAATGCAAGTAAATTATCTGTTTATGATTTGGCATTTCTTTCTGCTGCCTTAAGATGTGATAGAACTTATAACTTGGGAGCTATGATTGCATTTCGTCTCTCCACTAACCGTGAAAAAGGAGGGGTTTGTGGTGGTCTCATTGCTTCTCGTTTATTAGCCATGCATGGTGTAGGACCACACATTTTGATATTCAGCTTCCCATTGAAAGACTTGATCTTAACTCTATGATTAGCCACCAATTTGTTTCTCGCTGGTCCACCATTGATAATCTATCCTATGAATTGGTTTTTGTTAAGAAGATAGGTGGAGAACTAAAATCTATGAACGCATAGTCTGTTTGCCTGCGCCTCTTTTGTTTAACCTTGATGTCAGGCAAGGATGGTCATTCTCGGAGGGAGACCTTGATGCATATATGGAGGAGCATGGCCTTCATGCGGATAGTGAGGGAAGAGGTCCTGAGGAGGACTTCATTCAGCCCTTCGACACTACGAGCTCTTCATACCAGTATCCTGATTATGGAGCTGCAGGCCCTTCTTCTTCACAGGATCCTGATTATGATCACGCTAGGTATGATCCACCTGGATGGAGTTCTGGGCCATGGGATGATTGTCTCCCACTTAGGCCAAAAGCCTAAGCTTGGGGGGAGGTATGCCGACAAGTTCACTCATTTTATCATATTCATATCATGTCGGTACTTTGTATATCCATGTTTTAGTTTGTTTCTTTTCTTTTGTTTCTTGTATCCATTTCATTTTCGCAAAACACCAAAAGACCAAAAATATTTCCTTTATTTCTCTTGCTTTTGAATTTGTAGTGCTAGTTTACTTTATTTTTCATTTCGGTTTGTTATTCAAAAATCCAAAAAGATTTTGCTTTGTTTGCTTGTTTCTTTCTATGCTTGCTTTAATTCGAAAACCCAAAAATATTTGTTGTTCTTCTGCGTTTTGTATAGTTGTTTCAGGAGTTCAAAAATTTCGTGGTTCCACTTGGGCTTGGTTATCATTTCACATCATTCAAGCCACACAAGTGAAAGCAATAATGACGATCTACGACAATTCGGATGTGGTAAAAGGCTGGTATGAACTCTATTTGTTTTTCATTTTTGTAAATATACCTACTCATGTGAACATGCTTAGCTATCATGGTAGTGGTTATGTTATTTAATGATTACTTAGTAGTTCATGTCTTCTTATGACAGTACCAAATTGCTAATAGCGAATAACATGTCATATAGATATTTACATGCATTGTTCTATTCGTAAAACGGTATGGCAGGATGGTATCCTCCTCTGAATAATTCACTTGATTCGACTTGGCACATGCTCACACATGTTATGACTGAAAAATAAAAGTCAATTAAGCCTTGATGATCTATTTTGCCTCAGAGTTTTAGTATCATCTTTATGCCTCCGTTAATTTTATTTTGTCGCAAGCATGATTATGACCGTTATCGCTCTCGTGGTTGTCGCTTCCCAGTCTATTGCTAGCCTTCACTTGTACTGAGCGGGAATGCTGCTCGTGCATCCAAATCCTTTAAACCAAGTTATCCCAAAGAGTCCACCAAAAATTCCTATGCATGGTATTTCAGCCATTCCAAGTAAATTTGCATGTGCTACCTTTAAAACTTCAAAATATTTCCCTTTTTGTGTCAATGTTTACTAGCTCATGAGGAATTAGTGTGGTTATTCTTTATTCTATTTGTCAAATGGACTTTTACACCTGGACTAGCGGCATATACATCCGCTTATCCAATAATTTTGCAAAAAGAGCTGGCAACGGGGTGCCCAGTCCCAATTAATTACAACTTTAACCAATTAATTCTCTTCACACTTTTGCCCTGATTCATCAGTAAGCAATGACAAACAGTGAAATACCTGAATGTGTGTAAACCAAAGAGAAAGAGGGATGATCTGCCTTGCTGGTAGAAATAACGTCCTTCATGGGAGCCGCTCTTAAAAGTCCGTTTGACAGGTAGAATACTGTTCTCACCCGCTACCATTCGTTGACAATTAACAAACACCTCTCAAAACTTTTTACCTCTGTTTTTAAAATAAAAAGCTCTAGCACGTGTTAATCCCTGCTTCCCTCTGCGAAGGGCCAATCTTTTATTTTTATGTTGAGTCACCATCCTTTCTTTGAGCACTTCTTCGAGAGCATAACTGTCGTTCTTAGTGTAATGTGCTTGTCCCAGGATACGATTAATTGAGGCATAACTATGATACTCTTATCTTTGATATTTTATATCTAGTCTTCACTTGAACTTCAGAGGTGCCTTGGCATTTATGTTTTGCCCTTCAAACAAAGGCAAGCGAGATACCACTTTGTCATATCTTTTTACGAACATTGCAATTCTTGTGGATAGATGTATGCTATGTTATTCATTCTTAGTACTTTGGTATCTTTTCATGATTTGCATAACTACTAGGTGTCATTATTTGCATGGTTCCTATTATGAATTGTCTAAGTAATTGATCATATAGTAGGTATGTATACATCATATGAAGCAAATGTGTTCGTAAAAGTTTCTTTTATCGCACTCAGTTGTTAACTGAATTGCTTGAGGACAAGCAATAAGCTAAGCTTGGGGGGAGTTGATACGTCCAAAACGTATCTACTTTTCCGAACACTTTTGCTATTGTTTTTCCTCTAATTTGTGTGATTTGAATGCAACTAACACGGACTAACGCTGTTTTCAGCAGAATTGCCTTGGTGTCGTTTTTGTGCAGAAAGTCAAAGTTTTAGGAAAATTCCAGAAAAATTCCAGAAATTCTATTTTTCCAGAAGACCCACGGAGCCAGAAGACGAAGCGAGGAGGGTGCACAGGGGCACCACACGCACCCAGGGCGCGGGTGGGCCCTTGCCGCGCCCAGGGGTGGTGTGGCCACCCTGTGTGGCCCCCGACGCTCCCCTTTGGACTACTTAAAGCCTCTGACCTAAAAACTTCGGGGGATCGACGCTTTTTCCAGAAAACTTCCAGAGCTCCGCCGCCATCGAAAACCCTATTTCGGGGATCAGAAACTCCGTTCTGGCACCCTGCCGGGACGGGGAATTGGAGGAGATCATCGCCATCATCATCACCGCCACCTCTCCATCGACCATCCATGACTCCCCCATCCATGTGTGAGTAATTCCCCGCTGTAGGCTGAGGGGATGGTAGGGATTGGATGAGATCATTCATGTAATAGTTGTGAGATTTGTTAGGGCATGGTGCCTAGTATCCATCGGTAGTGCTTATTGTCATTGTTGCAACTTATTATGCTTAATGCTTGTCACTTAGGGCCCGAGTGCCATGATCTCAGATCTGAACATGTTATTGAATCATGATGATAATTATTGTTTTGGATCATATCTATAAGTTGTATACACACGTCACTGTCCGGAACCCGAGGCCCCAAAGTGACAGAAATTGGGATAACCGGAGGGGATGGTTGCGACGTGAGGATCACATGTGTTCACGGAGTGTTAATGCTTTGCTCCGGTGCTTTATTAAAAGGAGCACCTTAATTACCAGTAGTTTCCCTTGAGGCCCCGCTGCAAACGGGCTGGTAGGACAAAAGATGTTGTGCAAGTTTCTCATTGCGAGCACGTACGACTAAATACGGAACACATGCCTATGATTGATTATTACTTGGATACCTTATTATTTATCTGCAATTGCCCTATGTATGACTATTTCATGAATTATCTTATCCATGCAACGCCCGTTCATCCATCCCTATGCCTACAGTATTTTAATCCTGCTGTCTACTGCAATTATTACTGCTGTCTTTATTTTACTGCTGCTATTATTTCACTACTGCTACTGTCATAAAACTGTTGCTACTGATAAACTGTGTCGAGCAAGTCTACTTCCAGGTGCAGCTGAACTGACAAATCATCTGTCAAGGCTTATAAATATTCTTTGGCTCCCCTTGTGTCGAATCAATAAATTTGGGTTTTACTTCCCTCGAAGACAGTTGCGATCCCCTATACTTGTGGGTTATCACCTTGCGTGATGAAGATGATGATGGCGACAATTTCCCCCTTCAGGAAGGAAGTTTCCCCGACAGGAATTGGCCTGTTGGAGTTCTGGTGTAGGTTGGTCCCGATTTTCACGGATTTGTGCGGAGGGAGCGATGAACATGAAGAACACGCGATGAACACAAAGAACACAAAGAGGGGAAATCAACACACAAGGGTAAATAGCAAGTAGCAACTCGGCAAGACTCAATTGGTAACAAATTCCCGAGGGTAGCCCCCAATTCTCCTCTCCCAAGCACACCTTACTCTTAGGATTGTTTGTCTAATTGGTCAATCCAACCAATCCAATCTAGCCACTCAAAGAGGGAAGATTAGCAAGTAATCGCAACTACAAGCGGAAGCCTTGGTATCCACGCAGGGATCGATCTTCTCCTCAAGAGGAGGCCTTGGTTCATCTCCACAAGGGGAGGCCTTGATTCATCTCCATAGGAGGAAAGAGACACTTTGAGAAGGAGAAAGGCTCTACTTTAGTTCCCAAATCATAGTCTAACCCTAGATCTAGCTCAGGAGGTTCTATTTATAGAGTTGACCAACCGGGGGTTGGTGGAGAGAGGTTACACGGGCCTGCTGCCTGAACTGCTCCCGCACTGGCGGTAGTACCGCTGGCTCAGCCGGTGGTACCGCCGGCGCGGGCAGCCGTCGCTGCTTCCCACGCCCCCGGTACCGACTGGTACCGCGGCGGTGGTAGCTGGAGGTACCGGAAGAAGACCCCGAAGTGCCGTTTCGGCGGTAGCAGGGGCGCTAGCACCTTCGGCGTGATGCGCGTCCATCCCACGTCCCCGGTACCGGTCGGTACCACTGCCGGTGCCGCTGGCGGTACCGCCGGCGTGGGTTGTGTACTTGCTGACTGGGCCAGGGGCGGTAGTACCGCTTGACCCGACGGTAGTACCACCACTTAGGGTTTCTTCTCCCATCTTGTCTTCTTCATCATCATCGTCTTGGCTCGACTCTTGTCCATCCTCTTGCGTCGACGCTTGGCCATCTTCATAGGGGTCTTCAAGTCCATCATAGCTGAGCACACACAAGGTATCGGAATGAAGTAGCAAGCCATTCAAGGAAGTGTCAAGGTCACATATAGATAGGAGTGAATTCACCTTATCATGGATAGCTTTGACTCTTGCTCTTGTCATTGGTCCACTTGTTGTAGGAGCCGTAGGTTGGGCTACATCATCTCCCCCCCTCTTGGAAAAGAGTCGTCCTCGACTCTTGGTCATCCTCATCGCTTGATGTTCCAAGGTATGGCGATAGGTCGGCGACGTTGAAGGTGTCATGGACCAAGTGTTTTGAGTTGGAGATGTCGATCTTGTAGGCATTGTCGTTGATACGCTTGATAACCTTGAAAGGTCCGTCTTCACGAGGGTGAAGCTTGGACTTCCTTGCATCCGGAAAGTGATCTTTGCGAAGATGTAGCCAAACAAGGTCTCCTTCTTCAAATATCATGGCGCGCTTGTGTTTGTTCATCTTCGTAGCATGGTCTTTGTTGTGCTTCTCAAGCGTAGTTCTTGTTTCCTCATGGAGCTTCTTCATGTAAGCGGCTCACTCGTCGAAGTCCATGTTAACTTGCTCACGGAGTGGAAGTGGTAGCATGTCGAGCGCGGTGTAGGGGTTGGAGGCATAGACGACCTCGAAGGGTGTTCTCTTTGTTGCGCGGTGAAGTGCTCGATTGTAGGCGAACTCGGCGTGTGGGATGCACTCTTCCCAATTCTTCAAGTTGGGCTTGATCAACACACGAAGGAATGTAGATAGGCTTCGGTTCACCACTTTGGTTTGGCCATCGGTTTGAGGGTGGTATGCGGTTGAGAATAGTAGCTTGATTCCCATCTTGGCCATCAAAGTCTTCCAAAAATAGCTCACGAACTTGGCATCACGATCCGACACAATGGTCTTTAGCACACCATGAAGACGGACGATTTCCCTGAAAAACAAAGTAGCAATGTGTGAAGCATCGTCGGTCTTGTTGCATGGTATAAAGTGCGCGCATTTTAGAGAAGCGATCAATGACGACAAAGATAGAATCCCTGTTTGTTTTAGTGCGTGGGAGTCCTAGGACAAAATCCATAGCAATGTCAGACCATGGGTGATGTGGGATTGGCAAAGGTGTGTATAAGCCATGAGAGTTTAGAGTAGACTTAGCTTTGAGACATGTAGAACATCGTCGAACTAGTCGTTACACGTCGCACTTCATTCGTGGCCAATAGTAGTTGGTGGATAGCATGGCGTAGGTCTTGTCGCGGCCAAAGTGACACATGAGTGTTCCTCCATGAGATTCCTTCAAAAGGACCAAACGAAGCGAAGACTCGGGTATACATAGTTTGTTAGCCTTAAACAAGAAACCTTTGTGCAAATAGAAATCACCAATTCCTTTGTGCTCAGCACATTGACCGAAAATGTCTCCAAAGAAAGCATCGGTAGCATACAACTCTTTAATCTCATCCAAACCCAAGACACTAATGTCAAGACTTTGTAAGTAGGTTGGCCTTGCGGGATAGAGCATCCGCGACCACATTGTCTTTACCTTTCTTGTATTTGATTACAAAGGTGAAAGACTCAATGAACTCAACCCACTTAGCATGTCTTTTGTTTGACTTTTCAAATATTTCAAGGATTCATGGTCGAAATGAATGACAAATTCCTTAGGACGAAGGTAATATTGCCACACATCCAAAACACGAACCAAAGCAAATAACTCTTTGTCATAAATGGGGTAGTTCAAGCGAACTCCATCTAGTTTCTCACTATGGTATGCGATGGGTATACCATTTTGCATAAGCACTCCACCAATGCCCAATCCACTTGCATCGCATTCAATCTCAAATGTTTTAGAGAAATCCGGAAGGGCTAGGAGTGGTGCTTCGTTTAATAACCGTTTGAGCTCATTGAAAGCAAAATCATGTGTGTTGCCCCAAATGAAAGGTACATTCTTCTTAGTAAGTTCATGTAGGGGGCAAGCAATTGTGGAAAAATCCTTGATGAAACGGCGGTAAAATCCAGCAAAACCAAGAAAACGTCTCAACTCCTCAAGTGACATCGGAAAAGGCCAAGTCTGAATTGCTTGTATCTTGGCATCATCGACTTCAACACCATCCGAAGAAACAGCAAAACCCAAGAAAACAAGTTTGTTGGTGGCAAAAGTGCACTTAGAAAGATTGGCATAAAGCTTTTCGTTGCGAAGAACCAACAAAACTTGAGCAACATGAGAAGTGTGCTCTTCCAAAGATTTGCTATAAATAAGGATGTCGTCAAAGTATACCACAACAAACTTCTCAATGAAAGGACGCAAAACATGATTCATGAGACGCATAAAAGTAGAAGGTGCATTGGAAAGACCAAATGGCATGACAAGCCATTCATAAAGACCAAGCTTTGTTTTAAATGCGGTCTTCCATTCATCACCTTCACACATCCTTATTTGATGGTATCCACTTTTAAGATCAATTTTGGAGAATATAGCGGAACCACAAAGCTCATCAAGCATGTCATCAAGTCGAGGGATAGGATGGCGATACCGAACGGTTATGGCGTTGATGGGGCGACAATCCATGCAAAGGCGAAGAGTGTTTGTCGTGCTTGGGTACCAGATGACGGGTACGACGCACGGACTCAAGCGCTCGCGGATGTGTCCCATGGCAAGAAGTTCTTGTATTTGGCGCTCGATCTCCTTTGTCTCTTCGGGGTTGGTGCGGTAAGGAGCGCGGTTTGGTAGCGGTGCGCCGGGAACAAGGTCGATGCGGTGCTCGATTCCGCGTAGAGGAGGTAGTCCCGGTGGCACGTCTTGAGGGAAGACATCTTCAAAGTCCTTCAAAAGAGACAACAAAGAAGGAGGAAGGTTTGTGAAAGTGTTAGTCATAGAAACTTCACCCTTGCATATGAGCACATAGTGGAGGGTGGATGGGTTCTCTCTCAACTCCCTTATCACTCTTTTGATGACACATAGTGTAAGTTTTGTGGGAACGCTCTTTGAAGTGTCACACTCATTTGGCTTGTGGCTCTCACTCACTTTATGGTGGGTCTCTTGCTCACCACTTATCTCACTAGAAGCTTTATGTCGCGCCGCCCTCTCTTGTGCGGTTGGGTGGCGCCTATGGTCATTTGAGTGGTTGAAGTCATGTTGAGCCCTTGCTATTGACTTCGCATTTTCGACAATGACTTGACTTGACATGGGACGAAGGACGAAGGTCTTGTCGTTGTTCTTGAGCTATAGTAATTTGTCCTTCCATCATGCATAGCACCCTTATCAAATTGCCAAGGGCGGCCAAGGAGTAAGTGACAAACGGTCATAGGCACAACATCACAATCAACGTATCTTCATAGGCTCCAATCTTGAAGGACACTTGCACCATGTGTTGAATCTTGACGGCTCCGGAATCACTTAACCATTGGACATGGTATGGATGTGGGTGCTTCTTGAACGTCAAGTCGAGCTTATCACAAAGTTCTTTGCTCGCTAAGTTGTGGCAACTTCCACCATCTATGATGACCTTGACGGACTTTCCATTGAATCCCGCTTTTGTATGAAACAAATTGCATCTTTGGTCTTCTTCCACTTGAACATTGGTGGTTAAAGCCCTTGCCACAACCAAGGAAGGGTTGTTGTCGCCATCACAATATATCTCATTTTCTTCTTCTTGAGCATTTTGCATTGTGGCGACCTTGTTCAAAGCATTGTACTCATCTTCACTCATAGATTCATACTCTCCCATGTCATTGATGATCATGACCTTCTTGTTGGTGCACTCAAAAGATTTGTGCCCTTGTCCGCCGCACTTGTAGCATTGCAAAAGTCTTGTGTCGGACGAAGATCCTGGAGGCGCCTTGTAGTGGGAGGTACTTTCTTGAAAGGTTGAGGCGTTTGAGGTGTCGAAGTAGAGACTCTTGGAGGACCTCGCGTGCTCGCTTGAGGAAGAGCTTGTGAAGGTGTTGGAGTTGACGAAGAAGGCTTGTTGGCGAAGAATGCCTTTGTCTTGAGGTATTTGAGCTCTTCAAGCACGTGGCGCTCGGCCTTGGAAGCTTGATGTACTAGCTCTACCAAAGAGGCATATGGTTGGAACTCCACGATCTTCTTGATTGGATAGTTGAGGCCATTCATGAAACGAGCCATGGATTGCTCTTCGTACTCGTTGACATTGGCTCTCATCATGGAATTTCCATCTCCTTGTAGTACTCGTCAACCGACTTCAACCCTTGCTTCAACTCTTGCAACTTCTTGTACAAGTCTCTAGTGTAATGGCTTGGCACGAAGCGCTTGTGCATTGTTTCTTTCATTTCAACCCAAGTGTCAATTGGTAGTTGGTGGTTAGCGACGCGAGCATCTTGTAGTTGTTCCCACCACAAGTGGGCATACTCTTCAAACTCCATCGAGGCTAAGGCAACCTTCTTGTTGTCGGAGAAGCGTTGCACGCGGAAGATCTTGTCAACCTTGAGTACCCATGAGAAGTAAGCTTCCGGATCACTTGTGCCGTAGAACTTGGGTATATCAAAGCGGACGTTGGTCAAGTCATCATAGTCGTCACGATGGCCACCACGTGAGAATGCACGTCCACGTCTCCTTCGATTGAGTCCATCACCATTGTGTTGGCTTGACTCGCTATCACTTGACTCGGAGCGGTGGTGTTGTGGATGATCATGTGGAAGTTCTTGACGAGGACGAGGATCATGTTGAGGAGGTAGCTCTTGTTGAGGAACGGGTTGTTCGTTATTGTTCGCATAGTCATGATTTTGATGACGTGGCCTTGGAGGATGACGAGGGTGACGTTCTTGTTCACCAAAGTCATTCGCACCCGGAACGCCATTGTCATTAGCCAATGGGTCATGACGATCACGTTGTTGCGGTGGTGGTGATGGTATGCGTTCACGACGATCATCATTTTGGTGAGGTTGTTCTTGATGCGCATTGACATTGTTCGCGTGAAATCATGTGGTTGTTCAATGTTAGGAGGAGGTCGTTCATGGGCGTCGCGCCTTGGGTCATGATGACATTTTTGTCGAGGTTCATGACGTCCATGACGTGCTTGTGTCGACCTTGAGAATCTTCTTGTACGGCTTGAGTGTGAAGACGCTCGTTGTCGCACAAGGTTGTTGATAGCTTCGGTTATCCGCTCCATATTTGCTTCTTGAGCATGCATGCGTTCGTTGAAGTTGTTCTCTTGATTTTGAAGACGACGCTCGTAGCGTCCTAGTTTATCACGAAGAAAGTGTCGCATACCAACAAGCTCCGGTTGTGTGACATAGCCATGATCACCGCAAACTCCACCATGGATTTCATCGTCCGAGCTTGAGCTTCCGTTTGTACTTCTCCTAAACATTTTCTCAAGATCAAGTGAGATATGTGGCACGGCAAAACCAAGACAAACTATATCCCAATAATAATGTAGCTTGAGAAGAGAGAATCCGGTTCTCACACCCAACACACGCACTTATGAAGATAGGAAGGTATGAAGTGGCAAACGAAACAAGCAAACCCGACGACAAGTATATTGTCAAAGGTAGAGAAAATCCACAATGATCAAATTATCAAAGAAACTCCAACCACAAATGATGAAGAAACACACACAAAAGCGAATAATGAGGTTGGGCGACCAAAGGGCAAGGACTCGAAGATAGACAACCTAACGAAGACTACGTGCTCAATTGTCACCCAACACAAGATGGACGCTAGCTCAATTGCTTTTTGATGGGCAACGGATTTGGACAAGAGTTACACACTCACTTTGGCGGTTCAAGCTTTGTCGCAACCTACAAGAGATGATACTTGGCACTACTTTATTCTTTTTCTCTTTTTTTTGATTTTTGCTTTTTGACGATGATTCCTTCTCTTTTACTAGTGCCAAGCTCACAAACGATACACACTCGCCAATACTTTAAAGACAAACACTCAACACGTGTAATGCCTCACAATATCAAAGAGCTAGTCCGATAGGTCAAGGTACACGAAAGGAAGAAGGGCTCACAACGGATTATGGTGGTGGGGAAATGTCGAGTCCTTGGTGGCGTCGTCGCTTGGCGTTGATGATGCGTGGCTGTGGAAGCGTTTCGATGTCGTAGACGTAGGACACACCAAGAAAGGACTCAAACCAAAGAGGAAATACCAAAACGAACCGAGGAAAAAGAAAAATGTCTGCAAAAATTGGCCCTGTCGGTAGTACCACTTAACCCGGCGGTAGTACCGCTGCTCTCGAATCTGCTCGAGTTTGACTCGATTTTGGGGGTATTTGGGCTCCAAAATTTCCTCGAATCCATGGCAAAATGGCAAAATTAAGGCTAGGGAACGCAAACAAGGGTGGAGGGGGTCCTAAAGCAACAGATCCATGGACAAAAACTACCAAAAACACAACAAATCGACAGATCAGCTCGAATCAAGGAAAGACTATTTTTGGTGGAAATTTTCGAATTTCTCAAAAACAAAGAAAAATTTGGTGGATTTTGGTGGAAACACAAAACAAATCCGTGTCAACCTAGAGCTCTGATACCATATGGTGTAGGTTGGTCCCGATTTTCACGGATTTGTGCAGAGGGAGCGATGAACACGAAGAACACGCGATGAACACGAAGAACACAAAGAGGAGAAATCAACACACAAGGGTAAATAGCAAGTAGCAACTCGGCAAGACTTAATTGGTAACAAATCCCCGAGGGTAGCCCCCAATTCTCCTCTCCCAAGCACACCTTACTCTTAGTATTGTTTGTCCAATTGGTCAATCCAACCAATCCAATCTAGCCACTCAAAGAGGGAAGATTAGCAAGTAATCGCAACTACAAGCGGAAGCCTTGGTATCCACGTAGGGATCTTCTCCTCAAGAGGAGGCCTTGGTTCATCTTCATAGGAGGAAAGAGAAACTTTGAGAAGAAGGAGCAAGGCTCTACTGTAGTTCCCAAATCATAGTCTAACCCTAGATCTAGCTCAGGAGGTTCTATTTATAGAGTTGACCAACCGGGGGTAGGTGGAGAGAGAGGTTACACGGGCCTGCTGCTCGAACTGCTCCCGCACTGGCGGTAGTACCGCTGGTGCGGGCAGCCGTCGCTGCTTCCCACGCCCCCGGTACCAACTGGTACCGCGGCGGCGGTAGCTGGAGGTACCGGAAGAAGGCCCCGAAGTGCCGTTTCGGCGGTAGCAGGAGCGGTAGCACCGCCGGCGTGATGCGCGTCCATCCCACGTCCCCGGTACCTGTCGGTACCGCTGCCGGTGCCGCTGGCGGTACCGCCGGCGTGGGTTGTGTACTTGCTGACTGGGCCAGGGGCGGTAGTACCGCTTGACCCGGCGGTAGTACCGCCACCTGGGGTTTCTTCTCCCATCTTGTCTTCTTCTTCTTCATCGTCTTGGCTCGACACTTGTCCATCCTCTTGCGTCGACTCTTGGCCATCTTCATAGGGGTCTTCAAGTCCATCATAGCTGAGCACACACAAGGTATCGGAATGAAGTAGCAAGCCATTCAAGGAAGTGTCAAGGTCACATATAGATAGGAGTGAATTCACCTTATCATGGATAGCTTTGACTCTTGCTCTTGTCATTGGTCCACTTGTTATAGGAGCCGTAGGTTGGGCTACATCAAGTTCTCTCTCTGGTCCCTGGTTCCGCCTCGAGGCGACGGCGGAAAGATAATGCGCGACCTCCCAGGTAAGTTTTAGGTCAGGGGAAATTACTCGCGAAGGGGCATCGGGAGACGAGTGGTAGGGGTGCCACATGGGCCCCACCCGCGGCCGCCGGCAAGCGTGGCAGCCCTGCTGCCCTCCTGGCCACCATCTTCTGGCTCCATGGCTTATTTCTTCCATTATAATTTTTTATTTTTCTAGGATTTTTCCGAGTTATGAAAATTGGGTACTTCTTCCATGCTATTTCCTCATGTTTGCTGGCTCCGGTGTTTCCCCCTATTGCGTGCAAACCATGAAAAAAGATAAAATAACATAAGTGTTGCATCTTAATATGAAATATATCAATGAATAAGAGAGAATTATCATGTAAAATAGCGATGCAAAATGGACGTATCAGGTTACGTGCAAGAATTTAAGATTTTGTCTTACATAACACTAAGATCTATCTATAAAGATATGTGGGCTGAATGGACTTGTGAAATCTAGCACGATCCATCTTATCCCCCCTACTGTCTTCCTTCTCGGTCCAACCACAGAAGTGAGTGGACTTGTGGTCGCGATGGGCGGTGGACTTCTTGTTGGTTTTCCGGCTAAACGTCGAACTGAAACAAAGACCTAGACGAGACCACCGCCTACTCGCCTAACTAGTCGCGCAAGAATTACGCAAACCTTCACGCAATGTACGTACGAAACATGATAGAAGCTCTCTTGTCCAGCCGGTGCTGATAGATGTGTGGCACATTTTTTTTTAAAGAAGCGTAAGTTTTTTGTAAGGAACTCGCTAAGCTTTATTATTGTTCAAAAGAAAGGTTCATAGTTACATGGAGCTGATCATAAGGAGTACCTAACCCGACATGACGCCCCACTCCTAGAGAGAGGGCGAGTTTAGCGAGCTTCATAATTGAAGTTCCTAAGCTCATGAATAAAGCAACTTTGAAAGCCTTCAAACGTTCTTTAATTTCCTGAGTCATGGAACTATACGTCCCCATATAGTCTCCTGTGATATCTTCCGATGCAATTTGTAGTCTCTGAAGCACGATCCTCAGCCATCGCTAGTACCCTCGATAACTAGTAGGTTTAAATAAAAAAAGCTCGTAGGTTCACTTTTGGGCCCATCTCCGAACCGCTACTGGGCCGAGGCCCAAGTTTGGAGGCCCGACACAGCACTCGCCGAGCCACTATAAACTAGCATCATTCCCGTCTCTCCCCACATCGCAACGGCAAGGAGAGGAAGATGGTCCGTCGCGGTGCGGCGCTCGCCCGCCGGCTGCTGACGGCGGCCGCGACTTCGCCGGGCCCGCTCAAGGACGCCGTCACCGCCTGCAGGGCCCCCTCCACTAGACGCTTCCTCTCGTCCAGCGGCGGGAACGGCGCCACCCCACCAGGCGCCAACGGCGGGATCCGCGCGACGCCTCCAGGCGCCAACGGCGGGAGGGGCGCGACGCCACCCGGGGCCAACGGCGGGATCGGCGCCACCCCACCTGGAGCGGCCGGCGCGAACGGGCCGACGCCACCAGGCGCCAACGGCGGGAGGGGCGCGACGCCACCCGGGGCCAACGGCGGGATCGGCGCCACCCCACCAGGAGCGGCCGGCGCGAACGGGGCGACGCCACCAGGGGACAACGGCCCGACGCCACCAGGGATCAACGGCTGGAACGGCGCCATACCACCAGGACCTACGTCCGATACCAGAGCCGTGTTAGCACGTCTCCTCATGCTTCCTACAGAGTAAGACTCCCCCTCTACCTTTGGTGCCATTAAATTTTAGTATAACTGGGTGTCAGTATACCATGCTTGGTCAGATCTGTTCATTGGATGTGTGAGACCATATTTGGATGGTCAGCGACCCGTTCTCCTTGGATTAGATTTCCTTTAACTCGTGTCGGTTTACCATGCTAGGCCACATCGATTCATTGTTTTTGTGATGTCGGATTTGGATGGTACGAGTTCCATTGTACTTCGATTAGAGGACCCTTCTGAAGTTGTAACTTCCGATTGCCAGTTGTGTTATGTGTTTGGTAGTGCATTTAGGGTCATCAATATCTCAGTTACTATCTCCATGCGTTTAACATGTCATGTTTGTCATCTCTATGCACTGAATATCTCTGTTATCATCTTTATGGATCAGATGGAATAGTAAATAGTATCTTTCAGTAGATGTTGCCAGTTTTGTTGTCTGTTTGGAGCATATGTAGTTGGAGATTGTCGAGCCTAGGAAATGCTAGCAGTTGCACGGTTTTGGTTGTATTATTTGGTTTGCAATCACCGTATTTTTGTTATTCTGATGAGCGTATCATTTGTAGTATATTTTCGAGTTAGTATGACTTCTTATGGCTAAAACACGCGGCCTATATATATGGAGTCAGGTCAGTGTACTTGGTTTCCATTTGGGCTGTATATTTCTCAACACAGCGACTCAGTTATTTGTTGAACTATTGCAGAAGTTTGATCTGTTTGCTTTTGGTCTAGTTAGTAGTTTATCTGTTGTGCCCAGACATAGCCAGGTATCTGTCTTGAACTTGTGGTTGATAGAGTTACTTGTTCAGTAGATTGATGTTGCTCATCGTGACATGTGTTGCCTTCATTGCAGATGTTTGATCTGTTTGCTTTTGCTCTAGTAATTAGTTTATCTGTTGTGCCTGGACATAGTCAGGTATCTGTCTTGAACTTGTTGTTGATGCAGTTACTTCAACGTTAGATTGATGTTGCTCATCGTTACATGTTTTGCCTTCATATGCTTTCACGTGTTCCATTTGGGTGCTACATTTGTGGTCTAAATTTGTTCGGTATTTGATGTAATCATTTCTGTAATGCCCGGTCATAGTCAGGTACTTGTCTTGAAATGATGTGGTTGATACAGTTACATGCCTGGTCCATAGATGTTGCTCTTCTTTACATGTGTTTCCTTCAAATGTTATCTTGTGTTCCAATTTGGCTCTACATTTGAACTAAATTTTGGTATCTGATCTCATAATTTGTCATTATGCCCGGTCATAGTCAGGTATCTGTCTTGAAATGATGTGGTTGATACAGTTACATGCCTGGTTAATTTGTGTTACTCATCGTTACACTTGCTGCTTGCATATGCTGCCATGCGTTCCATTTGGGAACTACTTTGAAATGAACACTATGTCCTTGAGAAATGCTTTGGTTTGGTCTGTTCACCCCACCAGCTTTAGTGGTATCCAGATTTAAATTTCTCTTTATTAAAAATTGCTTTGTTCGTAATACAACTTGTTTGGAACCCTAGGTTGGTTTGTGTTGGTAGAGTTGATATTTTGTGTATTATTTGCATATGTTGTTCCTCTAGCTTAACTTTCTTTCGATTACAGGAAGATTACCATGGGAGATGTGTCACAAGGCTGGATCAGCACGTCTGCATTAAGAAAGTCACTCTGTTTTGTTGCATCTGCCGTGCTCGGATCCTTGGTTGGTAGTGCTACTCTGCTTTACAGCTCATTAGCGAAGCGTAACAGTAAGCAGTTGAGCGATGGACTGGATAAGATGGAGAAGCTTGCAGCAGAGAAGAGAGAGTACGATGAAAAGAACGAGAAACAAAGGAGAGATGAATGGGAGAACAGAGTGCAGCTCATTATCATTGAGCTGGCAACAAAACTGATCAAACTTGAAGAAAAGGAATTGAAGTACAGGAAAACTTTGACTGAGGCGGAGCAACTCCTGAAAAATCTGGGGTTCACTAACAATCCTGAAGTTTACTATGGAGTCGCCAGAAAGTTCAGAGAGTTACAGTTACAGGTATACCCATCAGTTTGCTTTCATTCTGTGCAATTTTAGGTCCTGGTAGAGTAATTATGTGTTTTATGTCTTTTAGATGGACTTCTTGCGGGGCGAACTCTCCAAAAGCCCAGAGGACACTCTTATTGCTGCTGAGCTGCGTGAGATCTTTGCATCGATAGAGTCCCAGGTTTCTTTCGTACAAGCTCTTGCATTCTTTTGAATTCTCCCTGCATGATACTATAATGCCTGATTCTTACCAAATGAGAAGATCCGCATACTTCCATCTAGCTTCAGTTTCTCAATTTACATGGAAATATCTTGTGAATGTCAATCGACTACTGTTAGCTTTTGTGTTCACTGACCGAACTCAATCATCTTAATTTTGATCAGTATCCAATTATTGAGTGCTGGAGATAAATACCAATAATTCTTCATGCTGTTCCAAATATCTCAGTGTTCCTACAAGCTGCGTATATTTGACTCTTATCTGCATTTTATTACTAGCTAGTCCCCTTTGGAACCACCATATGAGTGATGGCAGGAAACTGTTATTACTAACGAACTAGCCATTGTTTCGGCACTAGATCAGTGTTTAGTATTCTCCATTAATTTGATTGATCACCGGATCGAATTTATTCAGCATGGGTTTCTTATCATACGAGCCATTGTTTCGGCACTAGATGAGTGTTTAGTATTATCCATTAATTTGATTGATCACCGGACCGAATTTATTCAGCATGGGTTTCTTATCATACGATTATCTCAAAAAAAAATATTGTTTTTTTTGTGGATTCTCTAGAATTTCCTGTGGCTACTTAACCCTGGTTTCCTATCATTCTTGTAATCTGACTTGCTTTCTTATAGGTGAACACACTTAAAGAAAGGATTATTGAAGCTGGAATGGCAACTGAAACTGATATTAACAACGTAAGTGATTTCCTATCTTTACACTTCTTGAAATGTTAGCACATCTCAGTTAGTGTTGCAACTGCTGATTGTTTTCTAATATCATATCCGCAAGTCTATGTTTTGTCAAATCAGTGCTGTTCTGAATAAAGTATTTTCCTTCAGATTACCTTTTTACTCAAATGTATAGACATTTGTTTATACAGATTCTACATCATATCTTGCAATTCTTCTGATTCTTTTCAGTACAGTACGTACAGCTGATATTATGTTGTGTTTGTAATCTAGAAAAAGTGGCTCTGTTTCAGAATATGGTTTCAATGCCCTTTAGAAAACTGCAGGAAATGTCTAGGAAGTAATCGTTTGTTTGAAATCTATACAGGGTGTTTCCTCAAAGAAGGATGTCAAGAAGTAGACCCTGCGGCCGGACTGATTGCGGACAAGAGTTGAGCTAAGCATATGTTTTGCCTAGTGGTCCGCTTTCGTTGCTTACGAGATAACATGGTGCTAAAATTTTTGTGGTTCATGGTTTGGACATAATGTGACTAGATGGCCTTGTTGCCGTGGAAACTTGTATACTAGGAGCTTATTGTGTTGGATGATAATGTTTGCTGGGTGTGCCAACATGTTACTTGGCTATAGTGAGACAAATTAAGTTGATGGCTGGGATGTATCTTAAATTTTATCTGCATGTCCTATTATGTTTCTTGGTTTGTTGCATCATAAATATTATCCGCCTATAATGTTTTTGGTTTAACTATTTTGCTGGTCCTTGAGTTGTTATTGAGTTAGTCGGACTGCCATGGTTATGATACCAAGGACTTGCCATGGCGGGAGCGCACTACGGCGGTTCAGGTCTGAATCACCAAGGACTCTTTCCAGGCTGTGTAATTAGCAAAATCAGATGTTTTTTTTTTCCGTGTTGAGATCAACAAACACACTAAGGGAGCGTGGTGAAAGTAAGTGGCAAAAAAAGGTCACTCACCAAGTCTGTAATCAATAACGCAAACCATGCATGAAAATCAATTCCTTCTTTCCCAGCTTGGAGCCAAACCAATGGCAGATGATGTCCAGCCGCTGGACTCTGAGTTGTGGAAGATGAAACTGAACGACCTGCCGCCTGACTCCACCAGCTTGGAAGATGAAACTGAGCGCCCCACCATGGTAATTACACATTGTGCACTGCTTAAACTTTAGGTTTTAAACTTACCTTCCAGTTATGATTCTATATAAATCTCTCCATTTGTAGGTGTCCTGCCCACCCCACGTATGTCGACCATCTGCTCCTATGGGCAGACGGGATGGTGGCGTTTACCTCCGCACTAGTCTATTTGATGGGCTTGTACATGTTCAAAGACCCTATAGTCCCAGTGGACATTGCGTCCCCAGAAAAAGAAGGATGGTAGTTTCTTTGGGTAAATTCTTATGACGAACACCTTGTGTAGTGTGACTGGTCGTGTGTACAAACCCCTGGAATTATGCTTGCTTACTTCTTTATGGACTATGTGTGCTACTTATTATCCATGCCCTATGTATTGGATATGCTTTAATCCACCTTTCCATGGGCGCAATTTCCATTTATGGTTGTCCGTGATCTTTAACCTCGTGAAGGGGAGCAACCATCCCACGTGTTGTGAGGCATGGTAACCCCGAGCCCTTGAGAAGTTGAGATCACTTAGTTGCAATGTACGTGCAACACATGTTTTCATAATTGAAGGAGGGCAATTTACAAGTAAGAAATATTGCACATGCAATGCATCGCGTCGACTAATACATACACTAAAATTAGACTCGTTTTAATAAATATTAATGTACACAAATAATTCTTAAGGAAAAAATAATCAATTATTACCACAATGTATTCATGATTGTCAACTTTTCCAATTACTACTTTGTACATTATTGAAAAAACACAATTTTTGTATTCATAACATTCATGTGTAACAAATGACATTATTTATATCCCTTTTAGAAGAATTAAAATTTTACAATATACTGCAACAAATTAAGGTAAAATTTAAAATTTGGATACATTACTATAACATCAATCACCACTCTTAGTGTAGCTCATTCCGCTAAATGAGTCTGCCGCACGAGTATAGCTTGCATTCAGCGCCACCATATTATCATGTCCTTCAATTAACAAAAAAACAAAAACAAAACAACACGAAGCGTCAACATAAGCTGACCTGGCCATGCATTGCAAATTTAAGCAAAAAGTCTATCAAAACAGGTGTTCCAAGCCGTAGGTTCTACAAGGAAAATATTTCTTCTTCTCTGTGCCAATTTTCGTAGATGTGTATATCACAATAGGAAATTATTTAAAATCACATCAACAAGAACATGATAAATGAGAATGATTCATAATATTTGGTAGAGGTTTGAGTTGTTTATTACTAGAATTTCTACCATAATAATCAGAAGTACAAAATGTAGTAAACATCATTAACGGAAGAGCCTAAATGAAGTAGTAGTGTCTCTAGCCAAAGAGAAGCCGAAGACGCCGTCGAGCGAGGTGCCGGACCACGGTCCATCGACACACAAGCAAACATCCAGAGTGGCCGAGGTTCCAACTCGTGCACATACATACATGAAGTATACACACATTCAACATAGATTGATCTAAGCAGGGAGCCACAGTGCTCAATTCCATCACGTTCAGTCGGTCACAATTTCCAAAAGGCCCATGTAAGCCTCCAAATTTCTAGAAGTAAAGAGGGTATATACTAACGGAACAGCCATTACAAACTTCATTTCATCCGATTGAAGTAAAGTAATATATCTTTGATGTAACAGATAATTACAGTAACAAGAGAGGACAAGATACATACTCTGTTCTCGAGAACCTAGAGCTTGCAAGTTGCAACTTTAATTGCATGCAGAATACTTTTAATAAAGAAGAAATGATAGAGTTCAGTAACTTGGAATAGCACATTGTGCTGTACAGTATACAAGTTGTACAGGATAACCTACACAAATGAACTTCATGTCCAACTGCTCCAGGTTTTTCATTTTAGTTTCCATAACACTACTCCCTAGAGATAGCAGATTGCACACTTGGCTAATTCCATAAAACTGAGAAGTCAAAATGCTAAAAAAAAACGAAAATTGGCCTGTGCAACCACAAGGGTTGAAAGTAAAATGCTTCAGATAAACAGGTTCAGTATCGATTTCGTCAATATTATTGTCGAGCAGCAATGCATACATATGTTCTTGTGTTCTTACTCGATGCATGCCTTTGCGGGAGCTGCGGGAAAGGATTCTGCACGGGTGACTATAAACTTCAGGACATTTGCCATCCTCTGGTCAATGGATCAGTCTATTCTCTCCTGCCAATTTTAGGAACCTGCATGCATAACGTCACCAAAAAAATTAAAAATCGGATGATGCCCGGCCGGCAGCGCTTTCCAATTGATTACTGAAGGGAATAAATCAGTCTTCAGTTTTTAGATAAAATATCAGAGTTTAGATAGAGGGGCACAACTAGTAGCGCTAAAGGCAAAGGGGCCAAGCAGGCATAGCAGCTCGAGTCTCGTTGGTCGAACGACCACAGGAACCAGTGGGCATACTTCTCCCGGCGCCGACCACTATTTTCATATCTCCTCTTCTGGGTGAGCACCCAGATCATGCTCCGGAACCATAGGAACTTTGGGCGTGTTTGGTTACCTGCGAACCCTTGGGGCAGGCCCCACGGATGCAAAAAAGCGTGTTTGGTGGGCTGTCCCGGCTCCGCGTTGTTGGCCCGCACGAAACTTAAAACATCTCTCAGCCAGGCCCGCTAGGAACGGTCGATTCGGCCGTTCCCCCTCAGCCACCCTATTCTCGTTCGCCTTGGTGCAGGAGAGAGGAACGCGGAGTCGAGCTCGTGCGAGCTTGGAGATGGCGCGAGCTCGTGCGCAGGGGAAAATTCGGTGGGAGTTTTCCCGTCATCGCCCCCCATTTTCAGCCCTCCATTTCACCCCCTCCGGCGCACCGCCAAAACTCGCACCACCATTTCCCCCCTCCCCCCCATCGTTTCGAGCTCGACAAACCTAGATCGACATCTCCGGCCGGCGGTGCTCGTGGAGGAGAGATGCTCCACCGGTCCGCACTTCTCGGCGGCGACATCTCCTCTTCTTCTCGGCGGGGTTCGGCGGCGAGATGGCAACCTCCTTGTCCTCCAATGGCGTTCGTTTCTTGGTATGTACGATCCAACCCTCCGTACTTTGTAGATCTAGTGATGTTTAGGTAGATCTTTCTAGATCTGTGTAGATCCTTGTACATCTAGCTAGGCCAGACTGAAAGTGGTGTATGAATGTGTTCGTCCATGTGAGCATATTGTCCCCTACCTCACGTATCAGGGAGATCGTGTTTTGATGGTTGGTACTACAGTGCGTAGTTCTCATCCTTGTACCACTGTCTCTCGTATACATGAACAAGAGAGTATGAATGTGTTCTTGTGCCTCTGTTTTAACTTGTGATGGCTGTTAATTGCTTTATGTCTTTGCTACCTCTGGTCTTCTTATGGCTGTACCTTGTGTAGGACGACATCACCGAGGTCTTGCCCACCTCACCGGAGCTGTCAGCAACGTCTGTGCTCTCGCCGGCGCCTCTTTGAGCCGTGGCGCCAGTTGACACCTTTGGACAGAAGGGGGGGGGGGGAGTCCCTATGTCCTGGCCGCCGGCTTTGTCCACCTTCGTCCTCACAAGGATGGCTGAACATGTCCACGATGGGCTTGACATCAACAAAGGCATCAGGGACAAGGCCTTGGAGAAGATCTGCAAGAACATTCTCCAGTTCTGCGGCACCAAAGTCAGCACTACTCAGTTGTAAAACCATCTGAGGAAGTGGAGAAGCAAGTGGAACAGGTTCCGCACTCTAGCACAGCTTGATGGGGTGGAATGGTGCAAGGACAACACTAGCTTCATCATGGAGGACGATGCGTTCGTCAGGCATGTTGGGGTAAGCAGTTTCCATCTTAGCTGATCTGTATGTAGAATACCAACATCGACTAACATTACTCCACTTTCAGCTTTACCCCCGAGATGAACCATACCTGGACTGAACAAGCCAATCGCAAACTATGAGCAGATGCAGATGATCTACGGGATGATTCGCATGAAGAACCCCATCGGGGTTGAGTCCATGCAGGTCGCCTTGAGCTACCTGATGGACAATAAAGACGAATGTGCCGACTACATCGCCATGAGCCCTCTCCAGAGGAAGCGCTGGTTCAATGCCTTCCTTTGGAAGCAGTACCTCTGAGTAGGTGAGGTTGATCATGGTTCTAACCTCGTAATCATCATGCTCTAGGTTATGTAGTAGCAAGATGAACTTGTGGTACATATTTTGGGAGGCGGTACATACTAAACCCCTCAGCTGATGAACTACTAGTGCATCACCAACACATAATGTGCTGAATTTGTGATGCACCTGTCTTTTGTGACCCATGTAAGCAAGGATCTGTAATGAACTTGTGGTGCATCACCAGCACATAATATGCTTAATGTGTGATGTTAGTTATCATGCACATTTTCCTCTCTGTTTGTACTATGATGGTATTCTCACCACTCGAGGTGGTGGTGAGAGCACGTCGGTATTTACATACAACCAAACACCATGTTTTTGCATGCTTTTTACTCACACATCACACCAAACAGCAGGGAAATTTTTTTTGGCTGAAGAGGCACGGGCCTGAGCGCCTCTTTGTGGGCAACCAAATGCGCCGCACAACGTGGCCCATACCTCGTTTTTCCGTGGCCAAGCCCAGCTGGGCTAAGAGTACAAGTAGGCCAAAATGGCTGCAGGTAACCAAACACGCCCTTTATCTCCCTGAGCTCCTCATCTGAGGGAGCTTCCAAAGCAAATACCGACAGGAGGCGCTCCATGCTCGAAGATGTGGGTCTTCTCGACGGAGGAGCGCTCGATGAGCTGCGCCTTGTAATCGCTGATGCATGTAAAAAACATACATGAACTTTGCACTTTAATTGATTATATTCCAATCATATTTGCATCATATAAGGGTTATATCAATGTTTTATAATGATTTTTGGGAATATTCATTTATTTCTTATTTTTATGGAATTAACCCTGCACAGGCAGAAAACCCCGTTTTCTTATTTTAATGTTTCAGGGACCCAAACGTCAACGAAATCACCTGGAAATTTACGGGCGTCAATATTTGGAAGAAAGAAGACCTGTGGGCGAAGGAAGCGAGCAAACGGAGGCTCGAGGGCCAAACGAGAGGGGCCCACGTGGCCAGGTACTGTAGCCGCGTGGGACCCACCCATTTGGGCCTCGTGGCTCCGTTGCCTTCGATCTTTTCTCCACCGACATCGTCTTGACCTAAAAACGCCTATAAAAAAGGTCCCCCGATGTTCTCTGGAAGGAGCACCGCACAAACACAGAAACACCAAAACGGAGATCAGGAGCTGCAGATTGGAGGGGGAAAACTCCGGCGGGGCGCTGCCGGGGTGGTCTCCACCTTCTCCAACGACTTCTCCACCGTCTCCATGATGAAGGGGGAGTAGTCCACCCCCTGGATTTGGGTTTGTAGTGGTAACTTATGTATCTCTCCTCTCTTTGAGCTTCACTAATTAGTACCGTATGAGCTGCTGGACATGATTACGGTCATCTATGTAATTCCCATGGTGGTTATTGTGGTGTGAGATAATATTTGTTATGCATTTACTGTTGTGTTGGATCTTTTATGACTTGTCATACTTTGGAGATATTCTATGATGCATGTGATGGTTTGATTTATGCACATTGCCTTGTTTATCTTTATCATGAGGTGATTGACACCACCAAGTGTAGATAGATGAGAGAGATGTGGTCACACACACGAAATATAAATCATTGCACTAGTGTTTAGAATATTATCCATTATGAAGTATGATGTATGTGGGTACTGGGTGGCCAATGTGACAGAAGGCATAGGTATTGAGTAACACAGTACCGTCCAACATCCTTTATCTGGGGGTAAAAAGGGAGAAGTATGATGTGGGTGTGACAGCAACCACGCTAGCCTTACAAGGGTGACACTAGCAACACAAATGAGCATTTCTTTCAACTATGTGTTTTAGGACATGTAGCCGTTATAAAAGCTACCATTTAAACATGATAATTATGTGTACTTTATCTATAACATGATAATCATCATAGATGAAGAGAGATGATTAAGTGAACCCACGAACCCATGTCCATTGTTCATATAAGAGAAAACCTTTGTCTTGTCCTCTTGCATTGAAGAGGATTGGGACACTTTTACATTCTTGCTTGGTTACATTAAACTTCCATCCATCAAATCAACCACCTTGCTCCTTAAACTTGTTTAGTGCATAATCAACTAAAACATGTGACACTTTAGTTGTAAGGAATAGATAATTTTTCCTTCTTGCTCCTGCGGATCGATACCTTACTTCCACATTGAGAGGTGCTATAGTGATCCCCTGCTCTTGGGGGTAATCAATCGCGCACCAGCGTGCGCCGCCAAGACCTTGCCAGCACCGATCGTCATCCTTCGTGCACTCGCCTCTAGGTCCAAGCAGGCGCGCAACCGTGGAGGTGAAACCCGCTCATACCTTGAGGGAGAAGGGGACTGAAGAAGGCTGTGAGAGGCGGAGGGATCGGGGCGCCGGGGGCAGATAGGAGATGGGAACGGGGCGCCATGGGAAGGGGAAGGGGACCGGCGACGGCTGTGAGAGGCGGAGGGATCGGTGTGCCGGCCAGGAGGAGAGAGGAGACGGGGACGGGGCGCTGCCATGGGAAGGAGCGCGCGGTCACTCTCCAAAGCCGGTGCAAGGCGTGCAGGACGGCGGCAACCTTGACGGGGCGGCGGCGGCGTGGTTTGGGAAGACGGACGGTGACATCGTGTGGCCATGGCCTGGGCAGAGGGCGGCGTTTGAGTTCTGCGCTACAGACAGGAGACCGAATTACACTGGTACTGGTTCGCTTTTCTGGGCGTGTTGAGGTGCTCAACATTGTTGGGATGATCTGGATGGTTGATCGGAAATTGAATGTGTGAGATTTGATGTATCCAATTATGTTTGCTCTTTTAATAATACTAGTTAGTGGGCACATGCAATGCACGTCGCAATCAATTTATGCGAAATTATTTGAATGTACGTGAGTATAAAGTAGAGTATATATTGTTGCAAAAATATTACAATTCAAGCAAAATTGAGCATGAGCCAAAAACGATAGTCACATTCAAATTCTAAAGACATCCCATTTAACATGACACCCTTCTGACATAGATAAATATATTAAAACCCTTCAAACTTTTGTATTCCATCTGGGGATTTATTTCATTCAAATTCCTCCAGTAAACTAAATTGTATTTAAATATATATGGCTTGTGAAAGATGAACAAATGATTCTTATACGAGCTCGTGTCTATCAATTCCTAATGCATCACATTTTTGATATTGACTCGGTACCTATTAGCATTTTCCTCTTCATATGGTTAATCAATCCAAATCACTACATGTTTTGACATCTATAATCATGAAATATTGATCTTCTCACCAATTTCTTAAAAAAGTATTTACCCATCTTATTAAAAGATGCACCGATGTCTACATCACACACCAAAATTATCAAATGAGCTAATGACAATCTATTTTCTGGGTACAAATAAGAATAAATGTATGAAAACATAGAAAAAATAAAATTTCTAGTTTTCCTCTATATTGAAAAAATATAGGTACTTTTTTATTTAGAAATACTTGAGAGGGGAATGAAGAAGCACAAAGTGTACATCTTTTTGGGATTGCTCTATTGTGATTGAATCGTGTAAAGCACAAGAAGAAGGTCCCACGTGTCATTGAAATGTGTGAGGGAAAATGAAAAAGAGACGTGGGTGCTATCTATGGGCCACTCCTGTCTGGTATAGATAGGCATTGGCCTTTTTTTTTTTGATTTTTCATACTTGTATTCATATGTAAAAGGGAGGATTACAAAGCCGGATACAAGCAAAGAACAAAACGAGAAGGATACAAAGATCATCGCTACTGCAACACGCCGTCTTCAACCACGAAGAACTCCAGCACGGTCGATCTCCATCGCCGGAGACGAGGGAGAAAGCAGCCGCCCGGAGCTCGCACCCATGGAGCAGAAGAGCTCCTTGCCCGAAGGCGTTGATGAGCCGCATCAACCACCAGCTCCGACGAGCTGGATCTGAAGACGGAGGTCGTCCATCGGCCGGGGGCACGCCCCAAGCATCTTCTGCCCTGGATCCGGCCCTGCGCCGCACCACCTCACCAGAGGTGGCCAGATCCACCACCAGCACGCCACACCACCACGCAGCAGCCGCCTCACACCTCCTCCTCCGGCCACCAGACCACTCGTCACCAGCCTGCCACCGACGCCGGAAGGAGCAGCGGCAGAACAGGGCCGCACCTGCGGCTTGGGAGCGCCGTCGAGGACAACGCCATGGAGGGGAAGCCACAGAGCTGCAAAACGACGACGTCGGCCACCCCGCCTCCGCCGCGCCACCCCAAAACCCCTTATCTACACGCCAGAGCGCAGATCAGCAACGCACTGAAGGGAGGAAAGGGGACTGATATCCTGATTTATCCCAGCGCCTCCACGAGCTGACGAGCGGATGCTCTGATCCAAGCTCGTCGCAAATCAAAACGGCACCGCGGCCTCCCCTCTGCCTGAGTGCACCGCCTGATCGCCCTTCCACCAGGCGCGCCGGCTAGGTCTTTCTTGCTCCACCCCGCCGTCGGCCAGCTTCCCCACGCGCAGGGATCCCTGCCGCCGGCCCGGCGACCCGTGCAGTCGGTTGGCCGCCCCCTGCCTGTCCAAATCCCATCATCCCCGCACGGAGTCCTGCCGCCCCACTCCTCTACTCCCAGCATCAACAGCCGTCGCTACAGACGGCCTACGGTGGTCGCCGTTGTAGGCTGCCCTGCCTCGAGCAAAATTTCTGCCGGTCAAATCTGTGTGCTCTGTCGTGGCCTAGCGCATGCGCTGACCGTCATGTACGTGGCCGTGCACGGGGCTGCTGCCTCGCCGGAGAGCAAGCAGCAGCACGGCCAAGGACAACCGGGAGCGACGGTGCCGCATCTCGTCCTCGCGCCCCGACGATGATGAGGGCGAGCAAAGGGTCGATGGTGGCGTCGCGCTCGAGAAAGTAACAGTTTAATAGGAGGGTAGGGATGAAAACGGAGCGGAACCTTTCCGACTTTTCCGCAGAAAAACGGAAACGGAATGGAAATACGGAAACGGAAACGGAATTTTGCAAAACGGAAATGGAAACGGAAACTTTTATGCAGAAACGGAAACGGAAACGGAACAACAGATTCTGGCGGAATGACCACAGAAACGGAACTTTCCGTTTCCGGTAATACGGAACTTTCCGTTTTTGCTATGCGGTGCTTTCCACATCCAGTAGGCCAGTAATTCCAGTAGAAACATTTAGTCACATTACATGATATGAATCTCTCCTATCTAAAAGAAGAAGGAATTCCTTCCTTCGTACGTCGTCGTCCTTGGTCCCTTCGTCCACCACTCCCTCACGTACGACGTCCCGCACTGGGTTTTTTTTTTGCCTGTTTGACTACCGGTTTTTCCGTCCGTTTTTTTCACCGTAGGTTTCGCTCGATCAATCACCCGATCCTAAATCACGCCGCCGTTTCGTCAAGCCCATTCTGACGAGGATGGCTACCTGTTGCGCGAGCGAGCGCTCGCTCGCGCCGCGGAGACGCGTTGACGCGTTGGTCGGCCTCGTGCGCGTGGACGGACGTGGGTGGGTCCCACCCACGCGCTCATCTTCCTCCTCCTTCCTTTCCTTTTCCTCATTCCTTTCTTCCTCCCGTGCCTTCGATTCCGGTGAGTCGACGGCCAGGCCGAGCCAGAGACGCGGCTGGCCGCGGCGGAGGCGGCGACGGCGAGGAGAAATCTTCGGTGGGAGGGTGCAGGTCGGGGGGAAAATCGAAGGATGCGCCGCCGCCGTCTTCGATTCCGGCGAGTCGACGGCCAGGCCGAGCCGGAGCCGCCGGAGACGCGGCTGGCCGCGGCGGAGGCGGCGACGGCGAGGAGAAATCTTCGGTGGGAGGGTGCGGGGTCGGGGGGAAATCGAAGGATGCGCTGCCGCCGTCTTCGATTCCGGCGAGTCGACGGCCAGGCCGAGCCGGAGCCGCCGGAGACGCGGCTGGCCGCGGCGGAGGCGGCGACGGCGAGGAGAAATCTTCGGTGGGAGGGTGCGGGGTCGGGGGGAAATCGAAGGATGCGCCGCCGCCGTCTTTGATTCCGGCGAGTAGATGGCCAGGCCAAGCCGGAGCCGCCGGAGACGCGGCTGGCCGCGGCGGAGGCGGCGACGGCGAGGAGAAATCTTCGGTGGGAGGGTGCGGGGTCGGGGACGAACTCCTCCGTGCGTTCTTCCTCCTCACGTCGCTGTCGGGGACGAACTCCTCCACACGCGCACGTTCTTCCTCGACCTTTTGTCGTTTTGCTGTCCGAAACCGAGCGACAGGAGCAGCCTACCTTGCGCGCGCGCGCAAGCTAGCCCAGCCCCACACTGACGTTCCCTGTTTCCTCGCGTTAGAGACGACAATCGCTCAGATCACGACGAGTCCACAAGTTGCGGCCTCTCCAACTTCGCCTCCCCACCGGCGCCCTGCCCGCGCTACCGGCACGCACTCCTCTCAACCCCGCCGCAGAGAGCTGCGACCGATCTCCTCCACCCCCGGCGGCATCGGCCACGCCCGTCGGCGAGGACGCAACCTTCCTCCATGTCAACAACCTCGCCATCAACGGCGACAACGCGCCTTCCTTGCAGGATCCCGTGAGGTTCGTGAAGCGTTTATGGCCAGATTGATTTTCTTTGTCTACTGCGTGTTGGATCACGTGTATGCTGATCCATGGAGTGTATTCGTATTGTATCCTGACTGCTCTGTATTGCACTTTCCTATACTGATTGATCTTTACCAGTACAAATTCGTTTCAATTTTTTAAATATTGCATTTATTCTGATCTATATTATGCTTCAGAGAAGGTTGCCGTCAGAGATGCCTCGGCCGGCGGGAGGGACGCGGGCCGAAGGGCGGCGCGGAGGCACAGTGGACGAGCAGATGCTCGTCTGCCTGAGGTTCATGTGATCCACACTGCTTGATCGGTCTAATTACAGATACCAGACGCATCTTGACTTTGCTCGTAATGGGCTCAATCTACTCTCCTCAACAGTACAACCTACTGGGTACACTGTTGCCTCCAAGGATTTATAAAGCTAGGTGAGCAGATCACACTGACTCTGCTTCCTTCCCTCCCTCCAATTTCTTATTCTAAATCTGTAATTCACGTTGCAAAATTCCTGTTGCGCCATTCAGATTAAGATATGTACACATCAAGAGGTGCTTTTGACAAGGCATTAGGTTTGATCCTTTCACTGGTATATTTGATTGGGAAAATCTTGACCTCCTTTAACATATTTATCTACAATACCATGCTGTAGAAACGCTTATTCAGTTTCAATTCTGTAGACTACTCTTAGTACAACTGTTTTTAACTATTACTACTGTGTTTTATTTTGGTTGCAGATTTTTCCTGAATTGGTTAACAAAAATACAGGGGGAGTACTAGCGCAATTCATCTTTGAGACTCTTAGTTCCTTTGGCGAGTCGCTCTAAATTAATACTTGGCAGGCACCAATCAATAGGTGACTTAGATCCTCTTTGGAGCCATGCACCAATACTGAGCAGCATCACTCCTGGCACTGTTGCCTTTACTTAAAACATGAATTTTGATTGATATCTGTTCCCTCTGGATATTGTGTATGTATTTATGATGTTGCAGCTCTAGAGGTACCAAGATGTCTGCAATTTAGATGATATGACAGACTTGAAAATAAGGTGAGAATCAAGGCAACATATCCCTTGTTCTGTCATTTCTTTTCCTTGTTAAAATTCACAGTGAGTTTCTATAGCGCTTGCCTTCTTATATGTGCATTTTTTTGTTTAGCTGCAAAATTGCATCAAGAAGTTGGGTCATCATTTTCTCCTTATTATTTCAGATTCTTATATCAAGGTACATGAACTGAACATTGGGTTGGTTTGCCTTTGAAGAGTAAGTGATGCAAACGGCAAGACTAGAAAAGATGCAAAATTGAAAATTTAGTGCAATGACTTTGACACACACACACCAATACAAAACAAGGATATACTATGCTAAAGATTAAGCATTACTTGTTTTCCTTTTCAAGAAGGAGAATACACGAATTGTTGTGAATGATTGCCAAGTACAGCAGTTCAAACCGTAAGACAGTACACCTGAAAATGATATAGTCGGGTCGTAGTGAAGCAGCATGACAAATACCTCGCATAGTTATTTACCAAAAGGCAAACCAACCAAATATGTTAAATGAGAAGGTTTACATGCAACAACAAAGCTCTTGGGGTCATTTCTTAAGCTTACGCATTAGATAAACTTGATGTTTCACCAATTCCTAAGGCTATATATCGCTTTGTTGCTCTGCTTGCTGGTCATTCATTCCTTTTTTCTTCTCCTTTGTTCTTCATGCCCAATACATGCCTATTCTTTTGATGGTTGTACACTTCACTCTCTTTGTTTGTGCATGATCTAAACACACAACCATGAAGATCCACGTTCTTCCTCAGGTTATTTGATTAATTCGTTTTCTCCTTTAGATAGAGAACCTATGACTATGAGCAAAAGTAACTTAAGAGGTAGCCAATTCCTGGGCTGGGATGAGCTATGGATGGGGGAAACCAGAGGGGTTGCATGCTATCCTGGTCATATGGGGGATGAAGCAGGTGCCAACTGAAAAAGCCTGGTTGGAAAGGATAAGGGGAACTGGTCGCGTAGTGAGCAACTTGGAGCAACCATGGAAAACTGGGTTGACAGGAGCAACTTGGAGCAACCAAGACGTAGCGAGAAAATGGAAACGAAGGTTAGTGCGGCATCGTACTCATTCCCTCGCCAACGGTGTCCTCATGTCATATATGTCTATCTTTTCCTTGTGCCTCTGTTCTCACCTCTCTTGTGGAGCAATGAACGTTGATAACAGTCTATCCTATTGCATAGGAATTGTTTTAGTACTATTGTTACTTGACCCTTGTTTCTTCTATTGAAGAAACGACATTGTAGATACAAATTAAAGTTAGGATTTTCAATGCTCAACAATTTTGTTTAATCTACATGGCTTGACGCTTCTTTGGAGCTCTGAATCAATGCATTGTTGCTATTGAGTGACCATTTGATCATAATTTACTTAGTGACATTACCAAGAGATGTCTCTGATTTATGATTAATAAAGTTTTCTGGGTCGTTGATTGATCTTTTCGAACCTCTCCCCTCATATACAAGGATTTGCACCACTCAAATTTGTCGACAATTCATGTCAGTAGCTTTTTTATGGGGCTAGAAAATAATCACTTCAGTACACTCTATTTCTGCACCTATATTTCTGCAGGTATCACAAATATTACACAATGCAGTTGAACTACACTATTGTTTATGTCTGGGTCTTTCCTTTTTTTTCTTATATATGATTTTGTAGCCTTAAGTTTCGTAACACTTCATGAGTGTATTGTGTGTTTGATCTAGCTTCAGATAACAATGTATAACCATGCTTGGATTAATTACTCCATTAACTTTCTTCAAATATAATACGTGATGTTGCTTATAGTCTGGTTCTCGAGCTGATCTATCTTTCCATTGAGTGGTTATGTATGTTCCTGTTTGGAATTCGAGTCATTTCTGCACCTGTATTTCTGCAGGTATCACAAATATTACACAATGCAATTGAACTACACAATTGTGTATGTCTGGGTCTTTCCTTTTTTTCTTCTATATGATTTTGTAGCCTTCAGTTTCGTAACACTATCATCACTGATATCACTCAGCTCTTGATTCTGTTTTGTCTCATAGCAGCCACGATGGTGCCACCAGCAGGTGGAGGACTTCGTGCCATCCCTCTTCAGCAAATCTGGATGCCACCAGCAGGTAGAAGACAATGTTCCCAGGTTGCTTGCCACCGCCCACATGACAAGCTCTCCACACAGAACTCTCCACAGTCCCCACCATGGTCGGGGGCGTGCTGCGCAAAGAAAGAAGGCCAGTCTCTAGATTGAGTGAAGCCGTCATGCGCCATTGGTATTAATCGATCATAAGATGTGGATGCGTTAAGAAAAAATGTGGATACTATCGCTGGGAGCCTGGGAACCGGCTGTGGTTCAATTGATATTCTTATGAACGACGTCACGTTCGCTGAGACACATTAATAAAATGACATCATAATAAATAAGGCAAACCGACCGGTTAACCTGCCCCAATATAGATACTAGGTATTCAGTATATGACTTTTGAGATCAGTGATCCTTTGAACGGATCCAGCATCACGCTCCTATAATACTTCATTCAAATAAAATAATTGTGTGCAATCATGTATCTCCGATGATCATTTGGTTTTAAATCAAGTTCGCAACATAGTCTACAACCTAGAAGGAGGTGAGCGACAAACTAGCTTTTCTTGATGGAGAGCTTACATTGCATCAGCGACCAGATCCCACCTACCCAAAATGATGTTCTAGTCTTCTAGATCGTATCCAATTTGGTCATTGCTAATGCATTTTCCTTTTATTTGTATCTTGGTTCAGTTTGGGACCAGCCTTCTAGAGCAAATCCATTGAAGATTTGAAGTCACCAATCAGCAATCCTCTGTGGATTTCGGGGATTCCGCCGCCGTCTCCCAGTGTTCCGCCTCCCCCTTCCCTCCTGGGCGTGTTCTTCTGCGCCCTCCTCTCGCACCGTTGAGCTGAAGACAGATGCAGAAGCTGTCGAGGCCGCCAACTAGAGCATGAGGACCTAGCTGCTGCTTTAGTGGAGCAGAGCAACGGCTCCAGAAACATCGTTTAGGAACATTGCACACCATGATATTCAGAGCACTGGATCTAGTCTAGCTTTGATATTTTAATCATATCAACAAGAACTTTTTTTTTTTTGAGGTTTTCAACAAGAACTTGGAGATGCTTCTTATTATCTCAATGGGATCTTGAAAACTGAAAAAAGAAAGAGAAAACAGCGGTTTGCTATGAACTGTAATATATTTAGATTTTTTGTTTCCTTACTTCAGAAACCACAGTGACAGTTTTGCTTCCTGATACAATCCATTTGTCGGCAATTATCCTTCTGATACATGTAAAATGTATGAGTAACGATGCTATGTACTTAATGTTTTTTTTTTTCACAAAAGAATGCTTTCATAGAATCATAGGTCAATGCTCTATCAGTTTTGTGTCTTGGTTATTATGAGCATTCGTAGCTGGTGTCCACATTTTAAGAGTGTTGTTTACTTGCATTTTGATAGTTGCCTGGTTCAGTTAGGTGGACACTACTGTTAAGAACAGAGACACGCCCTTTCGAAGTTGCTCTGCCCTGTCCTGGTGATAAAACTCCATCCTCTTTTTTCTGATTTATTACAAGTTCTTCAAAAGATTTCAAATCATGTCCTGGTGGAAAGTGAGATATCGAACAATGCATTTCTCACTTTGTTTCTTTACGTTGCTCTGTTTTGGAGAATGATCAGGAAAAAAAAAGTTGGCATGTAAGTAGGGCTGGACTAACGAGCTGATTGGATCGTTAAGCCTCGGCTCGTTAAGGCTCGAGATCGTTAAGGCTTAGATCGTTAAGCTTGTTAAGAATAACGAGCTGAAACTAAAGCTCGGCTCGGTTCGTTAGACGTTCACGAGCGCTCGCGAGCAGCTCGTTAAGACTCGTTAAGAAGATGTAAAAAAACTTAAAATGCATCTGAAAAGATTTCAGCCATAAAACGTATAAAAGTAGTTTAAAAATGACAAATCGACAACAAATAGTTCACAAACTCATGATAGTTTCACACACTCAAATGAAAATAAATATTGCTAACTTGTTAATCGTTGGATGGGCTACAACATATAGATTTGTAGCCATGTTGCCACGACGCTAACGATCTTAACGAGTAGCTCACGAAACTCGTTAGTTTGATTGTTAAGCTCGTTAGTATTAACGAGCTAAAATTGCTGCTCGGCTCGGTACGTTAAGATAACGAGTCGAGCATAAACGAGTCGAGTTACCGAACGCTCAATAAGCTTAACGAAATTCGAGCTTTATGTCCAGCCCTACATGTAAGTTCTTTTCTACGGTATACTTGAAGGGAGACCTGGCCATTTTCAGGGGAAAAAAGGTACTGCTGCAGGAGGAGGAATAGAACTGGCCGATATGTCTGGCTGTTTCATTCCATCATTATTATGTCTGGCTGCTTAATTCCATTATTATTGGTACCTCGACATGCTCTTGGAGTTCAGATATTGATTTCCCAGGGGTTTAGACCATGGCGATGTCTCAAACTGAGACATGTGTACTAGAAGTGTGACTCCACCAATGGTTACAATCTTTTTCGAACAACTTCACACATCACCTTCAATATTTTGGCTTTTCTGTTGCTATGTAACTTTAAATTCTTATGTACTCAAAACATTTTATGTCTATAAGATGGTGTCTGCCTGTAATGTTTTACCTGTGTTTTCTTTCTTCGTTAAAGGAAAAACATGACTAGCACACATTGTCCATCGAGAAACATTACACCAGGATCTGTACACAAGGCTCCTCACATTAACAGAACCATGCATCATTAGTATTTGCCCATAGATCCATGGAGTGGACACAGCATTTGCATCAGCACGAACCATCCTTACTTTGTCGGCAGTCCCTGTCTACCGCAAGTGTATGGCGCTTGAATATATTCTCCATTACGAATCTTTCTCGCTTGGATACATAGTTGGTGCCCCCGTAAAATATCGCAGAGCATAGAGCAATAGTCCCGGCTGCCCAGGTGGCCACAACGTGTTTGTGATATGGGTGGCGAGGTGACCTACAATTACGGAAGAGAAGTTAGGGACTCTGTAAAATAACATGGGGAGGAAAAAACATGTAAAGTTAAGTACTGCATATCTATATATACATATGTATGATTACCAAGGTGATAATGGGATCCCCACGACGTCGTCTGCGCTCGTGGCTTCAAGTTTGGCTCCCTGCCGCCAAGAAATTCAGATGAATTGCGTACAGAGAATTGACTTAAAGCGTTCGACAGTACAGATATATTATCAGTTAGCTCGGCACTACACCGTTTGGTCGGATAGCAGGATTAAACAGAAAAACGGTGGTAGATCGGGCGAAACAAATCACAGGAATCGGAAGACCAACATAGCCTAAAACTAGTTATGCAGTTTCTTTTACCAGCTAATTACGCGATAAGATCCGTATTGTATTGTCGACATCAAATAGAAAAGAGGGGAAAACAACTAAATCTGATTTTGCTAATTACACAGCCTGGAAAGAGTCTCCATACCTTGTTTTTAAGGACGTTTGGTGATTCCGATGAACTGAATCGCCGAACTGAGCTCCCGCCAAGGCTAATCCTTGGCAGCAGCCGCCTCTGTTCCTCCTTAAGGGCCGCTGAAGCGGCCGTTGTAAAATACGCCTGCGGTCGCTCAAAGGCGCGACCGCAGACTTTCCTCGCAGCAGATCGGAGCGCCGCCGCCGCCGCCATCGGAGAGGATTGATTAATCAGATCTGGATATACCTAGGTTTGTCGTCGTCGCCGCCGAGTTCCTCGATCCAATTTCCAGCGATTTGATCCCCTCTTCAAGTCTGCTTTATATAGCTAGGGTTGCCCGCATCCGACTCGAGCACGGCCCGCTAGTACCAAACAGTTTCGGTTCGTCTCCAAACTCTGGCCCGATTTCTATTCTGCTCGGGCCGGCCTACTCGCCACCCTTCCTTCTCTCTATACTATACTTTCGGTGCTAGCCCAAGCCACAAGGCCTGTTAATCACTATATGGTCCCAACCTATGTACTTTGGGAGCCCCTATATCGCGCAGTACGCGGAGGGCGTACCTGTTCCTCGAAGCGAAGAGCTAATGGGCCAGGCCCAGTGATGTTTCTCCTTCGTACTGCTTCGTACTGTTTTTCCTTCGTACTGCTTCTATGTTTCTCTTTCGTACTGTTTTTCCTTCGTACTGCTTCTTACGTGTTAGCGGGATTTTAAAAACGGTTCCAGATTTTAACATGTGAGCAATTTTTTTATTACTTGGAACCATTTTTAACATGTGAGCAATTTTTTTTTACTTGGAACCATTTTTAAATTTCGAACCATTTTAGAAAATGGAACCATTTTTAAATTTGTAACATTTTCGAAAATGGAACCATTTTTATTATGAGCAATTTTTAAATTTGGAACCATTTTCAAAATGGAACCATTTTTAATTTGGAACCATTTTCAAAATCGAACCATTTTTAAATTGTAACATTTTTGAAAATGGAACCATTTAACATATGAACCATTTTTAAATTTGGAACCATTTTTGAAATGGAACCATTTTTAATTTTTGGAACCATTTTTGAAAATGGACCCATTTTTAAATTTATAACTTTTTCGGAAATGGAACAATTTTCGAAATGGAACCATTTTTATAATGAGTAATTTTTTAATTTGGAACCATTTTCAAAATGGAACCATTTAAAATATGAACCATTTTTAAAATTGGAACCATTTTTAATTTTTGGAACCATTTTTGAAAATGGAACCATTTTTAAATTTATAACTTTTTCGGAAATAGAACCATTTTCAAAATGGAACCATTTTTAATTTGGAACCATTTTCAAAATGGAACTATTTTCAAAGTGGAACCATTTTGGAAGATGGAACCATTTTTGAAAATGGAACATAAGAACCATTTTTAAAGATTGGAACCATTTTTGAAATGGAACCATTTTCGGAAATGGAACCATTTTAAAATTTGGAACCATTTTCGAAAATGGAACCATTTTAAATTTGGAACCATTTTCAAAATGGAACTTTTTTTAACATATGAACCATTTTTAATATTGGAATCATTTTCAAAATGGAACCATTTTTAGAAGATGGAACCATTTTTCGAAAACTTGGAACTATTTGTAACATTTTCGAAAATTTGGAACCATTTTCAAAATGGAACCATTTTTAATTTTTGGAACCATTTTTGAAAATGGAACCATTTTTAAATTTATAACTTTTTTGGAAATAGAATCATTTTCAAAATGGAACCATTTTTAATTTGGAACCATTTTCAAAACGGAACTATTTTCAAAGTGGAACCATTTTGGAAGATGGAACCATTTTTGAAAATGGAGCATATGAACCATTTTTAAGATTGGAACCATTTTTGAAATGGAACCATTTTCGGAAATGGAACCATTTTAAAATTTGGAACCATTTTCGAAAATGGAACCATTTTAAATTTGGAACCATTTTCAAAATGGAACCATTTTTATTTTGGAACCATTTTAAAAGATGGGACCATTTTCATGATGAACCATTTTTTAAAATTGGAACCATTTCAAAACCAAACCATTTTAAAAAATGGAAGCATTTTCTAATTTGGAACTTCTTTACAAAATGCAAACATTTTTCTTCATAATGGAACCATTTTAAATTTGATACCATTTTGAAAAATGGAACCATTCTCGAAAATGGAACCATTTTTAATTTCGAAACGATTTTCAAAATGGTACGATTTTCAATTTCAGAACCATTTTTTATTCCGGAACCAATTTTAAAGAATGGAACCATTATTATTTTTGGAACCATTTTTAATTTTGAAACCATATTTGAAAATGGGACCAATTTTAATTTCGGAACCATTTTAAAAATGGAACCATTTTTAATTTCAGAAACATTTTCAAAATGGAACATTTTTTTAGGAAAGAACATTTTTTATTTTCGAACCATTTAAAAAATGGAACCATTATTACATTTGGAACCATTTTCAATTTCGGAAGCATTTTTGAAAATGGGACCATTTTTTAATTTCAGAACCATTTTCAAAATGGAACCATTATTAAATTTGGAACCATTTTTTAAAATGGGACCAATTTTAATTTCGAAACCATTTTTAGTTTCGGAAGGATTTTCAAAATAGAACCATTTTTGACTCGGAACCAATTTTAAAAATGGAACCATTAATATTTTTGGAACCATTTTAAACTTTGGAACCATTATTATTTTTCTTTTCGGAACCATTTTTGAAAATGGGACCAATTTTAATTTCGGAACCATTCTTTAGTTTCGGAACCATTTTCGAAATGGAACCATTTTTATTTCGAAACCAATTTTAAAAATGGAACCATTATTAATTTTGGAACCACTTTTAAAAATGGAATCATTTTTAATTTCGGAACCATTTTTAGTTTCGGAACGATTTTCAAAATGGAACCATTTTTAAGTTCGGAACCATTATTATTTTTGGAATCATTTTTTATTTCGGATGCAATTTTAAAAAATGGGACCAATTTTAATTTCGGAACCATTTTTTTATTTCGGAATGATTTTCAAAATTGAACCATTCTTTATTTCAGAACCAATTTTAAAATGCAACCAGTTTTATATTGGAACCAGTTAAAAAATGGTACAATTTTTAATTTCGGGTTTTTTTAACCATTTTCAAAATGGAACCATCTCCCATTTCGTAACCTTTTTTAATGTTTAACAAATTTCAAAAATCGTTCACATTTAAAGTATGAACATTTTTAATTTTGGAGAACCATTTTTTACAATTTTGGAAAATCTTATAGCTATTATTTGCATGACACATGAAAATTGGACGACAGTTGCCGAGATTAACTGTAAGCTTCCTGGCTGTTATTTGCATGCAACTGAGTTTAGATGATGCGGTTTGCTCCTCCGACGCTGCAATGTTTAAAATCCATCACAGTTCGAAAAAAGTAGGATAAACAAAGCCAACAGGAATGATAACTTCACTAAGTGGAAAATACATAACACGTTTAACTGAAAAAAAATCAAACTGAAGGACGGATAACTGATCTGTAAAAATTGAACTGAGCATCTGCCAAAGAAAGAGGAAGAACAGAACTGAATAGTACCAAGGTAAAAACACAACTCTAGTCTGCATCAAGGCTCATCAGTTATTCAGTTATCACTGGAAGTGTGCAGGATTTCTAACATCAACAAAATTCTTTCGCCATGTGCAAAAAAGTCAAGCTAATCGACCACAATCTCAGCTAAGCGTTAAGTAGAGTACTAACTAAAACCCCAAAGAAAATGTTACTTAGTAGAAATTCTCAAAAAATAGCGTGCTGTCTCAGGCCATTAAGCAGCCAACACTAGTAGTGTTTATTCCGTTGCTCTCCAATCCACTCTAGCATACGCGAAATCAACTCCACCCCAAGAGGAACCAAGAGCTGAAAAGGAAGATCACCTTCCCGAGCGGGTAGCCACTTGAACCACGACCCGGTCCCCGGCGCGGCCTTTCTCCGCATGCCTCCGCGGCGCGCTCGGCGACGGAGCAGAGGACACAGCAAGGGGCTGGGAAGACGCGAGCGGGTCGAGGGGTGTGGCGCGTGGAGGAGCACAGGCTGCACAGCAGGACGCCATTACCGTCGCCTATAGGCATCGCCATTCGCCGGAGAGCAGAGCGCCATTATTCCGCGGACGGACGGAGTAACTACTACAATTTTCACGTGTCAGTAATTTTGGAACCACGAACCTTGAGCCGCCATCCCGTGGTCGGCAACGAAGAAGGACGAAGAAGGACGGGGCCGCCATCCCGTGGAGCAGAAGCAGTGCGCCGAGCTGGCTCGATGAATCGGGGAAGAACTAAGTCGAATCGCGGCCTCGAACGAGGAAGGGAGAAGAAGCAGGCGAACCAGTGCGCCGTCTTCGCCGCCGCGGACGGGAAGAAGCAGGCGGACAAGAAGGCGCCGCCGCGGTCGGGGGAGAAGAACAGGAGAAGCCGCCGCGGTCGGGCAGTGCGGCGCGGTGCTGGGAAGAAGGAAGAAAAAGGGAAGAAAGAACGGCGTCGGAAGGGAGAAGAAGTGCGGCGCCCTCGATCTGTATAAACTGGGCCAGGCCCATTAGCGCGTCGAAGGGAAAGGAGGGGTACGCGACGCGAAGTTAACGTCGCGGTACGCGATGTATAGGAATTGCCATGTACTTTGGCACATGTACTATACTTTTTATGTTTTAAAAAGTGAAAAAAAAATATATGAACGAAAATTATTTTCAAAGTGATAAAAAAAGATCGGTGAACGAAAACTATTTTTAAACTGTTTTAAAAATGAATAGAAAATGATGATGAACGGAAACTATTTTTAGAAGTGAATAGAAAGGACAGGTAAATGGAATTTATTTTGAACAATTTTAAGAAGTGAACAGAAAAAAAATTCTAGAAATTGTTGACATTTAAAAAAAATTACATAGTAGGTGCACCCAAATCGCCGCCTCCACCACTGATTGGAAACGTTGCTGACTGAACCGCCGAGTCCCTGTCTTCTCCGGCGCACCCTACCGGCGAGTCCCCGCCGCGCCTCCCTCCCTGGAGTCCCCGGCCGGCCTCCCTCTCGCTCCGTATGGATGGGTAAGCACCTAGCTCTGCTCCCACAAATCGAGTCCCCAACGGCCTCAACTCAAAATTCCAAATCCCCTCAGGATCGTGCCTGCGCGCGGCTGATTTCTTTCTGGTGCAGAACCCAGGCAATGCGTGTTGTCACCTCCAGCTGATCGCCCCTGACTTGCTCGCGACCTCACAGCGGGGCGCTCTATCGGGTAGCTCTCCGGGCTGTCTAGGCCGGCGGCCTGCGGCGGCGGCGGGGCGTGGTTCTCGAGCACCGGATCCAGTATGGAGAGAGCGGCCGGGCTCTTCACGAGGGCGCAGGCCACGGCCAGGTTGTGCATGGCCTCCAGACTCCAGGTACCCGGCCACGGCTGCATTCGCTTCAGAGTTCAGACATGTCAAGTGTCAACTAGAGTTCAGAGCTGTAATCGTTTCAGAGTTTAGGCTTCGTTCCCTAGGTGGTTGTTGATTGTCTATGCTGCTTGCTGATGAATCTTTTGCATTGTGCAGCGATAGGGCACATTTCACATGTCCAGAAGGTAATAAAATAAACTTTTCAGGTTGGTCCATAGCATCATGTCGAATTGTGCATGAATCGACATGGGACAGTCACATGCATTGTGTATATAGGTATATGTATGGCAGACAATACAATGATGATGGATTATCTGGGACATACAATAGTTTTGATTCACTGGAATAAAAGGAAGTTATCAGAAACGTGGAGTTTGTCACGGAATTTTCTGTTTAGGTTATTACCGTTGTTCCTATCTTGGTTGAGGTTGCAAATTTCTATTCAGAATTGTTGTCCCTCATCCGCTCATCCCACTTCTGCAATCTGTCACTCATGATTTGCTATGATAAAAGTTGTGTAATGCCCTGTTTCTACCTAATGCGGTATTGTGAAACTTTCCATTCCATTGTTGTATCAGTCGTCAAAGTTCACATCCTTAGTTTTCTTATCCAGTATCATGGTCAGAAATAAATTCACAAAATGTGCCTTGTGAATGCACACTCTTTTAGTGATCCATGGATGTTTATACTATGAGACTGCTTAGTTTTAATTGCTTGGTCATCATTTCAATATTGCCCCTGCATTTGATGTTTACACTACCCAAGACAGGATTATGAGCGTGGACGATTTTTTCAGTGCGTGAACAAATTGATCACAAGGTTTTTTTTGGCATGTTTTGATTTTTTTTCAGTTGACACTTCTCTTCATAAGATTTTCCTGTCGCAACAACTTTTTAGCTTATATGCTTGGAAATTAAATAACGCCAAGTCACCAATTCTTCCTACCATGGTTAAAACAGTTTTGTGTTTCATGTCATTTTTGCAGATTAATTTTCTTGAGCAGGAGCTTCTCAATAACGAAAAAACTATAATTTTGGTATGTTTTTTGTCTTCGCTATCACAAACTCTTTGCTTAAGTTCAGTCTGTTCTATGCTAGATTAATATGTAGGTATTATAGTATATGCCACAATACAAGGGGTCTGAAACATCGTTGGAAATTGGTGTTTTTACTAATATTTATCAACCACCACAGTACCTTGTCGCTAATTCAAACAAAGGGATTTTTTTTCCGATAGAGTCAAACAAGGGGATGTGCTTGCATGACAGCATGAACATCTATAGTCAAGTCGAGTGAAAATCTACAAAGCGCGCCTAAGCGCTTAGGCGCTGAGGCCTGAGAGGATGCAAAATGCATAGTGCTCAACTGCGCTTAAACCTGCGTTTAATTGCACTTAGCGTTTTAATCCTTCAGAAAAGGGAAAAGCGGGGAAAGACGCTCAATCAGCGCCTAGCGCTTTATAGGTTACTGATAGTAGGCATACAACAAATAACCGAATATAGATGTCTGTTTGTAGTTTTCATTTCGTAGGGGATTAATGAGTACCTAGCTTTTCACTTTCAATGTTGAAGCAGTTATCTTGTCCAGTTCCAAATCAACATTTCTGTTTTTCTGAAGTTTTCTTCTCAAATGGTCATCTCTGTACAGGGTTTAGTTTGCCTTCGTCTTTTAGTATGAAGTTCCTTGGATGTTCTTGGTCTGCCTCTGTTGATGCTGGTTGTAGCCATCTCTTGCGTGTGATTTATAAACTTAAGCAACCGACTAGGCCTGTTTTGTTTTACTGTTCGGAAAATGTATGGAGGTGTTTGGTGATTGTTTTCACGAATCGTGTAGTACCACGCGATGCAGAATGTGGTTTTCATGGCAAAGACTGAATTCTTAAAGGTAATTCACAACATTGTCAATGCTAACTCGACCGTATTACCAGTCAAATGATTATTGTTACAACATTCCAAGTACTAGGCTAGAGCTTCTTCATATTTTACTTGCTTACCAGCCAGTTCTTGACCATGTGACTGTACTTCAGCTTCATGAAGAACCGGACTGGAATTTCATTAGAGCAAAGAAGGACCAAATTGCTTTTCTGTTTGGTGTGGATGGTCACTGGGGTCCGCTGACCCACATGGAAGAGGTAAACGGTTCTCTTTTGTTATTCCGATGGCATCATTCCGGTAACGTGAGTTGGGATTTTTTTTCGAATTAAAGAGCTCCTCAGCTCCTGATTTCATATATAGCATGAAACCAATCAGTTCACAAGCATTTTTTTACCAGAACACAGGAATCAGAAACAACCTCCTGAAACCACCCACTCGCAACTCCCCTCTCCTATTTCTTTCTCAACATCATCTAAAGCAAGCTAGGAAACTTACAAAACACTATCCAGGAGCCTTATTACAAGAAGCAGCAAAAACTTCAGGTATCAAATGACAACCGAGAGCAGTTATAAACTACCCAGACATCCAGACTTCTTTTACCTCCAGGGAAACCCACTACGGTGTGAAACGACTTACTTCTGTTCACTTTTTGTCCTAGCCATCTCCAATGCGTCTTGCCAATGGAGCCCAGGAGTTGGGATGTTGTAGATGAATATATCTTTGCTCACGGTAATTTTTCCTCCGAGTATCGATTAAAGATCGCAAAGTATGCTCCTGGGGTTGCCTTGTCGATCGAGAAAGAAGGTCACACACATGGCTACTGCTGCACGGAGGCTGGTACTTCTGGGTTGCAGGCTATGTCGCGAACTTGATTAAAAACTAAATGATCATCGGAGATACCTGATTATGTTAGCGCTGGCCACTAGTTCACAACATATCTATCTTGGGGAGGTTGTTTGCCCTGTCGGTTTGGCTGTTATGTCATGATTCTATTTCTCTGGTACGACTCTTTTGATGACGCGATATGAACTTAGTCTCTACAAAGTAATTAACTAACATATACTCTGTTGAGTTCAAGTCCTAGTAATTAGTTCATTTAGAAAAAGGTTTTTTTCCATCAAAATGGTCTATTTTTTCTTCTAAAGTAGCCCCTAATGATTCACCAATCTAAATGTTAATCATGTGCACTGATCTACCGCTAGCTCACGGTCCAACTTTAATTGTATAATATGCCGTGCGTTGCAACGGGGGTAAAAAAAATAATAGTATCAAATATGTAATTTAGGATTCTTGTGCACATTATATCATTGTCAAGTTGTATACTCCTGTGTGCCATGGTCCAAGTATATAGTAAATATGGCCACTTAAGAATTTCACAACATGATTCGACATCATATGCATAGTAAATTTAGAATTTGTAGGATACGGAAAGCTTTGAAAATGAAACACCGTCATGCAACAATCTTGTAATGGTTTCCCTTCGATTCCTGTATGATCCATGGGTAACTGGATCCTCAAACTAAAAAGCAGGTGCGCTTGTGCAATCATCAGCAATGGTTTCTGAAAATTGTTCAACCAAGTGGAAAACCTCCTGATCGCCACAATAAACTGGATATCATGTAGTAAATTACAGATTAACTGAAGGCCTAAAAAATACAGATGGGAGAAGTAATACATAAGTCACAGGTTGCATCAGTAAACATAAACCATAGTACAAACTGTAAATAGAGTATTCACACGTGGTTATTGGGAAATGATAGGACCTGAATATGGTCGCATTCTCCAACAAAGAACCTTCATCTCCTCCATTTGAGACCATTCTGAAACCACTCATACATTTTCACAGATGCGCGCTCTCTAACCTGAGATAATCTTGTCAACTTGTCTAACTGGAGTTAACTCCTTGGAAGTACGTCATGTTTTTTGTTGAATATTCCAAGGCAAAGGTTGTCGAGAAGTAAAACCTGCATTTGTAAATTAGAAATGTTAGAGAAGATACATTGCGCCAAAATCTGTATGCGCATCACTCAGGTTATCAAATACTAAGAGAACAGATGACAACTGGACAGATTGGTTAATGCAACCTGCATTTTGATGTCTTCATTCTACTTGTCAACAACATCTAGTAGTGCTTGGATTACATAATCACACCAATTAAACTGAGCAGTGTTTTCCGCATTTGCAAGAGCACCTCAGAAAAAAAGTTGGCAGAGTCATATTTCGTCAACGACGTTGGCATATGACTCATGACTAAAATGACGAAGGTCGGGATGAGTATTCTATCCTTTCGAACAACCATTCTCGTAGGGATGAGTACTATCCATTCAGCATTCAGCAGCGGTGCATACTTTCACAACAGATAATTATCTTTGGTCTCAAGGATGAAGGAAGGTAAAAATATTCTAACAGGTCGTGTGAAGATACTTCAAGCTTTCTTATGAAATAAAATCTGTCTACAATTGAACGAAAATGCATTTACTACATACTGCATGGTCAACTAAACATGGATGATATGCAAGTTATCTGCTGAAAACATAGAGTGGTTGTATACAAGGTGAATTTTTTGAACTCGGGGAAGTAATAAGAGAGAGCATTGTTATTTGCTAATCATACAAACCTGTGAGTCTTCAAAATATGTGGATACATTCTCCAAGGGGTGCTCTCATTCTTGTCCACCCAAGTCGGCCATGGAACTGCCACGAGAACAGAAAAATAACAAATCAAATATTCTCTTCTTCTTTTCGCATGTGCTTTTATTTTTGAGAAAAGTAGTATAGAACTCCAAGTGCCAACAGCTCTCATTTCTGTTCTCCACTGGCAACTCTGCAGCAGATCATCAACAGCTTGTCAGACGCCAAATCAAGCATATAACATAGAATGATAATGTATGATATAAAGTGTATATGGTACCTCCCTCAGAATATACTGAATTGTGGTGAACCTCGGCGCAAAAACTGAAGCATACAACTGGAGTCCAGAACCTAAAAAAAGATTTAGACACGTATAGACTGAGATATTTGGTAATATAGAAAGCAGTTCAGTAACAACAGAGTTGGCAGATAATACCTCAATTTTGATCTTTGAACCATGGGTCGGATTTCAATGTAGCATGTATCTCGAAATGATGTTAGAATGAAGACCTTCACGTTGTACTGCAAAAAGAGCTTTTATATGACATGACCAGTTCACTGGTACAGTGAGATAACAGAACTTTTATGTTCATTTAATGCATAAACTGGATAAAACATACAGCATATCGATAAAAAGATGAGCGAAGTATGTAGGCAGTTTAGCTATGATTCGGAGATTACCAATCAGAACAGAGTGGAACTCTAAAAATGGGCACCCAGATGTTAATTTGGACTTCCTGGCCGCATAGCTTATTGATCAATCTATGAACGCCTTGCATTTTTAGACATCATCACCAGGTTGCATATATGATGAAAAATCACCAAGATTTATGTTCTTCAAAACTTGCAAGCACCAGGCTAGTACTATCATTACTCGACTAAAAAGTTGGAACTATGAAGAATTTTGACAAAAAAAGGCCCAAATTTTCCCTTGGTTACACGTGCATCATTCCGCTTGAACTATACGCAAAGCACAAATTTATGTAACCAACGGATAGCTTTAGTGACACCAAACTGCAAAACCATTTCTAATTCCACAGACCATAAACTTCCTATGAAGTACGATATATCACAGACATGAATCAGTACCCAGAATGTAATGACTACTGAGACAGGTTGTAGGGACGGGGCAGGCAATGGATATACCTGGACGATCTGGACGGAGCCGGCCCGCTTGAATATCCCGGCTAGCAGGAAGGCTGCCAATGAACACCCTTAGGTCCTCGAAGAATTCTCCAGAGGACTCCTCGTCGATCTCCGTGTCGACATCCAATGACACGGCCATGGCCAAGGGCGCGAGCGAGTGACTCCAGCCGCCACGGCGAGGGCACGGAGCTACCGGAACTTCTAGGGGAAGAATGCGGATGGGGCCGCTTAGATAAGGAGGAGGGGAGTGAGAGGGACTGGGGGAAGAGGGAGATGGAGAAGACAGTGGCCGCCATGGGCGTCCGCCAAAGCAGGAGCGACCGAGTATGAGCCGAATGGCAATAACGATCACACTTTTGAGTTCCTTCCAGGACGTCCTTGTGGCGCGGTTGCTGAGCCGCAGAGTTCCCCATCTTCCTTCCGCACCGCGTGCATCGGCGGATCCACGTAGGGAGATCGATTGACCGAGCGGCGCCGCTCCATAGTAGAGTGCTGGCGACGACGGTCGTTCCCCCCGATGAGGCCCCATCCTCCGCGACGGCCGCCACTGGCGCGAGAAAGGGAGGGCGCCGGAAGGGGAGGACGGAGCTGTGGTCGCCGCTGGCGGCCACGTGGCCCGACCGGGTAGGTGGCGGCGGCGATGTGGACGGGGGAAGAGGGTCGTGATTTGGGCGAGCGTGGACCGCGGGTTGAGATTGCCGTTTGTTAGGGGGCAAACTGCAAAACGACGACGACGGACGACGGACGACGGTCGAGATAGGACACTGCATATTTTTGTAGTAGAGATATACTAATTCAATATCATGTGCGGACGACACATATGGCCATTAAAGAAATTTTATACAAATGTGATATTTAGTTAGCAAAAATGGCGAAAAGTGGTATATGCACCCGAGCACACTACAACCTTTTCTTTTGAATTTTTGAAAAACCCACTTCTAGGTCTCAAAAAAATATGAAATTTCGTATACATATACATATGTAAGTACGTACTTAGGAATTTCGTAAGAAAAACCTTATATTCTGGGTTACCCAAAAGAGAGAAATTTCTGACAAATACAACCTACTATTTTCCCTTTTTAGTGCCCACAAATTTGTTAATTTATGTTTCTAGGAAAAAAATTGCAGCAAAAATTAGCATATATGTAGAAAATATGCATATGTATTCCACAGATTCGTTTTGGAATTTCTTAAAACTCAATTTTTTTCACCCGAGCACACGGGTGCTCAGGTTACACATATTTGCAATCCAAAAATGGTGTCTGATAAATGTACTCCCTCCATTTATTTTTAGAAGGCATGGTAGATATTTTTAGTTTAGTCTAGCAAACTGAAATTTCTACCATGTCTTATAAAGTGAACGGAGTGAGTACTATTTTTCAGTCATACATTGTAAATTTCCATGAATCTATAAATGTATTTTTGGTCGATGATCGTCTATCAAATAAAAATAAAGATGATGCCCTCTTGATATTCTCTTCTTAAATTAATATTCGTAGTTGCCGTGATGGTACGTTCGCGTGGTACGTCAAGTGGTGGTACGTATACTCTCGCCGCTCGCGGGAGTCGCAGATTCCTCGCCCGCCACGGAGTTCTCCGCCACGCTCTCGTCGGGCTGGAGCCGCTGCAGCTCCCGGATCCTGCTCCGCGTGGCCTCCTGGGCCACCTCGATGGAAGCGAGCTGCTCCCAGAGCGCCTCCTCCGACGTGCCGTCGAGCGTGCGCTCCCACGGCCGAGCGCGGCGGCGATGCCGCCCTCCCGCACCTCGGACCTCTGCGCGTCGCGCAGGCCCTCGACGTCGCTGGCGTGACCCGCCGTGTTGCTGGTATTCTCCAGGAGCTCGTAGAACAGCTCCGCCACGCCACCGCCCTCGCAGCCTCCACCGAGGGCCAATAGTCCGCGCCGCCCAGCCCGTCGACGCCCGAGCAGACCACCGCGACGGCCGCGTCTTCCACCTCCGAAAGGTCCAGCGCCTTCTCCAGCAGCCCCTCCTTGCGCGCGCCTCGAACGCCGCTCTCCGCTCGTCGGCGACAGGGCTCGCCGCAGCCCTCCCCCTGCCCGTCCGCAGTCCCGGACGCACGCCTCGTGTACGGCGACCTCGACCGCACGCTGTCGGCATCAATCCAGCGCGCCTCCTGGTGGACGGCGACCTTCCCGTTGCATGTCAATCCATGCACGACGGCTTCTAACTCGAGACGACAACTCCATCCAAGGAGGACCAAAGAGATTGTGTGCTGCACTGCTGCCTGCAGCCTGCGTGAGCTTGTGCTTGGGTCGCGTGTGCTGTTGACCTGTTGTGTGTTGAGAGTCGAGAGTGCTGGCGGCGGGGGTGGGATTGCAAAAGATCAGAGAAGCTAGCTAGGGCACCGTTGTGTTGTTTTTTTTGAGTGGAGGCACCGTTGTGTTGTGTGCGTGTCTCTTCGCGTTTGTGCGGTTGGCTAGGTTCGATCGGGTGTGGCCGGCAGGCTGTGGGCTGGCCTGGCCGGCCTAATTAGGTTTACGAGTTGGATTGTATTACAAGAAAAGGAATTTTAGAGGATTTTAAATTGGCATTTAAACAACGCAAAAAATTCCAAACTCTTGCTAGGATTAAAAATAAAATAAAAAACATTAAAATAGTATGTTAATAAAATATTTTAAAGTTTCTTTTTTTCCAAAACAACATGACGATCTTTTCTAACCCATTGCAACACATACACTTCCATGTCTACTGCGGGCAGTGAAAGGAATTTTGACGCCATGCCACTCATCTATGGAATAGGTTGATCGATGTCGGAATAATGTCATTGGGCGAGATAAAATAAAGTACCATTGCGATGCTACGACATGCCACGGAGTCTCAAAAATTGAAAATTCAAGACGGAGGCGGTGTTACTCCTGATCAGAAAAAATCTTACTCCCGCCGAATATTATTTTTATGTTTTGCGAGAATGTTGACCTGTTACAACGCATAGACACTTTGCTATATTATATAGTAGAGATAATTCAGTTGAAATCTCCAATAATTTTTATATAGGCCCGTTGCAACGCACGGGCATTTTGCTAGTAAAAATAAAGACGATAATTTCGACACATTGAATGGCCACCATGCTATTTCTCTAAAAAATTCAACATTAGTTGAACTCTAAATAAACCAAACAGAGGCAGACTAACCTACTTGAAAGACACTCGCTCAAGCAGTTGACATAATTAGCAGAAGGTCGTAGTAGTCCATTGTGAAATCATTCCAGTAGATGACCTTTGCATGACCTCCTGCTGCTTTGCCATCCTTTGCAATTCCTTCGAGAGCTCCACGTCCCTCTCGGGGTCAAAGTACAAAAAGTCGGTGTCTAGTGTGCTTTCCGTGTCATCCAGTCCTCCATTAGTAATGTCGCTGGAGAAGTAGTCGATGGAATGATCCGGATACACGATCTTACGTGCCGACTCCCGGCCATAATAGCGACGACCTATTGGGAGAAACCAAATTAGCATAAAACATAATCCATGTTGCATAAAAAAAAGTGTAAAGATTATGTAGTAGCTAGCTTACCCATATCATACGGTTGGGGAAGAGGGCAACAGATGGATGTCTTTGAGCGATCTTGATATGCCACCGAAAACTCGGCAAAGAAGAGCGTGTTCCTCAAAGTCGATTTTGTAGTCGCCATGAAATTAACGTGGTAGTGAGACTGACCAGTTAAGGCCACGCCGCATATGAAATCCAGATCATATTTCGGTTCTGAAGGATGTCCACCTGTGTAATCCTTCAGCAGCTGTTCTATCCAACCGCGAATGAAGCTCTTCTGGTGATCGTAGGCTTCCCTCTTCCTCACGACGATGCTCAACGCCGTGGTGCAGAGTTTGGGAGGACGTGGCCGCCATGGGATTATCATCGCCGATGTTTCTTCTCTAAGAATGTTGTATATCTGGGTCAAGGACTCCTGAGGCAGCGAACTATTGTTGGCCGTGGCACTCATCATCAACGATCGGAGTCGGTCCAGCTTGGTCGGTGCTAGGGACCCAAAAAATGATGCCATGGCCGAGGCTTGCGGGTGTCGAGCGGCAGCGGTAGCAGCGGCAAAGGGGTTTGGAGAGCTTCCATGGTGGTGTAAATGTGGCTGTAGCACGGCGGAGAGGTCACACTGCGCGTAGCAGAGGTACTTGAGGATCTCGTGCAATGGCAGCTTCTGGCCGGAGGTTGCATGAAGGAGGGCGACAAGGCCATGCAGGGAGCGGGACACCGCTCGGAGCAGCGTGAGCGTGTCGAGGATGTCGTGCGCCTGGGTGCCGGTGTCGAAGTCCGGGAGCGGGAAGTGGACGTCGTACCAAATGGCGCTGAGAACGATGTTCGAGACGGGGTCCATGGGCCCGTAGCAGTGGCCGGCGATGAGGACGCCGCGGACGTGTTTGCGCGCGGCGTCGCTAGGCAGTATGGCCAGCGCCCTAAGGTAGAAGCCGTGGATGGCGCCGCAGAGTGACATCTCCAGCGACCGGACGTACGGGCACGAGTCGGGGTCGGCGTCGGACGCGCACGGCACTGGCGTCGCGGCGTGCGTGGTATAGGAGGATAGCGTGGAGTCCGTGTCTAGAGGACGCGATGTGGTCCCCCGCTCGTTGGACGATGGTCGTGTAGGAGATCCGGCCATCTCCGAGTTCGACGTAGCACGTAGTGCGCTCAACTTCAAGGGTTAGCGGCAGCGGCAGGGCGGAGATGTCGTCTTTGTGGCGCAGCACGTGGAGGACGGTCTTGACGTCGTGGACGGTGAGCCTATCCCTGCCGACGTCTTTGTGGAGCAGAACGGGGGCGAGCATCTGGAGGCGCTCCGAGGGTAGCCACTTTGTCGCGAGCGAGACAAGTTGGTCCGGCGAGGGGTGTTTAACGTGCGTGGCAGCGAGCCGGAGGAAGTTGCGCGTCCTCCCGGAGCGAGGGTCGGGGAGTGCGGGGCGGGCGGCGTAGAGCTCGTGCTCGACGAGCAGGACGGCCATGGCGAGGTCGGCTCGCGCCCAGACGAGGTACCGGCCAGCCTGCTCCTGGGTGAGCACGCCGAAGTAGGCACGCATGAACTCGAGGAGGGCCTGGCTGGATCTCCCCGCGACGTCATGCCATGAAACCCTACTCCTCTCGCCGGGGCCACGCGAGGACGGCGTCGTGAAGCTGAAGGTGGGTGGACCCAAAGGAGCCGGAGGGGACGACGGCGTCGTGAAGCTGAAAGTGGGTGGATCCAAAGGAGCAGGAGAGTACGACGGCGTCATGAAGCTGAAGGTGGGTGGACCCAAAGGAGCCGGAGAGGACGACGGCGTCGTGAAGCTGAAGGTGGGTGGACCCAAAGGAGCCGGAGGGGACGACGGCGTCCTGAAGCTGAAGTTGGGTGGACCCGAAGGAGCCGGGGGGCTAGGGCTTGACGGGAAGCCGTCGGAGAGGAGGGAGACGGTGTTGAGGAGGATGTTGGTGACAGGGTCGAGAAGGCCGAGGCACAGGCCGCCGCGTTCCACGAGATCGGCCAGGTCGACGCCATCCGGCACATCCTCGACGGGCAGCCGCCGGAAAGCCTCCTGGTAATGGTCGACGAGGAGGTTGCGGAGAGCCCCGTCCGTGGCGGCAGAGATGGAATCACGGGAGAGGCCGTGCTCGGTGAAGCACGATATGATGCCCCTCGTGGGGTCGTACGGCTGGAGCATCGGCGACGGCGGCGGATCCGTCATGGTTTCTGTCTCGATGATGATAGTTCGGGAGTCGGGACTTCGGGTTGGAGACGACAAGAAGATCGTTCTCGAGCTCGCTGGGTTCGGGGGCTTAATAAACTCGAAGCAAACGGGATTTTACGAGGCCGGAAAGAATACGGAGTCGCTCAGCTCGGCCCGTCCCTCGCCCATGCTAAATTAAATACTGACGGAGCTGTCTCGCGTTCTGTAGAGAAAGGAGCAGCGGCTGTTCTTTGCAGTCTTGTACCTTGGTTCATCTGCTTTGGTCATCCATGGTCTGACGGACCCTGCTTCATTGGAAGCAGTTGCTATCGGCAGGCATTGGCGCTGGCACAAGACCTCATGCTGCATCATTTACATATTGCCTCCGACGCTAAACTGGTAGTTAAAGATATTGCTAGCAGCACCGAAGGAAGATTCAGTCCAATCACCAGAGAAATCAATGAAACTAGGGATTTTTTCATGTCTTATATTTTTTCTTTTGAGGGACGTGCGTATAATAATGAGGCTCAGAATCTGGAGCCTTTCTCTTGATCATGAACGCCATGTTTGGTTAAGCCAACCCCATGACATTTTGTGTATCCCCATATCTATTGTTGCAGATCAATAAAGCGTAGATGGGTTCTCACCAAAAACAAAACTGCCGACCACACTCACGTGTTTTCCCGGATCCGATATATTGGAAAGGTAGCTGAACGAATTTGAACCACCGCTCAGTCTCCAACTCTCCACTTACACTCTAAAGTCCAAAACCTTGCTTCTCCGGCACGTCCCCACCGCGCCCCCTCCTCCACCTCTCCCTCCGGCATGGATGGTTTAAGCACCTAGCCCTACTCCTACGAATAGAATCCCCCGACCTCAATGCCTAGATTTTGGGTGCTGCATAGGTGTGTCCAAACGTGAGATCCCTTAAAGATTTTGGACATTGCTACAATCTTGTTTTTTCCGGATTCTTTTCATGTCGCATACGTGCATTCAATATGCTACAACTCATGGTGTTTACTTTTGTACCCGCGTGCAAATTGCTGCAATATTCTTTTGTTTACATGAATGATGTAATATTATTCTTTGTATGCTACAAAGAGTTTCTCCAATGTTGCAAACGTGTTTCTATATTGTTGGTTTCTTTGGTCACCAATGTTGGATGTGTATAATTTTTTGTGTTGCAAATAGCTAGACGTTTATTTTATGTTTTGCTGCAAGCAAATGGACATTTATTGCATACATTATTTTTCCGCTACATGTGTGTGTTCGAAAATATGGTAAGAAAATTTCACAAGTTCACATATTCATCGTAAAAAGTGTTACAAAATAATGTTACATTATGAAACAAAATCCACAAGTTTAGCATCTGCCTAAAAAATATATTACAATGATTTATTTTACATGGATGCTTGAGAAAAGTTTCCTCCACTAGTGGTGGCCAGAGCTAATCGATCCCTCAAATTTAAGTACTCAAATGAAATGATCCCACATGGAAGACTCTCTACATCTTCTTCTTCCTTCTTGCTTCTTCCTGCCACGACCAGCATGGACAAGGGAAAAGTCAGCTATCAAGAGCAGAGTGATGATGATGAGTTCAACATACTGGGCTACAAGTTTGAAGGCTCCATCATTTTGTCACCATCTCTTGGTTAAGCGTCCCATAATCACATCTATCTCTACTCCTCGAACATGGACCAGCGGCGGTGGTCGGATCTCGTGCCGAACATGCTCCACACTAGTACAGAGCGACACTATGGCAACGGGGGCAAACCTTCTATGGCAACGGAGAAAGCATCCGTTGCCCCGCTTCCGATACTGATGTGAAACGACACAAAGCCAACGGATTACAATAACCGTTTCCGATGTGAAACATAAATATTAAAAAAAAAGACAGGCAACCGGCCACCACCGGTAGCGGAAGCCATATCGCCTTTACTGTCTCCGTACATGATACAAATCAAGAGACATATTTATTATATTTCTGTCCAACATAAATAGGTCAAATACACAAGATACGGTTCATATAATACACGTATGTTGTCCTCTCGCAGAAACTAAAAAAAATGCCAAAACCAGACTCGACGTATCAGACTGCTTCTGGTAGATCTGAAGTCGTACTCGAATTCCTTCTCCTCTTGAGTGAGCATCTGGGAAAGAAATACGATAAAAACGAAGTATAGTTAGACTAATTTGCAGCTATAATTTGCACGAGTAAGAGCAAAGAATTTCACGGGTGACAGGTAGCTGAAATTAGAAAACTAAAAATCATTGACCACATAAGCTTGTATACTAAATGAGAACAAAAGATATTTCTTTCCTGGAAGTTTACTGGAAGTAGATATTTCTTTCCTGGAAGTTTACTGAAAATCAACTAATTAGCTACGGGTGAGAATAAACTATACCCATAATTAATTGGAGGATGAACAAGCAACATCACGTGCAAACAGAGAAGCAGCAGGAACAAACTGGAGAGAAAAGAAGCAGCTGCGCCATGCGCGCATAGCAAAATCGAGACCGGCAGCGGCAAGGAAAAGGAAATAGACTAAGGAATAATTTCTTGATCCGTAGCAGACAGTGGACTAAGAAACCACACGGATCTAAGGAATTTGATACAGCGGCTTTACTCCTCAGGCTGGAAATCACCGTAAAAAAATCATAAATTGGAGTGGACTAGAGGCTGGGGTTAGATTACCAAGTCCGAGAGTGGTGATGATCGAATCCTCGGCGGCTGGGGCAAGCGGCAGAGAGCGGCCGGCGACCGGCAGAGAGCACCCTACGACCAGCGTCTAGCAAAACTGGATCTGAGCAGGATGCGGCGGCACAAGTGGTGGCCACTGTAGGAGCTCGCCGATCCAACTAGGGAGTGGCGCCATGTCACCGGAGGCGGCCGACAGCGACGAGATCGATGCAGGAGGGACGGAGCGAAATAAGTGAGAGAAGGTGGAGGCGGCTCTGCGGGAGAGACTGGGAGGATAAGACAGAGGATGAGAGAAACCTAGGGCTCGCTGGTTTATATAGCAGTTTGATAAATGGGCCTTTTGGGCCGACTAAGGTTGCATACGGTTCCATATTTTTAACCATAACCAATATATTGGATACAGTTAAATATATTTGACCGTTTCCGATGTGTCGCGAATCCATTCCAGTGTACGTGTTTAACCGTTGCCTTCGTGAGCGCAACTGTTGTTTTTTTACTGCCGTTTCCATAGAGGGGTATCCTATGTGTCGTTCTGTACTAGTGCCACGAGATCTCGAGCCGCCTGCGTGCCCTCACCGACTTCGTCTACTTCCACGCCATCTGCACATTATGGCAGAAATTTCCTTGGTTACGGATCAGTGATAAGCGTTGCTTGTACAATAGTTTGGGCATTGCCCTGAAACCAATCCATTGGAGAAGACACTTGTTGGAAATGCGTACATTGTGTATTTCCCTCTTTGTTAAAACAAGGCTAAATGATCCTTTTCTAGCAAGAAAGCTCTATTGGGATATTGGCTCAGAAGAATTGGAACATCTATGAAGATACTTATAGATACGAAAAACCAGACTATTTTACATGGAGGTGACTTCTTGTCGGTCCGGACGTCAGATTCGCTGTCAACTTTGGTTTAGACAGCGATTTGCGCACATTGCAAAAAATCAGGCGAATAATGGTAGTTATTGGCGATTCAAACGTAAAGTGGTAATTTTCCGGAATTTAGAGTGTAAAGTGGTAGTTCTATGCAATCAACTCCGGTATTGCGCAACTTCCATGTCATTGTTCGTTCTATCAATCTCAAAGTTCACATCCTTAGTTTTCTTATCCACTATCATGGTCAGAAATAAATTCACAAAATGTGCCTTTTGAATGCACTCTTATAGTGATCTATCGATGTTTATACTATAAGACTGCTTGGTTTTAATTGCTTCGTCAACATTGGATATTGCTACTGCATTTGATGTTTACACTACCCAAGACTGGATTATGAGCGTGGACGATTTTTTTTTTTGTCATATGAAACTTCTCTTCATAAGTTTTTCCTGTCGCGACAACTTTTTAGCTGATATGCCTCCTAAAGTAAAATCACTTGGAAATTAAATAGCGCCAAGTCACCAACTCTTCCTACCGTAGTTAAGACAGTTTTGTGTTTCATGTCATTTTTGCAGATTAATTTTCTTGAGCAAGAGTTTCTCAATAACGAAAAATCAATAATTTTGGTATGTTTTTTGTCTTCGCTACCACAAGCTCTTTGCTTAAGTTCAGTCTGTTCTATGCTAGATTGATATGTAGGTATTATAGTAGTTTTCTCTATATATGCCACGATACAAGGGTCTGAAACATAGTTAGAGATTGGTATTTTTACTAATATTTATGAACCACCACAGTACCTTGTCGCTATTCTGCAGAAACTTATATTTAATTATAACAAGGGTTAACCTCAAAAAAAAAAAATCAAACAAGGGGATGTGCTTGCATGACAGCATGAACATTGATTGTCAAGTCAAGTGAAAATATACAAAGCGTGCCTAAGCGTTCAACTGGGCTTAAACGTGCATTTAATTGCACTTAGCGCTTTAATCCTTTAGAAAAAGGAAACGCGGGTGCAAAACGCTCAATCAGCATCTAGCGCTTAATAGAACCTTGCTACTTAGCGAGCATCCATATAGGTTGCTAGATAGTAGGCGTACAACGAATAACTGAATATAGATGTCTGTTTGTAGTTTTCATCTCGTAGGGGGTTAATGAATACCTAGCTTTTGAGTTGCGATGTTGAAGCATTTATCTTGTCCAGTTCCAAATCTATATTTCTGTAGTTTTCTTCTCAAATGGTCATCTCTGCTTAGTACAGGGGTTAGTTTGCTTTTGTCTTTTAGTATGAGAAGGTTCCTTGGTCCGCTGTTGATGCTGGTTGTAGCCATCTCTTGCGTGTGATTTGTAAACTTAAGCAACCGACTAGGCCTGTTATGTTTCACTGTTCGGAAAATGTATGGAGGTGTTTGCTGATTGTTTTCACGAATAGTATAGTACCACGCGATGCAGAATGTGTTTTTTTTAGTACAGGTGTAGATATTGATAAGATCTAAATTTTTAGTTCAGATGTAGATATTGATAAGATCTACAAGTGTGCAAATTTTTAACTTAAAATTCGTTATATTGTGGGCTCGGGCTCCATTTGAACTTTTTGGAGGTTGTTTGCCCTGTCGGTTTGGCTGTTATGTCATGATGATTCTATTTCTCACGGTCCAACTTTAATTGTATATACTAATACAATATCATGTGCAGACTGCAGACGACACATATGCCCATTAAAGAAGTTTTCTACACATGTGATATTTAGTGAGCAAAAATGGGACAGCACTAGGCGTCCCCCGGGGGATCGGGGGCTTCCGATCCCCCGCCTCCCCCGTTCGACACGTGTCCATCCGGGACCAGTAACGCACGTGAAAAAAAACCCACGAAAAAAGCCCAGTCTCGTGAAAAGGAAAGCTTCGTCTCCTCCTTCATCCTTGCAGCACCGCACCCCGTAGCTTTGGCAGAGAAGACGCCGCCGGCACGCCGCCCGTCGCCGGAGAAGACGTCACAGCTTCGCCGGATAAGACGCCGCCCGTCCCGAAGAATACGCCGGCCGCCCGTCGCCGGAGAAGACGCCGCTCGGCCCTGGAAAAGACGCCGCCCGCCCGTCGCCGGAGAAGACACCACAGCTTTGCCGGAGAAGATGCCGCCCATCCCCGATGCCATCACCGTCAGCCTGCCGTGGTAGCATCGCCACACACCTACGGTAGCACCACGAGACGCCGATGGTAGCACTGCGGGACGCCGATGGCAGCACCGCCGGCCGTTGTACCACCGATTGCTCCATGCCAGCGCCGTCGTAGCTCGTTGTAGCATCGCCACACACCTATGGTAGCACCACGAGACGCTGATGGTAGCACTACGAGACGCCGATGGCAGCACCGCCGGCCGTTGTACCACCGCTTGCTCCATGCCAGCGCCGTCGTAGCTCGTTGTAGCACCGGCAACCACCCCCGGTAGCATTTGTCGCATGCGATTGCAGCTCCGACGGCTTGTGCCACCACCAATGGCCTGTGGTAGCACCGCCGCTGGCCTGTGGTAGCATCGCCACCAGCCTCTCACAGCATCGCCGCCGGCATCCGGTAGAACGACCAAAAACCGCGGCCGGGCGCTCGTAGCACCGCCGACGGCCTGTGGTAGCACTGCCGCCGGCCTATGGTAGCATCGCAGCCTGTCTCTCGCAACATCGGCGCCGGCCTGCGGGTAGCACAACCAAAAACCGCCGCCGGGCGCTCGTAGCACCGCGTCAGCCTCTGGTAGCATCGCAGCCAGGGCCGGCTCAAGTATTTCAAAGGCCCCGGGGCGAGCTTCGCCGATGGGCCCAAAAGAGAGAAAATTTTCGATTGACAGAAACAAATACATTTCTTATAAAGTCATAAAAAGTGGTAATTCTTCATTACAATCAAACATTGATGATTTTCCTCAACGTTCTCAGCATGATCAGGTTGGTCTTCGCCATTTGTGATATATAGTTGCTCTGAATTTGTAGCAGTAACATTCCTCAAAACAAACTTATTCATAGACCCTTCCTGGGATTTAATCAACCTGTCTACTCTTTTCTTGTTGTTTTTTTTCTGACTGCCCAGATTGATGTTTCTTAGGCAACATGATTACAACCTCGTTTCTCTTTATGTGATGTAAAGTAAACTCAAATCAGACATCGATCGGACTAAGAACACATAAAAATAGAATCGATCTTATACAGCTTTTAGCTGAGAATTACATGTCCGGCTGTCCCTGCCTGGTGATCTTGAATCCCTGCTTGAGTTCTTGACGAGACGGCGACAGGCAGTGGCGAAGCTAGCACGTGAATCCATTGGGTTCATTCTCTTATCTATGGTGTGATTTTTCACTAATATATAATGACAAATATTAGAATAGTGAAGGATATTGTGCAATTTATTGGGTTCATATGAACCCAATGCTTATACGGTGGCTCCGCCACGGGCGACAGGGGCGAGACGGCGAGTCAGCGACAGCAGGGCCTGGGCGACCGGGGCGAGCAGGCCGCGAGCGGGCGAGAGACAACGACAATAGCCGATGCGGCGATGCCAGATGGTCTCCTTCCGTGCGTGCCTCGGTGCCTGCCGCGATTCACTCGAGACTCAAGAGGAATAAGTAAGGAAAGAAAGCGTTGATGGCTTGATCCTCGAAGCGACCTCGCGTGGCTGCTTCCTGGACGCTGGACTCGAAGCGATAGCTCTGTTTTTCCTTCGTTTTTCTGTATGCCATATAGGCGCTGTATAAAATATATGGGCCCCTATTCGGCCGGGGCCCCAGGCCGTCGCCCCTGCTGCCCTGGGCCAGAGCCGGCCCTGATCGCAGCCTACCTATGGTAGCACGATTTCTTGGAGCAGGAAGCACCGCTGGCCATGGCTCGCAGCCTACCTATGGTAGCACGATTTCCAGGTTGCAGCAATCCCAATCCCACCATCGCTCTTGTGAGCAGCACGAGGTGGAAGCAGCAGAACGAGCATCTGAATCGCTCGTCCATGCTCCCAGCATGAGCGGCAGCATGGCCACCTTGCAGCTCATGCAGCCTCCCAGTATCAGGGATGGCACGGCCCAGACGCCCCGTGTAGCATTAGAGGTGGCACGGCCCGTGCAGCATCGAAAACGAAGGGGGAGTAGGCTGATGCGGGTGTGCTCTAAAAGCGTGAGGTGGACTAGGAGGGCCGCGAGCTGGGGGCGGAGGTGGTGGCGGTGGAGGGGACCTGCGGTGGGCGGAGTTGGCGGATCTGGATCGAGGAGGTGGGAGGCGCGAGATGGAGATCTGGATCGAGGAGGTGGGAGGTGGAGAGGAGGTGGGCGGGTGGTGCGTGACAGCGTGGGTGCGTCCAAAATATCTGGATCTCTTGCTTCTCTCGACGGTCTGGATCGTTATGTCGGTTTCGTGTGGACGACCTGATCGACGATCCGTGGGTGGCTGCTTTCTGGCATCTGCACCAAGTTTTTATTTTCTGAGTTTAAATAATGGAATTTTATTAAGTAACCACCACAATTTTGTCGTAAACTGGCACAAGTCCATCATTCAAACATATTAGACCACATTTTATGTACAAATAATCAAATGATTGGGTTTAAAAGTTTTGACAGTATTTTGACCTCGTTTGACCGTATATTGAAACTGGCATACGAAATTCAAAAAAATCAAATAAATGGAAAACCTTCGTGTAGCGTCATGACATGTGACCTAGTTATCATAAAAATATATAAAATTGCAATTCAGAAGTTTTATTGAAAACGTGTTCCCGGAAACTTGCTATCATGAATAGACATTCATATGTTTCAAGACTAATAAGCAGCGTTTTGGCCACATTCATGACATAGTTTGTCGAAATGTCCCCGAATTTGGCACATGTTTGCATTGTGGCATGACAAACAATGTTGCCGACCAGCGATTTCGACATGTTTCACAAAAAAATCCACTTTTCATTTTTTAAGTGCTAATAGCCCGACTTTTTGTGAAGCGGCTACCGAGAGTGTCGTCCAAAATGGAACCGATAAATTTTTTTCACATAGTAGATGTCATTCTATGTACAATCACCAAAAAGTATTCATTTCTGAGCTTTTTACCATTTTCCGGTCAATTAAACGGTTTCCTCGCCGATTCAGCTGGAAATGGCTAAAATGTGAACTACAGGTGCTATATATATTGCCCGTTATTTTTCAGGAATTTCATTTCTAGGTTCACAACTACTCATTTCATCATAGATACACAAAAATATTTGCATGATTCAATCACTACACACGAACGGTCATGACCGAGACTTCGACTAGATTTTCAAACAAGCATACGAAATTCAAAAAAAATCAAATAAATGGAAAACCTTCGTGTAGCGTCATGTCATTTGATCTAGTTACCATAAAAAAATATAAACTTGTAATATGGCAATTTTCTTGGAAAAGTGTTCTCAGAAATGAGCTATCATCTATGAAGATTCATGGCTTTCGGGCCAAATGACGAATGTTATGGCCACATTCATGGCATAGTTTGTTCAAATATGCCCATATTGGGCACAAACATGTATCTTGGAACCGTGAACAATGTTGCTGAAGAAAGTTTTTATTTTTGTTGCACAAAAAAATCATTTTTTATTTTCTGAGTGCAAAAAATGGGTTATTTTGTGAAGCAACTACCGAAAATATGTGGTAAGATAAGAGAAATACATTTTCTAAAAATACTATACCACATAATATGTACAATTAACCAAATGGCTCCAAATATTTATGCACCGACGGCCTCCGGCGGCGCCTGCGGGGCGAGGTTTTCGAGCACCGGATCCGGTATGGAGAAAGCGGGGCTCTTCACGTCTTTCGCTCTGAGGGAGCAGGCCACAGCCAGGGTGTGCATGGTATCCAGGTATATGGCCGCTGCTTCATAGTTTCAGACTACAGAGCTGTCAACTAACTAGTGTTATAGTTTATACTAATAAGGTTTTCTTTATGATCCAATGACGTTTATACTGATAAAGTTTTCTTTCTACTGATCTGTCAATATGTTAATATTTCTACTGCATTTTATTTTTACCTTATCCAAGACAGGATTATGAGCATGGACGATTGTTTTCATTGCATGAACAAATTTGTTAGATCTCTCTTCAGTTGAAACTAATCTTTGTAATTTTGTTCCTGTTCCAACAACTTTTTATCTGTCACGCCTTCAAAAGGAAAAGCACTTACAAATAAATAGTGCCATATCGCAATTCTTCATACCGTGGTTATAACAGTTTCCTGCTTCATATGTCCATTTTTGCAGGTTGATTTTCTTGAGCAAGAGATTCTACATGACGAGCAATCAATAATTTTGCTATGTTTTGTCTTTGCTACCACAATCTCTTTGTTTAAATTCATGCTGTTCTGTGCTAGGTTGAATCATGTGGGTATTATATTAGTTTTCCTTTATATATGTCACCATACAAGGGTTTGAAACTTTGTATATTTCTGCACATGATTTGTTTTTATAGGCCGTGCTACTTAACTCCAGTTCTTCGTTTAAATGAAGGTGGGTCATTCTATTGGTGCATACATAGGTCTAGAAGTATTCAAGAGACTCCAGAAGAAGGTAGATGAGTATTTGTCCTCCTTTGATAAAGTATTTATCTGTTGATTCATTATTTTTACTCTTCTGGACAGGTAAACGTTTTTGTAGGACTATATCCATTTTTGTCATTAAACAAGACTTCTATGAAGCAAACAACAATTGGATATATTGCAAGGTACAAAACATCAACCACCACAATATCGCAAAAACTTCTATCCAATTCAAATAATGCGATGTGCTTGCATGACAATATCAGCATTGATAGTCAAGTCGAGCGATAAGCAAAATCTACAACGATTTCTCTATTTGGCGAGCAAAATTCACATAGGTGGTTAGATAGCAGACATACGACAAAGAATCGAATAATAGATGCCTAAAACTTTTATCCGGTATGGGGTTAATAAGTACCTAGCTTTTGTGTTCAATGTTGAAGCAGTTATCCCGCTTATTACCAAATGTTGAAGCAATTATCCTGCTAATTTTGTCCAGTCGCAACAACTTTTTATATGTCATGCCTCCTAAAGGAAAATCGCTTAGAAACTAAATAAAGCCATTTCACAGATCTTCCTACCATGGTTAAAACAGTTTTCTGTTTCATATGTCCATGGTTGCAGGTTGATTTTCTAGAGCAAGAGTTTCTCAACACCGAACAATCAATAATTTCGGTATGTTTTTATTGCAAACACAAGCTCTTTGCTTAAGTTCAGTCCGCGCTATGCTCGATTGATATGTGGGTATAATAGTAGTTTCTCAATATATGCCACGTTAGAGGCGGGGAAAGTGCAGCCGATGTCAATGAAACCATGTTGGTCCTCACAGGATGTTAGTAGCGACAAGAAAGCCCGCACTAGATCGATGAGTACTGGTCTTGGCAGCTTGAGAAGCATATGTCATGTTTACCGTTCATTCGGTTTATAGAATGTCGGTAGCGACAAAAAAGCCCAGAGAGAAGCCTGGCTGGGAGGTACCGTGAAATCATCTAATGCAGCCTGGGACGCAAACCTTGATTGCTCAGTGTCCGTTAGGCGACACTCAGCAAACAGTGAGCTGCGGTCACAGATCCTTTGAGCGCCCTAACAGGGGAGGCTTGGCCCTTCATTTGCGAGTCTTCCGTGTTTGACAAGTTTCTATTTCTTTTGCATTCCAGTCCTCTGTGTTTGTCGAGTGTTTTTTGGCATATACTCGGCAAGAGTTTTTTCTGTTTGCCTAGTTTGTAAACTAGAATTTCCGTGTAGTATAGAAGTATTTTTACACCATGAGTAATGTCGCTAGAAAAGTAGTCAATGGAATTTCACGTATATTGGAGTATTTCTTCTTTATGTTCTCTAATCCCACAAGTACAATCTTGGTGTTTACAAGACAGTCTCACGTGTAGATATACACGACCAAACCTACACATATTGGTTATTGGACCGTAAACTAGTAGGGGAGTAGTACTACTCGGACACATACGATTACTTGACTAGGACTCGATTCAAAACCTAATAAATCAGACTCAAAGATTGCTCCAAAACCTAATAGGGGAGGGCGCGCCGCCAGTCGCCACAGTAGGGACGGACAGAGCTGATCATCGATCTTTCTCGATCGACAGAGAAACAAATCATGATGGCGGCGCCGCCGATGCTCCAGCCGTACGACCCCACGAGAGGCATCATATCGTGCTTCACCGAGCACGGCCTCTCGGGCCCTATCTCTGCCGCCACGGACAAGGCTCTCTGCGACCTCCTCCTCGACCACTACCAGGAGGCTTTCCGGCGGCTGCCCGTCGAGGACGTGCTGGATGGCGTCGACCTGGCCCAACTCATGGACCGCGGCGGCCTGTGCCTCGGCCTTCTCGATCCCGTCACCAACATCGTCCTCAACACTGTCTCCCTCCTCTCCGACGGCTTCGACAGCCCCCCGGCAACTTTGGGTGCACGCAGTTCTAGCTTCATCTTCAGGTTGCTGTCCTCGCGCGGCCGAGGCAACAGGAGCAGGGATTCATGGCTGGCCGTAGCGAGGAGATCCAGCCTTGCCCTCCTCGAGTTCATGCGTGCCTACTTCGGCCTGCTCACCCAGGAGCAGGCCGGCCGGTACCTCGTCTGGGCACGCGCGGACCTCGCCATGGCCGTTCTGCTCGTCGAGCACGAGCTCTACGCCGCCCGGCCGGCGCTACCCGACCCTCGCTCCGGGAGGACGCGCAAGTCCCTCTTCATCGCTGCCACGCACGTGAAACTCCCCTGGCCGGATCAACTTGTCTCGCTCGCCACGGCGTGGTTACCCTCGGAGCGGCTCGACATGCTCTCCCCCGTTCTGCGAAGCAGGGATAGGCTAACCGTCCACGACGTCAAGACCGTCCTCCACGTGCTGCGTCACGAAGAAGACATCTTCGCAATGAAAACCATGCCGCCAATGCTTGAAGCAGAGAACACTACGAGCTGCGCCGACCTCGGAGATGGCCGGATCGCCTACACCACCATCGTCCAACGAGCCGGCGACCACATCGCGTCCCTGCGCCGTTCTCAAGACATGGAATCCACGCTATCCTCCTATACCACGCACGCCGCGATGCCGGAGCCTGGCACGACGAAAGACTCCCCGTGCACCTTGGACGCCGACGCCGACTCCTGCCCGTACGTCCGGTCACTAGAGATGTCGCTCTACGGTGCCATACACGTAGGGCTGGACTAACGAGCTGATTGGATCGTTAAGCCTCGGCTCGTTAAGGCTCGAGATCGTTAAGGCTCAGATCGTTAAGCTTGTTAAGAATAACGAGCTGAAACTAAAGCTCGGCTCGGTTCGTTAGACGTTCACGAGCGCTCGTGAGCAGCTCGTTAAGACTCGTTAAGAAGATGTAAAAAAACTTAAAATGCATCTGAAAAGATTTCAGCCATAAAACGTATAAAAGTAGTTTAAAAATGACAAATTGACAACAAATAGTTCACAAACTCATGATAGTTTCACACACTCAAATGAAAATAAATATTGCTAACTTGTTAATCGTTGGATGGGCTACAACATATAGATTTGTAGCCATGTTGCCACGACGCTAACGATCTTAACGAGTAGCTCACGAAACTCGTTAGTTTGATTGTTAAGCTCGTTAGTATTAACGAGCTAAAATTGCTGCTCGGCTCGGTTCGTTAAGATAACGAGTCGAGCATAAACGAGTCGAGTTACCGAGCGCTCAATAAGCTTAACGAAATTCGAGCTTTATGTCCAGCCCTACATACACGGCTTCTACCTCAGGGCGCTGGCCATGCTGCCTAGCCACGTCGCGCGCCAACACGTCCGCGGCGTCCTCCTCGCCGGCCACTGCTACGGGCCCATGGACCCTGTCTCCAACATCGTTCTCAACGCCATCTGGTACGACGTCAACTTCCCACTCCGGGACACCGACCGCCGCACCCAGGCGCACGACATCCTCGACACGCTCACCCTGCTACGAGCCGTGTCTCGCTCCCTGCATGGCCTTGTCGCCCTCCTCCATGCCACCTCCGGTCAGAAGCTGCCACTGCACGAGATCCTCAAGTACTTGTGCTACACGCAATGCGACATCTCCGCCATGATACAACCACATTTACACCACGATGGGAGCTCACCAAGCCCCTTTGAAGCTGCCACCGCTGCGGCTCAACACCCGCAAGGCTCTGCCATGGCTGCATTTTTTGCGTCGCTGGTACCGACCAAGCTGGACCGGCTCCGGTCGTTGATGATGAGTGCCACCGCCAACAACGCTCCGCTGTCTCAAGAGTCCTTGAACCAGGTATACAACATCCTCAGAGAAGAAACATCGGAGATAATGATCCCACGGCAGCCACGTCCTCCCAAACTCTGCAGCACGGCGTTGAGCATTCTTGCGACGAAGAGGGAATCCTATGCTCAGCAGCAAAGCTTCATCCGCGGAGCAATCGAACACCTGCTGCAGGAATATGCGCGTGGACATCCTTCGGAACCAAAATATAATCTGGATTTCGTATGCGGCTTGGCCTTGACTCATAGTCCCTCTCACTATAGCTACCACGTTAATTTCATGGCCCAAATCGAGCTTGAGGAACACGCTCATCTTTGCCGAATTTTTCGCGGCATATCAGCATCATCACGATCGGTCAAAGATATCAATCTGTTGCCCTCTTGATATGGGTAAGTCAGCTACTCCCTCCGTTACAATTTAATTGACTTGCTATGTACAACATGTGGATGTATCTAGGCATGTAACATGTCTAGATACATACACATTTGGTGCATTGCAAGTCAATTAAAATGGAACGGAGGGAGTACGACATAGTAACTTTTTCTTACCATGCACGTGTATTAATTCTTTTTTATGCTAATTCGGTTACTACTCCACAGGTCGTTGCTTTTATGGCCGGGATTTAGCACGCAAGATCATGTATCCGGATCATTCCGTGGACTACTTCTCGCGCGACATCACTCATGGCGGACTTGATACCATCCAAGACACACTAGACACCGACTTTCTGTACTTCGACTCCGAGAGGGATGTGTTGCTCACCAAGGAGTTGCAAAGGATGGCAAAGCAGCATGAGTTCACGCACATGGTGCCCATTTCACAATGGGCCTCTGAACCTCCCGCATGCTAAAATTATGTAACTGCTTGAGTCAGTGCCTTTCAAGTAGGTTGGTCTGTCTAGCCTAGATATTTTCTTGGGATGTCAACATCATTTGTAACGACAGCACTTTCAGAACAATGAACGAGTGGCATAGTAGTGCATATATAGCTCATCGATTCCATGATTCAGTTTTCGCTTAGGGTGTTCACTCGAGCAATGATGGTGGTGATTCACGTGTGGCGGTATTGCAGTAGCAAGGATTAATTGGTTTGCTACTGTCTATACAGAAGGATTTATACTTGGTGGATAATACCTACGCTGTAACTATTAGTGCCATTCTCACTGGCTCGTCTCCGACCTCGTGCAAAGTTGGATTCAGACCGCTAAACGACAAGATGTTGGAGAAGTAAGACGAGTGGGCCACCGTCTGCCTCCGCCGCCTGCGGCTGGCGGTGCTACTGCGCCCGCCTCACCGCCCCGTCCTGCTCAAAGCACCTCTGCCGTCACCCCGGCCATCCCTATACCCCCCTCCCCCCCACCCCACCGGATATTGTTGTCGGCAAACACCCCCACCCCCACCGTTAACTCCATCCTTGAAGGCTGCCTTCTCCGCCGCGGGAGGAAAAGAAAGTGTGTGGGACCCACCGTGTCATTTTCCCACTCTCACGTGTTTCCCCTAATCCGATTGGAAAGGTTTGTCAGTCTCAACTCTCAAACGCTCAACTGCCACTCTTAAGTCTGAACCCTCTCTTCTCCGGCGGCCGGCGCACCATCCCGGCGATTCCCCGTTGCCGCGGCCGCTCCTCCCCCTCTCGCTCCGTCTTGATGGGTGAGCAAGCACCTACCTCCGCTCCCACAAATCGAATCCCCAACCACCTCAACTCGAATTTGTTCTCCCTCTAAATCCCCTCAGGATCCTGCCTGCGCGCGGCCGATTTCTGGTGCAGAACCAGGTAGGTGCTGTTACCTCGAGCTGATCGACCCTAAATTCCTCGGCTCAGCGCCGACCACGCGACCTCACCGTGCGGTGCTCCATCGGGAAGCTCTCCAGGCTGTTTAGCAGCGGCGGGGCGAGGTTTTCGAGCACCGGATCTGGTATGGAGAGAGCGGGGCTCCTCACGCCGTTCCCTCGGAGGGAGCAGGCCACGGCCAGGGTGTGCATGGTCTCCAGGTACCCGGCCGTGTCTTCAGAGTTTCAGGCTTCAGAGCTGTCAACCAACCAGCCAGTGTTCTAGTTTAGTATTGTTAGGCGTCCCTTCATTGCATAGGTGTTGTTAATTGTTACTAATAGAGTAAAAGATTTCGCCGCAGCTTCGCGACGGAGTTGCTCGAGATCCGATCCAGAGAGCTGTCACCGTCTCTTCACGTGCTGGTCATCCCCGGAAATCCAGGTAGGTGTCGCCGGGGCGCTGTAATTATGCCGGTGATGGATCAGGGCTTATGTTGCTATATGTTTCTGTGTGGAAGGTATTGTTGGATTCTACAAGGACTTTGTCGAAGCCCTCTATGAAAACCTCGGTGGGAAAGCATATGTTACGGGTAAGCTTGTTTGATCCTATCATCGTTGATGAATTGTCTATGTAAGTTGTGCTGCTTTCTGTGAACCTTGTGCATTTTGCAGCGATAGGGCATATTTCACATAGCAAGAAGGTAATAATAACTTTCATCAGGTTTATTCATAGCATCATGTTGAATTGTTGATGAATCGACATGGGACAGTCACATGTATTGTAGAAAGTAAAACGATGATGGATTAGCTGGGATTAATCATAGTTCCGTAGCATTGGTTGTCATTAGTGGTTTTCTTTACAAGTGATTTAAACCTGATACAAACATGGAGTTGTCCAAAATATGCAGTGTGTTACTGTGTTAGGTAATTTCTGTCTAGGTACTTAGGGTTGTTCTTTTCTTGGTTGAGGTTCCAAACTTCTATGTAGAGCTGATGTCCCACATCCCACTTTCTTCTGCACTCTGTCACTACATGTTATGATAAAAGTTGTGCACTGTTCTGGTTCTACTTAACACGGTATTTAGAAAAGAAACTATTATGATGCATTGGCGTTTATACTATGATAAAATTTTCTTTCTATTGATTAGTCAATATTGTAATATTTGTACTGCATTTGATCTTACCTTATTATCCAAGACAGGATTATGAGCATGGACGATTGTTTTCGTTGCATGAACAAATTGATCACAAGGTTCGTTTGGCATGTTTGATTATTATTTTCAGTTGAAACTTATCTTCGTAATTTTGTTCCTGTTCCAACAGATTTTTATCTGTCATGCCTTCAAAAGGGAAAACACTTACAAATTAAATTGTGCCGTATCGCAGTTCTTCCTACCAGTTTCATGTTTCATATGTCCATGTTTGCAGGTTGAATTTCTTGAGCAAGAGGTTCTACATACCGAGCAATCAATAATTTTGGTATGTCTTTGCTACCTCAAGCTCTTTGACTAAATTCAGGCTGTTCTGTGCTAGGTTGAATTATGTGGGTATTATATTAGTTTTCCTTTTATACGCCACAGTACAAGGGTGTGAAACTTTGTATACTTCTGTACACGAGTTGCTTTTATAGGTGGTGCTGCTTAACTCTAGTTCTTCGTTTATATGAAGGTGGGTCATTCTATTGGTGCATACATAGGTCTGGAAATATTCAAGAGACTCCAGAAGAAGGTAGAGGAGTATTTGTTTGTTTTCATGTAGTATGTATCTGTTGATTTATTATTTTTACTCTTCTGGACAGGTAAACTTTTTTGTAGGACTATATCCTTTTTTGTCATTAGACAAGAGTTCTATGAAGCAATCAACCATTGGATATATTGCAAGGTACGAAACATCAACCACCACAATACCTTGTTGCTATTCTGTAAAAACTTCTATCTAATTCAAATAAGGCGACATGCTTGCATGAGCACTGATAGTCAAGTCGAGCGATAAGGAAAATCTACACAACAATTTCTCTATTTAGCGAGCAATACTCATAGGTGGTTAGATAGCAGACATACAACAAATAATCGAATAATAATGTCTACAGCTGTTTCTTTTTCTGACTTTTATCTCATACGGGGTTAATCAGTACCTAGCTTTTGTGTTCAATGTTGAAGCAATTATCCTGTTAATTACCAAATGAACGTTTCCGTTTTTCTGAATTTTGTGTTTTTTTAAATGGACACGTCAGGTCATCTCTCCTTAGTAAAGGGGTTAGTTTGCTTGCGTTTTTTATTGGATCACTACAACCATCAGTTACAAGGAGCATTGTGAGAAGGTTCCTTGGATCTTCTTGGTCTGCCCCCACTGTTGATGCTGGTTGTAGCCATCTCTTGCAGGTGAGTTTTGAACTTAAACAACTCACTAGGCCTGTTATGTTTCACTGGTCTGAAAATGTATGGAGGCATTAGCTCATTTTTTCACGAATCTTGCAGTACCACACAATGCAGAATGTGCTTTTCATGGCAAAGACAGAATTCCTAAAGGTAATTCACAACACTGTCAATGCTACACTCAATCTTATTATGAGTCACAAGAGTATTGCAGTACTAGGCTAGAGCTTCTTCCTATTTTACATACTTACCAGTCAGTTTTGACCATGCAAGTTAATGTACTTCAGCTTCATGAAGAACCGGACTGGAATTTGATCAGAGCAAAACAGGACGAAATTGCTTTTCTGTTTGGTGTGGATGATCACTGGGGTCCGTTGACCCACATGGAAGAGGTGAACGGTTCTCTTTTGTTATTCCAATGGCATTATTCGGGTGACGTGATTTAGGATGTTGTACATGAATATCCTTGCTCACGGTAAATTGTTCTTCTGATTATTCGATTACAGATCTCACATCATGCTCCTAGAGTTGCCTTGTCGATCGAGAAAGAATGTCACACACATGGCTACTGCTGCACGGAGGCTGGATCGTTCTGGGTTGCAGACTACGTCGCGGACTTGATTAAAAACCAAATGATCATCGGAGATACCTGATTGCACACAACTATCTTAGTTTGGATGAAGTAGGAGAGTGATGCTGGATCCATTCAAAGAAGGAGTATCTATCTATCTTGGGGCAGGTTAACCGGACGGTTTGGCTTTTTTTTTTTGAGAAACACAGTAGAACGCAAGCGCTCATATACGCGCGCATACACTCACCCCTATGAACGCACACACGCACACCCTACCCTTATGAGCACCTCCGAAAGACTAAGCCGGCGGATCAGGTCTTGAAATTAACGAAGTCACCACGGGCGCCTCGCTGTCGACGGGAACGTCGCCTCCCACTGAAGAATATTCCGCCTAAATGAGAAACACCAGCGTCAAGCCTGGGGTTTGAACTCTGGTGGGCTGGGGATACAACCACCCTCCTAACCATCTTGTCACAGGCAAGTTCTCGGTTTGGCTTATTTATTATGATATCATTTCATTAACGTGTCTCTGGTATGATTCATTACATGATGCTATCTGAACTCTGTCTTTGAAAGTACTGTAATTAATTAATATATCAACTGCAATTGTAGAGAAAGACTCAAAAGATTCGAACTCAAAGTAAAAGTACTGAGCGTTTCTAGTTGAGTTCAAGTACTAGCAACCAAACGATTGTAGAACAACAACTCCATACAGTAGTAGTTTTGAAATTTCGGGGTATGTACATCTTTGGACACTTCATGATCACATAGCCTTATCATTGGGTTAGTACACTTGTGCACTTAAAAAACCGGATGCCATTTAACACCTATATTGCCTGACTGGGGCACGGGTGCTGCGTGGTTGAAGGTGGATCACAACAGAGACAAGTTTTCCCCCCTCAAGTACCCCCAAAACCTTCAGCATCTTCAGCTCTGTGCTCTTTAGGGCATCTCCAGCCGTGCCCCCCAGGGCCGAAAATAGCGCCGTTTTGGCCTGTTAGCGCCTTTTTCTTCCGGTCGGCCCCCCAGGAATCCAAATAGCGCCGTTTCGGCCAAAATTAGCGCTGGTGCTCCCAGGCCAGACCTAGCCCATTGGGTTCCGCCTTGGGGGGGGGGGGGGGCAAAAGCGCGTGGGCCAGCGCTGTCGGCGAGATAGTGCATTTCACCACCCCCGCCTCGCCTTTTTCTCTATCCCGTCACGTTGCCGCCATGTCGCCGCCGGCACCACCCCTTCCACCTCCGCCGCACACAAGCAGCTAGGAAGCCCACCTTCTCGCCCAATCCACGCCGTCGGCCGTCCCTCCTCCCTCCGCCGTCATCTAGCCGCAAGGAAGGCTTTCGGGAAGGCTCGCGCCCACCTTGCCTGCTAGGTGTTCGGCGATTTGTCCGCCCAGCCATGGACTCCAACGACGAGGATCTGCTCGCCGAACTGCTTGATGAGGAAGCCCAGGCCGACATCGACGATGAAGAACACTTGCTCATCCTCGCATGTCTTGCCGGCCTGCTCGCAAACGAGGCGAGGCCGCGGCGTGGTGGCTCAAAGCCCGGTCGCCGCAAGAGCAAGCCGATGCACTGTTGTGTGATCTTGCACAATATGATCATTGAGAGCAAGCGGGATGATCCGGTGGCTGACACTGAGGCGTACTACAGACAGGGTCCTCTTGCAGATGGAGATCACCAGGTGCCGGCAACATGGACAAACTTCCTCACTATGCGCCAGGAGATTTGAGACTCGGTGGTGCATACACAGCTGCAGAATGATCTGGTGGAGCACATGTGGAGGCGCAAAGGCAATGGCCATGTCGATGCCTAGTTTTATTTGTTCTATTTGCTTGCATTGTTAAACTATTTGTGTATGGATTTGTATGTTAAACTATTTATGTGTTGATTTGTATGCCGAAATGTTTATGCAAATTAATATGTCAAATTTGGGCGAAACTCGCCGGCTGGGGGGCGGCCTGGGTTCGGCGACTGGAAAAACGCCGAACTCATGACGTCAAATAGCGTCGTTGTCACCCAGGCGGGCCAAAATAGCGCCGATTTTTGGGGCCTGGGGGGCCGAACGACTGGAGATGCCAGATATAAGCAGCGGGCGCAGTGTCCATGGGTGCATTTGAGTTCAGATAATCAATCTCAGGGGCTGGCATTACGATGCGTCACAACACGTGGGACGGTTGCTCCCCTCACGAGGTTAAAGATCATGGCCGACCATGAATTGGAAATTGCTCATATGGAAAGGCAGATTAAAGCGGATCCAATACGTAGAGCATGGATAAATAACTCACATAGTCCATAAAGAAGCAAGCAAGCATACTCCCAGGGGTTTGTACACATGACCAGTCACACTACATAAGGTGTTCATCATAACGATTTACCCGAAGAAACCACCATCCTTCTTTTTCCGGGACGCAATGTCCACAGGGTCTATAGGGTCCTTGAACATGTACAAGCCCATCAAGTAGACACCTACAAATGAAGAGAGTTTTCTATAGAATCACAGTAGGAAGGAAAACATTTAAATCTAAAGTTTAAGTACTGCATGATATCTGTAATAACCATGGTGGGACGCTCAGTTTCATCCACACTGGAGTGTCTGGCGGCAGGTCGCTCGGTTTCATATTCCAAATTGGCAAGTCGGGCGGCAGGTCGTTCAGTTTCATGTTCCACAATGGTGAGTCGGGCGGCGGGACGTCATCTGTGATTGTGGCTGCTGTAGGTTTGGCTCCCTGCTGCGGAGAAGAAATTCAGATGCATGTGTGGTTTCGGAAACTAAAAATGACTCCCGAGTTACATGGAGCCCGTTTTTTGAAAAAAAAAATCAAAATCGGCACTTTTTGAGTTTTCAAAAATCGTGAAAAAAATTCTAGATGTACTATAAGCGTAGGAATTACAAGCACGTCTTCGGAGGTTAGCGTTTGGCCAACGCAGCTATCCTAACTGCTAACGGTTAGCTTAATAGAAAATCTAACTTCCTATCTAGATTAGGTTCCACGCTAACTGCTCCTAACAAATATATTCTATTGTAAAAAAAGCAGCACTCTCTCCACTGCATGCGCGGTGCCAGCCTTGTCGGTATGCTGCCACTTCCACCACACGCCCACGCACACACGCACTAACTCAATTATTCCCTTCTCGGAAAGTGCCTGCTGGCCAGAGTGCATCACATCCCCCTCCTCCTCCTTCTTCGCCAGGCAGCTGGTAAATCTGAAGCTCGATCGATCACCTCCACTAGGCAGTAGCAATCAGCAAGAGGCTTTATCCAGGTACTAGTAGCTATAAATTTATTTTTTCATTCAAAAGATCTTGCCTCAGATGTATATACGTTGCTTGTTCTTGCAGATGCGGTCTTCTCCATCGCTAGCTTCAGTTTAACAAGCGCTGCTGGGGCTTATGTGAATCTGCCGTCCGCGGATCCATCATCGACCACAGATCTTTAGCAGATCAAATTTGTAGCGACTGCACAACAAGGAGGTTCAAAATCAAATTTTCTACTTTTCTGTTTGCATAACAGGTGAGTAGTGGTCTTAGTATGTTCTGTGACTAAGAATCACCTTTCCTATAATCCTCGTTTGGTCTCTTTTTTGTGCTTAATATGTTAGAGAACGGGGCAGAGGCCGAGTGGTTATGGTCATGGTTGCGTACCCAACGATCTCAGCTCTATCCCCAGCAGAGATGAATTTCTAAATTCTCACCAAGGAGCACCTTTTCAATAAAAATATGCCACCAAACGCTAGTCCGGGTTATTCTTGTTTATTTCATCTTAATATATTTTGTAGTGTATCGATCCATATTACTTCACGGCTACCTGGGTGATTGGCGATTTTTAAATATTTTTCAAGTTATTTATTAAACTCAAAATGTCGCATCAAGGCGATACAAATAAGGTGCTCAAACCCAACCTCTGCACAATAGGTCCACACAGCCGCAAAGAAATACAGAGTGAAAGGCGAAATTACATAAAAAATTATGTGCTAGAGAAGTGGTAGGCCGATCCGTAGACTATACCGCCATCCATATGTGGAGAAAACATATGTCGCTGCTACGCTAGTGCATATGCCTGGGGAGATGGAAGGCCGATCTGTAGACTATTCCTTCACCCATTGTTGGAGAAAGATATATCTTTCGCCACTTGCTCCAACCGCGAGCATATCGCAGTAAAGAGGGCGCGCGGTGTTCCAGTTTCTGAAGAATAGACCATTCCCGGAGCCATCGTGCACTTTGGAAAAGATCCCGTAAAGGAGAAGAAAGTTTAGCATTAAAAACCACGTAAATTTCTATATAGGCACAGCGATCATAATAAGGCAACCATCCCATCCGAATGAGGATTATATCCCTCCGTTCTATTCCTCGAAACCAGTTGCCAAATATATTTGCAACACCACGAGTTGGATACAAGTTCGAAGCCAGTACGAGAGTAAACTACTGTATAAAAGGTATATAAAATAATTGCTAAGCAAAAAATGATCCAAGAAAACATGATACAAGTTTACATCAGCCTAGGAACTCAGATGACGTGTGTGCTTTCTCTTTGCCCTATGGATAACCAATTAAAGCTTGCTTGAGAATTCATTTCCATTCTGCAAGGAGGCATCAACTTCATCTCTGAAAAGTTCCGCATTTCTCAGTCCCAACTGTAGTGTCTCATACCTAAATAATTAGCTTGCTCTTGTTTACAGGTTAAGTACAGACATATTAATTGCAAATGGAACGCAGAGCTAGTACTGCGCGAAGTGACCTAGAGGAGATGCTAGCTGATGAAACCGCAGAGCCCAAGGCCCTGCCGTTATCACTTTTGGAGGACATTACAGGTGGTTTCTCTGATGACCAGGAGATTGGAAGTGGTGGATTTGCAGTGGTTTACAAGGTAGTATATATACCTGCATGACACAAATGCTTCAATCTTAATCACGCTTGGTCTGAAAACCCAAAGCTATGCTATGCTAACAAGGAAGCATCTCCGAAATCAGGGAAAAAGACAAGCAGGTCGCCGTGAAGAGGCTGTCCAATGCTTATATGCATGAAAAGCAATTTCACCGAGAGGTCGAATGCCTGATGCAGGTAAAGCACAAAAATGTAGTAAAATTTCTGGGATATTGTGCGGACACACAAGGAAGTATGGAAATGTACAATGGTAAACTTGTCATGGCTGATGTCCAACGAAGATTGCTATGCTTCGAGTACATACCTAAAGGAAGTCTTGATAAGTATATCATTGGTACGACATGTGGCTTCTTAACTTCTATTTTTACATGTTACTTGATATAATACATTTGCGTAATGTGCCATCTACCATCTTCTCTCCCCTTTTATAGACGCAGATCGCGAGTGGGGAACGTGCTATGAAATAATAAAAGGGATTTGCGAGGGTCTAAACTACCTTCATGAGAATAATATTATTCACTTGGATCTGAAACCCGCCAATATATTGCTCGACGATAACATGATACCGAAAATTACTGATTTTGGACTATCAAGATGCTTCGACGAAAATCAAAGTCGGGATATTACCAAAACTATATTGGGAACACTGTAAGCTAGCTGCTCCAGTTGAAATCTCGGTGTTGTGTGCTATATGATTTAATTACACTATATTAGTACATTGATCGACTCAACATCTTATATTTCCACACGGAGGATATTTGGCACCAGAATTTTGGGTAGGTGGTGAAATCGCACGCAGCGCTGACTTGTATAGTCTTGGTGTTATTATCCTAGAAATATTGACTGGACAAAAGGGGTATCAAGCTATTGGAGATGTAAGAACAATATAAGTCATTATTCCAAATATAAAAGCTCAATTTTTATTGTTACACTTCTACTTTGCATATTTCCATTTTATTTTATTTCATTTGTTGCATAATATCATTTCTAGAAGTACACTTAGTAGTTGAAAGCTCAATTTGTCTATGAAAGAGTCGAAATAGTAGATTACTGTATGATGATTTTTTTTTTGCCAGTTTGATGTTTCATTTCTAAACATGCAATCTATTGCTTGATAGATTCGACTTGAATATTTTGTGACACGGTTTAATTTTTAGAGATTTCTTATTATTAGTTGTATGTTTGAATTATGTGGTATGTATTTACTATATTTGAGTTTTTATATAGAAATATGTTGCTGATACCTCACCGCTACATATTTTTAGGTAATTCAAAGTTGGAGTGATAAGTTGGAGATATCACAACAAGACACGCTATATGAACAAATACAAACATGTTATGAAATAGCTTTAGAGTGCAGAGACTTCAATCCAAACAAGAGACCAACTAGTGCACGAGATATAATTGACAGGATTCGTGAAATGGAAAGTGTTCAGGTATGTTCAAATTTTGTGAGTCTAATTTGTAGCTATGATTTGAGTTGCTAGAACATGTCTCTAGGTGCTTTACACGTGTATTCCTGTTTCGACACTAGAAACCTTTTTATATACTACCTCTATCTTATTGTACTAGTAATTAATGCTTACAGAATTTATATTAATCACACATTTTAAGTTTGACTATCAATACAGAAATAATTAGCAACAAAGATAACTCCAAGTCAATATTACTATAACGGTTATGAGACATATTTTTATTATATTTAATTTGATAATATTATCTAGAACGACAAACTCTCTTCATTTGCAAATACACGGCATTCTAGATTTTTCGTAATATCCAGGAAACAACTTTGAATATCCAAATTTCGTATATAAATATGCAAAGTTTTAAATTAGGAAAGTTGTATATTACAAAACTATTTTTATGATAAATCTAGTCGTCAAAGTCGGTGGCATGCTTCCTAGCAAGTCATGTATTTTTTAACCGTGGAGTAGTTTTAATGGGATTCACTTTGAACAACTTGCACTTATGATATACTGCTTATACTTTGAATTAGATCTCCTTGATTATTGTTCATCAATAAATGAAGCTAAGAAAAATTCAGGATTTTGGTTTCTAGGAATTCTATTTATGTAATGTGTCAAGTGAGATCCCACTAAAATCCCACTTTTAGTTCATTTTGTGATTTTAGATCAAAAGTTGGGCCCAAAGTTTGAACTAGAAATCATAAAATGAACTATAAGTGGGGAGTGGTGTTTTGGCTCCCGGACCCTTTATTTAAAATGCATTTTGCACATATTTTTAAATGTCAAAAAATTTGGGAAAAAATGTTCGCGAATAGATAACATGTTATGTGTTCACAAAGTCGGTTCACGAACCGACATTTTTTGTGGCTTGTATAAAAAAGAAAAAAATTGGTGCTAAAATAAAGCTTTTCACGGCACTTTTTTTGTCTTTTTTACACAAGGCACAAAATATATCGGTTTTTGCTGAAACAATTTTGTGAACAAATATAATATGAAGATGTATCCGTGAAATTCTAGTTCAGATTTTTTTTAACATTTTAAAATATGTTTTTCAATACCCGGTGCATATGCACCCGGGTGGCAAAATGATTTTCCCCTACTCGCCGACGAGCTCTTCTTTGGAGAAGCTAGTGCCACTCCGCCTCCCTAGCAGCTACACCAGCATGACTAACCTACACACGGCAAGGTCTAGTAGGTGCGTCTGGTGGCCGCGACTGCTCTGATCCACTGGCGGCAGGCTGTGAGAAAAAGAAATAGAGAAAGAAAAAAACAGGAACATGCTAACAGCTATGATCCACCGGAAAGTTAAAAAGACATAGAATTTACGCCTATGTAAAATGATCTCCTAAGACCGTTACCTTCTTTGCCACATCGGCCGGGTAGTGGACCCCGTACGTTAGAAACGTTGTTAACGCGGCTAAAATTGAGGAGTAGTGCTATTTGAAAAGAGCAAGCACAATCCCGGTAGATTTTTGAAAAGATACGTACCCCAGCTGATTTGCGAACTTCATGCACAATTGTTGTGATTTTTTTGGAATTTCAAGACGGGGCCGTTAACGGCTGCCCGAACCGCTTGATCCGTGTTGGCAACGCCTGACACTATGTCCCTTTGTAGAAATTAGCGCAACCAAAATCGAGCATCAGTGCTATTTGAATGCAACCAGCTCAATTAAGGTGTATTTGAAAAATTATTGAATACCGGTGTATTTGTGAACTTCGCGCTAAATTATGGTGGTTTTTTGGAATTTTAGTCAAATAGAAAAACATACATGTTCATTAGTGCAAGAAACGATTTTGCTCTCTCTTCTTCCCCGGTCCTCCTTTTTTTGCGTGCTCAAAGGGAAAGAAATTATATAGATAGAATTTCTCTCCATTATTTGTTTTGTTTCCTTCTCTTATATAGATAGAAGAGGCCGCGAGCACATATTGGTATATTTTCTTGTTCCTTTTAGGCATCACTCGTTCTTCCTAGAGTATTTGGCAAGCGAATAAAATTGCTGATGCTTTATGCTCATATACACTTCCTCCTACATCGGTTCTACACTTCTATTTTTTCCACTTTTGCGGCTAGCTTCCAGCAACGTACAAATTCTATGGAAAGAAGAAGACATGACAGCTTACTTACATTTCCTGCTTCCTCTTGATTGACCAGGTGCCAAGGGACGACGTCATGGCCTCCCTGTCTGCGTTGTCGGTGCTGGCTCCGGGTGGCGGATCAGTGATCACCTTAGCGACATCTTCGGCGGCCAATGCGATACCAGAGAAGGTAGATTCCGGCCGTAAGGGAAGAAGTGAGGTGATAGAGGCAAACCATATACTAATCCTTGGATGGAGCGATAAACTGGTAATGTTCTGGTGGAAAATTGCTTTAGTATGACCAGTAGTTCCCATGATGAGATCATTTGGTTTCACATCAGGTCCTGGTCACAAATTGAATCACTACAAACTTGATACATTCAAATTGATCAAATCTTTAAAGATAACACATCAGTCAGGCAACACATAACTAAGCTTTGCTGTGATAGAACGTGATGACCCGCCAGTATAGTTCATTTCTAAAGTAGACTTGTATGAAATGATATGGTATGATATGTAGGATTTCACTTTCAACGATTCAAAGAACATTAAACCTTCAAGACTTTACTATGTATGTATTTTAAATTCCATTGTAGACAAACTAACTTTGGAAGTTCAATTTTGGTCATTTCAACAATTTTTAGTCACTCTAGGCACTTCATTTTGTACTTTATCCTCCAAGCTCACTGCGCGCTGAAGTTTGTTTGCTTGGAAATAACAGAGACCAAATTTATTGTCTGACTAGTTCTTCACTGCGTGGAGTAGGGCTCTCTTTTGAAGCAGCTAGCTATAGCGAATAAAAGCATTGGTGGTGCTGTAGTTGTTGTTCTGGCAGAAAGAAACAAGGAAGAGATGGAGATGGAGATGGACATAGGAAAACTAGGGTTTGACTTAATGGGAACATCTGTAATATTTATAAGCGGCAGTCCTCTAATTCTAGCAGATCTGAAGAAGGTACCAACTCAAGCAATTCTTCTGATCTTCTTGTCCTTTCACTTCAATACACTCCTCGCTTCTCGTACTACTCCGTCCGTTCCAAAATACATGACATGGCTTTGTCCAAATTGTGATGTATCTAGACCTGTTTTAGTGTGTAGATACATGCGAATTTGGACAAATTCACGTCAAGTATTTTGGAACAGAGGGAGTATCTGTTATGTGAATACCGCTTATATTTTAGACCTCAAATTTTCTTTCCTCCCACAGGTTTCTGTTTCCAAAGCGCGCTCTATTATTGTTTTAGCATCTGATGAAAATGCAGATCAAGTTAGTATTTTCGTTTACCCAAGTTTACTATTCTGGGGTTAAATCTCATACAGTTATTTTCTCACATTCATTTTCTCCACTCTCCCCCCAGAGTGATGCACGAGCTTTGCGTGTCATACTAAGCCTGACTGTAGTAAAAGAGGGCTTAATGGGGCATATTGTTGTAGAGACGAGTGACCTTGACAACGAACCTTTAGTGAAATTGGTTGGAGGTGAACTTATTGAAACAGTTGTTGCCCATGATGTGATTGGACGTTTGATGATACAGTGTGCACTCCAACCTGGCTTAGCACAGGTACATTTCAATGAAACACCTGTTTTCCAGGATGTGTCTCCATAATTACTGACTCATCACATCCTTCTGCAGATATGGGAGGATATTTTGGGATTTGAAAATTCAGAGTTCCGTATTAAAAGACGGCCAGAATTGTATGGCATGCGGTTTGGGGATGTGTTAATCTCATTCCCTGATGCTGTGCCCTGTGGAGTGAAGCTTGCCTCAAAAGGTGGAAAGCTATTAATGAATCCTGATGATGATTATGTTTTAAGAAAAGGTGATGAGGTCCTTGTTATAGCAGAAGATGACGATACTTATGCTCCGGCCCCTCTACCAGAGGTTAATTTTCCGAGTTCTTACCAACTATCATCAAGCAAATCATACTTCCCAGGTCATCTTGATTTATATTTGATCAATATGATTTCTTTCTAGGTGCATAAGGGTTTTCTACCTAGCGTAGCAACTCCTCCTAAGTATCCGGAGAAAATTTTGTTCTGTGGTTGGCGACGGAACATCCATGATATGATAATGGTAATTTAACTTGGACATTTTGCCAGGATCAATGTACGTTTAAGCATATTTTGGATATGAATGTTAGTGCCATTGTGTAGGTTCTAGAGGCATTTCTTGCTCCAGCTTCTGAATTGTGGATGTTCAATGAGGTGACAGAGAAAGAGAGGGAGAAAAAGCTGATTGACGGTGGTCTGGATATTTTTGGACTAGAAAACATTAAACTTGTACACAGAGAAGGGAATGCTGTCATCAGGCGGCACTTAGAAAGCTCGCCTCTTGAGACCTTTGATTCTGTGAGTGCTCTGAGTGTTTCTACCAAATCAATGATTCTTTTTATGAAACGCCGAATGTGGGACATAACAGTTATGGACATCTTTGTCATGTACATTTCCTACTCTAGATGCTAGTTTGCCTGTGCTGAAGTACACCAATTGCTAACTTTGAAACCACAGATTTTAATTCTTGCAGACGAGTCGCTGGAGGATTCAATTGTACAGTCAGATTCACGATCCTTAGCTACACTTCTTCTAATTCGTGACATTCAGGTGAGTAACAAGCTGCCTAACTGTAGCTTATAAAACTGACAAGTGCGCAGGTAGATGACTTTCTGCACTTCTGATGTATACCTTCTACTGTAGTCCAAGCGTCTTCCGTCGAAGGAGGTAAAATCATCTCTGCGTCAGAACGGCTTTCTCTCACAGCTCATGGATCCGGGAGATGAATCAGGCATCCGACAAATCAATAATAATCAGTGAAATACTGGACTCCAGAACTAGAAACCTTGTATCTGTCTCCAAAATCAGCGATTACGTTCTATCAAATGAACTTGTCAGCATGGCGTTGGCAATGGTAGCAGAAGACAAGCAAATCAACAGAGTTCTTGAGGAACTTTTTGCTGAGGAGGTACTATCTAAGATCCAATGGGAATCTGGATTGTGCTTTAGTATTACAATAGTACTCCCTCCGTGTCAAAATATAAGTCGCACTAGTCACTTACCACACACATGTATGTAGACATGTTTTAGTGCAAGATTCACTAGTTTTAGTGCAAGATTCACTAGTCATTTACATGAATCTTGCACTAAAACATGTCTACATACATATGTGTGGTAAGTGACTAGTGCGACTTATATTTTGATACGGAGGGAGTACATGCTTTTTCGGCACAACCTTTATTTAACAGTATACCAGATGATGGATTTTAGCAGTCAACTGCCCAGTGACTTGACTTGGATCTGACCATTGTAATCCTATGTTTCAGGGCAACGAGATGTGCATAAGATCTGCCGAATTTTACCTGTACGAACAAGAGGAGTTGAGTTTCCTGGACATAATGATCAGGGCTCGTGAGAGAGACGAGATTGTGATTGGCTACCGCCTTGCCCAGACCGACGAAGCAATCATCAATCCAGAAAAGAAGTCCGAGATTAGGAAGTGGTCGCTAGACGATGTCTTTGTTGTGATCGGCAAATTGTGACTGATTTCACAATGGCATCTCACCATTTTTTAAGTGCACCCTATATAGACTGATAGTATTACTAACCCGTGCTAATAGAAATGATACATGAAAGTACAGTCTGATCTTCTCCTGGCCATTTAGCTCTGTACACACTGGTTTATGTCATCTCCGTAGCGTCCAGTTGATCTCAACATGAGTAATTCCAGTGCCCACACCTGAATTTTTTGTTAACCAGTAAATAATCTGTACAGTGGGTCAATGCAGTAGTAATGGCTTGTATTCATGTTGTAATTTTCAAGTTGACGCTAATCACAAAATGCATGCTAAGCTTCAGTAGTAATTGCTTGTATCCATGTTGTAATTTGTGGATAACACGCAGAAATGATCATAACAGAGCTACCGAAGCTTAAACTGAATCTACAGGAGGAATATGCAAGATAAGAGAACTGATAAATGCAAAATGGATGCTGTAAACAAGAAAGAAGCACAGTGAACAAGGAATTTAGAGCTTTCATTCGAGCCATGCTAAACGATCACAATCCAATGTTATTGCAGATCATCGCACTTTGGCAGTAAAACAGAGTTTAACTGAAGCCCTTCATCACGATCCAGTCTTCGATCATTAGCTGCTACCGAGAAGGAGAGATCCTTAATTACACTAGGCGTGCTTAGGAATAGGATAGATCCTTAGGGCATCTCCAGCCGCCCCCCCAGCGCCCCCAGGAGGCCTTTTTAGCGCCGCGGCGGCCAAAAATCCACCAGTCGCCCCCCTCCCCCCAGAAGTCGATTTAGCGCCGATTCCCGCCGTTTTAAGCGCCGTTTCGCGCCGGCGATCCCAGCCCAAACCCAGCGCGCTGGGTTCCGCTTGGGGGGCAAAAGGCGCCCGCGGGCCAGCCTTGTCGGTGAGAGACGGCGATTTCCCTCCATAATTTGCCCTCTTCCCTCCATAATTTGGATCTTTCCCTCCATTTCTTCCCCACATATACCCCTCACCACACCCCGTTCCCGCCATTTCCCCCACATCTGGCCGCCATGGCTCCCGCCCGATTCACAGGACCCCGCGCCATCGCCGTCCCCGCGCTCTCCGCCACCTCCATGGTCGGCAAGAAGGCGCGGAAGCCGAGAGCGCCGAAGGAGAAGCCGCCAGGCATGAGCAACGCCAACTGGGTCGCCGAGAAAGCGCGCCTGGAGAAGGACAACCTCTAGCGACGGACGAGGGAGAAGGCGCAGCGGGAGAGGAAGCTGGCCGCGCACCTGGCGGAGGCGGAGGGCGAGGAAGAAGAAGAGGAACTCGATGAGCCGCCAACTCCGGCTGCGTCTACGGCGCCGCCGGTCAAGCGGAGGGGCGGCTTGTCTCCGTTCGCCGGATGGAGCCAAACCGCAGTCGGCTCGCCATCGCCGTCGCTGCACTGGAACGCGTCCCCGCAGTACTCCCCTAGGGACGCCGACTCCGACCCCCATGGTGGTTTCAACCCCAACCTCACCTTCCCCCACCATCCACCGATGATGTACGTCGGCTCACCGGGCTACGCATCCTCACCGTCGCTCCGCCGTGCCCTCCCCTTCGCCATGTAGCTCATTGCCGCCGGTCTCGTCGCCATGTAGCTCGTCCGGATGCTCGAGGCGTTCAAGGAGGACGAGAAGGCCGACTTCAAGTTTCTCCACGTCTTCGTCGTCATCGAGGGATGCGAGAAGTGGGCGGAAACACGCCGTGGGATCGGCAAGGGCAAGGAGTACGTCCCGGACGCAGCGGCTGCTGGTGCGTCTGATGGCCGTCCACCGATGGGCCACAAGAAAGCCAAGGCGGCGAGGGACGCCGTGCCGGCAGCGGCAAAGCTCGAGGCGTCCCTCCAGACTTGCATCGCCGACGCCCAGGCCCATGCCGCCAAGAGGGAGGACACCGCCAACAAGAGGTGGGCGGCGCTCATGGCTAACTCCCAGGTCAAGATCGACCTCCTCAGGACCGGCACCGTGGCGAAGAAGAGGAACCACGACCTCGCATTCCTCACGGCGGGCGATCCGGCCGCGATGGACCCCGAGGTGAGGACATGGTTCATGGCGCAACGCTCTTTGATCCTCAGCGACATCGTCCCGGCTCCGGCCCCGACCCCGACGGACACGAGCAACGCCACCCCGGCGGACACGGCCTGCGACAGTCCGACGAGCTCGGCCAGTCCAGCCGAGACGCCGCCCGCCCAGCCTGCGCCGACCGCGCCGATCGACCTGGAGGCTGCCACGCCCGTCGTCGACCTCGAGGCCACTCCGAGCTCGGCGCCAGCTCCGACCACCACGCCCATCGTCGACGCCGACTCTGACGCCACGGCGTCGCCGGCCTCTATCTGATCTGTGCATCAGCAGAACGCCGAATGTGGCCGTGATCGCCCGACTGTGGCTTGATCGAGACTATTTGATCGCCCAACTGTGGCGTTTTTGTAATGATTGTCCAACTATGGCTGCTGTGATCGCCGAACTCGGGCTATTTTTTGGGGCGGGAAGAAGAACTTTTGAATTTCTGGGCTATGTGTTTTTCCTGGGCCGCCGAACGGCTGGTGAAATCGCCCCCTCCCCCCCCCCAGGTTTTGGTGCAGGGCGGCGCTAACCCTAAAAAGCGCCGCTCCAAAACCTGGGGGGGGGGCGAACGGCTGGAGATGCCCTTAACTACAGAAGTCCAGCTAGGGCGCAAGGTTGCTGACTCTGTCAGTCTCAAACGTTCTACTGCCACCCTCTCTTCTTCGGCGCACCCTCCCGGCGATAACCCCGCCCCCTTCTCCCCCTCCCGCTCCGTCTGCATGGGTAAGCACCTACCTCCGCTCCCACGAATCGAATCCCCAACGACTTCAACTTGAAAGTGTTCTCCCCCTAAATCCCCAATCGCCAACACCTGGATTGTGCCTTCGCGCGGCTCATTTCTGGTAATAGGTGTTGTTACCGTGAGCTGACCGCCCCTGACTTGCTCGCGACCTCACCGTGCGGCGCTCCATCGGGAAGCTTTTCAGGCCGGCGGCCGGCGGCGGCAGGGAAAGGTTTTCGAACAGCGGATCCATTATGGGGACAGCGGGGCTCCTCACGATGGCGCAGGCCACGGCCAGGGTGTGCAGGGTCTCCAGGTACCCGGCTGCGGTTTCAGAGTTTCAGACTTCAGAGCTGTCAACTAGTGTTCTAGTTTAGTAGGAGTACATGGTAAACTAATAGACTAAGAGAATTCACCTCACCCCAGCTTCGCGACGGAGTTGCTCGAGATAAGATCCAGAGAGCCGTCGCCGTCCGTTCATGTGCTGGTCATCCCCGGAAATCCAGGTTGATGGCAATGCTGTGAGATGCATCTGATTTAAGGACCAGGTCTTGGTTTGCTCTCATGTTTCTGCTTCGTAGGTATTGTTGGATTCTACAAGGACTTTGTGGAAGCCCTCTACGAAAATCTCGGTGGGCAGGCATCTGTTACCGGTAAAGCATGCTCGATCCATGCGATTTTTGTTGACAGATTGTCTATGCTGCTTGTTGCTTTCTGATGAATCTTTTGCATTGTGCAGTGATAGGGCACATTTCACATTGCCAGAAGGTAATAATACAACTTTCTTCAGGTTGATTCATAGCATGATGTTAAATTGTGCATGGATCGGCATTCGGCAGCCATGTGTATTGTGTATATGTACGGAAGACAATACAATGATGATGGATTATCAGGGACATACAGTTTCGATGCATTGTTTGTTCTTTACAATTGACTTAAACCTCAATACCTGATACATAAAGGGAGTTATCAGAAACGTGGAGTTTGTTAAGGAATTTTCTGTCTAGGTTATCAGGGTTGTTCTCATCTTGGTTGAGGTTGTAAACTTCTATGCAGAACTGGTGTCCCTCAGCCAACTTACTTCTGCATTCTATCACTAATTACTATGATAAAAGTTGTGCAATGCCCTGTTTCTACTTTCTACCAAATGTGGTATTTTCAAAAAACTAATATCCATGTCTTTGTTGTATCAGTCGTCAAAGTTCACATCCTTAGTTTTCTTATTCACTATCATGACCAAAAATAAGTTCACAAAATGATCCTTGTGAATACACACTGTTTTAGTGATCCACTGGCATCTATACTATGAGAATGCTTGGTTTTTGTTGCTTGGTCAGCATTTTTAATATTGCTACTGCATTTGATCTTTACACTACCCAAGACAGGATTATGAGCGTGGAAGATTGTTTTCATTGCGTGAACAAATTGATCACAAGGTTCATTTGCCATGTTTTGGTTTTTTCAGTTGAAACTTCTTGTCATAATTTTGTCCAGTCACAACAACTTTTTATCTGTCATGCCTCCTAAAGGAAAATCACTTAGAAACCAAATAAATCCATTTTCCTACCGTGGTTAAAACAGTTTTCTGTTTCATATGTCCATGTTTGCAGGTTGATTTTCTTGAGCAAGAGCTTCTTAACACCAAACAATCAATAATTTTGGTATGTCTTTGTCTTTGCTACCACAAGCTCTTTGCTTAAGTTCAGCCTGTTCTATGCTAGATTGATATGTGGGTATAATAGTACTCCCTCCGTTCACTTTTATAAGGCACACTTATTATTTTTTCCATTTTGACCACATACATACCAAAATGAGTGAATCTAGACTTATTTTGTACATAGATTCACTCCTTTTAGTATCCATGTGGCCAAAATGAAAAGAGGTAGCTAGTATGCCTTATAAAAGTGAACGGAGGGAGTAGTTTTCTCTATATATGCCACAATACAAGGGTCTGAAATTTTTATAATTCAATGTTGTACACGATTTGCTTTTATAGGCAGCGCAGCTTTACTCTAGTTCTTCGTTTAAATGAAGGTTGGTCATTCTATTGGTGCGTACATCTCTGTTTTCGAGTCGAGCGACTAGTCGAGACTAGTCGATTGAGTCGCCAATCGACTAGTCTCGACTAGTCCAGCCTTTTGAGTCGAAAACGACTTGAAGTTGGCCCGCCTGTCAGATTTTTTTCCAATATGTTTTCCCAGTGCCCCCCGTGAAACCTAATCGCATCAGTTTCCCCCCACCTCCCGAGCCAAAAGCTGCTTTGGCGCTCGTTGGCTCTCTCCCTTGGCCGCCGCCGCCCAAGATCCAGCCGGCCGGCACCGCCGCCCAAGATCAAGCCGGCCGGCACCGCCGCCCCAAGATCCAGCCGGCCACCGCTGCAAGGCCATGGCTCCTGACCCTCTCCTCCACCGGCTCCTTCCTGGTCTGCTTCTCCCTCCGCCCGTCTATTGCTGATCTGCTTCTCCCTCCTTCACGGGCTGCTGCTCTGCTCTGCCGGCTGCTGCTACAGGTAACTAGTATCCTCTTCCTCTCTGTTCTAGTGCTTCTGCTTGAGGGCTTAGGGCTCGATTAGGTTGCTGGTTCATGGAAAAGAGGAAGGCCTTGGACACTGTATGGAGATGCCCAGGTTTGTATTATACACTATTAATAAGTATATAGTTATATACAATTATACATATAATATGGTAATTCTATAGTACATATTGCTAAAATACTCATGTCGACTAGTCGACCATGAGTCTCGACTAGTCACGACTAGTCAAGAGTCGCTACCCCTGAACGACTCGTCGACTCATCGACTCGAAAACCATGGCGTACATAGGTCTGGAAATATTCAAAAGACTCCAGAAAAGGGTACATGAGTATTATCCCTTCTTTCCTGAAGTATGTACTGGCTGGTTCACTTTTTTTACTCTTTTGGACAGGTGAACTTTTTTGTGGGACTATATCCATTTCTGTCGTTAAATAAAAATTCTACGAAGCAAGCAACAATTGGATATATTGCAAGGTACGAAACCTACTTGGAGACAGGTGCTTTCTTACTACTTCTATCTAATTCCAATAAGGATATGTGCTTGCATGACAGCATGAACATTGATAGTGAAGTCAATTGATAAGGAAAATCTACAAGGGCTTCTCTATTTAGCGAGCACCTACAGCCACATAGATGGCTAGATAGTAGGCATACAAATGAATAACCGAATAGAGATATCTGTTTGTAATTTTCATCTCGTAGGGGTTAATGAGTACCTAGCTTTGGAGTTGTAATCTTCAAGCAGTTATCTTGTCCATTTCCAAATGAACATTTCCATTTTTTCTGAAGTTTGTCTTCTCAATGGACATGTCAGGTCATCCCTCCTCAGTAAAGGGGTTAGTTTGCTTGCGTCTTTTATTGGATCATTCGAACCTTCAGTTACAAGAAGCATTGTGAGAAGGTTCCTTGGATCTTCTTGGTCTGCCTCCGCTGTTGATGCTGGTAGTAGCCATCTCTTGCAGGTGAGTTTGAACATACGCAACCCACTAGGCCTGTAATGTTTCACTGGTCTGAAATGTATGGAGGCATCTGCTAATTTTTCTCACAAATCGTGCAGTACCACACAATGCAGAATGTGCTTTTCATGGCAAAGACGGAATTCCTAAAGGTAATTCACAACATTTTCAATGCTACATTCAATTGTACTATCAGTCTCAATAGTATTATTACAGCGTTCCATCACTTGCAGTACTGTGCTAGAGCTTCTTCCTATTTTACTTGTTTACCAGTCAGTTTTTTACCATGCTACTCTGCTTCAGCTTCATGAAGAGAAGGTCACACACATGGCTACTGTTGCACGGATGCTGGATCCTTCTGGGTTGCAGACTACGTTGCAAACTTGATTAAAAACCAAATGGCCATCGGAGATACCTGATTGCACACAATTATCTTATTGGGATGAAGTAATATAGGAGCGTGATGCTGGATCCATTCAAAGGATCACTGATCTCAGAAGTCATATACTGACTACTACTCCCTCTGTACACAAAAGGATGTCTCAACCTAACTCAAATTTGTTTGTGGGCGGAGGGAGTAGTATCTATCTATCTTGGGGCAGGTTAAACCGGTCGGTTTGGCTCACTTACATGATATCATTTTATTAACGTGTCTCTGGTATGATTCTTTCCATGATGCTATGTGAGCTCTGTCTTTGAACATAATTAACTACTCCCTCCGTCCATAAAAAGATGTCACAACTTTGTCTAAATTTGCATGTACCTAGACATACTTTAGTGTGTAGATACATGCATATTTAGACAAACTTAAGACATCTTTTTATGGACGGAGGGAGTAATATATTCCACTACAGTATTAGAGAAAGACTCAAAGATTCAAACCCAAAGTAAAAGTACTGAGCGTATCTAGATGAGTTCAAGTACTAGCAACCAAACCATTGTAGAACAACAACTCCAAGCAGTTTAGTAGTTCTGAAATGACGAAGCATATATATCTTTGGACACTTAAAGATCACATAGCCGGATCATAGCGAGGTTTTTTCCCTCAAGTACCCCAAAACCTCCAGCATCTTCAGCTCTGTGTTCTTTAGTTCAGATATAAGCAGCGGGGTAGTGTCCATGGGTGCAGTTGACTTCAGATAAGCTTTGGGGCTCGGCGTTAAGATACCTCACAAGTCACAACACTAATAATATTACATCATAAGACAGGCGGAGAATCTTGTTGAACACCTATCTCCTTTAACAACGCTTCTAACCCTGATCAGCTGAGAAGTAGCATCAGCAACAACTTTTTACTCAGACTCGGTACTACAACGAGAGACGATAGAAATGGACCATAGTTTAGCATGAGAAAACACATCGTGTGATGTTGTGGTACAGGATGAACATTGCAGTATGAGTGGAGAAATCATTCAACGAAGTTGACAATCCTCAAGTTGTGCATTGTACCGAAGCTGCCATGTTTCAGTAGTAATTTGTGTGTAAAACCTTAGAATTGTTTCCTTCAAATTTGATCATCTTAGCAACCAATGCCCATCTTGATGTTACATACTGACAATGACATATATGAGCATATTTCTGAATTGAATTGCTAAATAAGTAGTGGTGCAAGTACGTAGGCCCATCGGACCACATTTAACTGGTATTTTGTATAGACACTTTCGGTATTTTTAGGTCACTTTTGTAATAATCTACTACAATATAGTGTTTGTGACCCTCAAATAATAGAACAAATATAAATAGTAGTTCTTGTCTGTGCAGCAGGACAGGATACAACATATGCATTGCAACCAACAATTCAGAAAACATGAACTGGATAACGTGGTGTACTTCATTATTTCCTAAAGAGAGGACATTTTCTCGATAGGGAGGTGAACTCATCTCGTAGCCTGATGTTGGCACTTTCTGAAACATCAGATGACGAGCTCCAGCAACACCTTTTCCCCAAGAAAACACAAAGGCGCAACGTCAGAACACGTTCCTGCCGGCCGTACCTTTGGAAGCATCGCAAATGGTATCACCTTGGATGCCCCAGTCCTCCCTCTCGCCGGTCTTTGGGGTTTCTGTGGCTCACCTGCTGGAATGCACGATGGGGTGGACTCTTGTGCGTCCATGAGCATATGAGGTACAAAACCCTGCTCAGGGACACACACACTACCCTGGAAGAGGTTGAATCCTGAGGCTATGTCTCTGAACACCGGCAACATTGCCTTAATATATGCTGCGCAGCACAAATTACTGATTTCAGCACATAGTGTTGGAATACAACAATAATCAGCAAAGATTCAAAGAAGAAAAGAAAATGGTCGTCATAGATAGGCCTATACCGCTTTCAAAATATTTAGTAAAGATTCACAAAATGTAAGATCCATATATTATAATTTAACAAGGGAACATGACTGAACACAAAGAAGCAGAAGACCGTGCAACCGGTCTACGAACCAACAGGTTTCTCACCTCGCTGAAGGAGGCATCGCACCGTTCCCAGCACTGGACAGCTCGGATGCAGCCTGAAGGGTTTCTAAAACGATTGTTTTCTTCAAAGATGAATCTTGTTTGTTCATTGAACTTGATTGAAATGGATGGATTATGCATTTCTCACTTATTGGTCCATCTGCTGAAACATATTTCACAAAAGACTGAGTTCCGCTTGGATCAATCCTTTTGAGAAACAGAACTTTTGGTCTCTTGGGGTGCTTCTTCGCTGCAGCTTCCCATATCTCTGCTGTTTTTGTACTGACCATAGAATCGAGAGCAACTTCCTCAAGGCAATCATGGAACTCTATCTTCATGCCTGAAAGATTAACAATATCTTTACAGAGCAGCTGAAGTGAGACAAGATACGGCAGAGCTCCCTCTTTGATTGTAGGGAGAATGGGCATTTTCGCCACGAGGCATAAGCGTCGCAAGCTTGGGAAATATCCAGTTTCTATGGTGAAGCTCTCAAGGTTAGCTTCAACCAGTTTGAGATAAAGCAAGTAGCGCAGCTGACGGAGGTTTGATAGATCATGCCCCATCAGATTAGTCGATGATAGGGACAACTCTGTGAGGCCACATAGGGATGTAACGAACTGAGGCAATAGACTGAGCTGACCGTGCAGTTTCAGCGAGCTAAGATAACAATGTTCTTGTATAGAACCCAGAAAGTCTCCCGAGGAAATTCCCAAGTCAAGTGACAGAGAACGAACACCTGCTGTGTCCATACCATCCTGAGCAAACTTCTGAACTGCCTTTGAAATGTGGGGCAAGCTCTTGTTGTCTTCGTCAGTGAATTCACACCATATTTTAACCTTTTTCAATTCTTGCATGTGAGCCATCAGTTGTAGAAACCCGTGGTTTTCGTCTGCAACAAATCCTGCAAGAGTCTTCAACTTACTTTTTCTTTGTGAGAACTCCTCCAGTTCACTCTTTCTCAAGTCCCTTTTCCCAAACTTAAACTTTCCAAACAGGTGAGCTAGGTGAGGCAACCCAATGACTTCAACTGGCAATATCTCTATCTTTGTTTTCCTCAGGTCCAGTGTCTCTAAACAGTGTAACTTGTCAATTTTCTTTGGAAGGCTGCTGATAGTGCCCCCGAGGCTAAGATATTTTAGATGCCACAACTTATGTATGTCCTTGAGATGACCATCCTCCAAATCATTGCATTCCTCCAGATCCAACACTCGCAGCAGCTCACACTTGCAAAACTCCGAAGCAGCTTCTCCTGCATCCCCAAAGATCGTCAGAGATCGGGCGCGGAATTTCTTATTGCCAGATGCAACATCGGTCGCTGGAATTGCACGCTGGTTCAGGCCCAAGGTGCTGCCACTTCCATGGTTCTGGATGAACAGGTGACGGAAATTACTTCGATTCTGATCACGAAGAGATGTGATGAAGTTATCGCACATAGATTTGTGCAGCATGAACTCATGCATGATACCATGAGTTTTGCACGTCTTCACCTTTGCATTGTTGCTAGCATCGATCGGCCGAATGATATTTCGGTCAATAAGCTCCCGGAAATTTTCGTCCGCTACCTCCAGATCACTGCGTTTATACTGACACTGTACATACCCTTCCGCTAACCATCGCCTGATTAAAGTATTCCTCCTGATCGGACGACCATTTGGGAACACACTTGTGTATAGCAAGGAGGTCCTGAGAGGGTAGCCAGATAGGCTGCTGTAGTTATTCACAAGAACTTGTTGTAGTTTTGTGAAGTCAGACTGATTTTCCATATGATGCCCCAGGCTGCGGCAAACTTGAGCACAGTGACTTCCTGTGAGCTCATTCTCGCCTAGCAAAAAATTGGCCACACAAACAAGAGCGAGTGGAAGGCCATCACACTTCTCCACAATTGCTGTTGAACCCCGCTCCAATTCAGGTGAACATCCTCGAAAGAAAACCTTGTTCCTTAGCAAAACCTTAGAGTGTTCCGCATTAAGAATGCTCATCTTGTAAACATAGCCATCACCAGAGCTGCAAGCATTAGCTACTGATTGGAGAGCCGTGGTTACTATAATTCTGCTTTTAGCTTCCCTGGGGAAGATAGATTTTATGACATCCCAGTGTTGCTTGGTGATGTCATCGATTACAATTAAACACCTGGCAAGGAAATTGAGAGATGAATAGGTTAGTATATCTATCTGTCAAGCAATCGGTTGCCAATTCACTGATTTACTAGATGCAGATGAAACCTGAGGAAGCGCTCTCAATTATTGGTGTGCATAACAGAGGGATGTGCTGTGTTTTCTGAAAGTTTTTTATAACAATTCAGTTTTTCTTCTACAAAAACAAAAAACAAAAACAGTAATAATAAGTACATCTCTTTCTTTTTAATGAAGATAGCACCCACATGAACTGTCTACGCTCATGCTCTTACAGATGGTGAAGCTATGTGCATGCTTGAATTCAAGGTTTAAGCAGGTGGAGACAGAGTGCGGAAAAATCCTCACTCTGAAGTGCGCAGAAAATCATTGATGGAGCTTTGGGGCTTTGGCGGCGCATCGGCGGTGTGGAACTGCCGGCTTATGGTGGAGAGGAGCCCCTCGGAATCCTTGTGGTCCGAGGCCGCAGCCCAGGCACGGCAAGGGAATCTCCGGACGACTCCGGGGCAATCATACACAGCCCTGGCGAGAGTAGTCTTGCCGGAGCCGCCGAAGCCGACGATGGATATCACGCTCAGCTTCCCGGGCTGGGTGTGCAACAAGAGGTCGACAAGCTCCTGCTTGGGCTTGTCGATGCCCACGGGGTCCGTCTCGGCTCCAGCCGTATCCACGGTGGTCGGCGGCGGAGAAGGCCCGGCGGAGGAGGATCCGTTGGCAAGGTCGTAGTTGAGCCTCCGGTCGTGGGCGTCCTTGAGCCTCGTCCTGAGCTTGTGGATCTCCGCCGCGAAGCGGGATCTGGTGGTTGTGACCGCCTTCTTGACGCGGTGGAGGACGGACGCTGCTGCTGCTGCTTCCCCCTCGCAGGCGACGCAGGGCATGAAGCGGTCGATGCAGTCTTCGATGTCGTGCGCCAGATCGCGCATCTCCTCCATGGACACGCGCGAGGAGGTCGGCGAGCTCCTCCCGGTGGCCGTGTGGGTGTCCCTGGCGCTGAGGATCATGTCCAGCTCGGTCCGGATGAATCGGATGTCGTCCTTGAGGCCCTTGGAGAGCTTGTGCTTCTGGCTGAGCAGCGTGACGAGCTTCAGCACCACCTCCTTGGTCAGAGCGCTCGCCACCGCAGCCTCCATCCCCCTCCCTCCGCTCCTCCCTCACACTCCCAGTCCCAGTAGAGAATGGATGAATGGTTTGGCCCGTACTCTGAGAGGCTGCTTCCTCGCAGTGACAACGAGCGTCACACGGGATACTACAAGGAAAAAAATAGCGCGTTGAGCCGGCCTCAAAATATGCTATTAGCTAGCTATTTCACGTTATAGCGTGCTATTAGCGAGACATTATACACTGATCTATTTAACGCGTGCTATTTTTTTTAGTGGATACTACTCCTACTGTTGTATCCCGGGTCGCTACCTGCTTGCTCCACTCATTGTGTATCCTTGTTGTTAAAAAAATAAACCACTCAAGGCCTCTCATAATTCACACGGGCCCATGTTTCTCTCACCACTCACTGGATGGCGACATGGGATCTTCCCCACTGGTATCTTTTTTTTACTAAATAACCCTTAATAATCAAACATTAAGCTAATTGTAACCCCTTCGAAAAACTATCATTAAGTATGGCCTTTTCAAAAACACCATAAATAGTTAGGCGTTCTAAAAATCTCATATACTTTAGCTTCTCCTAGCTAGCCTAGAAAACGGAAAAAAAATTAAGTCTTTTGACATACTCCATTCGATATGGAGTTACTCAGTCACAGAGGCTTTCAGAATCTCAGAATATGCCACCTGATATGGCGTATTTTGAGATTCTCTCTGACTGAGTAACTCGAGTATGTTAAAATACTTAGAATTTTTTGCGTTTTTCTAGGCTAGGGGAAGCCAAAGTATATGGCGTTAGATGCCGAGGGCCATACTTGGCTGAAAGTTTTTCGAAGGGGCACAATTAGCTTAATATTCGACTAAGGGCTATTTAGTAAAAAAGATACTCCCCACTGTGCGCAAAAATGATGAAATTGCACATAACACCAACTCTTGGAGTTTTTTACACTAAACCACAACCCTAATCTTTTTTTGCACAATATCAACCTTTGAGATAATTGCTTGCACAAAACACAAATCCACTACTTAGAGCATCTCCACCGAGCAGCCCCAAATTGTGTCCGTTTTTGGGGTGCCGGACACATGTCCGGCCAACTCTGGGTGCTGCCCACACCGGCAACCTCTAATGCGAAAAAACATTGCGAATAAAAAGGTTCAGTTTCTCATTCAAAATTTATTTTATATAGCAAGGATTTGAATGAAAATTAAAAAACCTAAACCTAGCTACTCCTCATCGTCCTCATCTGTGAGCTAATCCCAGACGACGCTCTCGAGATCATCGTCGTCATTGAGGTTGACAATGGTGCTGGAGGAGGCAGCACACGTGGTGGAGGGGCGAGACATACGGGAGGTCGACATGCCGCCGGAGGAGGACGTGGCCATCTGCGTCATAGCCTCAATGGTCTCTAGCGAGATCCCGATGAGTCCTTCTTGATCTCATTGACCGAGGCCATGAGTGTCGGAGATATATATGCCCTAGAGACATTAAGATTCAGTTATTATTTATCTCCAAGTTTATCATTAGTGTTTATATCTTTATGCTATAACTGCATTGGCAATAATATCGGGTATTTAAGGGAAAATCTCCAATGCACGTGTAGAGATATAGACAATACCAAGTGTTCCTCTAAGACTAGCTCATCATATTGTTGGATGATAACGTTTTGCTGATCATGGACGTTGTATAAGTCACACAACTATGAGGGTATATTGTCGGAATGACAATAGTGCTGAACCGACCCAATTGTATGATCTTGCTAAGAGACAAATCGTCACAGATGAAATGAACAACTGATCATATGGAGTTTTCGTTAGCTATATCCCTATACCATGAGAACATCTAGTGTCCACATATTTGACAATTATATTTTGATCGTCATCAAACGTCCGACCTTAATTGGGGATCATAACAGTGGCTTTTGAGGTGTAACCTAGAATGCGTAAAGGAACAAAGTTCAAGAATGGTACTTACTATGGAAAGATACATGCTCTAGGCCATCTCAGTATTACCGATGTCACCCAGCCATCTGGCCAGACACAGTGTGATGAGGGCCGTTGAAAGATCGAGATGTCGCCTAGAGGGGGGGTGAATAGGCGTTTTTTAAAATAAATTACGGATTTGGCTTGAAAGAATGCGGAAACAAACTATCGTTTAGTTTTCAATCACAAATCCTAAATATGCTAGGCTCAACTAAGTGCACCAACAACTTAAGCTAAACAAGATGAGCACAAGAGATATATCACAAGTGATAAACAAGATATATATAACTTCAAGCACGAAGGCTATCACAAGGAAGTAAACTCGAGTATAGAAATAACCGAGGCACGCGGAGACGAAGATGTATCCCGATGTTACCTTCCACGAAGAAAGGTAGTCACCGTTGGAGAGGTGTGGGATACCACGAAGGACACCCGTACGCCACGAAGGCTCACCTTCTTCTCCAAGCCCCCACACGAAGCAAGGACCTTTTCCTTACAGTTAGCTTTTCCTCCACTCCGGAGATGGCAAGCTCCACAACCACTTCACAATCCTCACGAAGGAGAAGACCCGGGCCTCTTCACAATCTTCCACGAAGAGGTCACCGCGGTAACAACCACCAAACCGTCTAGGAGGTCACCCTCCAAGAGTAACAAGCACACGGGCTCTCACTCAAACTAATCGAACCGGAGAGCTCAAAACTATGAAACAAATGCAAAGCAAGAACACAAGAGTTGCTCAAATTCCACCAAAGCAACAAGTGCTAGGGAGGAATAGAAGAGGAAGAACAATGGAGGAGGTCAACCAATGACTCCAATATCTAAATCCCAAGAGGTTCCCCTCACTAAGAAGGGAATTTGATTGGTGAAGATGTGGATCTAGATCCCCTCTCTCTTTTCCCTCAAAAAGATGCAAGAATCATAGGAGGGATGGAGAGGAAGCAAGCTTTCTTCAAGGTCAACAATGGAGGTGAGAGAGTGTCAAAAAGCTAGCAAAACCGTTGGGGAAGAAGGCATATATATAGGGAAAGAAGAAATCTTCCCGTTACATAGTTTTCGCACTTTCCGGTGCTAGATCCGGAATAATCCAGAATTCATACCGGACTTAAAAACAGCTACTGGACTCAACCAGAATCGCTCGGTCTATACCCGGAAATCATTCCGAATTATTCCGGTACCAGACCCGGAAAATTCTGGATCTGAATCCGGATTCCAAAAAAGCAAAAAATAGTTATACGGAAAACGCAATATATTTTGCATACAAAATCTGTTTTCGATGAACTTGGGCTTATTTTGAAGATAACAACAAGCTCTAGATTCTCTTGAAGAGAAACACCAAATAAAAGCAAATGAGGATAGAACCAAAAGGGGAGAGGTTTAACCTCTCTATAAACGAAGAACCGGTAAAACCTCCAACACCAAAAACGCAATAAGTTTTTCGTACAAAATCCGTTTTTGGTAAACTTAAGCTTTTCATGAAGATAACAACAAGTTCTAAAACCTCAACCAGATAAAATACAAATAAGAACCAAGAAAGATGGTGTCAAATATGCAAAGGTTTGAGATCTCTACGAACGATGCGAACAAGTTACTAACCCAAGAACCCCCCTTGATAGTACGGATATCAAACCTATAATCCGGTCTCCCAACAACCACCTTGAGACCGGCAAAATAGAAAACCTATCAAGGTTATACCTTTGCCTTGCGCATTCCACTTGATTTAGATGATGAAAATCATGTCCGCCTCAAGATGGAACATCTTTCTTTATTTCATTTGCTTAGTGAAGACTTGCAAATTGCTCCCACATACTCCATGATGAGAAAGCCTCATTTAGAAATATCTTCACATGTGCATTACACCAAAATGGACGGCAAGATTCAAGCATGTGATCCTCGAGATGCTCATCTTGAACTTGCACTTCTCAATCTTGATTATAATCAACACTTGATGTCATCCTCTTATGGGCTATACGAAATCTTCCTTTTGATGCAAGCCCATGGAAAGATGCCTAACCACATATAGAAACAGCAAACACATATATCATGGGTTAGTTCACAAAGCACAATTGACAATTGCTTACCATACCATAAGATCACTTGATCCCACTTGGTACACCATATATGCTTTGTGAGTTGATCAACTTGAATCCAATCTTTGTACTTTGTATTGATCAACCTCGTATATTTTCTTCTAGACTTCATTATGATGATCTCTTGGAGATAAGCATGAATGCTCACACAATCTTCATTTCTCCAAGACACACTTCGCCAAAGGCTCAACTCACATGACCATTCTTCGGATCACACCTTGAACACCACTTTGGCCATCACTTAATCTTCTTCATGCTCTATCACAATATCTTGAGATACATAATGAATTCTTCACTTGCTTGCATGCTCAAAGCCTTAGTCAACTAGGGATCAACACATGAGTCCATCATGACCTCGACTTAGAGCCATATGTTGAATTTTCCTCTTGAAATCAAACACTCAAGATCTTGATCCTTCATGGCTTAACACATAAGCTTGAGAATGTCTTTCTTTGAGTTCGATACACTAACTCCTTTCATCAATTATTCTCATTGATCATATCATATTCATCTCTTCATATCAATGATCTTGATGCCAATACTCAACCTATCTCTTTATCTTCATGGCATCCAACCTTGAATCCAACACATGGACTTCATCTCTTCGTATCAATGATCTTGATACCAATATTCAACCTATATCATTATATTCATGGCATCAACCTTGAATCCAACACATGGACTTCATATCATTACCTATGGAAAAACCCTTCAAATATAACTCAATGAAACCATTAGTCCATAGGGATTGTCATTAATTACCAAAACCACACATGGGGGGCTCCATGCACTTTCAATCTCCCCCATTTTAGTAATTGATGACAATCTCAACAAGAGAGTTTATATAATGAATATTGAAAATAAGTATACAACTTAGCCGAGAATAAATTGTATACAAGAGGTTGTATTTGATATGATCAAGTATCACGAAGATACTAGCCCATATCAAAACTAGTTGTACTTACATCAACCACTACCAAAGAAGCTGATGTGATTAGAACCATAATATATAGAGCAAACTCCCCCCACAATATATGCACGTGTGATGAAATTGAATTTCATTACATACATTGGCAAGATTAACCTTTCGTGGAGTTTACACTATATATTAAACCATGCAAAACATCAATCAAAGATAGATATGCATGAAAGGCAAACACTTAAGAGCAAACCAACCTTAAGCATAAAACATTTCCCTTAAACCCTCTAAACTTCTCCCCCATTGTCAACAATTGCCGAAATGGACGAAAAATCTAGAGAACCAATATAGTATGAGCTCCTCCCCAAGATGTGCATATCTCATAAAATGAGTGGAATAAAATGCACATATCTCATAAAATATGTGGATCCAAATATTGCAACAAGAAGATATGTGAGCGGCATCAACTTAAGAAGCAATTAAACCATAAGGATCCAAAGAACATATATTGGACAAGATAAAGATAAGGATCAATAAGTTTATCAAGACAAACTTGCGTCCAAAATATATTCACGAAATATGAGTGCACGAAGATGCAATCAAGTAAGACAAGCACTCATAAATCAAATTCTTTCCGAAACCACCAAAAACACAACAAATAAGAAAGATGGTCGGCTAAGAACGTGGATGTCAAGGGGAGATAATAGCTCTCTCATGTGTATAAGTTTCTTAGTGGACAAAACATCAAGATGAAGAATCCATAAAGAAACATGCACACACAAAATAGTTACTTTAAAAAGGGATACCATGATATCCGAGAAAGAAGTCATAAACTATACCAATAAGATCTTTACATAAAAGCATATATATATATATATATGTATAGCACAAGGCTTGATATATCTCATTGGATAATAAGAACTTCAACCACTCAAACCTCAATAAAATCACAACTAGCAATAGGGGAACAAAAGATAGTTGGAATGCCTTGAGGAAGGCAACACGTATCACAAAGGTTGAATAAATTTGCAAATTCATCAATATTGTACATGTGAGCATTATGAGTAAAGGATATGCAATAAAATTGCGAAGTTGACATATTTAGGATTACTCCCATAGATATGCAATCATCTCAAATTTCCCACATTTGCAAAAAAAAAATCTTTAAAACCTTTTAAAGAACCAAAATATTTTGCAAATAAAGATATTCATGCCATGATGCAACCTACATAATGTTGAAAGCTATACATGTATGCATGAAGTGAATACTTGTTACCGAGATAGCGTTGGTATGATGTAGTAGGTAAGAGTTCATTGACCATCCTAGCTTGTCTCCAATTTACACATGGTGAGAACACCTTCCATATAGTTGAGACAAGCATCCATTGCATCTCCAATGTACCTACTAAAACAACATTCAAGTACATTTTGGTCCCCAAACTTATTGGGTCCAAAGTAGTTAGAATAACTACAATACATTGGGAAAACTCCATATAAATATGTGCATATTTAGAGATGAAATTTGAATTTCATGCACATCTTAGCCATTTAGGATTTTATGGAGTCTACCCAATATATTGGATCAAGTAAACCAAGCATGCCATAAAATATACATATAATAAATATGCACGCACAAGACTTCCAAGATCCCAAGAAGATACATTTGGACAAAACACCAAGAAATCCAAGAAGACACGAATAGCGTGTCAAACACATGTGTTGTCCAAATTATATCAAAGAATCAAACCAACAAAGATTGATCCACAAGTTCAACACATGAACAAAAAAAACATTGTGCAAACATGATGAATCAAAACACACATGCTAAAACACTTATCTCATTGAAGAAGATAAGATAGAGAAGAAGGAATGAGATAGAAAACTCCCAAAATAGAGCAAGGTTCAAACAAAACAAAACCAAACCCTACACACTTTTCACAATGGCACAAGGTACCAAAAAGGATTTTTGTCTTCCATCAAAACACACTCGATAAGGACAAAAAGATGTTACGATAAGAGTATAAAGAGAGTGTTCTAAAAGGTATAGGATAGCTCCCCCAAGATGTGTTCATTATTTAGAATTTTGCATTTGAATACAAAATGCACACAAATGAGATCAATGCCTCTCCTATGCCAATTAAATCACGAAACAAAAGCCAATATGAAGACGATCTACAAATTCAACCACAAATGTGAATATCACTTGTCAAGGACAAGGAGTATAAGAAGTTACTTCTTGGTGGTAGTTTGCAAGAATATTCAAGATCATCTTCACAACGAAAAAGCATAAGGGAAAAGATATGATTTAAGCGCAATGCTTAGATAGATAGATGTCCCTGATAGCTTCAAATATTCACAAGATTATGCAAATCAATTTATTATTATATCTTGAAGCAAACGGTTTCCCAAAAGATATAGAAGAACACATTTGAGGAAAACCGTACCAAGAAAATCCCTCACAAACAAGATCCAAAAGAGGAGCAAGTAAAATCATTCACGAAACTTGGAACTTGTTTGAGAAATGCCACATAGGAACAAGATAATTTACAATGTCGATTCTAAGTGGCAATACCTCACAAGTTCACATTTTCTAGGCTCGTAATATGCACATATCTTATTACTCCCCCATAATGTGATAATCCATTTCTTCTCAATAAGAGGCAAATAAAATCCAACTAGAGATAATTAATGGACATTATAGAATTTGAATTCTCATGAGCATGACATACCACATAGAGACTAGATAATCCTGATATATCAACACTAAGTGGTAGTCGTCATGTATACACATTTATAGGATTATGAAGTGCCAAAGCACATCACTCCCCCAAAATGGGATAGTCCATTAATCTCTCAAAGAGCCAACTAAGATGCAAACAAGATGCAATATCTCAACACAAATTCACACGTACATGGTTTGCAAACCAACATACACATACTTGATTACTCAAGAAAGTAAGTAGAGAGCACAACATACACAAACACATGAAAGTAACAAAACCAACACATGCAAAGGAGCAAGCAACTTTCAATGTATATATAGATTAAATACAAGTTACCGCAAGGAGGAACATTGGATATGAGATAGAGATATTATAATCCAAATGACTTGGCTTGAATAAATATATTTGATGAAGATCCTTTAATTCTTCATGATGTAGCCAAATCTCCAATGCCCTCCACCAACACCTATTGATCAAGTTTGAGCTTGTTGGTCCCCAACCAAGTTGGATCCTAAGAAGTTAGTCACAATAGGCTTGGCAACCCAAATGGTTCTTTTCCTGAAACCACTTTGAGTCCCAACAAACTTGGCAAACACATTGCCACCCATATCCTTAATAAGAGAATAATCATCATCAATAATGATAGGAATTGATAAGGTACCGTTAGAACATGATGAAGCAAAGTGCCCCTTCTCACGGCATAAATAGCAACAAGTGCTCCCCTTACTTTTCTTCTTTGATTTCTTGACTTGGGAAGCATTAGCTTGAATCTTGTTGGGAAGTAGCCTTTCTACAACTTGAGGTTGGACTAGATCTTGACTTGTGGCCTCTTCCCTTCTTGCTTCTCAGTCAAGTGTTTATTCTTCAATGGGCATGATCTAACATGATGTCCTTCAACCTTGCACTTGAAGCAAATGATCTTGGCCGAATTCTTGACTTGGTCTTGGCCCTTCTTATCATTGCTCTTGGACTTGTTCTTGTTATTGGAGTTAAATCCAAGTCCACTCTTGTCATTGGGGGATTGATGCACACTCAACATTTTGTCAAGTGTGGATTTCCCTTCATGACGCTTTTCCAAATATTTCTTCAAAGAAATGACTTGGGGCTTGAGATCTTTGATTTCCTCTACATGGTTAGTGACAACACAAGTACTAGAGGAAGTAGAAACTTCATTGTTAGAGCAACAAGGCAAAGCAATCAATTCATCACAAGATGTGGCAACATTATGTCTAGATGAATCATTAGGACTAGCACATGACAATATAGCATTTTGATTAGAAGTAGTGCTAATGTCCACATGAGGCTCACAATATGTTACCTTAGTGATACTTGCCTCATGAGCCAACTTAAGCCCATCATAGGAGATTAGAAGATCCTCATGGGAGCTCGAGAGCTTTTCATGACTTTCTTCCAATTTCATATAATTGCTAGTTAGAAACTCAAGTTGAGCTCTTAGATCAACATTCTCCTTTAAAATAGATGCTTCACAAGAAGTGGATTTAGTAGCACAAGCATCACTAATAGATTTAGCATTTTCAAGCTTATAGGTTTCAAAAGATTGAGATAAAGAAGCACTAGTATGTTTCTCATCACGGAGCTCTTGCATAAGGAGATTGAATCTCAATTTCCCGTCATTAACAAGGGATTTCAAATCTTTAATGGTTTCCTTGTTTTCAACAATGGTATCCATTAAAAATTTGAATTTAGCACGGGCATTTGTATTACCACGAAGAGAAGCATACACCATGCCCAACTCATGCATAAGAGCATCATCAAATTCATCCTCCTCATCATCACTCTCATCATTACGAGATATGTTGGGATTCAAAGTAGGAGTTACCTTCGAACCTCTAGCCATAAGGCACATGTGAAGTTTTGGGGATGATGAGGAGCCATCTTGTGGCATGTCACACATTGGTGAAGTGGACGACATTGAAGATTCTTCACAACCGAAGGTGGAAGCGACTTGGAGCTCAAGATGTGAATATGAAGAAAGCTCCTTTGAGAGATAATCAATCTCAAGAGAATTGGACCCACAAAAATTTTCTTCTAGCTTGGTCCACATCTTATGAGATGACCTGCACTTTAACTCAATCAAGAATGTATAAACTGCCAAGCTCATAGAACGAAGAAACTCATTATATACTTGAGCTTCGAGATGTAAGTTTTTCTCATCCTCTAGAGATAGATTTTGTGGATCCATTGGAGGAGAAAAACCTACATCTAGAAATCGCTATATATATGGACACAAGGCCCGAAGTTTGCAAAGCATGCGATTTCTCCATAAGATATAATTTGTGCCATCGAATTTAAAAGTGTAAATGTGCGCTAAACAACTAGCCGACATCTTTTCACTCTAGGCGGTGAAGCCTAAACAAGAGAGACCTTGCTCTGATACCAATTGAAAGATCGAGATGTCGCCTAGAGGGGGGGGGAGGGATAGGCGTTTTTTAAAATCAATTACGGATTTGGCTTGAAAGAATGCGGACATAAACTACCGTTTAGTTTTCAATCACAAATCCTAAATATGCTAGGCTCAACTAAGTGCACCAACAACTTAAGCTAAACAAGATGAGCACAAGAGATATATCACAAGTGATAAAGAAGATATATATAACTTCAAGCACGGAGGCTATCACAAGGAAGTAAACTCGAGTATAGAAATAACCGAGCCACGTGGAGATGAAGATGTATCCCGATGTTCCTTCCACGAAGAAAGGTAGTCACCGTTGAGAGGTGCGGGATACCACGAAGGACACCCGTACGCCACGAAGGCTCACCTTCTTCTCCAAACCCCCACACGAAGCAAGGACCTTTTCCTTACGGTTAGCTTTTCCTCCACTCCTGAGATGGCAAGCTCCACAACCACCTCACAATCCTCGCGAAGGAGAAGACCCGGGCCTCTTCACAATCTTCCACGAAGAGGTCACCGTGGTCACAACCACCAAACCACCTAGGAGGTCACCCTCCAAGAGTAACAAGCACACGGGCTCTCACTCGAACTAATCGAACCGGAGAGCTCAAAACTATGCAACAAATGCAAAGCAAGAACACAAGAGGTGCTCAAATCCTTCTCTCTCAAATTCCACCAAAGCAACAAGTGCTAGGGAGGAATAGAAGAGGAAGAACAATGGAGGAGGTCAACCAATGACTCCAAGATCTAAATCCCAAGAGGTTCCCCTCACAAAGAAGGGAATTTGATTGTTGAAGATGTGGATCTAGATCCCCTCTCTCTTTTCCCTCAAAAAGATGCAAGAATCATAGGAGGAATGGAGAGGAAGCAAGCTTTCTTCAAGGTCAACAATGGAGGTGAGAGAGTGTCAAAAAGCTAGCAAAACCGTTGGGGAAGAAGGCCAATATATTGGGAAAGAAGAAATCTTCCCGTTACACAGTTTTCGCAGTTTCCGGTGCAAGATCCGGAATAGTCCGGAATTCATACCGGACTTAAAAACAGCTACTGGACTCACCCATAATCGCTCGGTCTATACCCAGAAATCATTCCGGATTATTCCAGTACCAGACCTGGAAAATTCTGGATCTGAATCCGGATTCCAAAACAGCAAAAACAGTTATACAGAAAACGCAATATCTTTTGCGTACGAAATCCGTTTTCGATGAACTTGGGCTTGTTTTGAAGATAACAACAAGCTCTAGATTCTCTGGAAGAGAAACACCAAATAAAAGAAAATGAGGATAGAACCAAAAGGGGAGAGGTTTAACCTCTCTATAAATGAAGAACCGGCAAAACCTCCAACACCAAAAATGCAATAAGTTTTTCGTACAAAATCCGTTTTTGTAAACTTAAGCTTGTTATGAAGATAACAACAAGTTCTAAAACCTCAACCAGATGAAATACAAATAAGAACCAAGAAAGATGGTGTCAAATATGCAAAGGTTTGAGCTCTTTATGAACGATGCGAACAAGTTACTAACCCGAGAACCCCCCTTGATAGTACGGTTATCAAACCTATAATCCGGTCTCCCAACAACCACCTTGAAACCGACAAAATAGAAAACCTATCAAGGTTATACCTTTGCCTTGCGTATTCCACTTGAGTTAGATGATGACAATCATGTCCGCCTCAAGATGGAACATCTTTCTTTATTTCATTTGCTTGGTGAAGACTTGCAAATTGCTCCCACATACTCCATGATGAGAAAGCCTCATTTAGAAATATCTTCACATGTGCATTACACCAAAATGGACGGCAAGATTCAAGCATGTGATCCTCGAGATGCTCATCTTGAACTTGCACTTCTCAATCTTGATTACAATCAACACTTGATGTCATCCTCTTATGGGCTATACAAAATCTTCCTTTTGAAGCAAGACCATGGAAAGATGCCTAACCACATATAGAAACACCAAACACATATATCATTGGTTAGTTCACAAAGCACAATTGACAATTGCTTACCATACCATAAGATCACTTGATCCCACCTGGTACACCATATATGCTTAGTGAGTTGATCAAATTGAATCCAATCTTTGTACTTTGTATTGATCAACCTCGTATATTTTCTTCTAGACTTCATTATGATGATCTCTTGGAGATAAGCATGAATGCTCGCACAATCTTCATTTCTCCAAGACACACTTCGCCAAAGGCTCAACTCTCACATGACCATTCTTCGGATCACACCTTAAACACCACTTTGGCCATCACTTAATCTTCTTCATGCTCTATCACAATATCTTGAGATACATAATGAATTATTCACTTGCTTGCATGCTCAAAGCCTTAGTCAACTAGGTCTCAACACATGAGTCCATCATGATCTCGACTTAGAGCCAAATGTTGAATTCTTCTCTTGAAATCAAACACTCAAGATCTTGATCCTTCATGGCTTAACTCATAAGCTAGAGAATGTCTTTCTTTGAGTTCCATACACTAACTCCTTTCATCAATTATTCTCATTGATCATATCATATTCATCTCTTCATATCAATGATCTTGATGCCAATACTCAACCTATCTCTTTATCTTCATGGCATCCAACCTTGAATCCAACACATGGACTTCATCTCTTCGTATCAATGATCTTGATGCCAATATTCAACCTATATCATTATATTCATGGCATCAACCTTGAATCCAACACATGGACTTCATATCATTGAGATTTTTTTAAAATAATATCTTTTTAAATATGAATTTCGGACAATAGTATGCGGGGAGGCGCAATTTGAAAAATAGCGCGCCGTCGGTCCCTAGCGGGCCAAAACTCGACTTTCGGTCGCGGCCGAGCCGAAAGTCGCCTGTCAGCTGCATGTACTACATGCGCTGCACGCGCGGCAGGCTGGGCCAGCGAGAGTTTCGGCCGGGAGTGAGCCGAAAGTAGCTTTCGCCCTGGACGAGGCCGAAACCAGGCTGCTCCCGTGACGCACCGAGACGCGCCTCCTTTATTCTTCCCTTTCTTCTCTTCTTCTTCTTCTTCGGTTCTTCCTTCCCTGGTTCCTCTTCCTGCTCTTTCTCCCTCCACCAAATCCAGTCCAAAAATTTGTGCTGCCACAGATTTTATCGGTAAAAAAGAGAGAGGAGGGACGGGGCATCCAGGATCTGTGGATGGGATAGCTTTTTGTGGAGTCGTTTTGGGGTGTGGAGGTGGAGGATTGGGAGCAATGGTGGTCAACAACGGTGCCTAGTGATGGTACAAGTTGTTGTTTGAGAAGTTGGTGTTGTGGTGGAGCAGTGGTGGCGGTAGATTGAACCCGGAGAGCAGCGCTGACCGGATCGACACGCTTCAAGGATAAACCCTTATTAGTCACTAGACAAATATTGTTTAGTGTAATAATACTCTGTTAGTGGACCGATGGATATTAAGTATTTTGTTGGTGGTTGCGTTAGTAGTAGTGTAGACACTTTTAGTCAATGGATTCGTTAGTAGTACTATCGGAATAATTTATTTGGTGGATGCGTTGTAGAAATATTATAGTACTATTATTTTGTTGCACGATGCAGTGTAAAATTTTTGCGATCGGTTAGAATAAATATTATGGCAGTGGTCGGCATCTGATGATGCAATAAATTTTGCGATCGGTTAGAATAAATTTTGCGATCGGTTAGAATAAATATTGCGATCGATTAGAATAAATTTTACGATCGGTTAGAATGAATATTGCGATCGGTTAGAATAAATTTTACGATCGGTTAGAATAAATATTGCGATTGGTTAGAATAAATATTGCGATCGGTTAGAATAAATTTTACGATCGGTTAGAATAAATATTGCGATCGGTTAGAATAAATTTTACGATCGGTTAGAATAAATTTTGCGTCATATTTTTGAGTGAACGACATCTGATGATGCAATAAATTTGTTTAGGTCATGGAAGTGGTTGATGTTGTTGTGCACTATGGCGCCGGTAATGTCGGTGTAAACGAGTCAGGTGTTGATTTGAGTGAATTTGGGAATATGTTGATTCAGCTTACAGACCCAGTGAATTTGAGAATAGCTGCCATTCAGCAGTATTTCACGATAAATTTCCGGTTTGATCCTAATATCTGGGCTGTTAAGATTCAGTCTGTATGGAGCAAATCCCGTACAAATATTTTTCGGGAGTTGTTGCCGCTTGATCGGACAAGTCAGTGGACATCTTGGCTAGCATCATGCAAACGCCGAGGTACACAACCTGAAATCCTGCTGGTATTTTATCTGAAAGAGAACAATTTGGAACACGGTGGCGGGGTCCTGAGCATGGAGAGAGTAGTCAGTGTACTGGCTCAGAGAATGTTGATTTGTTTGGCTCCATGGAAGATATTTCTGAAAATTATGAACCGGCACTTAGTAGTCAGTCGGCAGGACCTGCGCATGTAGGGGAGGCAGATGGGGATGAGTACGCAGGAACAGTGCAGCAACAGATGTTGGAGGAAGATGAGGATGGCCTTGAGATCTTGATTCTGATAATGAAAATGATGCTCATGATGAAGATGATGAAGAGGATGTTGACGATGTGCCTATTCCTGACTCTTGGAATGAGGACAAGTCGAACATGACAGTAGTGCAAGACGGAAACTCTTCGTCATGGGAGTATCACATGAATAATATTCAAGTCGGTGCTCAGTACAGCACAAAGCAGCAGCTTAGGGAAGCCGTGATTAAGTGGGCTTTGTCCACGCAAAGGGTTTTCCGCACTGAAGTCTCGAACAAAAAATATTTGACTATGAGTTGTGTTGACATTAACTGTCCAGGAAGGGTGCATGGTCACTTACCGAAGTTTGACGTGATGTGGGTGGTTTCAGGCTTCGAGCCGCACACTTGTGAAATAAAGAGTACATTGAGTGACCATCCAAACCTGACTTCAACTCTGATTGCACGCCTCTTGTATGATGAGATAGTGCGGACAAAAGACATGGTGGCGAGAAACATCATCGCGACAGTTAAGGCTAGATGGAAAACAACCATTAAGCTTGGGAAGGCATGGAGAGCAAAGCAGAAGGCTCTGGAGTCGAGGTTTGGGACATTTTATGATGCATATGATAATGTTGTCCATCAAATTACCACATTGAGCGAGAGGAATCCTGGCACCCATGTAGCTTTGCAACTATTTAAGATTCCCGAGGAGCCAAACTATTCTGTATTTTGCAGGATGTTCTTCTCGTTCGCAATATGCATCGATCTTTCAAACATTGTCGTCCAGTGCTCTGCATCGATGGCACATTTCTCACAGGCAAGTACAAGGGACAGATACTGACCGCCATTGGTGTGGATGGTAACCAACAGATCGTTCCTATTGCCTTTGCCTTCGTAGAGTGAGAATTATGAGAGCTGGTTATTCTTTCTGAGGGAATTAAAAAAGGGGGTCGTGCAGGATCGGCCAAACGTGTGCATACTTCATGACAGACATCCAGGTATGTTGAAGGCAATCAAGGCACTACAGCAGCCTGCTGGGGACGAACCTGAACCATGGACTGACTGCAGAGCCGATGGTGTATGCGTCATCTCGCTGCAAATTTTTACTCATGTTTTAAGAGTAAGCGGCTGATGAATCTGTTCAAAAGACTCTGCAATATGAATCAGGAAAGGAAGTACAATTTTCTGTGGGAAATACTCACTGAATTCACAAACAAACAAGTGAAGGAAAGAAGAGCTGCACAGGCAACAGCGATCGCTGCGCAGGTGAGAGCTGCACAGGCTTCGCAGGCGTCTGCATCACAAACAGACGAAGGGGATCCTGTTGGATTGTGTGACTTGCCTGGAATTGACCCACCGGGAACGAAGAGAAAGAAAGGAAACCGAATACGGAATTTTGTAGAGTGGATAGAAAAAGAGCCTCCCGTGAAATGGTCTTTGTTGCACGATACAAATGGAGCACGATATGGCATCATGACAACCAACCTTGCTGAGGTATATAACTTCGTACTCAGAGGTAACAGGGGTTTGCCACTTACAGCACTTGTGGAGGGAATTATGCACGGAACAATGACATATTTCAGAGATAGACGTCAAGAAGCTGTCGAACATATTGAACGTTACCCCAACACACCATATTGCAGAAGATCAGGCTGTACATGGAGAGAAGACAAAGAAGGCACGTTTGCATGGCGTCATTAGGATTGGTAACGAAGAAGCCAGGTATGAGGTGCGCTTACCGACTGCGAGATTTGGTGCTGCTAATGAGATGAGAACCCACGAGGTTAAAATTACTGACGAAGCACCGCCATCTTGTGAGTGTACATGCAACAAGCCGAGGCTACTTCACCTCCCTTGCTCTCATGTGTTGGCAGTCTGTGGGCAGATGGGTTTGAACCCGTACTATTTCGTGTCACCGTATTACAGGAAGGAGGCAGTGGTGCATACCTGGACCGGGGAGATGGCAGGATATAGAGTTGTCGGTAACTTCAACAAGGTTGATCCTGCAAAGCGAATGTACATTCCTCATCCGGCGACCAAAAGGACAACTAGAGGGAGACGACAGTCACTGCGCATCCGGAATGATATGGACGAGTCTGAAGCAGGTGGAAGCACTCGACAATGCTTGCTTTGCACTCAGTTCGGCCATAGGGAGAAGAATTGTCCTAAATACGACCAAGGAGCCGGTCCTTCGAACCAACGAGGGAGAGCTGTTCCTGCACGCGGTCAAGGCAACAGAGGAAGACGAGGGCGTGCACAACGTGGCTAGCACGTGGTTTTTATTTGTAATATGTAATATGTCGTGAAGACTATGTTTTTATTTGTATGTGTCATCACTATGTTCAAATATGTAATAAATCGTGAAGACTATGTTTTTATTTGTACGTGTCATAACTATGTTCGAATATGTAATAAATCGTGAAGACTATGTTTTTATGTGTCTTGCCGGGCGTTTACTTTGCAATTTATTATGAAGTACTTAATTAATTATACTATGCAGATGGCTGGACGTGACTTGCTTGACGACACGATTGATGCCAACCATCGGGCTAGGATTTGGGAGTCTGGTACACAACCACCAGTGTTGCGTACTCGGACTCCAGGAGCTAATTGGGAGCTGCACCCCGCTTGGGTTGATCGGTACGTGAAACCTTATGTTCAATTATAAGCATCACTAGTACGCTAAAAATTGTTGACAGACTCGGGTCTTCTGTATGCAGGCTGGCTTGGTCTGGTCTGTTACCACTTGCTCGTCTAGTTGAGATGAGTCCAGAGCTGTCGGTTGTGATTCAGCCAGAGGCTGACGGACAGGAGCCCCAGCGCCTCCACCGTAGTGCTAGTAGTCGTGTCGGCGTGGACAAGTCATTGGTGAGCTGCTTAGTTGATCGGTGGAGGCCCGAGACCCACACGTTCCACTTTCCGTGGGGGGAGATGGCACCTACTCTTCAGGATGTGTCATACTTGTTGGGACTTCCTTTGTCGGGCGAGGTGATTGGACCGACGGACTCTCCAGTCGGTTGGCGTGACGCCATGCAGGCACGGTTCGCAGGCGTGCATCCGGACAATCCAGAGTTGGTGTACAGTTCTCATGGTGTGAGACAGGCATGGCTGAACAATTTTCAGGTAAACCCATCGTTATTTTTAATGTTTAGTCTTTATCGATCGGTACGTCAATACTAACTAAAATTCTTATTCATTGCAGATTGCAGAGTTAGGGTACCCTGAGATGGCTTTGAGTCAGCCGCAGATTACTAGAAGTCTGGAGGCCTATCTACTGTGGCTATTTGGCAAGGTGATGTTCACTGAGACTCACCAGGACACAATTACTGCACGCTGGATACCTGTGGCGCACGAGATTGCAGAGGCGCAGAGGGAGGAGGACATTGTGCCCCGGAGTTTCGGGTCTGCACTCTTAGCCGCTACTTACAGAGCGATGTGCAACGCGTGCGTGAAGAGCGAGAGGACATCTTCACTACTTGGATGTCCACTTTTTCTGCACCTTTGGTCTTGGGAGAGGTTCCCTGTTGGTAGACCTGACGTGGATGCGCACATCCCCTGGGACTACACACTCGTGGAGCATAACCTAGCCGAAGCGCCTACGTTTGGCAGCACATGGGCACAGCGAGAGGTAAACATTTACATCATTTAGTTGTGTTCGCTCGACTTACTTTGTTATTTTACGGTCAACTAACTAGTTTGTTTATGTACAGAGAAGATTCAGGGGAGTCCAAGTCAGGAATTGTTATAGAGCATTCACTGAGTGGTTCGATGCGCTTCAGGACCACCAGGTTATATGGGAGCCATACGGGGATGTCGCAAGGCAGAGTAGATTCCCCCGCGGGCTTTCTTACCTGTGCACGAGAGATCGGAGGTACTGGTTGACTACAGCTCGTATTGTGTTCGACGTCTCGGTGGAGCAGATGGCACAACATCGGATCATGAGACAGTTTGGAGGACGGCAGTTGCCGGTGCCTCCTACTCGACCTCAGCTCCCTTCCCACGTGCACAGGTAACTCTTCTAGATGAAACTATTTTTTCTATTTTGTGTACGCATCCAGTTGTTTTTAATTGCTCTACACGTATATATGCTACAGGTTAAGTCGTCAAGGAGACAGACCACTTGCAACTTGGCTACAGAAGCTCCAACCGTACATGGTAGAATGGGCGACTGCGACCGCGATTGAAAATCTATGGCTGGACAATGAGGCGTTTGTGCCTGCTGATTTTGATCACTACCTCCAGACATACAGACAATCCACTCGCACACGGTTACTTCCGACGCTACAGCCTGATCAGATGCAGCCAGCTAGTGTGATCGACATGTACCCACTACACGGTATTGGGGGGCCACGGTACTCTGCGGTACGTACTAAATTTATGTGCCTCCATTGCATAATCTATGCCTTCATACAAATTTCTAACATTTTTCCCTTACTAAACAGGCTGAGCAGATAGCAGAGATTCAGCGTGATGTGAGTAGGTACAACCCGCCACCTGAGTGCAGGACATGGTTCAGACGACTAGAGGAGAAGCTACGACGTGTGTACAGTGTGCTTACCTGTTCCGGTGTTGCCGATGTTGTGCCACGCCAGCCAGCTCCGCGTCCTCCGCGCCACTCTACACCCACTCCGGATGCACAGGTATCACCTTCCGCACACTACACACATCGACACGACCCGAGACCTCGTTTTACACCTCCTCAGCCTAGGAGCACACGACCTACGTTCGAGGTCGGTTCATCATCTCACCAGCCGGAGCATTTCGAGCCGGGTCCTTCTCAGCCAGTTCCTTCCCAGCCGGGTACTTCGTCGTGGGTCATGCCCCCTCATATGATGATGCAGCAGCCTGGTATGCATCAGTGGGGCATGCCACGTGATCAAGGTTTCGGGCAACACCCTAGTATGTACGGTCAACCGTCTTATGCAGAGATGATTTGGAGCGGGGTTGCACCGCCTATGACTCAGCCAATGCTCGATCTCGGTTAGTATGTTTTATTTTTTCCCACATATTACTCTTGTTCATCAACATCACATACTAACATACTATCATCTGCAGGTGGAGGTGGTTCGGCATACACTCTCCACGATTTGACCAGGAGAATCCGATGTACTGTACGCCACCGCCCGTCACACAGCCTACGCAGGACGAGGACGAGGAGGCGCCGCTGCAAGGTAGTGGGACGCAGCCGCGACAGGATGACGTGGAGTTGACAGTGCCTCGTCAATTGAGGGTAGCTCACAGGTACGGCAGATCAACACCCGTCCAGCCCCCTCCTCGTCAGGCTCGGCCACGCAGGGGTCAGTGATATATTTGGGACATACTGGTACTTAGGTGTATGAGACATATCCGTATATCTATTTCTATGTGAGACATATTCATATTTATGTTCGTCTGTACGAGACATATTATTATCTATGTACGAGACATATTATTATCTATGTACGAAACATCCCACATTGAATCGATAGATTAATTTAACATACAACTAGAGATCTACGTTACAACTTCACTAATTCTAAATACTAGATAGAACAAATTAAGGTACAACTTCAAATTACGATACAACACAAGTAAAACAAAGACTCTACCTATCTCCCATCGATGCAGCCTGCACCATCCGCCGTGTTGCCACCCTTGCCCTTTGACGAAGATTCTGCCTTCTTGCCTTTACCCTTGGACGAAGCTTCTGCCTTCTTGCCATTACCCTTGCTCGATGCTTCAGCCTTCTTCTCCTTGCCCTTGCTCAGTGCTTCAACCCTCCTTTCCTTTGACGATGGCATGAAATCGTCGTCATCATCGCTGTCAACTACCCAGAGACAGGAACTACCGTAAAATTGACGGTCAGCTTCAGTTCGGTGGAACGGACTATTCGTAACTTTCCTGCCAAACTTATCTGCAAGCCTGAGCATTTCAGCACGAATTTGGAGCGGGGTCCTATACGGAAACCCATCGCGGCATAGCTTCGCCCCAACCAAAGCGAGATGACTCTCAGTCTGCAAAATTTCTTCAAATGAAACTAACCTCCCATCTACCTTCAAATTGCTCGAAAGCCTGGCGAGATGCTCGGATGCGGTATTGTGAAACCCGGACACACACTTCTCGCAAGGACCAATACACACCATGCTTGCGCTCAAGTGAGTATCATGCCTACCTTCGACTGGGTTTTATAGAACAACCGGTGGGAAATAATTGGGCGGGAAACGGTGGCGCGAAAAAATTGTGCGGGAAAAGGTGGCGGGAAGAAATTTGCCATAAGGGAGGTGGCGGGAAAAAATTAGGCGGGACAAAACTGTGAGCAGGAAGAGTAGAGGAGGAAGAGGAACCAGGAGGAAGAGAAGAAAACCAGGGAAGAGGAAAGCAGGGTCGACGGAGCTGCTACCTTTCGGCCTCGTCTGGGCCGAAAGTCGACTTTCGGCTCGCTACGTGCCGAAACTCGCTCTGCCGCAGGCCGCAGAGGCCGCAGAGGGTTGTCGCCCACCGACAGCCTACTTTCAGCGTTATCCAGTCCAAAAGACCTCTTTCGGCTCGCTCCAAGCCGAAACACGTGGGCCCCGGTCTGCCGCGCGTGCAGCGTGTGCAGCTATCGTCGCGTAGCGCGAGACTTTCGGCTCGGCCGCAACCGAAAGTCGAGTTTCGGCCCGCTAGGGACCGACGGCGCGCTATTTTTCAAATTGCGCCTCCCCGCATACTATTGTCCGAAATTCATATTTAAAAAGATATTATTTAAAAAAAACTATATCATTACCTATGGAAAAGCCCGTCAAATATAACTCAATGAAACCTTTAGTTCATAGGGATTGTCATTAATTACCAAAACAACACATGGGGTTCCATACACTTTCAGCCGTCCGGACGAGACAACGGCTATGGGGGCGGCCTCTCCCCACCCACGGGCCCATATTTTTCAAACTATTTAAATTTGAAAATAAATGAAATTTCATTCAAATATTTAGGAAAATTTTACAGGATGTGAATCAAATTTAACTAAAATTAAACTAAACCTAAATCTAAACCTAACGGTAGTGGAACATGTCGTTGTCCTCTACCTTGACGGTGTAGACGCCGTCGCTAGTGCCGTTGGGCCCTGCCTCGCCGTCGTTGGTGCCGCCGCTGAAGCCGCCGTCGTTGTCGTCGCCGCTGCTGAGGTCGAGCAATGGCGTCGCAGTGATCACGAGGTGGTCGTAGAACTACCACACGTAGTCCTTCGGGAGAGGCAGCGCCGACACGATGTTCTTGGACGCCTCGAACGCGATGGCGATACCCTCGGGGTCGGCTTTGTTGGCGAGTTTTTGTTGTGCCACGTACGGCTCCTCCAGCAGAGACTGCAGCACCACCGTCTTTACTTTCTTGGGTGGTGCCAGCAGGCGACGTAGCGGGAAGCGTCGCTGATGACGAGGGTGCACGGCTCCGCTATTGCGTCGGTCGAACGCATTGACGACGGTGAGGTAGTTGGGAGACGAGGAGAGAGAGAGAGATGGGAGACGCGCAGAGAGAGACGTGAGCGGCGAGTGTGATGGAGGCACGACTTTTAACAACGGCGGAGGCAGCTGAGCCAGTGGACTCAACATTAACGCCGTCGTGTGGGGAAAGCTTGCGTCGCCGCATGGACGGCACACTGCAGCGTCGGGCCTGGTGCCGCAAATGAATTACGACGACCACAACCGCTCGTCTGCGTGTGTGCCGCTGAAGGGATTGCCCACCGAGATCGCGTCTATGTGGCGGCGCGTGCCGTTTCGTCCCAATGCAAAAAATGTCTTGCACTTACGCGCTCCATAGATCGATTTTATCCGGGACAGCAGTTATTTTGTCTAGGGCTACCAGCCCCGCGCCGTGGGTCGTGATTCGGTTACATCTACGTGGCGGCGCGCGCCGTTTCGTCCCACGCTACCGAATCACGACCCACGGCGCAGGGCTGATACCCCCGGACAAAATAACGGCTGTCCCGAATAAAAATCGAGCGTATGAGGCGCGTATAAGTGAAAGACATTTTTCGCACGGGACGCCCCAATACGAGTATGGAAGCTTTTCAGGCGCCGCGGCTGAGTGTATAGTTTTAGTCACCCGAGGTATTCCATAGGGTCGTTGTCGTGGCAGCATTATTGCTGCAAGAACTGAGTACAGAAAAAGTAGAGAAGAAAAAGTAGAGAAGGAAGTGACTGCTCGCCATGTGGAAGTTAACTTTCGGCGTCATCCACCTCCATTCTCTCGGCCGAATATTCTGACTTGTCCACCATCCTCGTTTGCTCTTCCTTGGCCTTGCGGCCCTCCCAGTCCCAGTTCCATTCGCTGCACGTCTGCAGTGAGCGCCGGAGGAGGGCCGCTCGACCTCTCTGCGGAGCGTGTTCGCCCCTGGACCTGGTTGTAGCTCCCGCCCAATCCTGTATCGACCCCCTTGGGTAGATTTACTCTCCTTTTTATTCTTGCATCTTGTTTACTCTGCATCTGTATGTAGGCGAAATACGATATCTGACGCTCTCTGTTTTTGGTGGCAGAGTGAGCGGCATGGAGGTGAGCCCAATCAGTGCGTCGCTGGGTGCCATGGGCTCCCTTGGGCGGAAGCTCGCCGAGCTCTTGGCGACCGGACACCGGGCTCTGCGGGGGGCTGTGATGGACGATATCGGGCAACTGAGAAGCGATCTTAGCAACCTGCAGAACCTCCTGCTGAAACTCTCCAACGCGCAGGACCCTCCTGTGGCGGCGGGTTACTGGATGAAGGAAGTGCGCGAGCTGTCCTACGACATGGAGGACTGCGCCGACCAGTTAATCCACGCCGATGTACTCCGTGCTAAGATCCGACGAGTAGCTCGTCGACGTAAGACTATTGCTCGGTTAAAGATTAAGAGCCTTTCGGAGAGGCGGAAGTGGCTGCCATGGATCACCAACAAGGTGTTAGAGTTCAGGACTCGAGCGCTGGAGGCGACCCAGCGGTACTGGAGGTATAATTTTGACCAGTGCAACTCCAGCCCCGTGTATTCTCATGTCAGACGTGTTGGGTACACGGAGGAGGCTGGTGGTCATGTTGGCATGGAAGGCCCTGTGAATGAGCTTGACCGGTTGTTGACTAATGGAGAAGAGCAGCTCAAGGTGGTCGCAATTGTGGGTGTTGCAGGAGTCGGTAAAACGACGCTTGCCCAAAAATTGTGGGGTAAGCTCCAAGGACAGTTTGAGTGCCGCGCATTTGTGCGGACTGCCCAGAAGCCCAATATGAGAGGGATCATCAGTAGCATACTCTCGCAAGTTCGGCCGCACCAACCGCCGGATCCTGGCGACATGCACCACCTGATCTGCGATCTCAGGGAATATCTACAGGATAAGAGGTAAGACTCCATATGTTCCTTCTTTATCGGCCAATTCTCTCTTCTTCGTGAATTTACAATATGCGAAACGTTATTATGGATCGAATGTACTACTATTAGTTCCGTGACATAGTTCTAATTTCTTAGGAATTACTCCTCCATTTTTTTCCAAACAAATTCAACATGAAGCCGGGTTCCACTATCAGATGAAACAGAGTTTGCGAGCCCATCTCAGAAAGTTAAAAAACTTAGTATAGTATTGCAATTCACTCCCTCCACTTTGATTATGTGAGAGAGGTAGTGTCATGTCGAGCCTGTCAAGTCAAAATTGATGGTTTACCGTATTGATCCATAGGTTTTGGCTCAACCAACATGAACATTATACATAGGGTTAGATAGTTACTTGCTTAAAAATTAATCGCAGACACTACGGATTCTATTCCTATTTTACGTGCCCCTCAATCTGGACTTCTGGCAACCAAGTTCAAATTGTGTTGGAATCAGTCAAGCATTTGTCGAGTTGCTGGTTTAGTTAACACGTCGGCAAGTTGGTCCCCAACAGAAATGAATCTGACATCCAAGGCTCCTCTATTTTATATTAAATCGAAGAAAACCCGAATTTGGGTCCGAAATAACTTTACAAGAAATCCGGACACTACCAATTCTTAAACATTTCTTGAAACCACACTAGATCAGTTTCGCAGTGGTCGTCAATCATTTTAGCCCCTACAATAAGCTTTCGCTTCCATGTCTTCGGATACAACCCAAAAAGAAGATACACACTCTCAATGTGTTTTTGCTAGCATTGAATACTGAAAAGAAGTTGAACGGAGATTGTCACACCACAAGGTGGATCTGCCATCAATCTGCGGGTTAGGTTGTCCCGGCGGTTGCGTAGGTGGCATGTCGACGATGATGGAAGGTCGCCAGCGCTGGCTCAGCCGTGGAGGCGAGGCCCCTTAAGCCAGGTGCTTCAGGCCAACTAGCCTACCAAGCGAGGTTAGCAGCGGCTTGCGGTGGAGTGGCGGTGGTTGCATGCGGCTACTACTGCATGACGATGGATCTGGCCGCGATCAGCTCGTGCGACATTAAGGTGGCAGCTTCCAGGCATGTCGTGTGTTGTGACATTCGATGATCCCATGGGGGGCTCAAGAGTATGGTAACAGGCGTGGCGGTCCTGGTTCTTCCATGGTGGCAACCTTCATGGTAGTGTGGACTACGCAGCGCTATATCTCAAGACTGTGATGGCCATCTGTCGCCGGCAGCGGTTTAGGACGCCTCCTCGACGTCCAGGTTTGGTTTGATCCGGCCCATGAGGTGCTATGCGCGACCTTTCCTGTGGACGCGTCAAGTCTTGGCTGTTGTTGGCAGTATACGCATGACGACTCCTGTGGAGGATTCAAGTCATACCTATTGCTGGCAGTTGCTACACACGGTGTCTCGTATGGAGGCGTCAAGACATGCTTGTTGATGCTGGATATAAGGTGGTGCAAAACTGGCTAGAAGTGAAACGGTATGGTATGTCCTAGGTTCTATTATCTCCTCCGGTATAGAGGCGGCTTCTACGACGAGTACACATAATGTGTTGTGCCATTGTTGAAGGTGGTACCTCGAAACTTGGCTTTATGGATGAAAATTCCGAGATTGATCCGTTGTTGGACTCTTCACCATCGGCGCACGTGCGGCGATCCCTTTTTGAAGGCCTAGCCTATGAGCTTTTTCCTTCTCGTTTGTTTCGGTCTTTTACCAAGAGTTAGTGGTAGTCTGGTGGAGGTATTATCAAGAGGCATACAGCCTCATTTTTCTGGGTCGACTTTGTGGCATCAATAGGAGCAATATATAATTGTGGCATCAATCGATGTAGAGACCGGGGTTATTCTCCTTTTGAAAAGTAAAAGTCAATCATGGTGTGGGTTCTCTGATATAACTCATTGAATTCCTTGTATCCAATTCTATATTGTCTCGCTCTTGTAGCTGAAAAATCATGTTTACTAAATATTTGTTAGGTACTTCATTATAATTGACGACTTATGGGCTACATCAGTATGGGATGTTCTTAGCCGTGCTTTTCCAGAGGGTAGATGTTGCAGTAGAATAATAGCTACGACAGAAATCATGGAAGTAGCTCGAGCATGCTGCGGTTATTGCCCTGACTGTATTTTTCAGATGGAGTTTCTTAGTGACGATGACTCACAAAAATTATTGCTCCAAAGAATTCAATTGGGAAATCAAAGTCCTCAACGTTTTGATCACATTTTACCTCATATTGTAAGAAAATGTGGCGGTTTGCCCCTAGCAATCATCATGGTAGCCAGTCTTATAGCAAGCCGACCTGAGAAACTAGATCAGTTGGGCTTTGTGCAGAATTCCTTTGGTTCCAATTATGGTTTGCAGGTGCATCCTACCATGGAAGGGTTTATGGGACAATTATTGAACATTAGCTTTGATACTCTTCCACATTATTTGAAGACATGTCTGCTTTATCTTAGTACATGTCCAGAGGACTACATATTCTTGAAGGATGATTTGGTGAAGCAATGGGTAGCTGAGGATTTTATATGTGCACATTTAGGGGGAGACATGGAGGAAGTTGCTAGAAGCTATTTTGACGAGCTTGTCACTATGGGACTGATCCAAGTTATGGATATCAACAACGATTATGAGCTATTGTCTTACTCAGTGCACCATATGATACTTGATCTGATTACATACAAGGCTATTGAAGAGAACTTTGTTACTGTAGTGGATTATTCTCAATCAGCAATGCTACTTCCTGATAATATTCGTCGACTGTCGCTCCACTTTGGCAGTGCAACATATGCAATTACACCAGCAAGTACCAGATTATTACAAGTTCGATCATTGTTCTTTTTTGGACTATTTAACTGCATACCTCCATTCGTGGGTTTTAAGCTTCTTCGAGTTTTAAACCTTCATGTTTGGGGTGATCTTGGAAACACGAGTTTCGATCTTACAGGAGTTTGTGAATTGTTTCGGTTGAGGTATTTGCAGGTCACATGTAATGTTACTGTGAAGTTACCAGATCAAATTGAAGCAATGAAACACTTGGAAACACTGGAAATAAATTCAAGAGTTTATGCTATTCCACCAGACATTGTTCACCTTCCGAGTCTGTTGCATCTCTGTCTTCGAGGTGGGATAAGTCTACCAAATGGGATTGGCTGCATAAGATCTCTGCGTACACTGACGTATTTTGGCCTTGGCAGTAACTCTAAAGACAACTTATGGGGCCTTGGGGAGCTGACAAACCTGCGTGATCTTCATTTCACCTATTCCACAATGCCATCTAGTGAACATTTGAAGAGAAATCTGATAGCTCTGGCCTCTTCACTAGGGAAACTTTGTAACCTCAGATCTGTCACTCTGGCTGCTGGTACGGCACGCATGGTTGGTCTCTTTGATGGCTCGAGCGACATGCCATCTGCTCCAGTATTTCTTGAGAGACTTGTGTTGTTGCCGCCCATATGCATGTTTTCCAGACTTCCCAAGTGGATTGGACAACTCCGCAAAATCTGCACTGTGAAAGTTGCTGTTAAAGAACTGCTGACTGATGATATTAATATCCTTGCAGGATTACCTTCCCTCGCAGTCCTCTCATTGTGTGTCCAGACAGCTCCTGAGAGAAGGATCATATTCGACGAAGGGGCATTCCTAATTCTCAAGTATTTCGAGTTTAGGTGTGGTGTACTTTGCCTGGCTTTCATGGCGGGAGCAATGCCCAATCTTCGGAGGCTCAATCTAGCTTTCAATACCCATTACAGGGAGAAATACAGCAATATGCTTGCCGGAATCGAGCACCTTTTATATCTCCAGGATATCACTGCACAAATTGGGGCAGCTACCGAATCGGACAGAAGGGCCGCAGAATCAGCGTTCAAGGAAGCCATTAGCAAGCATCCAATGTGCCCTAGATCTAGCATACAATGGGTAGATCCAGTTGATAAAGAATATCGTTTTTCAAAGAAGCAGCGTGTGAGACAAGAAAAAGGCCCATCAGGTGAAATACATGGGGTTCTAGAGAAAGCCACCAAACATGCTAAGCGCGGGTATGAATATTCCTTACCCTAGAAGCAATTATATGCGACTTTCCTTTTCATTCATTTCTTCTGCTCCGTTATTATCAGTAACTTTCAAACAATGATATTATTACCCAAAGACAAGAGCGCGATAGCAAATCTTTGTTAGCCATTTTCCCGTACTGCAAAATATCGCAAAGAAAGTTGCGCCAAACCAATGGTTAATGTAAGTTTCAGCACATTTCCCTTATTCTCTCATTGTGCTCTAACAGTAAATATTTTGTTATCATCAGTGAAACTTCTTACGCTGGGCTGGACAAGTTCCTCACCGTTGAGGCCTACAAAAATTCTTGTTCAAGTGTTTTTCCCCCTCAAAAGCACATCAGAATACACTTCTTTTGCATTAGACGAAGATCCACCAAAATGGTGGCAAAGCGACACAACCAAACTGAAAACACAAAAGAACAGCAAAAACGACGGCCCGACTGAACTATGTACGAAGGAAAAACCAACAGGAAAGTTTTCATTCAAGTGTTTCAGTCGGGAATAAGGCGGAGGACCCAACTTTCTTCGGTACCACTTCACCTCCATATTCGCAAAGCATTCTAGCTAGTCATCAGAATGTATCTTCTGAACGTGAAGAGCAGATGTTGCCAGACGCCATGAAACAAGAGTATCTGGATATTAACCAGTCTAATGTTATCTTCAGAAAGTTATCGGGTGAGCAGATTGCTGAAGAGACTGGTGTGCAATCTCAGTCCTCTCCTCCATCGTATCCTTCCCTCTCGCCAGCTAGGTACCTCTACGAGTTAACAGCAGTTAGATGTTTTACATCACTGTATGCTTGAAGTACTGTGATGCAAAAAAAAACTGTCTTTCCTTCCAGGCACCACAAAGGAGTGTATGATTCCAGGCTAAACTTAGCTGGACAAGCTATAGGGATGAGCTCAAACATCATCTCGAAGCAGGTATATATAATTGGCTTGGTCAGTACTAGCACATATGATCTATCGTTCTGATAATCATAGTTCCTTTTACAGGAACTTCTTGCTAAGGTTACAAAAAATGAAGAAGAGATTGTACATTTAAGAAGCCATCTTGTTGATTACTCAGTTAAGGTGATGATGTATACAAAGAACCATTAACTTATTTCCATTCACTTCGTCTACCTTTGGTATCTAATACAGTGTCCTACGTTTCTTGATAGGAAGCCCAAATACTTAATGACAAACTTGATTTAGAAAGACGCATTGCACATATGCAAAAGGCAAGTATCTATCGTATCAGGTTAAATTACTATCTCAGTGTAAAACAGACTATTCTATAACACACTGTTTTCAGGAATTTGATCAGCAGCAACTGAATTTCGTTGATTCTGCATCAGAAGCTTTATCCTACAGGCACAATTTTATTGAAGAACAAATGCATCTGACATACGCATTACAGGTAACTTGTTGTTATACCTCCTGTAAAGTTCAGAGCCAATTAACATTTTTAGATGGACAATCATGATGTACTGATATGCTTGATTTAACCTTATTGTACGTTTGGAGCCATTGAGTGAATTTTGTTTTGAAAATAACTCTAAGTTTCATAAGTAACATTAACATTAACATTTATGAAACTGAACTTCCTTTCTGCTCTGGAAAGCATCCGAACAAGTGTAACTGACTATATGTGGCCTCTGTATAAAAAAAGTAATACTAGAATCTATGTGGGAAACCACACAAAAAATAGGAGTTCTGTCCGATTCCAATAAAATAGGAGTGGTGCTTTAGTCTCTTACTCTCTTAGTCATTTTTAGAAACTTATTTTATGTGGTATAGTGTGTTTCCTTATCTTGCTTTGTTCTTTGACTAGATAGTGATGTGACACTGAATTCTACCCTTGTTACAACATAGGCGGCACATCAAGGGAGATCAATTTTTTTATCTTCTTTATTGCCTCTTCTATCGGAACATAACCTTCAGCCTTCTGTTTGCGATGCTCAATCCATTGTTAGCAGTCTGAAGGTACATACTTTCTTGTGTATGAGAATATTATGTGCTTGTTTGGACTTAATTAATCTGCAAGTTTTCACTAATTGTTCGAGTGATTGCAACTTGATCTACTCCCAAGGCGCCCATATATATACAAGGTACACGTAAGAGATATAGTAGTAAAAAAGATATGAAATGAAAATACAGGTCCCATGCAGTACAACTTTACTCCCCCCCCCCACCTACCCACCCACCCAATCTGCAAAGGTAAAGTTGTGTTGAACAAGAGGTAGTGTCTACGCGAAAAATTCATCCAAATGAATCTCAGAATGGACATATTGAAAGCAACAAAAAATTGATCTTGTACCTATGATCTGATATATGATGGGTCGTACAGTGGTAGAACCTTTTTTGTTTCTGTAAACTTGTAATGTATTAATCAAATAACACCGTTTTGGATACAATTATTCAAAGCCGATCTCGACACGCAGGCCGGAACCAAACTTTTTAACACACCACCACTCAACTCTCTAAGGCCAAATTGGCAAAGATCATGAGCGACTACATTACAATTTCTATTGATCTTTGATAAAGTAACTTGTCGATCCGGTGGCTTCTTCAACTTGAATTCCTTTGCAATCAAACATATTTCAGTTCTATCAATGCTATCTTCTTTGAACACCTCAAAAAGTGACGCGCAATCTGTTTCACTTATCAAGTTTAATTGAGAATGTGCCAGTGACAGATTGAGGCCTCCGGGCATGCAATTGCTACCCCGAAAGCTGCCGAACTCCAGCGCGTGATAAGGTCCCAGGCTGAAACAACAACACTACCATTATTTTTGCACATTACATGGGCTGCATCCTAGCCTTCCTACCTATTCTGGCCCATTTGGCCCATAAACCGATATCCTGTAGCCACCAACCTCGCTTTGTACCTCTCTATCTTTCTTTCAGGGCTTTCCTTTACAGTATAGACCCATTTACAACTGACTGCATTCTTTCCTCTAGGAAGAGTAGTCAATTCCCAAGTCTTGTTCTTCCTTAGTGCCTCCAATTCTTCTTTCATAGCTTCAAACCACTTATGATCCTGCTTGGCTGTCGTCCAATCTCTTGGAATCGTAGTTGATTGGAGAAATGCTACAAATACCTTGTATGAAGTGGATAATGCTTCATATAATACATAGTTACTGATGTTGTGTACCAAGCCATATCTATCAATTTGTATCGACTTGCCCCTTCCTTAAAGAAACAGGTAAATCCAATGAACCTGCGGTAGTGCCAGCTAAATTTTCTTTTGGCAAATCAGCCTCAACCACTTATGACTCCCCATGTTCTTCTACTTGATCTCCGTGAGTACACACTAGGTGCCTGCTCTTCATTTGGCTTTGGTCAACTACTAGCATGTGGCAAGACTTGTACAACAAGTGGTATGGACCCAACAATCAAAGGTGGTTGCTTTTGTTCTTGAACAACAGGATTAAGTGGCTGGTCAAGTCCTTCGAATATAGTACTCAAACCTGTCTTTTCACCATAAAAAGGGTTAGATTCCCAAACAGTAACATCAAGACCTACAAATGTGCGCCGCTCAGAGGGGCTCCAACATTTTTATCCGCGCTGTCCACGAGGGTAGCCAATAAAGATACACTTGACAGCTCGAGGGTCAAGTTTTGTCACCGAGGGTCTGTGGTCATGAACGATGCAAGTGCAACCAAACACCTTGGGAGGAACCACACAAACTTGTTCTCACCCTACAATGGTTCACAAGGAGATTTCATATCTATTGTTCTTGAGGGCATGTGATTAATGAGAAACGTACCAGTCATCACTGCCTCACTTCTTGGGAATTTGGTACATTCATGGTATACATCAATGATCGAGCCACTTCTAAAGTATGACGATTCATCCTCTCTATCACTCCATTTTGAGGTGGGGTGTCTAGTCAAGATGTTTGATGTAGAAAACCATGATGAGATAGGAATCCCCCAAACTTCTTGTTAATGTATTCTGTCCCCCATGATTAGAATACCATTATCTAATCTGAGCATTTGGACCTACACCTTGAACTGGGTTTTCACATATGCATAAAAATTCTGAAAACCGAGATATCACTTCATCATTATGCCTCATAAGGTACACCCAAGTCATTGGAGAATAGCACTCCATGAATGTCACAAATAAATTCATCCCATTGATAGATGAAATAGGACATGTCCACACATCACAATGTACAAGCATAAATGGGGATATACTTATGAGACCTTCCTCACGTAGGTGTTTCTAGTGTGTTTAGCATACTCACATACTTCACACTTAAGGTTGTTTGTATCAACTTCAGTCATTACATCCGGAAATACTTTACTCATTTTATCAAATGCTACATGTCCTGTTCTACAATGATGCATCATAGCAATTTTCTCCTTCTCCACCGTGCTGCAACTAATGCTGAACCTCCTAGCTTACATGAATCATCACGGTCCATGCACCAAAGGGCTCTACGCCTGGTTCCGATTCCAATCTTCCTTCCACTCACCCTACCCTATATAATAATACTATTTGTTTTCTATTTGATCAACCAATGCAATTAGAGATAGTGAATTGATAGGAAATGCAGGTATGTGTAGGATAGATGATTGGCTGAGCTGTACAATGAACAATTCCAGTTCCCTTGATTGGTTGATTTGTACCATCCGCAGTTTGAATTGTTTCTTGATGCATTTGAGAGGATGGCCTATCAGTAAAATGCAATCAGTAAAATGTTTGGAGGCTCTAGAGGCACTTTCAGTCTTACCTTCATCCGAGTAGACAAAGTGGGCAAAGTTTCCAAAGCTTGCACCAGTTCCCTTTTTCCCTTCACTCTGGCCTGCAGTGTAGACTGTCCTTGTCCTTCAATCTTTGTTGACATGTTTACTCTAGCACTCCCTTGATGGTTTGAATACCCTGCATTCCTGCCTCTAACTCCCCTGTACATTGTGACAAGCAGGTGTGTCTCCTGCCTATTCCACACATAGTATGTTGCTTTCGGTACAACTTCAACTTTCTCAACCTGTTTTAGCCTAGTTTTTTCCTGTGACATATCTGCAATAGCTTCTTCCAGTATTGACAACTAAGGAAGATGCATTAGTGCAGCCCTCCTGCCCTCAAATGCAGGATTAAGTCCCTTCAAAAAATTTATCACCCTTTTGTTCTCAATCCACTTCTTTACTGCTGTCACACATTCAGAATGAGGCAACACCAAAGGATCCGCCATGCATGTTTCAGCTCTCCCACATATGTCATCAGTATATTCCATCTTGAGCCAGATCGTGTATCTTATCTTCAGTTTGAAAGACGAGCATGAAATTTCCCTTGCATGAATACATCTTTGACAGGACATCCCATACCTCCATTGACATGGAAAGCGCTTCCACAGATGCAGCAACAACAGGTGTCAGCAACCAAGTGAGAACTAGTGAATCTGTACCATTCCATATTTTCCAGTCCTGCCCCATCTTGTCTTGAGGCTCACTACCTTTCCCAACACGTAGCCTTCTCCATCGACTTCATCCTCAAAATCAGCATCCTCCTCCTAGACCAACAGAGATAATTTTCAACCCTATCCAGCTTGATCTCATTGGGCATGAGCTCAAGCTTATATTGTAACTCCCCATGCGGGGCTGGCTTCCCTCTACCTTCCTCAGAAGATGCCCCATCTGCTGTCTTTGCAGTCAGCGAGTTGGCCAGCTTGTCAAGCAACTTGGCCACGGGCATATCCTCCGCCAACTCCACCACAACAGCGTAATTTCACCAAGAGCAACACTGACTTCAGTCTCAGGAGATCACACACCTCCCCAAACTTGCCCCTCATATAAGCTACACTACGAGCACCATCATCGCCGCCCTGGTTGTCACCGGCACCGCCACAACCGCCGTCAATGGCTCTGATACCATGTAAATGAGAGAGAGTGGCCAACTACTAATATGTTGTCTTAGTGTTTCCTTACAAACCAATCTCACTTATATACCTCCCAGGTCAAACATATAGATTGACTATGATGAAACATTTGCACCTATGGCGAAGATGAACATAATAAGGGTTATGATCTCATGTGCAACAAACTTTGAATGGCCCTTACACCAGTTGGATGTAAAAAATGTGTTCCTGCACGATGACCTACAACAACAAGTTTACATGGAGATTCCCGGGCCTAGCTTCAGCTGAAACTGAAGGTAAAGTATGCAGGCTAAAGAAGTCGCTCTACGGATTAAAATAATCTCCCAAAGCATGATTTGATCGATGTAGAAGAGTTGTGTGTCCGAGATGGGATATGGACAGTGTAATGGAGACCCACACTATATTCTATAGACACTCAACTTAGAAGATCACAATTTTAAATCACAGGAGGTTATGGAACAGAAATAACAAGGTAAAAAGGTGTTTAAGCAAAGCTTTTTAAGTCAAAGATCTTGGGCACCGTAGATACTTTCTTGGAATAGAGGTGGCAAGGTCAAAGAAAGGAATGGTTCTATCACAACGCAAGTATATCTTGGATCTTCTCACTGATACGGCGATAATGGAATGTCGTGCAACTCCAAACACCCATGTATAAAAAATCAGAAAGTAACAACCCAATCGGTTGAGCTCGTAGACAAGGAGATATCACATATGGGTGGCAAGATTGTTGTACTTGTGTCACACAGACAAGATATTGCATGTGCAGTTGGAGTAGTGAGCAAATATATGCATGAGCCATGAAGTGGACATATGGATATTGTTCATCAAATCCTAAGTTATTTAAATGGAACTCTAAGAAAGGGGATATGGTTTAAAGCAAATGGACACCTAACATTTGACGGTTACAGTTGTGATGACTCGGCAAGTTGTTTAGATGATAGAAGATAAACTTCTGGTTATTGTGTATTTGTTGGGGGGAACTTGGTAGCATGGAGGAGAAAAAACAACCTATGGTATCGAGGTCAACTACATAAGCAGAATAAAGAGTCGTGTCTCTAGGATTAAGTGAGATGCCATGGGTAATAAACCTCCTGAGTGAGTTGAAGGTCTTAAAGGCAGGACAATTGAACGTATGGTGTGATAACAAGTCAACAATCTGTATAGAAAATAATCAAGTCCAGCATGATAGGACAAAGCACATTGATATTGACAAAATTTTCAGCAAAGAGAAGCTAGATGCAGGAATAATCAAGATCAATTATGTGAGGACAGACCAACAAATTGTTGATTGTTTGACAAAAGGTTTGGCTGCCAAGGAGTGTGATCAAGCTTGTGACAAGATGGGATTAAAGATGATACTTATCTATCACCCATCTTAAGGGAGGGGGGGGGGGGTGATAGATATCAATCACCCATCTTGAGGGGGAGTGTTGGACAGTACATGGGCTGCATGATCCTATATTGAGTACAGGGGCTACATCCTATCTTGCAGCCTGTCTACCTATTCTGGCCCATGTGGCCCTATGTATGGAAACCTTAAGACAACATAATAGTAGATGGCTGCTGCCTCAAGGTTTGCCACTCCTCTCTCATCTACAATTATGGTCTCTCGGGACTGCACCCCAAGCTCCTGACAGATGTAAACTAGAGAAACTAGCATCAACCTTACATTTAACCTAGACTTCTTCTGACTTCCTCCAAGGTTCTTGTACTCCCTTCTCTTGCATCTGACTATGCTGCTTGATAAATTTTCTCCTTACCTTTTCTATTTACATTTTCATCTCCATTCTTGGTTCTTGTGTGGTAGCATGATAATTCTGTAGAAAACGGATAGAGTTGTCAACGGAAGTGTCTCCGTATCAAAAATTATGTTATTTTGTCGTGCCACACTCTCCACCAAATGAACATCATCTTTGCCTCTCATATATGTCTCTATTTTATCAAGCAATACCATAACCCAATCCCTGCTAGTAAACGTTAGTTCTTTTTCGTGTGGTAGCTCCCATAATTTAGCTAAACCTTGTCTTAGAGCATAGGCATTGCTGCATCTCATAGTTGCATGATAACCTGTCTCCTCTTCCCTTCCACAAATGCAACAAATAGGTCACACATTAGGAAGTCTCATGCTTAGCAAGATCATCAATAGCTAGTTTCCAGTGAATTTATAACTCTTGGAGGGACATTTGAGTTCCAAATGGTTTTCCACAATGCTCTATCTCCATTTGTGCTCGTACCCGAATTTAGTGCTCCGGTCTCCGGGTGCAGCATGGAACTCGACATCGGCTGTGGTGGGGGGCTGATGTGGTGTGGGTTCATGACAAAGGAGATCTTGACCAAAATTATGGAGGCTCAACGCGGTAATAGCATCGAGGCATGCAAAAAGCATGGGACACAATGACGAGGGAAGTAGTTGTCAGAATGTGGGTTGACAGGGATGTGGGGGTGCTCAAATAGTGTTTGCGAGTAATAGGTTCAATTGGTTTACTCAGTCTGTCAAGTCCGGGGGTGTTGAAGCAGTGTTGGTGAGTAATAGGTTCAAGTTGGTGACTCGGTCTAGCGAGACTGATGTCAGGTGCGCGCGGGGGGGGGGGGGGGGGGGGGGTGTTGAAACAATGTTGGCGAGTAATAGGTTCAAGTTGGTGACTCGGTCTATCGAGACTAATGTCAGGGGATAGACATACATGAGTTCGCCATGGGTAATCTGCAGAAGTGTCTGGAATGTCGAAGGCTTAGAAAGTACATGGTCGTATATTTTGAAGTGTTAAGTGTATATTTCAAAGTGCGGGTGACAAGATGCAAAAGAAGGTGGACTGCTATAGCCGTGTGACATGTAGAAGAATATCCGGAAAAGATGAGATAACTGTGAATTTGACTCAAGGTGACTAAGATCCAGCAACGATGAAATTCCTTCAAGTTGGACATTGCAAAATAAACTACACTGAACATATAGTTCTGATATGTAGTAGATAATAGTGAGTTGTTCATTTTCATGGAGATCTGTGGTTGGTGTGTGATGGTGTTGAACAAATACTCCGAGAAGGTGGAAGCACAAATAAGAGAAAAGGAGAACTTAATTTCGCATGAGTATTAACTCTGATGAATGAAAGAAGGAATTACAGTTGCTGGTGGAGTCTAGAAGTAGTGGTTGAAGTAATGGACGACCACTCAAGTCCGGTTTGGCAAGGTGGAGTTTTGACCATTGACAAATTCAAGATGCTGGAGAATATTTGGCAAGGTGGAATCTGGTGAGATGGTATTGAATATCACATATTAATTTTGTTGAGGTTTCGACTCAGAGTTGTAATAGATGTGGATATGGTACAATTAGTTTCTGGGTCGGACCCAGAGAGCAGGCGTGTTCAGTGAACCTCGTTAACTAATCTCGGTATTGTCATTATGCAGTGATTGCTTGATCCTCCGTATATCATTGTGAGCCTACGACGATAATAATTTCATTCTGTTTATTATCGGTATAATCACATTGATTTTCTTTTGCTCATTGTGTCATTATCTTAGGAATAATCAACCAGAACAGAAGTAGATTTACTTCTGCAAACAACTTCTACAGCTCCTTTTGTTCATTGCGTTGTTGAAGAGACCCTATATTTTATAAATTTATATCGAGACTGTATTTTGTTGTAGGTTTTGTTTGGGCATTTGCAAGAGAAACTCATTATAACTGAGGTGAGTTACAGTGAGCTTTGGTTGTAGTTCGCTCCTTATACAGTAGCCATTCTTATGCTTTACAGCTTAGTGCTGTTACTTTCTCACGTAACTTCGAATTTTCCTTGTGTGCAAACTTGGACGTTGTAGGACAAACTCAAGGAATCACAGAACCAAATTACTCCACCTTGGCGTGCTAAATCCTCAGAGAATGTAAGTGGTCACGTACAGTCAGCATCTCAACCTCCTGGAAATGCTTTGGTTTCTTTTGTACGACTTTACACTGCTATGTCCTTTACACTTTGGATGCATACGTATCCTTCCTAACTTGCCATATTTCAGAGCCAACCCAGCGTTAGAAATATACAGGCTCGGGATTTATCGTCAGATGAGAAGCGTCAGGTCATCCCCACCGAGGTAGCTGCAACAAATACAGAGCATGACAATGTCGGAAGGACCACTCCTCCAAGCAGGTTATTATTGTTCTATTAAGACCTCGACATGACAATGTCGAAAGGACCTCTCCTTCCTATATTTATAGTTTCTATCTCTATTGTCCATAATACATGTTCCCTGTTTGCTGATCTATCTTTTTACCTTTGTTAGTCTGTAATTTTGAACGTGTTTTTTTACAGTACTTTTTTCCTATTAGCACCTTTTGCTAAGCATGACCCCTGTGTGAAACTACAAATTTTTAAGTTCTAAACTAAAGATATTTGCAGTATCTAAAAACCGTGTATGCCTGAAATTAAATATGTTTGTTTCAAACTTTCACCACTGAAGAAGTGAAATAGAGCATCCGAATTATTGCTTAAGCCCACCGGTTAGCAAATATTGGAACTCTATATATGTCATTGAAACACCAGTTTGGCCATGGTCTACACCAAGGTCAGGCATGCCATTCTCTTTATTTTTTGTAAATTGTTCACAGTTTAACTTGTGTTCCTGCAAAGATTTTGATACTCAAAAATTCAATTATACGGATTGACAAAGTTGGTTGTCCTGTGTTCTTTATCCAGCAGACAAATTACCAAGGATGTTACAGTGCAAGGAACTGAGCGTGATTGCCGTGATGTACGATTTAACTTCGAATCCAAGGATCAAAATGCAACATTCAAAGACCCTCTCAGGAGTGATGCATCAGAAAATCTTGAGGGAGCTGAAACCAAAATTTCACAAAAACCTCCTGCAGGGTGGGATCCCGAAGGTCCACCTAATTCGGCATCTGGCATTGATGACGAAAATCTTGGTACTTTGATTGAGGAATCCAGTTCTTCCTCCTCTCAAGGTGTTAAATATGTGCATTTTTGCGATTTCCTTCTCCTTTTTTCTTCAGTTCTGATGGTAAAAACTATTTTTGATGAAAATGCAGCTTCCGAGGATGACCCATTGCCAGCTATAGATGGGCTAAGAATCACAGGTGAAGCTTTTCCTGGAAGAGAACTTCAAGCGAGTGGGTTTTCCATCAACGGGACCACAAGTTGTATTTTTGAGGTGCGGTTTATAGTTGTGGTTCAACACGTTCTCATATTCTATCAAATTTTTGTCCTTCTGAACTTATTATTCAGTTAACTACAATTTAAATGTTTGCAAAAAATGTTATGCAAGCAGTGGGTACGCCATCTGGAAGATGGATCAGTAAATTTTATAGAAGGTATTATGTTTTCACCTGCTTATTGGTGTCTTTTTAAAATTTATTTCGTGTACTATGAGAAAATTTAAATTAGCATTGTCGTTGCCTGATGTAGGTGCTAACCAGCCATCATATTTAGTTACCGCTGACGATGTGGACTGTTTACTAGTCCTAGAGATCCAGCCTCTAGGCGAAGACCCAAAAAGAAAGGTAAATCCTCTCCCCTGATCATTCATAAGTGGAACTTTGTGTCCTTTTGCACACTGGAACCAATAGATTTGTCTGATTTTGTTCACAGAGCAGATCATAGGTCGAGAACTATATTCTGTACTATACGCGTTTGATAATTTGTCTTAACCCTGTATCCATTAATCAATTAGTTAGGCATTCATACACAGTTGTCTGTTTGGAAGCTATATAAACATGTTGATATATAACTCTATCTGAAGATTTTTTGCTCGTTTTGTAGGGTGAGATCGTGAAGTTTTATGCTAATGAACAGAGAAAAATTACTTGCGGTGAGTTTGATGAGAAGATATCTGTATCTTCTGTAGATAGAATGAGCTTTTGCATGCCTGCTGTGTTTTTATTTATGAAGTATCTGAGCTCCATGCAACCCTAAGATTTCCTAGAATAATGCTAGATCTTTTTTTTTTGAGGAAAGGATCCGATTCATAATTCAGAATACACAGAAAACTTACAAGAAGGTCCAAACAAGAAAAGAAAACACAAAAGGACCCTGCAAATTGCACTAAGCACCCTGAGCATCCTGGAAAACTTCAATCGGATCCAAACGCCGGCGCCCAAGATCCTAGCCACCACCGCCGTCGCCGTACCTCCAACCACCGGGGAGAGAGCGCCGCCAAACTATGAAGGAGGCCGCAGAAGTCGTCCGCCGCTGCGCGACGGCACCTAGCCGCGTTGAACGCGCACGGCCACAACGCCTTCTCCCCAGCACCACCGAGCTTCCAGCCGACGCGGCAACGCCAAGGCCAGCCACCACGAACGCCCACCCACCTCCATCCACCGCTCCCCTCGCCGCCACGGCCGGCCGGAGCAAAGAGAAGGAAGGAGACCACCAGCACCTGCACCAACAAAAATGGAGCTCCCAGCTGCACCTACCTCTCCCCTCGCCGCCACGGCCGGTTGGAGAAACAGAAGCAGAAAGAAGCACCAGACGCAACACCTTCACGGCCTCCCCGGCGACGAAAACGCCGCCGGAACGGGGAAAGGAGGGGAAGGACCTCTCCTCACACACCGACGCCATCGCCACCGTCCTCGACGCCGTCGGCCAGGCACGCACACCTAAAGAACCTATCTACATGCACGGCGAGCTACCGGAGCTCCCCCACATCGCAGTGCCTTAAAGGCAGCCGGAGGCGGAGGAGAGCGGCGAAGATCACCGGCGGAAGCGAGGAACTTCGAGTCGCCTCTGGGTTCGCCTCTCTGCACTGTAGCGAGGCTTATCCCTTGGAGAGCCCCGTTGATAGCTACGAAAGTGATAGAATAATGCTAGATCTGTGCTGGTTCTTCCTAAGAACAACAACAGTAAACTATTATTACTTGATACTTAACTCTGCAATAAAAAGAGTGCATCGTTTTGATACAGAGGCAAGGGCTACGCTCCTCATTTCGAAAAAAAAACAGTAAAATATTAGAACCATGTCCCTGAGTACATTATCATTATTCGTGCAGATCCTGAAATGAAGGAGCTTATCAAGAACATTCTTTCCATCGGGCATGTGTCTTATGAAGTTCTACTACCTGTATGCTCTCTTTCTCTAGTGGCTTGCCAGAGGCTCGAAGTATTCCCGCTGCACTTTTTAATGGCTTATAACCATCCAAACAATAATTTTGCAGGTTAAATATATAGATATGTGGGAACCTGCCGTATTGTCAATAAAGAGGGAAGGCTACAGGATTAAGTATACTGGAAAGGGTGGTGTTGTTATTACGGAGAAATTCCATCAAGCTATGTCTGTATGGTTCCAAAATCATTATCCTCAAAATAATTTCGTTCTTGCTTCTGATTATACTTCTCCTAGCCACAAAAAAGTGTGGTTTCTTTGATAAAATCTCTTAACAGTATATTTGTAGTTCACGTATTCAGATTGGCAGCATGGACTTTATGTTAGCACATTTTCATAAAAGGATACTTGTGTATGGTATATAGTCTTAGACATTTAGTAGGTTGCTCCAATATAATAAAACAACGGATTAAATTTACAGGACCAGAACAGCAAAACATAACAGTTGTTTTGACTGGGATAGTAATGTGTGTGTTAGTTTCACTTTGCGGATTTTTTGCTTTTTAGTTCTTAAACATTGAACTGAATTTTTCATTGCATTCCTTGTTCAGCATGTATATATTAATATACAGGCGACAACTAATCTTGTTCCGTGTTTACAGATCAGTATCCCATATGGCCGTCCTAAGGAATTTTCAATCAAGTCTGCCGATGGTGCTGAGTATTATCTCAAGCCTGCAGAAAGCTCCCCGTGAGTTTCACTGCTTTGAAATTTGGTGCATTTGTGTGGATTGGTCCATTGAATTACATTTAGTGGTTGTGCATCATGTAAACACAAAACGTTAGTGTCACAAGAACAACAGTCACAGTTTGTTCTTGCCTTTGCATATTATCTTTTACGAACAATGAACTAAGGGTCTGAGATAGCGTTGTTGCATCTTGTTAGGTACTAAGTGATGGTTATTTTGTTTTTGCAGATCACGTGATTGCATTACTCTGATATTGAAGCTGTTCCAAATGAAGGTATAGACGCTTTGTCTTTTTCTGAACAGGCTTTGATTTGTGTCTGCTAGCTATGCTAAATTAACACAGTTGGAGGTTGAAGATTGCATTTTTTCGTAGGGTTTGATGATACTTCCTCCGTTTTTTAATATAAGATGTTTTAGGTGTTACACATATTGTTTATATGCACACTAAAATGAGTGAACATGCACACAAAAATGTGTCTACATACATTTGTGTGCATGTGAATGTGGACAAAATCTAAAACATCTTATATTAAAAAACGGAGGGAGTAGTACGTAGTCAGGCATAGTTGTTTGTTGGTTTGCGCGGCATGATGGAATGAAATGAAGAAGCTGATGTTTTCTCTTGCAGGCTGTTCAGAGGAGTAAAAGAAGGAAAAAGTCTGGGGGCAGGCGTACACGTCCGCGGCGTCCGCTGCATTCGCCTAAACAAGTCTACATGTCCGCGGAGCTCCGCCGGCCACATGCAGACATTGCACTAGCTACTCCGTAGCTAGCTAGTTTGTATGTATACACACTGCTATGTCCTTGTACTGAGTTGTTACGAGCATGTTCAGACGTGACCAAATGTCATTTTCAGAGCTAATTTGGAGAGTCTATATTCCCTATTATTCCATATTACAAGGCATTGAACATACTTGTTCAAACCATGAATTTTGTTTTTTCAGCTCAGCTAGGAACAAGCAAATGAGGCTTTGCTAATTTCTAAGATGAACTTTGCTAATTGTTCGATCATTATTCTCCAAAAAAGATTTTTCGATGTTGCTGCACTGAATCAATTATAAGATGCAGTACGTTTTTTCTCTTCCTTTCCTTCTCCACCTTTCTATTCTAAAATCAACACAAAGAGAGAAAATCAACCATAAAGTAGAGAAAAGTTTATTAGGAGCATGAACAAAAGAGGGAAAACAGTAGCATACCTCTTTCTTTTGAAGCAGTGGCATAAAAAAACCTGTGGTTTTTCTTACCTTTTTTGATGCCTAGTCTGCACAACGATATCAAGGTGGTTTAGCGCTTCTTGCTGCTCTAAGAAACTTTGTGATTAGATGTTCCGGCTTACACCTACACCGTTAACGGGCATGATTACACCATGTCATTTGTGAAACTATAACCAATCATGTAGGTAACAAAATATTTCAATTTGCCGCTATGCAATTGCATTACCACGATACAGGGTCTGATATTTTTTACAATTCAATGCTGTACACGATTTACTTTTGTAGGCAGTGCAGCTTAACTCTAGTTTTTCATTTAAATGAAGGTTGGTCATTCTATTGGTGCGTACATAGGTCTAAAAATGTTCAAAAGACTCCAGAAAAAGGTGCAGGAGCATTACCCCTCCTTTCCTGAAGTATGTACTTCCTGGTTCACCTTTTTTAACTCTTCTGGACAGGAAAACTTTTTTGTGGGACTATATCCATTTCTGTCGTTAAATAAAAATTCTACAAAGCAAGCAACAATTGGATATATTGCAAGGTACGAAACCTCCTGGGAGACAATTGTTTTCTTACTCATATTTATCAACCACCACAGTAGTACCTTGTCGCTATTTTGCAGAAACTTTTATCTAATTCAAATAAGGATATGTGTTTGCATGACAGCATGAATATTGATAGTCAAGTCAAGTGATAAGAAAAATCTACAACAGCTTCTCTATGTAGCGAGCACCCACATAGATGGCTACATAGTTGGCATACAAATGAATAACCGAATATGGATATCTGTTTGTAATTTTCATTTCGTAGGGAGTTAATGAGTACCTAGCTTTGGAGCTGCAGTCTTCAAGTAGTTATCTTGTCCATTGGCAAATGAACATTTCCGTTTTTTCTGAAGTTTGTCTTCTCAAATGGACACTTCAGGTCATCCCTCCTCAGTAAAGGGGTTGCTTGCGTCTTTTATTGGATCATTCCAACCTTTGGTTACAAGGAGCATCGTGAGAAGGTTCCTTGGATCTTCTTGGTCTGCCTCAGCTGTTGACGCTGGTTGTAGCCATCTCTTGCAGGTGAGTTTGAACTTAAGCAACCCACTAGGCCTGTAATGTTTCACTGGTCTGAAATGTATGGAGGCATTTGCTAATTTTTCTCACGAATCGTGCAGTACCACACAATACAGAATGTGCTTTTCATGGCAAAGACGGAATTCCTAAACGTAATTCATAACATTTGTCAATGCTAAATTCAACTGTACTATCAGTCACAGTAGTACTAGTACAGCGTTCCATCACAATTCACAACATTGCCAGAGCTTCTTCCTATTTTACTTGCTTACCAGTGAGGTCTTGACCATGTTACTGTGCTTCAGCTTCATGAAGAACCTGAGAGAAAGAAGGTCACACACATGGCTACTGCTGCACGGAGGCTGGATCCTTCTGGGTTGTAGACTACGTCGCGAACTTGATTAAAAACCAAAATGATCACCCCGGAGATACCTGATTGCACACAATTATCTTATTTGGAATAAGTAATACAGGAGTGTCATGTTGGATCCATTCAAAGGATCAATGATCTCAAAAGTCATATACTGAATACTAGTATCTCTCTCTCTCTCTTGGGGCAGGTTAAACCGGTCAGTTTGGCTCACTTATCATGATATCATTCTTAATGTGTCTCTGGTATGATTATTTCCATGACGCTAAAGTAATTAACTAATATATTCGACGAAAGACTCAAAGATCAAACTCAAAGTAATACTAGTAGTGAGCGTATCTAGTTGAGTTCAAGTACTAGCAACCAAACCATTGTAGAACGACAACTCCATACAGCTTAGTAGTTTTGAAAATACACCACCAGAATGAACCACATTAATCATACTTTGCAAAATCTCCACCCGAGGAGAAAAGCAAGCACCCAAGATCAAACATTTCAGGAAACATTCTGTCACAATTTCAGGAAGCATCAGCATAGTTCTTAATAACCACTAGAAAAGTTTGTTTTTACATGACAAGGAAGGTACAGATCAACAAAGAAAACGACTAGCTAACTAACTCACACAGATCAATGTCGACCGCTTGCACCTGACCTACAAACCATCCAATTCCATGTTTGCCCATGTGTTGGGTCTTTCTGATTCAGCATATAGGCAAACGACATGATGTAATAAAAGCAAGACAAGCAGACTGCCATCTAGCTAGAGGATCCCATCCTACATATGCATAATACATTAATACTACTACTTCAAGTCTTAGAATCACATTTCATCCTCTACCAGTTCCTCTTCTTGTCCTTCTTTTGATCGGACACAAGCTTGGCAATTAGCTCTTTCAAAACAGAGGGATACGTCATGCTCATATGCTCCCAGCCATCTGTCGCCATTACTTTATCCAAACATTTAGGAGACTGGACTTGGATAAACTTGAAGCATGTCTCCTTCAATCTGTGACAGTGGTGCTGCTCAGCTAGAGCAAGAGTGGACGCCACCGAGCTCACACGAATGTGCTCGGACAACTGCTTTCCACATAAGAACTTGAGCCGTTGGAGATCGTATCTGTCTGCTGCCACAAGCAAGTCTTGCAGCCATTGAAGCCACATTACATCATCTTCATGTTCGTCTTCCTCATCCTGCCCTTCTTCCTCTTCTTGACCTTCTTCCTCCTCCATGTAATTGTCCCTGTCCATCTCAGGGAATGAATCTGTATAGACAAACTTAAGCAAAGCCGCAAACACTTTTGCTCTCATGTCTTTGATTTGTATGGCGTTGGACGTAGTGCCCTCCGTCATGGGGCCGGTGTGCAGCGAACGTCTCGCCGCTGACCTCAAATGTCACATCAGCACCCACCTTATTTTGAAGGAGATAGTCGAAATGCTGGTGTATCTCAGACATGCTGCCATCGGCATCATGGGTGTTGAAATCCTTGCAAACCATAATGTCACACCGTATGGTGAAACAATCATCCCTTAGATGAGCTGATCGGTCAAGGGCATATCTACTAATAAAATTCACGGAGCCACAATAACCATTGCCTCCGTCAGAACGTTCACCGTCAATGAACCTGTATGTTTTAGTTGCAAAAATTTCCTTTGGCTTTTGCTTCTCAACCTGGTCGACGAAGCTAAACTGAAACTTCGCCTCTACAAACTCTTCATCATCGCCGATGTTTAAGCGAAGATCGAGACTGGTGAAGTCGGCATCATCGTGCTCATCACCGTTAGGGTAGTAAACGATGATCCATTCATGGCCTTAACCGTGAAAAACTCGGAGCTGATATCGTTTCCGTTGGTTATCTCTTTTACGGTACGTAAGTAGCCATTGACCACAAGTAGGTGGTACCCGCTGTCCGTGCCGATGTCAACGGTTGACGTGGTGCACCGCTTTGCGTCGGTGATGACAGATACGCCGGCGAACGTTCACATGATGAGAATCTGCAGTTCGGTCCAAAATCCAGTCAGCATTCACATTCCAAGATTGGGAGCTGAGATAGATGGGCTGAGGGGGCAAACCTGGTCACCTCCCGCTGCTTGAACCGGCGGCCTCACAGAGACGTCGCTTCTCCCCGGAAACAGCCTGGGGATTTCGTCGAGAGTTAAGGCACGGTTGTCAAAAAGAATCCATGTCATTTTTGTTTGTACTAGCATAACTTTGATGACACGATACTACAGATCAGGAGAATGGCAGCAAATATCTATAAAATTTGCACATCGCATAACTTTCTTTATACAGTATTACAATACTACAAATCACTAGCAGTGGAATATACAGCGCTAAGCTAGCTCGGCTCACAGTGGAGATGTATAGCAAAAAAATAAAAAATAAACACCGAACGGAAGGTGGGCAGCTCACCGGGGAGAGCAGCAAGGTCGGGCTGTGCGCTCGCCCGGCGGGAGGAGGCGGCGAGGTCGCTGCAGCGGATTCCGGCTGCAAGAGGCGGAGATCCGGCGGCCGGACGAAGACGAAGCTCCTGGAGTACGGCGGCGGCTCGTCGGCCTGGGCATTTCACCCGGAGTTAGGTCTTTGTAGCTTTATTCGGTACCACGTTGGCTGGGCCTTTGAAGGCCCACGAGCCCATTGCTCACGACAGTGCACTGTTTGGGCCACTGTATTATTTTGTGATATTCACTCGGAAAAGTCTTGTGATCATCCGGGGGATCGCAGATAAAGAAAATCGCCGTGTGTCCCCCTCTCCTCCCCTTGAGAGGCGTCTCGTTTCTTCTTTCCTCGTCTCCGGCTCGCTCCTCTCGCTTCGCCGCCGGCGTTGCCGGTAGGTGCGGTGGAGGATGCGCAGCTCGGGTTGTTTTTAGTAGTGGTAGGAGTAGATCTAGGGTTCGTGTCTGGTTTTATCCAGTTTTCGTGGCGTATGCCCGTTTCTTCTTCTGCTTCCTTCTTCTTTGTGGCTGGTTTCCGGCGACCTGCAGCGACGGCGGAGCCAGACCTCTCTCTTTCTGTGGCCCGGATCCATGGAGGATCCCTCGCAGAGTTGGAGATGGTCAAAGTCATCTCTTGGTCAATAAAATCGCTTGCTGTTTCATCTGCTCTGCAGATCTTGAGAGGATTTGGTGCCTTCTTCCTCTGGCTGGCCGTGGCGGCGAGGGGTGGAAGGAGTGGTGCTGTTCTTCTTCGAGCTTGGCGGAGTGGATCTTGCGGCTTCCTCTCTCCTGGAGCGCCGGGGAGGTCGTGGAGGTTTGGCTGGTGCTCTGCTTCTTTCTTGCTTCTCCGGCCGGCCGTGGTGGCGTGGGGAGAGGTAAGTGGAAGCTGGGGTTCTGGCTTTTGTTGCTGGTGATGCGGCTGGTCTTCTTCTCCGAGGTTTCTGCTCCGGCCGGCCGTGGTGGCGAGGGGAGCATCCAGGTGAAGATGGGTTGTGCTGGCGGTGGTTCTGGGCGATGCGGAGGCGGCTGGGTGTTGGGCGGTGTCGGAAAGAAGGTGCTTGGGCCGAGCTCGTTCATCGATACTAAATTCCGGCGCAGAGCGGCGGATGGCTCCTGCGGTCCTCTACAATGGTGGTGGTGCTTCCTTCCCGGCGGACGGCGGTACGGCGACTCCGGCGTCGACCAGAAGTTTGGGGCGAGGCGGTGGCAGGATCTGATCGCGTTTCTTCAGAGTGCTCAGGGTGCGTTGTGCAATTTGCAGGGGTCCTTTTGTATTTCCTTTCTTTTCTTGGACTTTTTTGTAAGTTGTACTGTGTGCTCTGTATTATGAATCGGATCCTTTCCTCAAAAAAAAAAAAAATCCGGGGGATCGCACGCGACGCGTCCCCCGGGTCGTACGAGCTACGCGTGTCCTCTTGTGTCGGGAAAAAATCTTGCCGCGGGGCCACACCACGTCTTCGTCCTCATCTCCCCCGTGTATTACTTTTCCTATTCCCCACAGCTCTCGTAACCTCTCGAGTTTCCGCCGCCGCGCCTGGTGGACTTTCGCCGCCGCCCTCCGGTAGGCTACCGCGCGCCGCGCCCCTAGCTCCGGTGAGCTGCCGCCGTCGCGCTCCCCCATGCCTCGCCGTCATGGGCGTCACCTCCGCGGCCGGCAAAAATCCGGCGAGCTGGCGCTGCCCGCCGGTGCGCTTTCTCTCCAGCGCCCGAGCCTTCATCCGCTCTCGTTCCTCTCCCCTCTCCCTCCGCCCGCCAAGGCTCTGGGCGAGCTCGACCTCGTCTCGTCGACCAGCTGCCATGGCACGGCGGCGTTGTTGTCGTGGTGGTGGCGTGGTGCTCCCATGGCGCGGAGGCGCTACAGCCGTCGTGGTGGTGGCGTGGTGCTCCCATGGCGCGGAGGCGCTACAGCCGTCGTGGTGGTGGCGTGGTGCTCCCATGGCGCGGAGGCGCTGCAACCATCGTGGTGGCGCGGTGCTCTGGCATGCAGGTGCTCTTGAGGGAGGCACCCGACTGCGCCCGGGGTTGCTACCGACGGCGGCCAGAGATGCTACCGATGTCGGCCGGCGTTTGCTACCTACGGCGTCCGGAGATGCTACCGACGGTGGCCGGCGTTGCTACCGACGGCTGCCAGAGATGCTACCGATGGCGGCCGGCGTTCATAGCTACGGCGGCCGGAGATGCTACCCACGGCGGCAGGCGTTGCTACCTACCGTGGCCGGAGATGCTACCGGACGACGCGCTACGTCGCTATGGACGGCGGCCTACGTTGCTACCGACGGCGGCCGGCGTTGCTGCCGACGCTGGCCGGAGATGCTACCAACGGTGTGCGGTGTTGCTACCGTCCGCTGGCAGCGTTGCTACAAAGGAACGGTGGTGTTGCTACCGTCCGCCGGCGGCTTTGCTACAAAGGAACGGCGGCGTTGCTACGGGCGGCGACCGGCGTTGCTCCCGTCCGCCGGCGGCTTTGCTACAAAGGAACGGCGGTGTTGCTACCGTCCGCCGACGGTGTTGCTACGGAAGGCGGCCGGAGTTACTATCGTCCGTCGGCGGCGGCTGACGTTGATGCGGGCGGCCTCCCGTGTTGCTACAGTCCGCCGGCTGCAGCCAGCACCCGACGTCGGATGGTGCTGCAACAGGAAGCCGGCGGTGCTACCGTCCACAAGCGGCGTCTTCTTCAGCAACAGCGTCTTCCCCGGCGACGGCGTATTTCTCCGGCGACGGGGACAGGATAGGTTCTACCATGGGCGTATGGTGTGCTACCTTGAGCGAAGCGCGGGACCGATTTGCTACATACTCGTTATTTTTTTTGCTATAATAGTTGTTATCGGAACGCTATAATTATATATCTTTTTTGCTACAATGTCTCTGGTCAGGTTTTCCGGTGAAACTCTCCGGCGAGGTCTTATTTTTGGTACATTAGCTTATTTTTTCTGCTACCACCGTTTACATGGTTTGCTACAATAGGTTAAATATTTTTGCTACGAGGTCTCCGGCGAGATTTTTTACTACCGTAGCAAAAGCGGGATTTTTTGGGCTATTTCCGGACCGAATTTTTTTTGCTACATGTAGCAAAAAATGAGACTTTTTTTTGCTACCGTAGCAAAACGGGCTCTGGGGCTATTTTTTGACCGAAAAGTTTTTGCTACATGTAGTAAAAATCGGGATATTTTTTTGCTACCGTAGCAAAAGCGGGATTGTGAACAGAAAGAGAGGACACGTGGTTGGTGGGGGACCCGGAGGTTTGGAAGCTCGGATCCCCCGGGGACGCCTAGTATCCTCCTATTCACTCCCGGTAGATAGTAGATGTACACACTGAAAAACACATGTACTTTACCTCTTTTTTTTTGCTGCCAACTGCCAATCAATGCAACAGAAAACATTATTATACTTTAGTGAAGGGTAAAACTTAAATAACAGCAAGCAGTACTTTAGTATAGTAATGAAAAGTTCTGTAAAAAAAATAAAAGAAACCCAACGTTGGCACATATAGCCCTAGCACCATCTAGCATCTCTAGTTGTTAATAGATTCTCATTTTTCTTTGAACGCGTGTTGTTTTTTGGCGTATTGCGACCCTGGGTTGGGCGTGTTATTTTTCTATAGGGCTTTGTCCTGTTTATTCACGCTTTATATATGGACGGGCCTCTCGCTTGAATTACTTTTTTTTAAAAGATGTAGCAATTGCTGGCTTTTCATTTATAGAAAGTAGAATATTTACAAGGTGACCCAAGGGTCAATGCATAACTGAAAAGAAATGCAGAGAAAGAAAAACTTCCAACAGCCAAGAGGCAATGAGAGCTCGATGTTCAGGGAGGTTCCCACATCAGCTTCCTAAGTTTTTTGGCGCCAACAAAGGCCCACTCACGTGCCTCGTCCCTTATGAATTGGACGATGACATCCATGTTGCGACGTTGATCTCTGAAAATGCGGTTGTTTCGTTCACCCCAAATCGAGTGGCATATGACGATTATTAGGGTTTGTACCCCTCCTCGCAGCGTCGGGGCCGTGGCGTCAATCATGGCAAGCCAAGCATCTGTGATGGATGTTGAGCTCTGCCAGGTTGTCGGATCTAGGGCTTGGCAACCCCTCCACCTGGAGACCTTGCGCCAAATCTCCTGCGTGACCCGGCACTCCATGAACAAGTGCTTTGATGTTTCCAAGTTCCTCATGCAGAGAGGGCAAAACTAGCCGTTTGGCCACCGACGGCGCATCAGCCGATCCGCGCACCAAAGTCTGTCCTGCAGCAGCAACCACGCGAACATCTTGCATCGCGGCGGCGCCCATGGTTTCCAGACAAGTTTCGGAACCTCGCTGCGCATGTGTCCTTCGAACTGCAGCCGATATGCAGAGCGAGCTGAATAGCACCTGTCTGCAGTCGCTAACTAGGTGATGGTGTCCTACGTCTCGTCCTGTAGGACGATGTTGGCTCTGTCTATTTCATTCCAGAGTCAGAGGAATTCTTGTATGATGTCCGTGGTGAGGTTGTGGCTGAGGTCTCGCACCCATGCGTGTCCTCCCAGCGCCGCCGCCACCGTTCTGTTCTTCCGCCTAGCATGTGCGAACAGTCCGGAAAAACGGGTGCAGAGCGCGGATGCCCCCAATGATACGTCTCGAACGTATCTATAATTTTTGATGTTACATGATTATTTTATACATATTGCTACATGTTTTACATACACTTCACACCATTATTATGCATTTTCTGGAACTAGCCTATTAACAAGATGCCACGGTGCCAGTTTCTGTTTATTATGTCTGTGCATTGCAGAAAAGGTCAAAAAACCGAAGTGTTCAGAAAAATACTGAAAATTTCCATAAATTCTATTTCGCCAGAAGACTCCATGGGCCAGAAGGACAAGTCCTGGGGAGGCCCATGGCCTCGACGCCATGCCTGGGCGCGGTCAGGAGGAGGTGGCGCCGAGGGGTGGCGTGGTCGCCTCGTGCACCGCCTCGCGTTGCCTCTTCGCCTATAAAGACCCTCCTGACCTAAAACTCCGAGGAACCTCGACGATTTCTCCAGAAAAGCTCCGTAGCGCCGCCGCCACCAAAAATCCTAATTCGGGGGACATAAGTCTCTGTTTCGGCACCCTACCGGGACGGGGAAGTGCCCCCGGAGCCATCTCCATCGACGCCACCGCCTCCATCATCGCCGTTGCTGCCTCCCATGATGAGGAGGGAGTAGTTCTCCATTGAGGCTGAGGGTACTACCGATAGCTATGTGGTTCATCTCTCTCTCCCATGGTGTGATCTTATTGTGATCATGAGCATTGTAATCTAGTTGAATCTATAGATGTTTCCCCTTCATTGTTATAGTTATGCTACTTAAGTGGTTCTATCATTATGATCTTCGAAGTCACGTGACAACATGTTATCAAGGTGATAGTGTGGGTGATGTGTGTGGCTCTATTAATAAGATTAGAGGGATATTTACCATGAGTTGTTCTTGTGTTGGATGTCACTATAAAATTGTGGTGTGTGTGTACTACTTTAGGATGCTCATAGTGACAGCGTGGGGTGTCCTAGATGTGGATCATACAAACTTTAAGGTGTGTTTTTATAGCCCTACACGATGGTCTTGGTGTTCTATGAAATTGTGGTGTTTGTTTACTCAGATTTTAAGGTGTGCTTTTATAGCCCTACGCAGTAGATTGGTATTTCTATCCAACGAGAGAATAGTTCATATTAGCATAGTAAAGAGGAAGTATTTATGTGTTCAGTTATATTACTATAGTTGAGAGTGTCCACTAGTGAAAGTACGATCCCTAGGCCTTGTTTCCAAGCATTGAAAAACCGTTTACTCTCAGTTCTGCTGCATGTTTGCTCGCTGCCATTTTTACTACAGATTGCAATTACCACCTGTTATTATCTATATCACTTGTATGTTGATATCTCTTCGCCGAACTAGTGCACCTATACATCTGACAAGTGTATTAGGTGTGTTGGGGACACAAGAGACTTCTTGTATCTTAATTGCAGGGTTGCTTGAGAGAGATATCTTTGACCTCTATCTCCCTGAGTTCGATATAACTTGAGTTATTCACTTAAGCGAAACTTGCTACTGTTCTACAAACCTCTGCACTTGGAGGCCCAACACTGTCTACAAGAATAGAAGCGTGCATAGACATCAAGCTCTTTTCTGGCGCCGCTGCCGGGGAGGTAAGGTAAAAGGTACTCACGTCCTCCGTCTACTAAGCTATTTTCTAGCACTGTTGCCGGCGTGTGAGTGCTCGAAGGTATTTCCTTTAGATCCTGCAGTTTTATCTTTCTGTTTCTTGTTTTTATTTCACTAGTTAGGCTTAATGGAAAACAAAAAAATTAGAGAGCTTTATGAAATTTATCTTGAGTTGGGACATGATGTGTTTGAAGAGAAAATTAAAAAACTTATGGAAATTTGTTTGCATAATAGTGGTAACAATGTTATTACTATAAATTCTTTGAACACCATTATTGCTAATGCTATGAAAAAGTCTAAGCTTGGGGAAGCTGGTTTTGATGAATATGATATTTTCAGTCCCCCAAGTTTTGAGGAGAAAATTTTCTTTGATGATACTTTGCCTCCAATTTATGATGATTATAATGATAGTGGTTTTTTGGTGCCACCTACTATGGAGGATAAAGTTTATTATGATTATAATATGCCTGCAATTTATGATGATTATAATGATGACTGTGATAGTATTACTCCCACTATTACTAATATAATTAATTATGCTTATGTGGAGAGTAATGATACTTTTATGCATGTGGATCATGATAAGAATGCTTTATGTGATAACTATATTGTTAATTTTGTTCATGATGCTACTGAAAATTATTATGAGAGAGGAAAATATGGTTGTAGAAATTTTCATGTTACTAAAACACCTCTCTTTATGACGAAGGTTTTGAGCTTTCTCTTGATTTGCTTTTATTTGATGGTTACTTTAAAACCTAATGGTCATTATGAGAGAGGGAGACATGACTTCACATATCACAATAATATTAAGTCTCATCTCTTTATGTTGAAATTTTTGATGTTGCACTTGTTTTGCCTTCCTATACTAGTCACTTTGTGCTTCATTGATTTATTTTCTTACAAGATTCCTTTGCATATGAAGTGGGTTAGACTTAAATGTGTTTGGTATTTGCTTTTTATGCTCTCTTATATTCAACTCTTATACATATGAGAGCATCATCAAAATTATCATGCCTAGCTAAAAGACTTTAAAAAAACGTTTGTGGGAGACAACCCATGTTATTTTATTTTATGCAATTTTCTTTTATTGAGTCAAGGATCTTGTCTACTTCTGTAAAAACTTCTTTGTATCTTTTATTTATCTTTTTTTGTGCCTAGAAAAGTCTCTAATGATAAGATGATGCTAGATTTGGATTACTGCGCAGGAACATATTTCTGCTATTCACTGTACGAAATTCCTAAATTCATAGAAACGTGATTTAAATATGCAATTTTTTGTGAATACTCCTGATATATGTACGCATCTTTTGTTAGTTCAACGTTTTTGATCTGAGCAACGTAACTGCCTCGAACAAATTCATCTTTTCGGACTGTTCTGCTTTAGATAGATTCTGTCTTTTATTTTGCATTATCTCTTTTACAAATGTTAAGTGGGATTCTTTTTTAGGTGGAAGAGCTTCACATAAGGCTAGTAACAGTAGTTAATGTTTAAAGTAATGGTCATGTTTGCGTCCTTACAGAACATGTGAGTTTTTGATTTGATGCATTAACCCTCTAATGAGAATTACGTTGAGTTTGGTGTGAATGAAGTTTTCAAGCGTAAAGAGAGAAGAGTGATATAATAGGATTAAGAAGAGTGAATAGGTTAAGCTTGGGGAGGCTCCCATGGATCTCCCCAACATATTTCAAGAAGGCTCAAGCGTCTAAGGCATCCCCTTCTTCATCGACAAAATTATCAGGTCATCTCTAGTGAAACTATATTTTAATTCGTTCACATCATATGTGCTGTTCTTGGAGCATCTGTGTGCTTTTATTTTCAGTTTGTTTATTTTTATTTTCTTATCACAACTTGTTGGATCCTAGCATTCTTGTTTGGGACAGAGACACGCTCCGCTTTTTCATTTGAATACTCCTATTCTTCACTTATACTTGTTGAGTATTCCCATCTAGCGCTATTCAGCTTTTAGCTCTTGTTTTCATGTATCTCTTGTTTAGAGCTATTAGTTCTTTTAAAGAAAGTACTCTCTTGCTTAACTTATATTTGTTTGGAGAGTTGTTTAAATAAGTTGATTGGTATTTGGTTGGAACAGAAAATGTTGCATGTGGTAAATGGTATAATGGAAAAGGCTTACATACTCTTGTAGATCGCTATCTTGGATAATTTGATACTTGTCAATTGTTTTGAGTTACCAAGTAGGTCATGTTTAAACTTTTGCATCATGTAAGTAAAGCCCATTAGTGGAGAACTACCGTAAAGCTTGTTGAAATTTGGTTTGCATAAGCGGTAATTCTATGTTCTAGATATTTGTTAGTAAAAGGGTTTGGTTAACAAGGAAGACAGTGTGGAGTCTTATAATCTTTGCAATATGTTTGTCATATAATTCTTGGTGTACCGGTTGATAGTCTGTGTTTGATTAAATAACCTTGCTGGACTAAACTCTGTACTGAGAGGGAAAGCTTCTCGTACATCCAAATCCTTGAGCCAAAATCCATGCCATCTGTGTCCACCATAACTATCTATATGTCGTATTTTCTTGCCACTCCAAGTAAAATTTTCACGTGCTACCTTTAAACTATTCAAAATTGTTACTACTCCTTTTTGTGTCAATGTTTACCAAGCTCATGAGGACGTGGTGGATGTCTCTATTTCACTTGTCAAACAGACTTTACCTCCAGACTAGCGGGATATACATCCGCTTATCTATTAATTTTGCAAAAAGAGCTGGCAAAGGGATGCCCAGTCCCAATTAATTATAACTTTAACCGCTTAATCTCTTCACATTTTGTCAACTGAATACTCAGTGAAACATCTGCATATTTAAACGAAAGAGAAAGAGGGATGATCTGCCTTACTGGTAGAAATAACGTCCTTCATGGGAGCCGCTCTTAAAAGTCTGGTTGGCAGTGGTCATGTTGTACTTTCCACTACTGATTCATTGACCAATTAACACACACCTCTCAAAACTTAATTTTTACTCTCTATATGATTTCAAAAACTAAAAAGCTCTAGCACATGATTTAATCCCTGCTTCCCTCTATGAAGGGTCTTTCTTTTACTTTTATGTTGAGTTAGTTTTCCTACTTCTTTCTATCTCCACAAGCAAATACTAGTGTCAATTTTGATACAACAATTGTTATATGCTAGCGTATTTGACTGATTATATTGCTTTGTATTGATAATATCCATGAGATAAATATGTTGAGGTTGAAGCAAATGCTGAAACTAAAATCTTCCTTTGTGTTGGTCAAATACCTTTTACTTTGAAAATATTGCTTTGTGAGTTAACTCTTATGTAGAACTTATGGATCCAATGTCTCCAAAGTACTATTCATTAAAAGTTTTGCTCATATGATTCAGTTGTTTACTCATTACTTATTTAGTAGCAAACTATAGACCATTGACTTGGATCACTTCATTCATTCACATGTGCTTTACACTATTATTTGATCAAGATTGTGTGGTAGCATGTCACCTCAAAAATTATGTTGTTTTATCGTTTACCTACTCGAGGACGAGTAGAAACTAAGTTTGGGGATGCTTGATACGTCTCAAACGTATCTATAATTTTTGATGTTACATGCTTGTTTTATACATATTGCTACATGTTTTACATACACTTCACACCATTATTATGCATTTTCTGGAACTAACCTATTAACAAGATGTCACAGTGCCAGTTTCTGTTTATTATGTCTGTGCATTGCAAAAAAGGTCAAAAAACCAAAGTGCTCAGAAAAATCCCAAAAAAATCCATAAATTCTATTTCGCCAGAAGACTCCATGGGCCAGAAGGACAAGTCCAGGGGAGGCCCACGGCCTCCACGCCATGCCTGGGCGCGGCCAGGAGGGGGGTGGCGCCGAGGGGTGGCGTGGTCGCCTCGTGGACCGCCTCGCGTTGCCTCTTCGCCTATAAAGGCCCTCCTTACCTAAAACTCCGAGGAGACTCGACGATTTCTCCAGAAAAGCTCCATAGCGTCGCTGCCACCAAAAAACCTAATTCGGGGACAGAAGTCTCTGTTCCAGCACCCTACCGGGACGGGGAAGTGCCCCCGGAGCCATCTCCATCGACGCCATCACCTCCATCATCGCCGTTGCTGCCTCCCATGATGAGGAGGGAGTAGTTCTCCATCGAGGCTGAGGGCTCTACTGGTAGCTATGTGGTTCATCTCTCCCATGGTGTGATCTTATTGTGATCATGAGCATTGTAATCTAATTGAATATATAGATGTTTCCCCTTCATTGTTATAGTTATGCTAGTTAAGTGGTTCAATCATTATGATATTCGGAGTCACGTGACAACATGTTATCAAGGTGACGGTGTGGATGATGTGTGTGGCTCTATTAATAAGATTAGAGGGATATTTACCATGAGTTGTTCTTGTGTTGGATGTCACTAGAAAATTGTGGTGTTTGTGTACTACTTTAGGATGCTCATAGTGACAGCGTGGGGTGTCCTAGATGTGGATCATACAAACTTTAAGGTGTGATTTTATAGCCCTACGCAATGGTCTTGGTGTTCTATGAAATTGTGGTGTTTGTTTACTCAGAGTTTAAGGTGTGCTTTTATAGCCCTACGCAGTAGATTGGTATTTCTATACAACGAGAGAATAGTTCAGAGTAGCATAGTGAAGAGTAAGTATTTATGTGTTCAGTTATATTACTATTGTTGAGAGTGTCCACTAGTGAAAGTATGATCCCTAGGCCTTATTTTCAAGCATTGAAACACCGTTTATTCTCAGTTCTGCTGCATGTTTGCTCGCTGCCATTTTTACTACAGATTGCAATTACCACCAGTTATTATCTATATCACTTGTATTTTGATATCTCTTCGCCGCACTAGTGCACCTATACATCTGACAAGTGTATTAGGTGTGTTGGGGACACAAGAGACTTCTTGTATCTTAATTGCAGGGTTGCTTGAGAGGGATATCTTTGACCTCTATCTTCCTGAGTTCGATATACCTTGGGTTATTCACTTAAAGGAAAATTGCTGCTGTTCTACAAACTTCTGCACTTGGAGGTCCAACACTGTCTACAAGAATAGAAGCGTGTGTAGACATCACCCAACCAGCTTGAGAACCAGAAGGATGCCAGCCTCCCGTTCCCGATAGTGACCCTTGTTGCGTTGGCGAAGAGGATGCGATCAGTGTTATCGCAAGGGGTTTCCATCCCCACCCATGGCCGATCGGGGTGTTGCCATTGAGTCCAGAGCCAGCGCAGACGTAATGCCCGGCCGAAGCATTCTAGATTGAGGAGTCCTAGAGCTCCATTATCCGTGGGTGAGCAGACTCGGGACCAGTTGACCTTACACTTGCCGCCGGCGACCTCCTCTTCTTCTATTCCCCATGTGAAGCGGCGGCGGATCGCTTGAATTACTTAAATTCGTTATGTTGCTGGTGGACCCTCTAAAATATCAATCTCATTTGAGTGTGTTTGGCTGCGGATTGCTTATGTGTTAGGGCCAGTGCACGTACATTATTTGGAGAAGAGCACATAGAGGTTACATGAAGTGGGTTTTACTGTACGTTGTATGCATTTTCTCACACTGGATTATTATGTTGGTTGATTGAATAGGTGCAGTTACAGGTAAAAATTGCTATGAGCAGTTTGTGGTCATTGCACTTGATTGGAATAGTTTGTTGCAGCGATGATCAGTAACTAGCCAGTGCAGTTGGTTGATGTGATAATTTGTTGTAGCTTTTGTCGTAGGCCTTCTCTAGCTTGTTAATGATGCTCAAACCTCCTTCGTCTTGGCATCTCTTCATTTGTATTGGCAGGGTGCAGGCCATGCGGGCTAGCTTCATGATTTCCCTGGAATGGCGTGGCACACAGCATGCGTGGCTAGCTACGCGGGCAGGAAATGGCGGGGCGAGCGAAATTGTTGGGCGGGAGGCGGCGCTGGCGTGGGATTTGGAGCAGAAGTTGAATATTCAGCCCGCCAACGCATCATGAAATGAGGGAAACTAAAAAATTGATCCCAAACCTTCATATCTGAACGCGGATTCATTTGAGGGGAAATTTAACAAATTTAAGGGTGTGAAAATAATGGACATGCGTGGGTAGTAGTTTCCATCCGAACCCTTAAAAAAGCAATTATTATATGAGTTTTCTAGTTTTAAGGGATCTGCTAGATATGATCTAAGCCCCTTCCCAAATCTCGTCACAGCGACATGATTCGATACAAAGGATCTTTTAGATCCGGTGTTACAGGTAGCTAATGGAACAGAGTTCTATCTTGTTCAAGACTCCACACACTAGTAGAGAAGAAGGCAACAGTACCGGTCTTATTGGGCCTTTAGTACCTGTTGTGCAACCGGTACTAAAAGGTCGGGACTAAAGGGGTACCCATTTAGTACCGGTTGTATATACAACCGGTGCTAAAGGCCCTCCATGTGGGCGAACCTGCGCGCGCAACTGAGGACGTTTAGTACCGGTTGGTAATACCAACCGGTACCTGCTTTTTTTCCCCCGCTTATTTTTTCAGGGGGGTTTAGGTTTTCGGTTTTTTTCTTTTCGCTTATTTTTCGGGGTTTAGGGTTTCTGTTTTTTTCCTTTTCGCTCATTTTTCAGGATTTCGGAGGAGATCACGTATAAAGTACTCACTACACATATAAAGTACTCATTACACATATAAATTACTCTCGTTACATATAAAGTACTCATAATTACAACCAGTGTTCACCGCTAGCTAGTACATGCATGGAGGGAGTCTATTTTTCGACATAGTGGAATTCACCGAATTCATCTACGACATGCGTCAGAATGAATCTCGCCAATTCCTCCGCAATAGCTTTTACGCGGTTTTGTGGTAGGAGCTGGTTCCGCTTCCTTGATATCTTTAAAAGAAGGAGATCAAATCAGTTATGATCGAAACTAAACACAATTGATGGTAGCAAAATAAAAGTTGTGTATGATGTTTACGTACCTCTCGATTTTTTACACTATTGACTCTCTCATTGACCCTCATGTGAATAAACTCGCAAACGTAGTATCCACATAGTTCCGTCCCCTGTGGTTGTCGCAGACACCACTATACAAGAATATAATTTAATCAAATAATAATCAAGAGAATGATAATGATATTAGAAAGATACACAGACCTAGATACGTAGTAGTACTTACGTTGTTATCCTTGAACTCCAGCTTATCTTTCCATTCACCGCGTTCTTCCGCGATGAACTTTTTCTAAACCCTGCCCGGAAAAGAAAATGAATTGAGGAGTTATTACTTATACTTTTGATATCCGGAAATGAACGAAAGAGGACGATATAGTGCGATTGAAATTACCTCTTGAGCATTAGATGCACGCTTTTGTAATCATCTTGATCTCTCCTTAATGAGTCCCATACTTCAACTTCTCCTTTCTCGAGTCTAATGATTAGCAGAATGAAGTGGTACCTGCGCACATTTATATACGCAGGTATTCAGAACTCATCAGTTACACTTAATATCGGGAAAGCAAAACAGAATGTGTACAAGACAGTAACACTCACCCGAAGTTGTAAGGAAAAAGTATTTCCTTTTTGGTACTTTGTCGCTTAAAACACGTTAGCAAAACATCCTCTGTGTCCTGGGCATACTGTTCGACGGTGACTTCATGAACTTTATCCGGGTCAATGAACCCAATGTCCCAGATTCCTCCCATTCGGCATTCACGAATCTTCATTCTGCATAATAGCGTACTGATACGTCTCAAACGTATCTATAATTTTTTATGTTCCATGCTTGTTTTATACCAATTGCTACATGTTTTGCATCTATTTTATATCACTTTTATACATTTTTTGGGACTAACCTATTAACAAGATGCCGAAGTGCCAGTTCCCGTTTTCTGCTGTTTTTGTATTCCAGAAAAGCTAGTCTGAAAATATTCTCGGAATTGGACGAAACTTCACGGGAGTCCCTATTTTACCAGAACTCATCTGACGGACCAAAGAGGCGATGGAGAGGAGCCACGTGGGCCCCACACGTGGCCAGGGCACGGGACCCCCCTCTGCCGCGCCCTGGGGTGGTGTGGGCCCCACGGGCCTCTCCAGCCGCCGCCATTTCGCCTACTTATTCCCCCCGACGCGAAAACCCTAAGGACCTGAGTAAAAATCCATGAAAAGTTCCAGAGACGCCGCCGTCGTCAACCCTAGCTCGGGAGGGTTCAGAGCCTCTTCCCGGCACCCTGCCGGAGAGGGGAATCATCACCGGAGGCTTCTACATCGCCATGCCTTCCTCCGGAGTGATGCGTGAGTAGTTCATCCTTGGACTACGGGTCCATAGCAGTAGCTAGATAGTTGTCTCTCAACTTTGTGCCATCATGTTTAGATCTTGTGAGCTGCCCTACATGATCAAGAACATATTATTGTAATGCTACATGTTGTGTTTGCTGGGATCCGATGAATATTGAATATTATGTCAAGTTGATTATCAATCTATCTTATATGTTATTTAAGATCTTGCATGCTTTCCGTGACTCGTAGATGCTTTGGCCAAGTAGATGTTTGTAACTCCAAGAGAGGGTATTTATGCTAGATAGTGGGTTCATGTCTCCGTTTAACCTGGGACAGTGATAGAAAGTTCTAAGTTTGTGCATGTGCTGTTGCCACTAGGGATAACCTAACGATGCTATGTCCACGGACATATGTGTTTGTTTACATTACGCACTTTACTTAATGCAATTATCCGTTGCTTGCAACTTAATACCAATGGGGAACTCGGATGACAACCCAGTGGTGGATTATTAGTCATAGATGCTGTTGGATAATGATCTATGTATTATGTCGTAATGCCCAATTAAATATCATAGTAGTCAACATGTCATGTATATGCATTGTCATGCGCTCACTATTCGTCAATTGCCCAGCTGTAATTTGTTCACCCAACATGTTAGTTATCTTTTATGGAGAGACACCACTAGTGAACTGTGGACCCTGGTCCATTCTTTTACACTGATTAAACAACCACAAACTGCAAACTGTTCCTTTTTCATTCTCTGCAATTTAATACTCATTTTCCACACCATACGTTTAATCCTTTGTTTTCAGCAAGCCAGTGAGATTGACAACCTCACTGTTTCGTTGGGGCAAAGTAGTTTGATTGTGTTGTGTGCAGATTCCACGTCAACAGTCCAGACTCCCATCAACAACACTATTTTCTGGCACCGTTGACAACCTTCTGAAGAGTTGCTGCTCCTACTGGTTCGATAACCTTGGATTCTTTCTGAGAGAAAACTTGCTGCTGACTACATCATACCTTCCTCTTGGGGTCTCCCAACGAACGTGTGTTTCACGTCATCACGTACAAAAGAATGTTGTGGGGATAATTACAAGCAATGAACGAGCTTAACTATAAATAATTACATTACACGAATAAATTACATACAGACAATAGCAGCTGATGATAGCTTTGTCGAGGGCACGTTGATTGTACATCTGAAAAAGTTCGCGGAACTCAACCTCCACACCATATTCTCGGAAGTAGTGCTGACAACTTCTCCATGCTCGATTTCCCGAGCTTCAGAAGGCACAATGAGCGGGGCGATCGATTGTGCTTCTTGTTCTCCGAGCTGGGCAACTCTTTTCCCGCACGCTTTATCTTCCTCCATCTGTGAGGAAAGTATCTTGTCAATACCTCGCTCATAGTCTGAAAGGGGCGGTGGTGGAGGGTCATATATGTTGTCAACGGTGTGATCTTTTACCTCAGTTGGTATAGTGTTCAGAAGTTTCTTTATGGGGTCAAGTCTTGCCTCCAGTCTTTTCTTTTTTTCTGTTCAAAAAAGGTTGAAGCATTGCCTTGTGTGCTCAGTTCTAATTCCTCCATAGTCATCTCGCCAGCTAACTTCTCAAGAGGCTTGACTTCCTTGGTTTTTTTGCACGTTTCTTGACAGGGACGACGTGAACAGCTTCTGCTTTGTCAAATTACTAGTGGGCGCAGCAGTCGGCTGACGGGACGGCGCGGGCGATGGACTCGCGGTGGGCTCCCAATTGTCGGAGGAGGAGGGTGGACTTTGCTGTGGTGAATTTCTAACCGGAGGAGTCGGTGGCCTTGGCGCCGAGTCTGGAAACTTGATGTATTTCTTTTTTCCATAGAACGATACCAAGCTCGACTTCTCCCAATATCTTCTCGCCTTCAGCTCCGGGAATGTCAAGATGCATTGAGTTGAATCCCGACATAACTTTAGTGACCCCGACACGAGCAAATCCAGCTGGAATCTCACTAAAATGGAAGGTTGCTCCAAGTTGATGTGGTAAAGCATAGCCATTCGCCACCAGAAAACTAATGTTCTTCATTGGCGCATGTAACTCACAATTTGTCTTCTCCATGATATCATCCACGGGGTAGCGCGCCACCGACGGTTCATCAACTGGTTCATCAACTGCAGGATCTTGTAGCTGCGTGGAATCCACGCTGCTTTTCCGCTGAGATGGGCAGACATCGACTGCATCATGTTCTACTCGCGGCTGAGATTCCCCTTGCTGGGTAATTAAGGCCAGTTGCTCCTTCACATCATGCATCTGGCGTTCTTATGCAGTAAACCTCTCCGCCTCCCTCTTCTTACCTCTGCAATGTTTTCTATAAGTTGCAGCGTCCTCCGGAAACCCTTCAAGAAAACCAACCCCGCCTCCTCTGCCTCGACATCGTCCCCAGTGTTCTTTATTCCTGAGGGCGAGTGAAAGCTCGTCGTCCTCTCTATCGGGAACATATTTTCCCTGTCGGACTAGTTCTATTGCGTCAACTAGTTTTTTGGTGAATCTTCTAATTCTTTTCTTCCATTTTCCCAGTGCAACAATCAGCCCTGTGTCTGGGTCCAACACTGCCCCATGCGCGAACAACCATAACTTGGACCTGTCGGGCCAGTCATGTGTCTGTGGAGTGATCCCTTTTTGACGCAGCTCGTTTTCATAGGCTTCCCACTTAGGCACTGCAGTCTTGTAGCCACCTGAGCCCAAACGATGGAAATATTTTTTCTTCTTAGCATTCAACTTATTTTGGGTCGATCGGGCCACAGCAACGGCCGATTTCTTATACGCCACAAATTCAGGCCAGTCATCTTTTAGCTTCTCTAGATGTCCAGTGAAATCTGGAGTTTTGTTCCCATATTTTCTCCACAATGTTTTCTTCCAGTTGTTGAATTGCTCGGCCATCTTGCTAAGAGTCCACTCCTTGACTTTATCCTTCCTCCTCTGTGGGAGATTTGCCGGTAGGCTGAAATAACCCAATATCGACTCCCAAAGGGTTTCTTTAATTCTTTGCTCGACATATTTTGCGCTAATGTTTTTTTTCTTCGGCTCATTCCATTCAGCAACAGTGATCGGGACCATGTCCCTTACAAGAAATCCGCATTGAGCTATATATTTAGTGGAGATTCCATCGGGTTTCTCTGGTTTGCCTTTTATGCTAACTTTGTCGATCGACAACTTTGCACCATCCGGCAGCTTTAACCCTTGGGCCGGGCCTCGTTTACGGATTGACGTAGATCCAGAGGGCTGAAAGTAAAATGTTTCGTTAATAAGTGCGCATATAAATCAATTAATGCATCTAGCTAGTGATCAACAAAACTTAATATATACCTTGCCGGAGTTCTCTACGGAGTTTTCTAACGGCACTTCTTCTTCGTCGTCGTCTCTGAAGTTTTGTAACTCAAATCCCTCACCGGAGTCGTTCAAACATTTCGCGCTGAAATCTTCGCCGTCTTCTTCGTCGGTCTCTTCTCCATCGGAATTGGCTCCAAGGGTCTTATCAAATATAATTGCTTGAAAGCGTTCTTCTTTCTCCAAGTCTCGGATGAAGGCCGGGGCGTCGATGATGGGGGCATCGTCCTCCATAGCTTAGTGTCAGTGCAAATTTGTAATTCATAGCAAACAATTTTAATATTCTTATACACAATAATATTGCATATAAATTTTTGAAACTTTGCTACTAGAATTTTCAAACTTAGCAAAATTCACATATTTACTAGAAAAAATAAATGACAATGCACATATTTACTTATTTACTAGAATAATTTTTCACATATTTAATTACTAGACATAAAATTTACTCACATATTTACACTACTAAAAAAAGATGAACACTAAAATTTACTCAACTACTATTTCAAAGTTAGGAATATTTCTAACATAGCAATATTTCAAACTTAGCAATATTTCAAACTTTGCTATGTTATTTTTAGTAATGTTATTTTCAAACTTATCTAATTAAATGACTTAGCAAAGACGATGCGAATTGGGGGATGAAATCCCCAATTCCTTGCTACTAGAATTTTCAAACTTAGCAAAAATTTCAAACTTAGCTAAATTTTCAAACTTTGCTACTAAATTTTTTCTAACTTAGCAATATTTCTACCTTAGCAATATTTCAAACTTAGCAATATTTCAAACTTTACATTGTCACTGCAAATTTCTTAACAAAATGAAAAACTACAAGAATAAACCTAAACACATTTGCTAAAATATTTCTAATATTGCTACTAATATTTGCTACTAATATTTCTAATAAACCTAAACACATTTTCTAAAACTAAAAATTGCTACTAATATTGCTACTAATATTTGCTACTAATATTTGCTACATTTTCTAACTTGCTACATTTACTTAAACTAAATTTTTTCTAACTTTCAAAGTTTCAAAGTTTGCTACACTAAAAATTGTGCAAAAAACTTTGCAAATTGCAAACACATTCATTTAGCTAAAATTTGAAACTTTGCTACTAGAATTTTCAAACTTAGCAAAATTCACATCTTTACTAGAATTTTCAAACTTAGCAAAATTCACATCTTTACTAGAGTTTTCAAACTTAGCAAAATTTTCAGACTTCAAACTTACAATTTATACACATGATTTTGCTAAATAACAATTCACATATTTACTAGAATAAAAAAAAATGAAAAAACAAACCTAATTATGGCGCCGGCCGGAGATGGTGCACGCGGTGGCGCGGCGCGATGCTGCGGTGGTGGCGCGCGGCGGTGGTGGAGGGCGCCGGAGCAGGGGCGCACCGTGGAGGCCGGCGCAGAGGCGGCAGAGGGCGCCGGACCAGGGGCGGCGGAGGGCGGAGCAGGGGCACGCGACGGCGGGGGGCGCGACGGAGGTCGGATCGCGGCCGAGCGTGGTGGGGGCCTTCGTCGGAGCAGGGCTTCGCCGGAGGACTTCGTCGAGGAGCTCGAGGCGTCGGCGGGGAGGCGTCGTCGTGATTTTGGGGAATTTGGGGAGCGACGCGTCGATCCCCTGCACTTAACCACATTCAAAACACCTTTAGTACCGGTTGTTCTCTAAAACCGGTACTAAAGGGTCTTTAGTATCGGTTGTAGAGAACAACCGGTACTAAAGGTCTGTTCTGGGCCGCGGCGAAATTTCGCGCGCGAAGCCCACCCCTTTAGTACCGGTTGTAGTTTACAACCGGTACTAATGGGCTTTTAATTTTTTTTTCTCTAGTTTCTTTTTTCTTTCTTATGTTTTCTGTTTTTTATATCTATTTGGTTTCTATTTTGTTTTTTTCTCTAGTTTCTTTTTCTTTAATATATATTTAATTTAATTGTCTACAAAATTGTAATAATTATCTATCTATTTGTTTTTTGTTTTTTATATCTATTATCTATTTGTCAACGATGTCAATACGTAGGAGGGGACACGTTTCCTCCCCAGCGCTGGGGTAGGACACGTGTCTGACACGAGTCGTGACCGCGAAGACCGCCTTTGGTCCCGGTTGGTAACACCAACCGGAAGTAAAGAAGCACACGGATCGTGTGTTTTTTCAAGCACTTGTGAACCGTTGGATCAGGGGTGTGTTTCTTTGAAGAACTTGTAAGCCGTTGGATCAGGGGGTGTGTTTCTTTTTAGGGCAAAACCGGTGTTGGATCAGCCACATGACCCTATATAGCGCCCCTCCCCGACATGTTCGGCACTCAGTGTCGACTCCTTGTAGTTCATTCCCCAAGGCGCTGCCCTCTCCCTCCCCTACCTAGGTTGTATGCACCTTAGGTGTTTGATCAAATTCGCCACTCATTTTTTCAGATCTCGGCGACGATGTCCGGCCTGTTGGATGCGAGGGGCGATGTCCGGGACTGGGCTCCGCCGGGCTCCCATTTATCTCGTACCCTTGGAAAGTCAATATAGTCGAAAATGGTGACTTGGCCAACAAGTATAGCTCATCTCCAACCATGGTGTTATTAATGAGATGTGTACGCAACCAACTGCCGAAAGTATCCACGTGCTTTCCTTTAATCTAGAAGTTAGTCTGCTCCGGGTATTCAGAGCGTAAAATATTCATGTGTTTCACGATATACGGAGCCACCAATCTGAAATTTTGTATAACTGTGTAGTGTGCTTCAGTGAAAGAATGCCCGTCCATACATCTTGTTGCTTTCTTTGCTAGCGTGCCTTTTCCATGCAGTCTCACCTCATGGCGCGATTGAGGAACACCGATCGGTTTAAGATCAGGAATAAAGTCAACACAAAACTCAATGACCTCCTCTGTTCCATAGCCCTTGGACATGCTTCCTTCTGGCCTAGCACGGTTATGAACGTATTTCTTTAAGACTCCCATGAATCTCTCAAAGGGGAACATATTGTGTAGAAATACAGGACCGAGAATGGAAATCTCTTCGACGAGGTGAACTATGAGGTGCGTCATAATATTGAAGAAGGACGGTGGAAACACCAACTCGAAGCTGACAAGACATTGGACCACACCTGTCTGTAAACTTGGTAGAGTTGCTGGATCGATTACCTTCTGAGAAATTGCATTCAGGAATGCACATAGCTTCACAATGGGTACTCGAACGTTTTCCGGTAGAAGCCCCCTCAATGCAACCGGAAGTAATTGTGTCATAATCACGTGGCAGTCATGAGACTTCAGGTTTTGGAACTTTTTCTCTGCCATGTTTATTATTCCCTTTATATTCGACGAGTAGCCAGACGGGACCTTGATACTGCTCAGGACTTGAAAAAAGATCTCCTTCTCTTCTTTGGTAAGAGCGTAGCTGGCAGTACCTTGGTACTTCTCTGGATTCAGGTTGTCTCGTTCGTGCGTACTTTGCTGGTCCTGCCGTGCATCCGATGTATCTTTCGTCTTCCCATACACGCCTAAGAAGTTTAGCAGGTTCACGCAAAGATTTTTCGTCACGTGCATCACGTCGATTGCAGAGCGAACCTCTAGGATTTTCCAATAGGGTAAATCCCAAAATATAGATTTCTTTTTCCACAAGGGTACGCGCTTGTTAGCGTCTTTCGGAACATTTAGACTGCCAGGACCCTTTCCAAATATTACTTCCAAATCCTTGACCATGCCATATATAACATCACCATCAGGGCGTGTAGGCTTCGTTCGGTTATCTGCCTCACCTTTGAAATGCTTGCCTGGCTTTCTTACGGGATGCCTGTTTGGAAGAAATCGACGATGACCAAGGTACACATTCTTGTTACCTAAATATATACTGTCAGTCTTATCTAAACAGTGCGTGCATGCATTGTATCCCTTGTTTGACTGTCCTGAAATGTTACTAAGAGCAGGCCAATCATTGATGGTTACAAACAGCAACGCTCGTAGGCCAAATTCCTCCTGTTTGTACTCATCCCACACACGTACGCCTTCGTCAGACCACAACTGTAAAAGTTCGTCAACTAATGGCCTCAGATACACATCAATGTCGTTGCCGGGTTGCTTCGGGCCTTGGATAAGCACTGGCATCATAATATACTTTTGCTTCATGCACAACCAAGGAGGAAGGTTATAGATACATAGAGTCACGGGCCAGGTGCTATGACTGCTGCTCTGCTCCCCAAACGGATTCAAGCCATCTGTACTTAGACCAAACCTTAAGTTCCTTGCGTCAGCTGCAAATTCCCCAAACGCACTGTCGATGTTTCTCCACTGAGACCCATCAGCGGGGTGTCTCAGCATCTCGTCTTCCTTACGGTCTTCTTTGTGCCATCGCAACAACTTGGCATGCTCTTTGTTTCGGAACAAACGTTTCAACCGTGGTATTATAGGAGCATACCACATCACCTTCGCGGGAACCCTCTTCCTGGGGCTCGGCTCGCCCTCAACATCACCTGGGTCATCTCGCCCGATCTTATACCGCAATGCACCGCATATCGGGCATGCATTCAAATTCTCGTACTTCTCACCGCGGTAGAGGATGCAGTCATTGATGCATGCATGTATCTTCTCCACCTCTAATCCTAGAGGGCAGACAATCTTCTTTGCTTCGTATGTATTGTGCGGCAATTCATTATTCCTTGGAAGACTCTTCTTAAATATTTGTAGCAACTCCTGAAATGCCTTGTCAGATATTCCATTCTTTGCCTTCCACTGCAGCAATTCCAGGGTGGTACCCAGCTTTTTCTGGCCATCTTCACAATTTGGGTACAACAATTTTTTGTGATCCTCTAACATGCGCTCCAACTTCGACCACTCGTTTTCACTTCCGCACTTCATCTGTTCATCAAGAATGACCCGACGAAGATCATCATCATCGGACTGATCAACAATGACCTCGAGCTCAACTTCGTCTTCCCCCATTGTAGTATCACCGTGTTCAGAGAACACAGGATAGTTGTCATCATCCTCTTCTTCAGGGTCTTCCATTATTACCCCTCTTTCTCCATGCTTGGTCCAACAAAAATAATTGGGCATGAAGCCTTGTCGCAACAAGTGGGAGTGTATGGTTCTTACGCTCGGGTAATTCCTCGTATTCCGACATTCATCACATGGACAAATCATAAAACCATTCTTCAGCTTGTTTAACTTAACCACATCGAGAAAACGATGCATGCCATCAATGAACTCGGGACAGCGTCGATCACCGTACATCCATTCTCGGCTCATCTGCATTACATAAATACATCAAAAACCATTACACCAGCTAAATAATGAATAGAGATACGTGACCAAATTAATTAATACAAGTTCATCACATTAAAACCAAAGTAGAGTAGTGCCCAAATGTAATACATAGTTCTCACGAAACATACATCAATCGAAACTAACATACAACTATCTAAAGAATTTAAATCCAACAACAAATGCGATCAGAATCGCAACCAAGGTAACTATTGAACCAACAGCATAATGATACCAAGCCTCTTGACTAATGACATATTTTCTAATCTTGAAGCGCATTGCATCCATCTTCATCTCGTGAGCAGCGACGACGTCGGCAAGCTCGACCCCGTGAGCATCAACGATGTCGGCAATCTTCAAGTCCAATACCATCTTCTCTTCCAGGCATTGGAGACGAAGATCTTCACTTATCTTCAATTTTGCTTTCAAATCGTTGTTTTCTTTTTTAAAAACTCGACAATAGGGTCGGCTGGAATTTCCGGTTCAACTACCTCCTAAATAAAAATATATCTATGTCAAGTTGGTCGCATGATTGTTATAAACACGAAACAAAATAAATAGTTATAAAAATATACCACATCCGAATCATAGACCGGACGAGGGCCGAGGGGACGGATATCAAAACCATGACACTATACATATAAAAAAACATAAGAAAATTATACAAGAAATAATTATGCATTTAAATCATATAACTAACATTTTTAAAATAAAAGATAAAAAAGAGGCTCACCGAGGTGGTGTCGGTGACGGAGCGGCGCGGGCGATCGACGGCGGTGAGGACACTATATAAAACCACAAATTATACTTTAATTTGAGCTCAAAATGCATATAAAACAAATGAAATCCCTAACTTAGGCATTTCATCAAACATCTTGCAAGCACCACCAAAATCAAACTTGCTAAACTTGCACGAAAATGAGCTAAACTTGAAATGCCGGAAGAGAAGATGAAGTTGCTAACCCTTATATATGTAGGTGCCACCAATCTTGGAAGTTGTTGGAGAAAAAAGGGTAAATTTGAGCTTGGGAGAGCAAAGAAGAGGAAAAATGGAGTTGAATTCAAGCTCAAAATGGAGCTGGCTCGGGGTGGAAGAAGGGTTA